>CM068370.1:42830843-44030843 GCA_034769895.1 Magicicada septendecula | reverse complement strand
ATATGATATGTGATAACCTCTCTGACTTTTACATATAGTATTATAAATTAAACATGTTTTCAAATTACACAAAAACAATTAGTATTGGTTACAATACAAATAATAGTTAAAACAAATAAAGAATATTTTTTTAAATAAATGGTTGTCTTCAAATCAGACATTTTACAACAAAATCCTTATTTCTAACATGGAAATATGGTTTAAAAAAAAGGTTTTTTACTAACTAACATCTTAATTACTCTCGACTATTTACAAGTAGTAACTATTTTTATAGTTCTGATGTTAGTTGTATCAGACCCAAACAAATGGCCTTATATCTAAAACATTTTTAAACATTCTTGTACTATATACATAAAAACCTTATATTTATATTCTTATTTCTAACTATTATTATAAGTAGGATTCTACAGTTTTTATACCGTCTTTTATACATTGTCTTTGGGGAATTGTACCCTGTCATTAATAAATAAATAGTATGAATTGTTCAAAAAGTATTATGAAATCTGTTTTTCTTTTTTCATGTAAAACAAAATGTTATTTTAAACAGATTCATGTCTTATGAACAACATATTGTCACAGTACACATTTCAAGTCATTGAAAAATGCATATTTCATTGCATTCAATGTTTGTGATTGCCAAGAATGAAACACAAGGTTCATTTTTTATAATACCCAAAACTATCACTGGTTCACTTTGCACTTATATATTATGTTAATGCTAAATGGTCGTATAGTCTTATTAACATAATAAATTGGTTAGCGTTTTTCAATGGAGATTTGTTCCATGGGTACTATATTATTGTTTCATCTTAGTTCACGGGCAACTTTTACTTTATACACTTCTCTCTCTTAAATTTATATACATGTGGTTTTTATTTCGTTATACTATTGTTTTTAGATATTTATTTTGGGGATATAGGGATTTGGGTGTCTTTTATAAGAGCATGACATCTTCTTCACGATGCTGCCTTCTTCTTCTTTCATCAGTCTTCTTTTCTCCTGCCTTCTGGGACTGGTATCTTCTCCATCTTCTTCTTGATGCCATCAGGTTTCTTGGGATCTTCTCCATCTTCTTCTTTATTTCAGAAATACACCACCTGTGTTGTTTGACCTTGGCTTATTTTAGGGTTTCTATTCTATTTATTCTCCCTCGTTGTGGGTTTGGTCATATTCTGTACTGCTTGGTTATTTACTTTTTTACCTTCCTGGGTTATACCTTGAAAACCTTTGGTTATGAGACTGGTCTTGGATGACTCATCACTAGTAACTCCTTTTATTTGAACTTGTATTTTCTTTATAATAATGATTTCTTTCCACAGTTGCTATGAATTAATCTATTTATATTAAACTTAATGCTTTCTTCCAAATTTAAATATTATAACTTCATTATTCTAATGATCAATTGCCATTCAATATTATGCATACATCTGTCACGCTACAGATTGCTCTTCTCCAGAAGTAATTATTTCAGACATGTTTATGGATGAAATAATTTCTTATGATAATTTCATCATTTCTTATAATTCATTTTCTTCTCCATTTTTATATCGACTTTTTTATAATTAGAGTTTAATTAATTTTATATACATAATTATTTGTTTCACTACTGATCCTTTTCGGATAGTTAGTGTCTTCTGAGATATATTATTATTGTAATACATTTTCTTCCTTTATCAACTTCGTGTTGCATCCTTGGGATATTAATTCCCTAACATTCCCTATCACGTGGGCTGGGGCAGATCAGAGGGGCACTGTACGCTACTTCTCTGCTGGCCATACACCACTTCTATAAATTGAGTACAGAGGCATATCCATCCCTGCTCAAAAACATAATGCTGCTGGAATTATCTTCAGTCAGTCATCGAATAAATAAATAAAAAGTAGTCTCATTTTCGACTAATAAAAATATCTTTGGATTCTTCACTTCGTAGTCTCTCAGATTATCTCACATTTTCTATCTTAATAAATCTTCATAATCATTATTATACTCATTACATATATATTTTTTCAAAACTCTTAACTTGTCTGATATATTTAATTTAATTATGGTTGAAAACCTTTCTTTTAATAATTCTGGTTACTGTTTACAGTGTAACTCTCTTTCTTCTTCATCTGAATTCTCTTTATACTTTCTTCTGGTTATTCATAGTATTAGCATGGTCTTTATAAATAGCCTTTCGTATTCATTATTTGAATGGTCTTAATATATTATATTTAATTTTTTAACATTGTATCTTTACATTGGATATACAGGTTGTTATATTGATCATTTTCTTTAAACATTTTGGTTCTTTCCTTTCTCTTAGAAAGTTATTAATCCGCCTTCGCATTCATTAACATTAATTCATTTATATCATATTTGATGAGGTATTTCTTCTCTTTGCATTTCATATAGGTCTTATTATTATCATTGGTTCAAAATCATCTTCTACATATGTTTGGTATGAGTTGTTCTTCTTTGCTCTTAATTAACTGTTTTCATTATCGTTTCATAGTTAATTAGTCTCTTTGCTTCCAAATTTTTTCTTCTCTTGCATATTACACTCTTTTTTGTTATTCTTCTCTACTCCTTCAAATGCTATTGTGAATGTCTAGCATTTATTCTGGATTAAAGTTAATTCTCTTTTCTGAATTAATCACTTTATTTTCTTCTTAATTCAATTATAATTGACACATAATTATTTTTTTGGAACTTGGTTAGTTTTAATGTAAAATTCAAACTATTCTTTTTATTTAATTGAAAAATATTTCTCATAAATCCTTGTAATATGTTGATCTTATCTTGTTTCAAAGTTCTGACGTTCTATCAACATTCAAATTCTGTTTAATTCATTTATTCCCAGAATTGTTTCATTCAGAATTGTTTATAGTACGGTGATCTTACTATTATTTCTGAATGTTTTGGTATTTCTCCAAATTCAAATTCTTCTTAATTATTTACCATAAAGTTTTCTCATAAACTTAGTTATAGTAAGTTGGTCTTACTTCATTTTTAAATTTTTTTTGTATATTAACTTCAAAATTCCTTTCTTCTTAATTCTTCCAAAATGTTTTTCTCATAATTCAGTGGTAGTAAGCTGTGCTTGCTTAATTTTAAATTTTTAATAAAATTAAGTTCAAAATTCTCTCTTTTTCTCTTTCTTCCATAAAGTTTTGTTCTAAATTATCAGGTTGTAGTAAGATGTACTTACTCAATTTTAAATTTTTATAAATAAATTCAAAATTCCTTTCTTCTTAATTCTTTCATAAAGTTTGTTCAAAATTATCAGTGGTAGTAAGATGTACTTACTCGATTTTAAATTTTTATAATTATATTTCAATTCAAAAGTCTTTCTTTTTCTTTCTTCCATAAAGTTTGTTCCAAAATTATTAGGTTGTAGTAAGATGTACTTACTCAAATTTAAATTTTTATAATTATATTTCAATTCAAAAGTCTTTCTTTTTCTTTCTTCCATAAAGTTTGTTCCAAAATTATTAGGTTGTAGTAAGATGTACTTACATATTTTAGAATTTTTTTTTTTAAATTATTAAATTAAAAAATTCTTCTTCTTTTAATTCTCCAGAATGTTCTTCTCAAAATATTAGGTTGTAAGATGTACTTACATTATTTTAGAATTTTTTTAAAAAATTAATTCAAAATTCTAAAACTCACAACTCATTCTTCATAATATTTCTTCATAGAAGCTTGATTGTACACTCCTTTGATTTTTCCTGAAACGATTTCCTTCAACTCATATGTATTGTTATGCTTATCATTTACCACAACATATGGGCCAGTGTATAGTAATAGTAGTTTTTTAGTTATGCCTTCTAAGGTGCTAGGCAGCTCTCTATTTTTTAGGAGGACTTTTTCACCCTCTTTATATGTTACAATTCGCCCTATTGCCTTCTGGTATTTGGCTTGCCGTTTTTCCTGATCTTCTGCTACCTTATTGTAAAACTTCAACTGGTTGAATTTCCTATTGTTGTTCGTTGGAAATTCAATGATTTGTTCAATGTCTCGGGGAGTCGGCTTCTCATACATGGCTGAGTATGGTGGAATTCCTATAGCTGGATGGTGGGCATAATTTAGGAATGTTTCTGTCGCTGCTAGGTACTCTTGCCACTTTTTCTGTTGGTTGTGACAGTAAGTGCGCAATATCCTACCCACTTCTCTCAGTACTCTCTCAGCCGGATTGCTACTTGGGTGGTAGACTGATGTCTTGTACGTTTTGACCCCAAGTGCTAATAAAGTGTCTCGCCATCTCCTCCCCTTAAACTGTGTACCATGGTCGGTAATAATAGAAGATGGTCTACCGATCTCTGGGATATACAAATCGATAATCACCGCCAAAACCTTTGCTGTTGTTGCCCGATTAACCGGATATAGCTTTATATACTTGGTGTAGTGATCCATTATAATTACCAAGTATTTATATCTGTGTCGACCACCACTACGGGGAAATGGCCCGCAGATATCCAAAAACACTTTTTCCAGTTTTGCGCTGGAAGTTATCGGTATCATGATACCCTCTGTCTTTTCATTGTTTACTTTTGCACATTGGCAGATCTTACAGGACTTGATGTATGTTCTCACCTTGCGGTTGATATTCTTGATCTTACAATTTTCCTCTAGAGCTTGTATCACTTTTAACGCTCCCATGTGACCATACCTGACATGGTAATCGATGATGACCTCCTTTTCGATTTGGTGTGGGATTATCACCTTCCATGTCTCATCGTCCAAGGCGGTTTTTATGAATAAAATTCCCTTGTTAAGGTGGTAATATTTAGAAATGGTTTCATCATTGGCTTCCAAACGACTCACATTGTTTTTCAGCTTAGGATCAGACTGCTGATGGATTCGGATATTTATTAACAAAGCTTGTAAATCGGCTCTGGTCGTGAATATGTTATAAATTTTTACTAAGCTCTCCTTCTCTCCCTCGAAAGTCTGATCTTCCAGATTTATACGTGACAACACATCCGCTACCACGTTCTTCTTTCCTGGAATGTATTCCCATTTCAGGTCATATTCTTGTAGGGCGAGTACCCACCTAGCCAATCGGCCGTGACTCAATTTGCACCTACGAAGGAACGAGATGGATTTATCATCAGTTCGTACAGTGACTTGATATCCGAGAATGTACGTCCGGAACTTGCTGCATGCGAACACCACGCTCAACAATTCCTTTTCTGTCACACTGTAGTTCTTTTCGCACTGGTTTAGTGTGCGACTAGCGAAGCTTATTACCAGATGATGTCCCTCCTCATCTTCCTGGTATAATGTCGTTCCTAAGCTTAGATCGCTAGCGTCACAGTTTAGAAAGAACGGTTTCTTAAAATTTGGGTGACGAAGTATCACACTCTCCAGAAACTTCTCTTTTATCAAGCGGAAAGTAAGGTCTTGATCTTCACCCCAAGTCCATTTGTTCTTGGCAGATAACTGTGGTTGAAACTTGGCGGTCAACTCGGAATATCGGCTCTGAAACTTCCTGTAATAGTTACAGAGTCCGAGGAAAGATTGCAATTGTTTCCTGTTTCTTGGTTGCGGGAACCTCTGAATTGCCTCCACTTTTTCTGCTGATGGGGTAATACCTCGGTCGTCTAGGTTGAAGCCTAAGAATTGTACCTCGCGCGCTATGAACTTGGATTTCTCCAACTTCAGTGTTATGTTGTTCTGCGCTAGTTTGTTTAGTACAAATTCCACTCTGTAACAGTGCTCCTCCCAGGTTCCGGATGTAATTAGTAAATCGTCAACATAGACGGTGGTAAATTGGAGCGCTTCTGATCCCAAAATCTGGTCCATGCATGCCACAAATATGGCGACAGAATTGACAAGTCCGAAGGGCAGTCTCTTGAACTGGTAATTGCGCCCTTCGAAAATGAACGCTACATACTGGCGGCTTTGTGGATGCAGCTCTACCTGCCAATAACCACAGACCGTATCCCAGGTGCTAATAAATCTAGTACCATGAAAACGCTTTAAGATTTCTTCTATTTCACCGGGAGATGTTCTGTCATTCACAATTGTCTTATTCAACTCACGCGCATCTAAACAGAGCCGGACTTGTCCGTCTTTCTTCGGAACAGCAATAATTGGACTAGTGTAAGGTGATTGACTAATCTCAATTATGTCGTTTTCTATCATCTTTTTTATCTCTGTTCTCACGGCTTCTTTGAGCGACTGCGCTATTGGATATGACCTCCGGTTAAACTCTACGTTTTCTTTAAAACGAAGTTGGCACTGGTAGTTTTTTACCTTCCCTGGTTCATCAGAAAACACCGCCTTGTATTTCTCATATATAGCGATTAGACGATCAGCCAGATGTGTTGGTATTTTCTTGTTATCGCTTCCGCACTGGAAATTCCGTATTTCTTGGATCTTAACTGACCATAAATCCTCTCCTCCATGATTGTATATTATGGGTTTATAAAGAGGGCTGTTTCTTATAATATTAATTTTCCGAAGTTGTTGATGTATTGGGCTGGGAAGTATAGTTGTGCTTCCTACCAGATCTGCGGTCCATGTTACTCCGTCTGGGAAAAGTGATACTTTATTTAAATTGAGATCGATTACTGCCGAATATCTACAAAGAATATCGCAACCGACTAAGATGTCAAATGGTAATCCGGTGGCGATTAAAAATTCCATGTCCAAAGCTATATCACGGCTAACGACACTTAAGGAAACTTGCTTCCTAATGGTTTTATTCTGGCGGCCAGTTGCACTTACCAACACAATGTTGTTGACTGGTAACATTGGCAAAGTTTTTCCACATGTACATTGTATTCTCTCCAACTCATTGGAGTTTATTATTGAAATATTAGCTCCTGTGTCTATCATTATTTTAGCGGGAACTCCTTCCACCTCCGCTGTTATATAAATTATCTCATTATTACTGTTGCTGAGACTCTTCTCGTTCTCTTCCAAAAGTTCAGTTCGTATGTCTTTCAGATAATGGTTACTTATGATAGTGATAATCTTATTATTGTTTGCTTATTGCAAATCATCCTTTTCTAACCCAGGAAGTATAAGCAGTAACGGGTCATCGTTGTTTATTACTGCCTCCTCTCGTTTAAAGTATTTTGGTCAGTGTTTATGTTATTATTGACCGAGACATCGTTCGGGAAACTCTGGTTTGTTTCCTGACGTTCTGTACTCTGGTTGATGTTTAACGCCCTGTTCTGTTGTCTGCCAAGATCTTCCAGGCTGGTACTTCGTCTTTCCTGTTCGTATCTTGGGCCGTCTCGTTCCGCACTCCGCCATCTTCGGTCGGCGCCGTGGAAGCTGCTCCTCCTCGGTTGATAATATCTCCTGGGTCCGCGATCTTCTGCTCTTATAAAATTTACCCTAGGGCGCGACACTCGGTTATTACTATTGCTATTATTGTTATTACTAAAATTATTATTATAGTAATTTCGGTTAGGTGGGTAAGGTCTGTCACCATTATTGTTGGGATATGGATTTCTCTGACTGTATGGGACATTATTATTTTGTTGATAAAAATTGTTTCTATTATTTGGGTAGGGGTTGTTATTCCTTACGCCGTTAAAATTACCGTTAAACTGGTTATTACGCGGCTGGTTGTTAGGGCCGTTGTAATTACTGGGCTGGTTCCGGTTACTTGTATGGTTATTGCCGTTATTGGGGTAGGTAGTCGGCCTTACTTCTGGTCTCTCATTTCTCTTTCTGCTCTGCCGATAATACTCTTCGTTCTCGTATCCCTCCAATAACTCGGTCATTCCCTGGATCGTCTTGATCTGGCTACCTCTCCGGGCCCTGATAATGTCCTCATCATAGTGATACGATATCTTGTTCACTAAACATTCTTCTGGGATTGCTGGCTCAAGGTGTTTTGCCATACACACCTTCCCCAAGAAATATGCCGTCATACTGCTACCTAATTGTGACCTGTATCTTCCATTACAAATATTGTCACGGATCAAGTTCTGGGTGGTCTCAGACCAGTATTTTGTCTTAAACATTTTCCGGAACTGTTGGTAGTCGGAAATTTCACTCCGGTTGGCCATCCACCAATTATCTGTTATGTCTCGGAAAGACTCGTCGAATATCTCCCTGCTATGGCTCCATTGAGTAATTTTATGCTTGGTCAAATATTCTTCTACCCTGGCCAGGAACTCCATCGGCTTGCGTTTGTATTGCCGGAAGTGGAGCCACTCTCGGCTTTCGTTGACGGGTAATCCGGTGAAATGAGTCGGTCTGTTTCTAATCGCTTCCATCTCCTCTCGGCTTTGTCGCACCTGACCGGTGATATTGGCCATGGTCTCTTGTATATCCTTACATCGCTCTGTGACTTGGTTGCGTACTTTTCCGAACTCTTCTTGATTTTCCTTCCTCTGTTCTTCTACTTTCCTACGACTATGTTCTTCAATATTTGTGAACTTGATGTTCACCACTTCTTTAAACTCATGGACCTCCTTTTCGGTCTGGTTGCACTTTCCATCAATCTCTCGAATCTGTCGATTGACCATTATATTTTCTTCTTCCATCTTCTTATTCATCGCTTTTTTGTTAACAGTGATTTCTTTATTCAGTTCTTCTCGCAACAATTCCATCCTTTCGTCCAGTTTGTCCAAATTCTCCTGATTTACTTCTCTTAATTCTTCTCTTAAAATTTGATTATCCTCTCTCAATTCTTCCAATTTCTCCCCCATCTTCTCTTCCAACTTCTTGTTATCTTCTTTCAACTCTTCCTTCAATTGCCGGTTGTTCTTCTCTATCTTCTTCCTGGTTTCATCGATTTTTTGATTGGTGTTCTCAATTTTATTAATCAATTCTTCTTTAGTTGATTTGAATTCTTCCTTGAACGATTGGTTGTCTTCCTTCAATTCTTCTAACTTCTTCCCCATCTCTTCTTCCATCTTCTTGCTGTTTTCTTCCATCTTCTTGCTATTTTCTTCCATCCTTTCTTCCATCTTCTTGCTGTTTTCTTCCATCTTCTTGCTATTTTCTTCCATACTTTCTTCCATCTTCTTGCTGTTTTCTTCCATCTTTTCTTCCATCTTCTTGTTGTCTTCCTTCAAATCTTCCATGTTCTTGTTCATCCCAGTCAACTCTTCTTTTGTGGATTGGTTATCCTTCTTCAATTCTTCTTTAGTTTTTTCGATTTTATTTCCTAAATCTTCCTTCAATTCCTTACTCATTCCTTCCATCTTTTTATTGGTTCCTCCAATGTCCTCTCTCATTTGCAGGAACATTTCCATGATTCTGTCCATTTTACTATCCTCCGTTGTCTTGGACTTTTCCACCTGCCTCTCCTGGACATTGACTTCCCCTGTCTGTGTGGGTATCTCCGGTTGTTCCCCTGGTTGTTCAGGTTGTTTGGACAACGCTGTTGGCAACGAACTTTCCACGTCTACTGGCGTTGCCTCTTTGTTGTCCATATCGACTTCTATTTTTTCTCGGCCTCCGCCGCCCGTTTCTTAGATGTTGCACGTCGTTGCATTTTCCCTTGAAATTCTCTGGCTTTGTAGCTGTTGCCTAGCTCCAACTAGTGATTAGGCAGAATTTATTGGCCTTCCAATCGCTAATTGAAGCCCCACGTTGGGCGCCAATTTGTAATAAAATAATATAATATTTGTGTGTGTTGATGATATAAGAGATGGTGAAGTGTCAGACTCCGATGTAATCAAGCCCCACTCTTTGGGCTAGCCAATTTGTAATAAAATAAGTAAATTGTAATGTAATATGTTTAATTGGTGTGTAATTGGTGTGGCTCTCGACGTCTTACTGGCCTGAAACACTTCCTTAAGTTTCCCAGCTGGTCGAGTCCCAATGGTAGCAAGACCGGTCGAGTAGCGTAAAGTTGATGAAGAAATATATATGTTCAGCTTCACCGAAAGTTTCAAAACAAAAATTATTGTTTTGAAGGAAATTTAAAAAAAAATTATGTTTATAAAAAAAATAACTAAAAAAAATTTTTTTTAATTTTATTAATTAATTAATTATGATCAATTAATTAATATAGGGCTGTGAAGTTTTAAAAAGTGTAATGCTCTTCTGAAAATTTTTATTAAAGTTTTGGTATATTTTAAATAAACTATCACCACTCATAAGATTGTCTTCAAACCAATCGATACTTGTTTATCTTTTTATTTTTTAGGTTATCTTCACTTATAGGTGGTAAAGTCCTTGTAGATTATCAATTAGAATTATATTATTGGTAATTAGTATTATTGAAGAAATAAAGAAATATTAAGTATTGAAAAGTATTAAAGTTTTACTAATTAATGGCAATATTGACTCTTATCGATTAATATCGATTCTCAGGATATCGAAAAAATTACAAAGTATATTATATAAAAATTATACAGGGTTCTTTAAACAGCCAGTTATTATCAAAGTCAGAGAAATCGGGCTAATATTTAAAAGTATAACGTTACATCAAATGAATAATTATTACTAAACACAAACATTGAATAATAATTTGAAAATAAAATAATTGTTTTCACCAAACAGCTGTGTTGAACTAGGAGAAGGCACTGGGATCGTCAAAAGCAAATGGCGGCCATCAAGTTGATCAAAATGTTGCTCGTTCCTGCTGCGTTCCAAATAATGTATTTTCTGGCAGTATTCCTGTTCTTGTGTCTGCAAATCTCTTGTTAAATGTTGTGTAGTGACTGGTGTACTGTTTCTGAGTTGTATTTAGTGTATCCGTGTAATTATTAGTTCAAACACTTTCCCCGATTCCGTCACTAATTTGGGTTAATGTATTATACAGTTTTGTGGTGTTTTTCGGAGTAGATATGTATTGTTCTGTGTTATGGAGTGTTTCTTGATTGTTTCTGTTATAATATGATAGTTTTAGAAGTATTTTACAAGTCACTCGCGATTTCACAATAACGTACTATACACTCGCTTTATATGACTATTATAAGTTAGGTTAGGCACGTTACAAAACGTTTGTCATGTTAACCGTTCAAATACCAATAATTAACTAACTGTTTCCTCCAGTTTCAATTAAACTCTTAGCCAATATAATATTATTCTTAACATTGTTCAAATATATTTTCATATCCTGTGCACACTTTAATATTTCACTATATAAATACCTAAACTTGGGTTATTTATCAATTTTATTCACTAGATGTTATTTAAATTAATCTTTCAGTTCATTCAGCTTATTTTCAGATTAAATAATGCCGTTTTGTAGTGTTTTCTGTCCAAAAAATAGTAATTTTACTTTCAGTTTGGTATACTCTGAAAAGTCAAAACATCAAAATTTACTTCCTGTCATTATATAAACTCAGCCATTTTATCAGTTATATTTAATATTAATAATCCTATATTGTATTAAAAGGTTCATATTCCCTTATTTTCTGGTAATTAATGGAATTAGTTGTATTCTGAAACATTATTCTGGAATATATGACTCCCATGTCTAAATTTCTGAGTTTAGTCATTTTCATTTTTATTTATAATTCTGAATATAATTTATTAAAATCTTCCTAAATGGTATGTGCAATTATATGGCTTGATCTCAAGTTTATTTTGTCTAAACCCCTTTTGTTTATTTGCATTTAAATGAGCAATTTCTCTGTTTTGATGAAGTTTGGTTTCCATTCTTTTGGCCTATGATTTTTTTAACAATTTTTCTTACAAAATATTTTACAAACAATATATGATATGTGATAACCTCTCTGACTTTTACATATAGTATTATAAATTAAACATGTTTTCAAATTACACAAAAACAATTAGTATTGGTTACAATACAAATAATAGTTAAAACAAATAAAGAATATTTTTTTAAATAAATGGTTGTCTTCAAATCAGACATTTTACAACAAAATCCTTATTTCTAACATGGAAATATGGTTTAAAAAAAAGGTTTTTTACTAACTAACATCTTAATTACTCTCGACTATTTACAAGTAGTAACTATTTTTATAGTTCTGATGTTAGTTGTATCAGACCCAAACAAATGGCCTTATATCTAAAACATTTTTAAACATTCTTGTACTATATACATAAAAACCTTATATTTATATTCTTATTTCTAACTATTATAATAAGTAGGATTCTACAGTTTTTATACCGTCTTTTATACATTGTCTTTGGGGAATTGTACCCTGTCATTAATAAATAAATAGTATGAATTGTTCAAAAAGTATTATGAAAACTGTTTTTCTTTTTTCATGTAAAACAAAATGTTATTTTAAACAGATTCATGTCTTATGAACAACATATTGTCACAGTACACATTTCAAGTCATTGAAAAATGCATATTTCATTGCATTCAATGTTTGTGATTGCCAAGAATGAAACACAAGGTTCATTTTTTATAATACCCAAAACTATCACTGGTTCACTTTGCACTTATATATTATGTTAATGCTAAATGGTCGTATAGTCTTATTAACATAATAAATTGGTTAGCGTTTTTCAATGGAGATTTGTTCCATGGGTACTATATTATTGTTTCATCTTAGTTCACGGGCAACTTTTACTTTATACACTTCTCTCTCTTAAATTTATATACATGTGGTTTTTATTTCGTTATACTATTGTTTTTAGATATTTATTTTGGGGATATAGGGATTTGGGTGTCTTTTATAAGAGCATGACATCTTCTTCACGATGCTGCCTTCTTCTTCTTTCATCAGTCTTCTTTTCTCCTGCCTTCTGGGACTGGTATCTTCTCCATCTTCTTCTTGATGCCATCAGGTTTCTTGGGATCTTCTCCATCTTCTTCTTTATTTCAGAAATACACCACCTGTGTTGTTTGACCTTGGCTTATTTTAGGGTTTCTATTCTATTTATTCTCCCTCGTTGTGGGTTTGGTCATATTCTGTACTGCTTGGTTATTTACTTTTTTACCTTCCTGGGTTATACCTTGAAAACCTTTGGTTATGAGACTGGTCTTGGATGACTCATCACTAGTAACTCCTTTTATTTGAACTTGTATTTTCTTTATAATAATGATTTCTTTCCACAGTTGCTATGAATTAATCTATTTATATTAAACTTAATGCTTTCTTCCAAATTTAAATATTATAACTTCATTATTCTAATGATCAACTGCCATTCAATATTATGCATACATCTGTCACGCTACAACATTTATTAAAATACATTTATTGAAATACATACACACAGCTCCAAGATTATATTAAACAGTTTTTACAATTAAAAATACATACACAGCTCCAAGATTATATTGTTACAAGTATGAAAATATATCTAAACTAGTTTTACAATTAAAAATACATACACACACAGCTCCAATATTATAATGTTACAAATATGTATATTTAAGACTAGTATTTACAAAATATGTATAAAATAAGACTTAAACACGTCTATGTACTGTGTTGGACAATGGTGTATATTCTACAAGCGAATCATGTAGTATCATACAGTAGGCAGTCGTCTGTCTAGGAAAATTCATTGACGATTCAAATTCTAAACGTACATCAACTGCTGAAGACTTAAGCGTATCGTCCTGTTTGCTACAATCGAATACAAACAGCGGGGCTTTTGATTTGAATAATTCCGGTGTCAGTACTGGGCTACCGTCTAAACGGTGGTAATACGAACTTTAAAAACTGGCGTACATATTGTACAATATTGCAAAACGGTCTTTCCCAATATCCAAGTTTAAATTATCGTAAGGATAATACTTGTCGTTTAGAAACAGTCTCGCATTGATCACATTACAGTGATCAAATTCATCGGCGCGTGCTGTCAGTACATTTTTTCTTGCTGTCTGAAACGCTAACACAACAAAGCGTGGTTTTTCTAGCTGACTCGAGGTCTTGACAATCCAATTCTGCCTTTTAGTCTGTGGTAAGGCAGGATACTCGTGCAACTCCCAGGTCCTAAAAGGCATAGTTATCGGGTGGTCTTTCTCTATGAGTCGTAACAGTGGTAATCTGTACGCATTAGCTACATGTACATAAGGCATTTTCCAGTAAACTTTATCTAGTTCAAGAACACAATTAGCAGTAGTTTGTCCGCTTACTAAAACCATAGCATTCATGTCGGTAGATGTACGTAGGAGTATAAGTTCTTGTTTCACGTTCAGCACGATGCGTGTATAGTCTTCTGCGAATCCCATTAGCATTTTCGGTGGTATACAAAAGTTGAATTCTCCGTCATCATTCACTTTTAATATGTTCGTGGTCGGCGCCACCCAACCTGCGTTTTCCATTGCGTTACGTGTGTTGTTGTTGAGTGATAGAAAAGTTTTAATAGTTGACGTAACACCGACGTTTCTGGTATGGTCCACTACCACTCCGGCCAACTCGTAACGAATCTCTTCAAAGAGAAATGCTATAGCATTGTTCACCAGTTCCACATTCAGTGCAGTATCTGCAGCCGCACTAGGGTTTTTAACCAACTTGCCTTCGATGTAGAGGAAACTTTCTGACGGCAGTGTAAAGACGTCCTGTTGTTGTATTGGCACACGTATTTCATCATTGTTTCCATATCTTGTTGTTGCGTACGGTGCGTGTGAGTGAAATGAAAAGTGTGTGATACAGTCTTCAAATAACGGTTGCTGCTCCACTGATAATATTCCACTCGCCATGTTACTTGTTTACAACAACAAAACCCAGTGAAATCAGGAAACGGCGGTTAACTGATGTTAATCGTTTCAGTTTCGAACGAGTACTGATGCGTTTCCTAACTGATCTTTCTTCTTCTTCTTTTTTTATTACTGACGACTGTGGTAGCAGCGGTGGCGAAGAAACAAAGTACAAGCCCATGTCTATAGTCGTTTTAGATGTAAACGCACAGTGATGACTTCTCCGCGAAAATCTATTACGTCACCGTCCTGATCGTGTAAAGATAATGTTATGTTGTCCAAACGACTCACATTCACAGGTAGGTATATGACGTTTGTAGGCGATTCAATTATTTTGAATCCTGGTTCGACTGACGGATAGAACGAGTGCAGTGTGTGCTCGGTTTTACCGTTCTTGTATGATCCTTGCGCTATATTACACCTTATCAGTATACTCTTCACTTTTATAATGTTAACTGTAGCGTCAGACGTGTGAGTTTTATTCGCTTCAAGCAGACGCTTTCCCTTGAAACCCAACATATCACCGATACCGTACACTGTTTGTTGAAAGTCAATATCCAGTGCACAAGTCAGCTCACATTTCAGTGTATTGTTGTTAGGACGTAGACTAATCTTTGAGTCTCCTAACTGCTTTTTGAGGAAGGCTTCTATGTCACCGATTTCATAAGCACCTGTAGGTAAAGTTATCAAGTCCCACGTTGTTCAGTCTCGTAGTACTGGAAACACGTTGTTTTTTCCTTCAATCACGTTCGGTATACTGTTGTATGTAGTAAAGTCCAACAGACCTACATACCATTCGCCGTTTGTTAGTTCGAGAGGCGGGAAAAAGTCACATACAAGAGCAGCAGCATTCGTACCTGTTAAGGTGACCGACAGCGAAGACATCTTGTCGCTTACTGATCACTCGCGCGTTAAGAAGTCCAAACATAAATGCCCGCAGATGACTGTGTGTGGTGGCTGTTCACGTTCGTAATTGTAGTAAATGTCAGTGTCGGTTCCAAAATACTGTGTCAGCTCAAGAGGTGGCTGCATATTACCATACGCATCATAGTAGTAAACTTGTTTGTTTCGCTTCTTGTAGCAAACCCAGTGCGTACCAGGTCCTTCTGCACTGTCTAGATTAACAACTGCACTCTCATTCTTCCATGGTCGTGTGTGTGGTAAAGTGTTACGCATAAAAACTCCTCTGAAATAAGGTATTTTCAAAAGTTTTGCGTACACATACAAATCACTGTCAGACAATGCACGCACTGGTATGCAAATTAGTTTTTTTGTCTGTAAGGACGTAGGTATAGACCTGACGCTATTTTTTTATTGTTACGTTTATGTCTTGAGACTGTTTTGCGTTTGCAGGTCGTTTTGCGTTTGTTCACGGATTGACGTTTAATTCCTGAACCCTTCTTCTTCTTGTTTTTTCTGCAACCACTACGCGAGCTCCCTCCACCCACTGCCGATTTCGCCTTCATCGCTGCCGCTACGGCCGCCACGTACGCTCTTTCGCTGATGCCTGAATTCAAAGCTTTCACTCGATCCCACGCCTTGCCGGCTAGCACACGATCCGCTACGCGTCTTCGTTCGTTGTCCTTGTACTTAGCGTAAGCGATATCGTGTTCGCGACAGGCTTCGTCCAACTCGTTGATTCCGCGCTCGCCACGTGCCAATCTCTCTTTGAGTTTTGTTCCAGGTCCACAGAATCGGTAGCCCGGTAGGTGTAATTCTACTGGTAATGCGTCCACCGCTCGATTAATCAAAGTAGGTACTGACGAAACGATAGCGGGCACAGTGTTTTTAAGTATTTTTCCAATTACACCACGCCCCATTCTTTTCTTACGAAGTACGTGCATTCTTGTAAACAGATCTCCAATCCTTGATTTCCGTTTCCGTATCGAGAACGTCTATTAAACGCCCCACCTCTTCAATATATTCAGACAGGACTGAACGCTGTGTCGTGCTGTCTTGATATTTATAGACAAACTTTATTAGATTGATTATATGAGCGTGAAATACCTGAGTGACCTTGTACAATTCGGTCTTTATATGTAATTTTAATTCGTGCATTTGTCGTACAGTGACTGCGTCTTTGTCATTGACACCGTTCGCTATATTCGTAATTTTTCTTCCGGCAGCGTAGAAAGTATCGTTTTGCAAACTGATTGTGTGTGCGTGTAAAAATTCCAAATTCACTGCGTCTTTGAAGTCAACAGGCGCTTGCACACGTGTTAGTCGACAGTCATTAACGATTACGTTACCTGCACGATCTTTTTTCAAACTCTTCTCGTCTACGTATCGTTTTGTGGCTGCATCTCTTGATTTAAGCGGATCGTTTAGCCTTATTATTCGATGATCTTTTGCGTCTACGGTAGCATCGTCGTCGTTCTTGTACTGTAAGCATGTGTCCTTTACGTACTGTAAAGAAACAACATCGTGCAACTCTTCAGGATCACCCAAGTTGCATATCTTTTTGTTTTTCACATCAAAGTGACCGTCGTTAGTCACTCCTAAACCGATATCCTCACGCAGACTTCGATGAGTTTCTTTTCGCACTCTTACAGCGCTGTCGTGTCTACCGAACTTGTCTACACTCATATTTATGAAGAAGAACTGATGGTTATAGAACGGTGCGTCTGCTTTTATATGATAATACCGGTTTCACGTAATTCTTCCAATATCGAAACGATTTCATTCCTATGACCAGTATGGCCGCTATTTTGAGACGCCATTAACAGTCTCAATCTATTAACCAACTCGTTAGGATCATCCCAATGCACGTAATCGATTGCAGTGTTCGGTTTCATCTCCATATAGCCACTCCCTGTACGTTTTCGTGCAAACAATTTAGATATTACTAGTCGGTACTTGACGCCACTGTTACTGTTTATTTGCGTATTGTGTTTATATTTTTGTTTGTGTCCGTTGGTTGCTAGTAGTATAGACTTATATTTCCTCATATCGTCCTTATTGTATTTTTTCGGTAGTTTCATAAACAAAAGTTCATACAGACCAGGTGTACCCTCGTAAATTTTTCCTTTGACATGAAAGTTGTCGTTATCATCGATTTTTACATTTGAATCACCTATCATAAATTTACCACCTTCGTATCGAACACCATACATGCGATCTATAATCCGTTTACAGTCCGCCGATTCACACAAACGCATATATTTGTTTGCTAATGAATCCTTGCTGAAATGTGAAGCGTTAGGGTTCCAGGCGTCCTCTTCACTGAAATGAGAAGCGTTATGACTTTGCATACCACTTTCGTTTTCTGTTATTACGTGTTGTGTAGGCTCTTCTTGTTTTATCTGCTGCTTCTCCTCCTCCTCCTCCTCCATCATGTCACCATTTAACTTTCGTGAAATAACTTCTAACGGTTCCAGAATCGGTCTGTAATTTTTTCTAAACGCCTCGTCGCTTTCTCTGATACCGTGTTGTAATGCATGATATTTTTTCCTTATGTTGTCGCTTATCGTGTCTATATCATACGCGAGTCGTTCCTCCTTATTCATTGCCATCGTGTGTTAGCAAGAGGACTGATTACATTACTACAGTGCAACCACTTGTATACTTCGTCGGAAACAATTATGAATCGATCAAAGCCGATTCTATATCTACCTTCATTTATTGGCGAGTCTTTGTCTATGACTAGAAATCCATAACGATCCTTCCACGCTTCCATGCAGACGTCTTTGAGAGCATCATATTTCATATCTATGTTAACGTGATCATTGTATGCATGTCGTAAATTTAGATCGTCTTGTTTGAACAATATCAACAAGTTAGCGTTGTCACGTACCAATTGTTTCGGTATCTGGCTATATGTCTGGCATAGATAGAATGTGTCCACACCGCTATGTCTCCCCATACCAAAATACTTTCGAATATTGTATTGTCTTTCACACGATACATCATCGAATACGATAACAGAGTCGAGACCAGTGATTTCACTCGGTAGCGGGACTTCTTCGTTCTCGCTGTATGCATGATAACCTAAACCTTCATCAGCGAGTGATTTCATCACTGTTTCTAGCATTCTGTATTTTGGTTGAAATAATGATTTTGAAAACACGTATACGTTGCGGAAACGTAGTCCGTTGGCATCAAACAGTAGGTTGAATAGCACATTTGATTTCCCGCAGGAACTTGGGCCTGTAACGATACAGCGAATACTGTTCGGTAATAGCGGGCCATGTTTACGCTTAGCACTACCTTCGTCACCAGCCAAAAAGTCCATATCCTTTATTGGTAATTTGTTTGCTTGCTGTACAATCTTCATCTTTGTGAATACCGAAAGCATACTGTTTTCAGCACGTGCTGTCACCTTTTTTATATTAGATCTTTCTTATGTATCCATGCATCGTGTTTACCATCAAAACCGAGCCAACGAACACGCACTCTGTCACCTTTGCGTTGTAACACCTTTTCCACTAGGTATACGTCGCCGACTTTGGACTTACTAATCTCGTGCTCGTAAAAACCACCTTTCAACACTTTGTTTAGATGATCTTTTAGCAGATAAGTGACGGGGATAGTAGTGGATTGTACTTTATCCACAGTGAATATTTCGTTAGTCCAATTTGGCGTATAACCTTTGGCGAACGTCATTTTGTGCTTACTTATACGAACACGGTCACCGACTTTAAATTTGGGTGGTTTCGTTGGACTGATTTTAGGCGCTGTGTTCTTCCTTATTCGTTCCAACACTATATGTTCGTTGGCGTCATTCACTTCACTAGGTTTCATACCAATGGTTCTGTGTGTGGTATTGTTGTACGATTTCAGTAATGTAGGTAGTAGATCCAACCAGCGGTAGTGTCCTTGTTCGCTGAAAGCTCGATACATGTGTGTCTTCAGTGTGCGATTAAAACGTTCCACTATGGAAGCTTTTTTCTCACTGTAGGTTGAGTAATGTTTCACATTATACTTTTTTAGCAACGCTTGTACTGTTGTAATACTCTTTCCCGTTGTCTGTCTGTAAATATTTCATTCGATTAGCAGTTAGTATAGGCTCTAGTGCATGCTTTACTTTTTTTCCTGTCTTTGTTTTCAATGGTACAGCGTACGCGTACTTGCTAAACGCATTGATCACTGTCATCATGTACTTGTACCCTTTGTTCACTCGAGCGTATGGTATCATCTCCACAAGATCTGCCTGGTACAAGTCGTGTAGACCCTTCAATTCAACCGCGCGCCTAACGAAATTCCTTCTCGCTGCTCTGTGTAGCTCTAGAGCTATAGTCTTGCGTGCGTTGTTCATGGTTTAAGATACACTAACATAATACCGGCGTTAAAAGTACTATATATATATATCTATAACAGTTTCTTTGTTTTTCAGTATTTACTCTCACGTCTGAATATCACCATGGCTGACCTTCAACAGAATCCAGAACATCAGCAGGAACAGGGACATCCTCAACAAGGTAAACAAATTTACCAATTGTCTCTCTCTCTCTATAATTATGTAGCAAACCAAATTTGTTTGATATGAATTAACATATGATTCAACTCAGTCTAACATGTATAAGATAGTCTCTTGACTTTGTTTAGAAATTGATATGACGGAGAACATTTTTTATGTTCTGACATAGGTTTGTCACCTTCTCCCCAATGTATTGTCTCTTGACATCGTTTAGAAATTGACATGACGGAGAAAATTTTTCATGTTCCACCATAGGTATGTCACCTTCTCTCCAATGAACTAATTCAATTCCACAACAAAAGCATTTAACTCTATCGTCTATGAATGACATACTATGTCCACAAACATCATAATTTAGCGGATAGTAGTAAAACCCTGCAAACGCTAACTCGTCGGGGCTGACAAACGTCACTTCCCAATACTTGAACGATTTTCTTCTTTCACTTTCAATGCTAAAATCATGAGTAGCTGCCATCTTCACAGTTTGCAATAAACTAACGTATTACTAACGTGTACTATCTATTTACCTCAAACATGAATTTGTGTGTGTGTGTGTGTGTGTGTGTGTGTATGTGTGTGTGTTATTCATCATTCCTATTAGCTAATACATGTGTTTCTATTGTTTCAGATATGACACGATTTTATATCGTGCGAAACAGTAGAATTAGAGGATCCCTCATAACGTTTAATTATCTGCCCGTGTACACGGACACAGAAGAAGATCAAGATATAGTACCGATAATGACCGAGGTGCGACCTTTATTGTGCAAGGATATTCTGGCAGAACAAGCACGTTTACGCAGTATCAAATGGCATATTGCGTGCAGGATACGTTTCACTAAAACTGTGTTAGATGGTGACAGCGGCGAAGAAAAAGTGGTAACCAAAGACGCCGTCTTCCACGGACGTTGTCGTACGTTGCTCACGGACGACAACGACGAGTTGAACTGTCTACTCGATGAATCCTACGATAAAATCCTGAATAGCATATCCAATTTTACCCGTGACGGGAGCGGATGGTCGGTGGATGCTGTACTGAAGCTGGAACTAGTTGTTGGACGGTACCGGCCTCTAGCAGCGTCCTCCTACCTTCCAACCCCGCGAAAACTTGCAGTCACCAGGGCAGTAGTCAACATCAATAACTCCCAAGATGAAATATGTTTTCTATGGTCCGTACTAGCTCACATACACCCTCAAGAACGTAATAAAGAACGTGTTTCAAAATACCTCTTATTCAAAAACACAATAAATATGTCCGGTATCGAGTACCCTGTTTCTATAAATTCACTTTCTAAATTTGAAACACAGAATCCCAACATTTCTATAAACGTTTTCGGCTATGATATAGACGACAATATCAGAAACGAATCAAAAAATGAGGTTTATCCGTTAAGAATTACCCCCAATAAGGACAGATTACATCATGTTAATCTTTTGCTTCTGTCCGATACAAATAGCCGAAAACATTACTGTCTTATCAGTAACATGGGTAGATTGTTATCATACCTTACAAAACACTAGCATAAATCATTTTACTGCGACTACTGCCTGCATCGTTTCACCACAGAACATGGTCTGTCCGATCATCTCCCCTACTGCACACCTCACGGCGAGCAGAAAACCAAAATGCCCACAGAGGAGGAGAAGTTTATGTCATTTAAAAATTACGCGCACTGTCTTAAAGTACCCTTTACCGTCTACGCCGACTTCGAGTCCCTCATCACTCCGCTTCAATCGTGTTCACCTGGTAACAACGTCCCGACGACAGTGCACGAGTTAGATGAATTCTACTCAGTTGATAGCAACGGTGCCCGTCAGAAAATAACTTCTCCTCCTGTATCGTCCACATCATACGAAGCGATGCATATTCCGTCAGGTTTCTCCTATGCTATCGTCGATCATACACACAGACTCTGGAGAGAGGCTAAAGTTTATCGAGGTGAAAACGTCGTAGACACTTTCTTCTCGTGGTTGATGAAAGACGCCGAGGATATGATGAAGGTAGTACGACATAACGTACAAATAATTATGTCCGATGATGACAATGTTGCATTCACTAACGCCACCGTTTGTCATTTGTGTGAGCGCCCTTTGACAGACGATGACAAGGTACGCAATCATTGTCATCTTACGGGGAAATTCTTGGGAGCAGCCCACAATAGCTGTAATCTAAGCTACAAGATGCCTCGTCATATCCCCGTCTTCTTTCACAACCTTCGTGGCTACGACTGTCACCATTTAATGCAGGGTTTAGGAAAATATAAGGACCAACACGTATCCTGCATTGCAACATCCAGTGAGCGTTACGTGTCGTTCTCCCTGGGTCCCTTGCGTTTCGTAGACTCCTTTCAATTTCTTAATCGCTCTCTGGACACACTCGTTACCAATCTGTCCACGTCCGGGAGCCAATTTCCTTTGCTCAGAGAGGAAATGCTTAGACGGGGTTTCCATGAACAGACCAATCTGCTCGTACGCAAGGGGGTATACTCTTACGAGTATGTTGACAGTATTGATCGGTTCAACGAAACAAGTCTACCCGCTTGTGAACACTTTGATAACCGGTTGTTGGAATCGACTATTTCGGACGCAGATTACGAGCACGCACAAAACGTGTGGAGTGCATTCAATCTGCGTACGTTTGGAGATTACCACGATTTGTATTTGTTGACAGACGTAATGCTGCTGGCCGATGTCTTTGAAAGTTTCCGAGACATGGCCTTACGCGATTACTGTTTGGACCCGTGTCATTTTTACTCGCTTCCCGGACTCGCTTGGAACGCGATGCTAAAAATGACAGGGGTCGAATTAGAGCTGTTAACAGAGATAAATCTGCATCTGTTCGTCGAGTCTGGGGTCCGCGGAGGCTGCGCGATGATATCCAACCGTCACGCAGTCGCTAACAATCCTTTGATTCCAGATCAGTACGATGTATCGAAACCGACCTCCTTCATTCTGTATACGGACTGTAATAATTTATACGGTGCAGCCATGTCGCAACCACTCCCTTACGCAGACTTCCGATGGCTCGATCGTAACGAAATCGAGTCCTTGGACGTACGTAATGTGAGTGATGATTCCGACATCGGGTACATCCTCGAAGTCGACCTACACTATCCCGATACCTTACACGACCTGCATTCCGACTACCCGCTTGCACCTGTGCGCCAGCGCGTAACACCCGATATCCTTTCTCCCTTTTCCAAACGTTTACACGAGAGTATATACAGATCATCGTATAACGAATCAGGGTCATCCGTAGAGAAGTTGTTAACAACTTTGGAGGACAAACAAAATTACGTTCTCCATTATCGAAATTTGAAATTGTATTTAAGTCTTGGCTTAGAGCTGAAAGCGACTCATAGGGTGTTGTGTTTTAAGCAAAGCGCTTGGTTGAAACCGTTTATCGATTTCAACACCCGCAAGAGGCAAGCAGCCGTCAACAGCTTTGAAAAAGACCTTTTCAAACTGATGAACAACGCCGTATACGGTAAGTCGCTGGAGAACGTACGGAAACATATAGACTTTGGACTAGTCTCGAATGAACGACGGCTTCAAAAACTAGTTTCCACACCTAGGCTAAAACGTATGATTCGTTATACGAACGATCTGGTGGGGCTCTCACTCCGTAAAAAATCCATTGTTCTTTCCCGTCCCGTGTATGTCGGCTTCACGGTGCTTGACGTTAGCAAAACGATAATGTACGACTTTCATTATCGTTATGCTGTCGCCAAGTACGGCCGCAACGTTAAATTGTTAATGACTGATACAGACAGTCTGATGTATAGCATTCAAACATCAGACTTGTATGCAGACATGAAGAAGGACCTACACGTTTTTGACACATCTGATTACCCTACGTCTCATCCTTGTTATAGCCTTAAGAACAAAAAGGTTGTCGGACTGTTCAAGGATGAAACGTGTGGTCGTCCTATTAGAGAATTCGTGGGTCTCCGAGCGAAATGTTATTCGTTCCTTGTGGCCCACGAAGATCCCACCCAAGAGTGTCAAAAACGTGTATGTAAAGGTGTGCCTCGAGTTGCGATTAAGAGGAGTCTGCGACACGATATGTATCGCAAGTGTCTCACTGATCATTGTCAGTTTTCTACCAGTGCGCTTTGTTTACGTAGCGATCATCATACGCTGTACACGATGCGTGTAAATAAGCAAGCGTTGTCACCGTATGATGATAAGCGCTATATATTAGACAATGGTCATGATACGCTTGCATACGGTCATTATCGAATACGACAACGCATCAACATGGAGAACGACGACACCTCCCCACCTACTAAAAAAATTCGTCTCCATGTATAGTAACCCCCCTCAACACTTGTTTCTTTCGTCAGTTGACGTCTCTCGGTGCTTCAGTCCAGACGTCTGTAAACGTAAGTTCACATATTAATATCGCAACGATATTTGTATGTTTAAACATAATATATATATATAGTTATATATATATAATATATAGTTTGTAATGTGTGGTTTCTTTGTCTTACAGTATTATGGATAACACTGCGGTTATAATTGACTTCCAGTGCTTTTTCGACGACAACGGAAAATATATTGTGAAGGAACTGTCAATCATGGACGTTCTGAGATTTGCTGGTAGACATTAGATTTTGACTCCGCCTGCTACATCCGTTACGAATCCCAAATACGTTAGGACAAACCACTGGTTAACGTCAAATTATCATAGACTTAGATGGAGCGAAGGAGAGACACCATACGACAATCTTGTTTCATTGTTAACATCACATACACGTATATATAAATATGTGTTTGTGAAGGGTTTTGAGAAAAAACGTTTTTTGCAATCAAAGATAATACACAATAATATCATCAATCTCGATGACTTTGGTTGTCCTAAAAACATACCGTATATATTTCATGGAACAGAATGTCTTAGACATTTCAATTCTTCTGACCGTTGTGCCAACTATAAGGTAGATGCTATTCGGGAATGGATGATTCATAATTTTTGCTTTAAACGAACATTTTTAATGTAACAAATTTAGAAAGTAGGTCACAGCGAATGATGACATTTATATATCTCTCTCATTCTGTTGTGGACATGTACATACATGCATAGCTGTAAGCAGTGACTATTTTCTTATGAAAATGGACTTTCCTAATGACATTGTTATATTTTTGGTGTCTCTAATTTCGTCTGTGGGACATGTTCATACATGCAAATGAAAGTGGGACACCGACGTTACCACCACCACCACTATCACATTGTACTGTCCTTTTGTGTCGAATATTCTGTCATTGTTTGGTTCTCTCTCGCTTGATAGAGACGTGTTCACTAGTGTCTTCTAATAATGTCGTTTCTTGTAAAGTTTAATGCTGTAAGTGCTATCGAGTACAAACGATGTTCAGAATTGACAGTGAATAAGAAATATCCCATCATGGTCTTAACAAATGTGGACACGAAGTATGGGAACTCTGTGCTTGCTACGTTGGTGGATGGCGACCGCCAGTATCGTGTCTATCTTCCCAAGAGGTATGCAGGTGTCTTCACGAATGAGGAGCTCAGACATATCAAACCTAAAGAACTACATTTAGTGTATCGAGGGACGAGAAATCAAACAACACAAGTAGAGATTGAGTCCTAACGTCGTAAGTAGCAATCGTGTTAACAAACAATTTATTGATGTGTGTGTGTGTGTTTGTGTGTGTGTGTGTGTGTGTGTAGTTTCAACTCTCTGTACTTAACACTTTAATAATTGAATTTGTACGTACATGATAAATGTATCATTGATTCTACAAGTTTCGTTGAATAATAGTTGGTTCGATTAGAAATTATTTGAAAGTACATTAACTTATGCGATAAATGTATCATTGATTCTAAGCAGTATTTACAAATTTCCAGTGAATAATATTTGGTTTGGTTTGATTAGAAATTATTTGAAAGTACATTAACTTATGAAAAATGACATATACTTGAAAAAGTTTACTTACTTAACGCATTTGATTCTTTCCACTAACTGTACGTGTGCATGTGATAATTGAATATTATCGTATCAGTGATTCTAATATCGACTGTATTGTTATGTTACAGATAAACGTCCTTGTTAACTGTATCTACAGCCGTGAAATTATTATTTAAAAATCTTACAATGTCAAAAATTATTATTAATATTGTATTTATTTTATATAACAATGTTTGTTTGTGATATATGTATATTTAATCAATGTAAAATGTATTTTGAATAATTGTATTATAACGGTTTGTAAACTATATTTTAAGTTTGTGTACAGTGCTGTAAATATACATTTAATCATTTAAAACATTATTATTAATATTGTATTTATTTTATATATAACAATGTTTGTTTGTGATATATATATATTTAATCAATGTAAAATGTATTTTTTTTGAATAATTGTATTATAGCGGTTTGTAAACTATATTTTAAGTTTGTGTACAGTGTTGTAAATATATATATTTAATTATTTAAAACAAATTATGGTTTATTTTAATTTATTACGTTATAAACCTCCGAATATGCATGCAATTATTTGTATAGTAATCAGAAATGTGTGAGAGAGACATTTTAATAATTTGTAGGTTGTATCTTACAATCATGAAAATTATTATTTAAACTGATAATTGTTTTATTAAAATCTTACAATGACGAAATATTATTATTTCATTGTTTACGATATATATATTTAATGCAAAAAATGAATTTTTAAAATTACAATCGTCTGTAAACTATATTTAAGTTCGTGTACACATCGTTTGAATAAGGGAATTCTTGTCAACGTTTGCAGCGAGAGAGAGAGACATATACAATGTGTGTATGTGTACACAAAACTTTTGAAAATACCTTATTTCAAGGAGATATTTTTTTATGCGCAACACTTTACCACACACACACAGACTTGGCAGTATATTAATTTCTAAATCGTGGTCAATGACTGTCATGTGTCAAAAAAAAATTATAAGTAGGACGCAACGAGGTAGGTGATAAATATATATATTTCATGGTGATTACAATTTAGTATCGCTACTTACAATAATCCATAAGTAGCACGACGCTTATGTAAAACTGATGACATAAAGAGAGAGTTTATATCGTGATCGACAACTGTGTCTAGAGACAAAGAGAGAGGAGGGGAGAGAGAGTTGATATCGAAGTCGTCAACAATTTACTATAATATAGTTTGAATTTCCCACCGAAGAAAAATGTTGGCAGATCTGTTCTATACACACACAATAATGCAGGATTGGTAACCCTGATCATATATTTTAATATACACTATAATACACACACATATCAAGTTTGAACCCATACATAGGTTGGTAAACCTGATCATATAGATTTAATATACATTATAACACACAACAAATTTGAACTCATGCAAGGTTGGTAACCCTGATCATATATTTAATATATACACTATAATGCATCAAGTCGGAACCCCCCCCACCATAGGTTGGTAAACCTGATCATATAGATTTAATATACATTATAACACACAACAAATTTGAACTCATGCAAGGTTGGTAACCCTGATCATATATTTAATATAATATATTAAATTATCATAATATCATAATATTAAATATCATAATATGTGTGTTGTATATTATACACTATAATGCATCAAGTGATAGAAAGTGAAAGTGATCTAAGCTCGCGAAAGGCGGCATATAAAAAAATAACGCGGATGCTGTGGTCCAGATACGCGAAAAAGTCGCGGATCTTGACACAGATCAGCGAAAAAGTCGCGGATGCTGTGGTCCAGTAGAAAGTGAAAGTGATCTAGGCTCGCGAAAGGCTGCATATAAAAAATTATATTCGCGGAAATTAGAAAGTGAAAGTGATTTAGGCTCGCGAAAGGCTGCATATAAAAAATTATATTCGCGGAAATTCGCGGATACTGTGGTCCAGCGGTGGTGGGGAGGGCGTGGGAAAAAATCTTGTACCGCGGGAACGGCGGCATCTCTTTGATCTTGTTTTTTATCGTTTTTTATGTTTTTTAAGAAAGGCGGCATTCCTTTGTGAGTTAGAACCGGCATTTTCCCCCACTTATATTTAAAACTGGGACTATATAATGTGGAAAGTGAGCGTAGAACGATGAGTCATGCATTACTGCTTACGCTCGTTTGGTTTGTTTGCTTAGTCAGCCTTAATATTCGACGTTAGATATTTTTTCCAACACCCGTCGATATGGTCTAGACATTCTTTTATTATCAGGGTGTGCTGCTCTTAGGTTTTAAAGAACCTGGTGTCAACATCAACGCTGAGCGATATGCAGAAAGCTTAAAACGCTTACGGTTCAGCATCAAGAATAAACGCCCTGGGAAGCTCAAAGATGTCATTCTTCTGCACGATAATGCTCAACCCCATGTAGCCCAGACGATTCCAGATCTGCTTGGTCGTATGAAGTGGGAAGTCTTAACATCCATCTTACAGCCCCGTCTTGTCCCCGTGCGATTGTCATGTTTTTGAACCATTAAAGAGATCACTAAAAGGACGGCGGTTCAAATCGGACCCTGAGGTAGAGTTTTCTGTTAGCGAATGGTTCAGCAAACAGCCGCAAGTATTTTACTAGCAGGGAATCTGTAAATTAACGCAACAGTGAGACTCATGACTTAATGTTAATGGAGACTTCTTTTAAAATTGTTGAATAAAAAATGCTTTACATCCTCTAAACGTGTTTCTATTGAACAATCCTCGTATAAACAATCTGACGAACTAACTTCTACTACACGTGCCTGATTTTTTTAGGTACCGTCCAATAATGGAGACTGTTATCGCGCACTAGGTTCTAGAAAAATTACTACTTACCCACTTACCCTATCTACCAATGTTCTCATAACTAAAACGTTCTCTGGAGAGCAGTTGTATGTATGTATTGCAGTTGGGAGAGTTACATTCCCAGCCTACAACTTTTATAACATACATTCATTATGTTACACGCTGCCGTGCTGGGCCCAAATGAACGTAACACAAAATACATTGAAATAGTCGTAATATCTAACTTAAATACAAGGGGAGGGCGATGCGTTAGAAAACAGTCAGTACTACTAACTAGTGACCAGAGTCGACGTCAATTTGTTTATTACACAACGAAACTCAGCCTCTTACTTTTATAAATTATGAGTCAGCCAGAGGAGCAAAAATCGATTACCGAATAAATTAAATACTGGCTAAATCGATTACTAAAGAAATCAATTACTGAATAAATCCATAACACAACTAGTTTGCAATCGTAACAATACTAGTTTACAATATTATTGCGCCTAGCGCACAAGCTACAGTATAATCTATTCATGAAATTTTAACACCTTCGTATATTACAAAGTTCTTGTAAAAGATATAAGTCCGCATTACACAAAGTAAGGAATTTAGTTCATTTTATTTTCAACTAGCAATCTGGCAGACTGGAAGCTCCTGCTGCATGGTAATAATTAGTCATAGTGTTACTGTACTTGGACATCGGAGGTGTGTCCTCTCGCAGCCTGCTGTCGCCGGTCATGCCGTGCGTGAACCCGTTGTGGGCACGTGTTTCGCCGCTGGTCCCGCGGGCTGCTGTCGTGTATGTTCTCAAAGGTAGGCCGAAGAAATACTGGAGCAAGTCAAAGTAGTCTGGTATACGTGGACCAAGCTTTATGCTGAAAGTTCCAGAATCTTTAGTACAGGCCGACTAGTTACATCACGCGCACATTCACTCTCACAGTGCATGATCGCAATTTACAAGGTTACAGTTATAACGGTTATAAAATTACAGCTTAAATTCTATAATAAATGGCTGACATTAAACATTAAACATTTTTCTTTTTCTTATTTAACTGACTGACTGAAAATAGTTTAACTGAAGAGGCTAACTGCTACAGACAAGTTACATCATGGTTGCTTACAACGAGTTACAGTGTTTTACATAAAATACATGCTTTTCTTTTACAAGCGTGACTGACGAATATAATTCTCACTAGCATTGACTTATGGTGGCCAGTAATTCATAATTACCTTGTTAGACGCGGCTGCCAACGAAAAGTGCCCATTGAGGCTACCGCTGGCGACTCTGCTCACGGTCCGGTCAGGTGGTCGACTGAAATCAGCTCGCCGGGCGAACGGCGAAACGAGTTCGTTAGAAAGGAAGGGGGCGTGACGTCAGGGAAGTACTGACCGATGCACGGATAATTATCTGTCGCGCCACTATTTAAACTTATTTTTATTTAAATTAATGTTAGCCGTTGCTGCATTCGGCAGGGATGCCGAATAACTGCAACAATTATAAAGTAATATTTTTGCAAGATAATATTTTAAAAAATATATAGTTTTAAAAAACAGTGACTTATTTTTTTAATGAAATGGTTTAGAAAACTTTCTAAAACAAATTCATTTAGCTGCGTTCAGGTTTGAAAACAAATTTTTAATTCTAATTCTCCCAAAATTAAGAATATCGTTATGAAGATAAAATTAAAATTCATACCGCGAGTTAATAAATGTATCACTCCGCACATGAAGCAAAACGCTAAATTGTATACATTATTTCTGTACAGAGGGAAACCAGGCCAAGCAGTAAATGTCAATGAACTCAACACAAACATTTCTACTTTGTTTTATTGAGCGAATGTACTTAGCATTAAAATTCTAAGCTTAGTTGGTGGAGAAAAAGTTAATATATTAATTAAAGTCAAGTTTATAAATAAAAATTTATAATTTAAATCAAGTTAAAAAATTGAATAGCAAATTGTGTTTTTGACGCGTAATTATACAATTTTTAGGCTTCATTTAATTACAGTAACAATACTAACTGTTTATTTAAACGAACGTGGCTTTTAGTTTAGTTGTAATTACGAGGTATTGTCATAGCACTCTTAAGGAACCTCTGAGTACCAGGAGGATAGCAATCAAACAATAAGGGCCATTATATACAGTCTCCAGATCGCATTTAAAATTTAATTTTAAATTTATAACATACCTTATTGTGACCCGTCTTGCGATCTTGTAGTTATTTTTTCACCCACTACGAGAACCACTACGTGGTTTGTGGTGAAAAAATAACTACAAGATCGCAAGATGGATCACAGTAAGGTATATTATAAATTTTAAATTAATAGGGGCCAGACTACATGGAATAAATCTCACCCACTACTTACAAATAAAATGTCTCGCTTTCCTTGACAGTGTTATTATAATTGAGTAATACTAGTCGAGTTCAAAATGCCTTGTGCTTTTTGGTTTCGGGCAGATTATTTTCTTTTCAGTTAACGTTAATTTTCTTAACATAATCTGTATTTTCTTTTCCTTTTTAAAATGATTTTTGCAATTACTCTATCACAATTGTCCTTTCTTGCCCCCTACCTTTCCATAGCTACTGTTTCATGTTTTTCTTAGTTATTTTCTCGTTCATTTAAAATGAATCCAGCAAATTAGTTGCACTTTACTTAAACACATTCTTAATTGTTTTGTGTCATTCAAGAATCTCATTCTTTTGTTCTTTTATTCATTTATTTATTTTTTTTACTAAATTCTTAAGTACACTTAATACCGATCCCCTGTATTTAGTCAGTATTTCAGTTGCTGATAATCACCCGTTTTACTCTTTGTAAATATTTCCTTTTCTGTTTTTACATTTCCTCTTAGTCTCTCTTGCCATGCCAAAACCTCACAATCTTATGTAACTAGCGGTCTATATATTTTAGCAATGTTAAGTACTGGCAATACTGACATTTTAACATATCATACTGACATATATTAGTTTTATTTATATCTTTTGCATCAATATGTCTTGTAAGAGCTTCTAAAATTATTACTTGTTTATGTTCGTGGCTAAGGTCATAAAAACACTGATGTAAAAAGTTTGTAGTGATTTCATATAGGCGACATTTTAGATGATAGAAAATATTGTTACGACGGTCTACTTTATCGTCGTAGGTACAGTGGAAAACAAAATACAAGACACCAATTAAGTCACTAATCACCAAGTTAAATTTTCACAGTTTAAAAGTTTGTAATTAACAACACTGTCTCTTACAACAAATAAAATAAAAATCGTTCACACGCAATAAAATGTCAAATAATATTAAAACACATTTGTATTACAATATACAGCCCGATTATAAAACACAACACTTCACTAATAACCACTTGAACGCACAGAGTAATATCGCCTGATAATAACTGAACTGCACGTAATATAACGCAACTATAACTGAAACTAAGGCCGCTGCCGCCTTGTATTTATACCCCCGCTCACAGACCAGAACATTCTAAACTACGCGTTATCTCTACCTACGACGTAATTAATTGCGGCCTTGACACAGTCCGCGCGGCTTCTGGTACAATCTAGCTAATGCGTCGAGAATCACGTACGCCACACGCATTACATTCCGGATCCCTCTGGAACATTCGATAAACACGTAGATTGTTCTGTGATATCGTAACAATATTATTATAGCAATCTGTCTAACCCTTCTAAGACAATGAATGTTTATATTCAATACCACTTTTAACCCCATCCAGTCTATTCCTTTCCATGCATACTTTTTTGAGTTCACGATTATTATCAGTATATAATATAATCATTTTAATTTAAGTATCTATGTTTTATTAAGTTTAACTGTGTGATAAACTTAATAAATCTTTAATAAACTTAATAGGCTATAACTTAATAGAACGGAATAATCTTCTGAAAATTCCATTGTTAATTATTCAGTTGACAGAATAGTGTAGAATTTCAACGGTAGAGATAAACTAAATCTCTATTTTAAGAGATTTAAAATACTATTTAATAGGTTATTTTTACAATTAGGTTTATTTTTTAAATTGTCCCAAGTTATTTATATGTGAAACACAAAATTAATTGCAACTTACCATTTTATTATATCGAAACTAACATTGTATTAACCATTATTGCATTATTATTCTAACAATCTAACCAAATATGAAAACAGAGAATCGCCAAATGTACCTGAAAATAAAATCAGAACTATATACTGTACATGGAAATGAGTACGTCAGAGGCAGAACAATTTGTACTACATTGTAAAAGCGTTTGAAAAAATTATAGTTTAAAAACGTAAAATGTTTTACGTATATAGAAACATAACTCAATAATGCAAACTACACAGAAGAGGAATCAGCAAGGGTGTAATTGCTGGAAGCCGAGAATACAATGCACAACAGCAGGCACTCGTAATTAATAAAAATTTTGAACGAAATTTATACGTAAATTTATTGTTCTCTATAAGAGCAAGGGAACTAGAGAATAAAGAAGAACTGTGAGAAGGGTACTGTTACGACGGTCTCACTGATCGTCGTATGGTACAGTGGAAAACAAATACAAGACACCAATGTAGTCATTAAAAACCAGCTTTAATTATCACAATTAACAGTTTGTAACACAAGTTATTCAACAAGATTATACTCGTACAATAATTAAAATTAAATTTTTCCACACGCAATAATAACGCCAACTAATAGAGTCCCGCACAACAATCAGTTTTCACTAATAGCTACTGGAAACGCACTGAGTAATCGCCCAAACTAAACTGACTTCCAAGCGGCAGGTATTAACTTTTTATAGTATGGACGGTTCTATAATATGCGTCCTTAACAAACACTCGAAAATTCTAGAGGATAATTCAACGCGGGCTTGGCGGAAACACGCACGTACTGGGCTAAGCGAGAAATGCATAGAACAACGTCCTCCATAGTACCAGAACGTTTCGTGTTGCGTAACAATACTTTAATGTAAGTGAGAGGTATAAAATTTACTAAATGTAACTGATTACAGCCTGGTTTAGGCTGTGTACAGAGGCAACAAAAGAGAATCTCAGATAGCAAAATGGGAAGAGTGAGACGGGTAGTAAACCGTGAGGACGATAGATACAGAAATAAAGAGTTAGAAACTGGAAACCTCTGGTGGATAGAAGAAACCAGTAAAAGTGAGTAGTGGGGGAAGCCAATGTCTTCGTAGGGCTGTAGTTGTTTGGAAGGAAACAATAAGGGATAGGCCTACGTTTAGTGTAATGCTAGGAACTCAGTGGTTTCGCACTTCTACTGACTGATTTCTGTGCCCCTTTTATTACCAAATTATGGAAAAAATGGTCTCATTAAGTTATGATCTACTGGAACTATTACATTTTTTCGTTCACAGAAGGGATTATTCATTTGTCTTTTTTAAAAATTTTCTTACCACCCACCTTCAGTTATTAGATGTTTCACTAATCCGCACATTTAAGTGCAATGTGCTTCATGTCTGAATTTTCGCGGTTGATGGTTTCCACCAATTTTTGTTGGTAGGGCTTGTTTCTGTACGTTGTTCCCAGGCAACTTGTATATGAACTTGTGTATTGAAACAGTACAGTATTATTCAGTGTCTCATAAACAGAACGTCAGTGTCTTGTAAAGCAACTCACCCGATGAGGCTCCTATCTGAAAGACCTAATAAACTTTCTCTTTTGGGTGATCCACAGGCTCTTAAATTAAGTAATTTTCAGGTCTCTTTTAATTAATAAGAAATTCTTCCTCTGAAACAGTAAAGTCAATTACCGTTTATTTATTTGCTAAGCAATCGCTTTTTCCAAAAAAAAAAAAAAAAAAATATCGTATGGAAGCTAAACGATAATAAAAAAAATGTTTAACTAAACGTAAACGTACATACTTTTACAAATTAAAATAAATATAAAAACTTATTGTGAAAAATTAACATAAAATTCTTACTGTATTCTTGTAAGCTACTATATTTTTTAATGTTAATAGAGTTTTTCAACTAGAACATAATTTTTATTGAAAATATTATTCAGTATTTTATTTATTTTATCTATCACCCTCGAATATTCACATAAAGTAAAATATTTACAATAGCAGGTTTATAAAACAGCTGATAGAAAGTAAAATACTATTACTTCTTATCCATATATATTTATTTCTTACGCCATTTATTGTTTATATAATCAAAATAATAATTTCAAAAATATAGTCATTTTAGTTTAATTATAGTTGTATTTTAATTATTGTATAATTACTTTGTGTTAATACATTTCAAGCTTTTTTCAAAGGTTTACTTTTTGTCTGTCGCATCAAATGCCACAAAAGTTTATATTATAAAATAACTCCTCTTAAAGATAAGGACCTCCTTCGGTCAGGAACCGGTCACGATCAAGCAATTATATTTTTTAAGTAATTTCTATAGTAACGAATAGGTGGGAAAAGAATGGATAGATGAGCGGTACTGAATTTGAGAATGTCAGAAATTGATAAGCAAGGAGTGAATGCTAGATAAAACTATTGTGATAACAACATAATGAGATATACGGTTTTATCTGAAAAATCTACCATTTAGAATCAAATTTTAAATATTAAAATAAAGACTAGATTAAATTTAAAAACTTAATAAAGATCAAAATATTGTAACTTGTAGCGAAAGTAATTAAAGTCATCATTTTTATAAACTCATAATCTATTCATAAGGAAATAAAAGAATAAAACTTATTAGTATTTCGTCGTTAATCAAATATGAATAAAATTCTACATTTAATTATGTCAGTGTATGTTGAACGTGTTTTACAGTTAGTCGTTAAATAATTTAAAACTTTGACGCATATACTTTAATCTGTTCAAGTATACACACGTTTACTATTTTAAATACTTTCTAATTTGTAATCATACAGTTAACTGGAGTACAAACATTTTTCTTTTTAAGAAAATAAGAAAAATAATAGTACAGACGGAAAAACACGGATCGCAACATTTTAACGTGCCAGTAAAAATGTCACACGACAAAACACTGCCATAATGTGCATTCTTTAGGCACGTTCGTAGATTACATAACTGCTGAATGAGTGCTGACTGCCAGTAAAGCATCGCATTAAAAACATAACGACAGCACGTTCCATACAATCCTTGTTGTATTACGAGATCGCTGTAGGGAGATTACGACATCGCTGTAGGGAGATTACGACATCGCTGTGTAAATTGTTTAGAGAATTACATACATTGCGTTGCCTTACACAGCTCTGCAGTTTTTATGTATCACGATTTTACAACCAGGTATCTCAGTTTATCAACTGCAGCACTGCGCGGTAATGTAGCACTGATATAACATGTGATAATATATGATGTTTATATTTTACTAAGTATTCATCGTAATTTGTAAAATTAGTTTAAAAGCGTGATTTACGATGGGCAAAAGGCTGACGATGAGGGACAAGGAACAAACATACACACTTAAGAGAAAAGCTCTACACTGAAATTATGATTTTAGATTGCACTATCTATACTATATATTTTAGAATGCATTTTTGAAGGACCATCTCTCTCTTGAAAATAATAAATAAAACCGTAAAGTTATACGATAGGTGGATAAGTGAAGTCCATGTCCCCGTCGTGCCCCCTGGGACCTTCTGTAGCGACGCTGTAACTGCAGATGCTAACGACGGACCTCTGTGAAGACCAACGGACGGAATGGTGGAAGAGATCTCAGTGATCCAACAGCAGGACGTGGGGAAGAGTCTTAGAGGAGGAGACCTCTTCAAAACCTGGGTTCATCTGGCTTCGGATGATTGCACCCAGTAAGGAGCCCTGCCCAGGGTTACAGGTGAAACCCGGTCAACGAAACCTATTGAATGGACGACAATAGCAGATCTTGAAATATCTGTGGGAAAAGAAGTCAACATCAAGTTGGATTAATGAAGTTCGAAAAGATTTAGAAAAAAATAATATAAACGCAGAAGAAGCAATTGAAAGTGAAATTTGTCGAAAAGGCTAAAGGCAGAACTGTTAAAAATGGAAGGAGTCCAGGGTAGGAGAGAGAAAAACGCAGGTTCAAAGTAGACTGTAGACAGGAAGAAGAGACATAGTGAACAGATGAAAGAATATTGGAGAAAAAGAAAATAACAACTAATAAACAATTGAAATTGGAATGCGGTCCTCAGATGGCCGAAACCAAAAAAAAGTTATAAAACATGTGGTTATTTGTTGAAGGAAATGTCTGTCTATCAAGCTGTGGTCAACTTATAGGCCGGGAATTTCGGCTTCACTTCATGTCTGGCAACATTATCAAGTTACCACGGCTGTATAGCTAGAATATTTTGTCGACAAATAATGACTTAGGCTACTGAAAATAAATATGGTACATATGGAAAACTAGCGTATAAAGAAGCAAAGGAAAGCCCAGAGAAGACTGTATAAAATAGTTGCAAAAATAATATTAAAAAAAAGACTATATCAAAGGCGAGGTGAAGCTTCTAAAACAGAACAATAAAAAAATCGTTAAAGATTATTACTTACGCACGTGAATAAAAGCTGTTTAGTCCAACGCCGAAATGATGGAATCCTTTCTGTGATATAAAAATATTGCAGTTAGAACACGGTTTTTTAAACCACGTCTCCAAACAGTTATATTTAAATCTTCTTTTTATTTCAATGTGAAGGGTCCGGTATAGAAATAACCCGCATCTACACAAAACGTTTCAAGAAAGGTATTAAAACTATTCATTTGTTAATAGTGTTGTAACTTTCGGAGCTACAATCACTGATTTTGCTTGTGTAACACTGATCTGTTCATAACACGTATTTACAGCCTTTTATTTAAAATAACTGTATTCTAGACAGGAATACATATTGTTACGACGACCTAGTGATCGGTACAGTGGAAAAAAAAAAAATACAAGACACCAATTAAGTCACTAATCACCAGCTTTAATTATCACAATTAAACAGTTTGTAATCAACAAGATAGTCACTTACAACAAATTAAAAAAAAAAAAAAATTCACACGCAATAAAATGTCAACTAATATAAAACACAATTGTATTACAATTGGCCGCAACAATTATAAAACACATAACACTTTGCCACAATACTTCGAACCGCACCGTGTAAATTGCCCGACAATAACTCAAATTTAACTAAGCGTCGCTGAAGTCGTGTATTTATACCCCGCCGAGATTCCAGAATGTTCCATAATACGTGTCTACTAGAAAACACTAGAACGTAATTGATTGCGGCCTGGAACACGGCGATCGCGGACCGGTATGGTCTGGAAAAAGTCTCATTGCGGACGTTTGACAAGTGTCACGTAATTGTCCTTCATCTCAAAGTAGCAGCACTACGTGCGCACACACACATTACAGCCGGATTCCACTGGAATAGCCGAGAAACACCCAGCATGCTGTGTAATGTGGTAACAATATAAACATTTGAAAAACAAATTGTTAGTAAAAATTAGTCAAATGAGCCGAATCATGCAGGCGTTACTTCAGATAAATTAGTTCATACAGCAGATATGATTTCCGATAAATAATCTCAAAAGTTTATGATGTAGGTATAACCGTAATACATCCATCTGTTTTATTTGCTGTAATATGCGTATAACAAATTGTTTTGTACAATTACATTTAAAAACGAAACCTAATAATACAATTTGATTTTCACAGAAAATACATATTTTTAACTCAGAAATTTGAAGGTTCTTTTATTAAAAGATAAATGCAATGGTTTTTCAAAATTTTTTAAATTCTCTTTATGAAATCTATAGTTTATGTTACTATAAGTTTTTATAGTGTATCGTTTAATGAAGGCGTTAACAGAGTCTAAGTAACAATGGAAGAATGGTTGAAAGTTGTATGAAATCATAAAAAAAGTTTCTCATCTAATTACATTTTTAAATCTTATATGATTGTTTGATTGCGTGAAACGTGAATACATACAAACCACAACATGAATGTTAGTAGGAGTAAATAAATTTAAGGCAAAACTTGAATTCTAAAGGAAAGTATAATATTGTACTTATTTACTTTGTCTTCAATAAGCACTAGATCTAGAAGGTGGGATATTACAGCGCTCCAAACCGGGATGTGTTTACATTAGAATTTTCATCCATTTTGCTTTCTTCTACGCTGTCTTCCAGTTCCGAACTCTCAACACTCTTAAACAACTTCCACATATCCGATCCACATTTTCGTTGGGTTTTCTCGCCCTCTTTTTTCAAATGGTTTCAAATCCAAATAATGATTTACCATGCATATTGAATCTGTTCTTTCGATGTAACCCATCCAAACGAGTCTTTGTCCCTTAGTTAATAGTATGATATCTTTATTGTCTGTGGTATGAGGTTTGACTCATATTTCGTCTCATTCTCCAGCATCTGAGTCGTCTGACTCTCAGACCGGCTTACGTACTGTATGTTACTTAGATATGATGATAGTTTAACACTATTTGACTCTAATTTTACTATCAGATGTTCAACCGAATAACCTGGGAAAAAAGTCAATAGCATTTCTGAACAAAATATTGTGGGACCAACAAATATCAAAACAAAATAAACATCGTATATACGATACAATCGTGAAACCAATTACGTCATACGGGTGTGAAATATGGCCAATAATATAAAGAACAGAAAAGTTGTTGGAAGCTACTGAAATGGATTGTTGGTGAAGAGCGGCAGGGAGGTCAAAACTTGAAAAAGTAAAAACGTCAGAATCCGGGAGACAATGGGGTTACAGTACGCTACTGTCGACGACATAAAAACAAAACAGTTAAGATGGTTTGGGCTTTTGTGCAAAGAATGCCGGGTAATCGCTCACCAAGCAAATTTTGAGATGGACACCATACGGTCGTAGGCGAAGAGGAAGACCTAGGTTGAGTTGGAGAGAAGGCATCAACCGGGCAATGAGAGACCGGGAATTGGAAGAAGAATCTTGGTTAGATCGAGACCAATGGACACTAGGAATCGGAAGACCATATATATATAGGTTCAACCGATCGGTAAATTTGTCAGTTTACCTTTAAAGCAGACTTATTATTAAAAGAAAAAATAACCAGAAAGTACAAAGGGTAATATCTTTTAAAAAATATTACTATGTCAAAAATAAGTTCTTGGTAGATTAGCTAAAGGAAGAAAAATAGCGAAAAGTTGTTATTTTTCGAAGTTAAGGAAATACAAACGTATTGGGTGTATTGTATTATATGATGGAATTGGCAAATTGAGTTTAACATTGAGACAAAGCGATACATAGAAAGACTAAAAATATAAGACGATACGATACACAGCAAGACTCTGAAATATAAATCTAATAATAAATGATGAAATTTTACTTTCTCTAAAAGAATGAACCGAAATTCTTATAGGCAATTCATACGAAAACGGTAGTTGACTAATCTACGAATTGATGACCAAAGAAGAGAAGAAATAGGGCGTTACCAGTTAAGGTTTATATAAACATTATATTAAGGGGAGTTGAAGGTTCAGTAGGGTAAACATTTTACAATATTTTTTTATTAGCGTATATTAAAATACTGTCTTTTATACACAGTTTGGTACCAAAATCATGGAGTTTTCATTGTTAAAGATATTTCTACTTTAATTTAGAAAATTGTGCTGCACGCAGTTTTTGTATCGGCTTTTAGCATTTTTGAAATTAGGCGAAAACTTGCATTTATTATCATATCTAGCTAATTTTATACAAAGTATTGTTACATCTATTGTAGTATATATTATTCTACCATATTTACCATAAAACGGTATTTAGAGCATTGGACAATCCAGACCTACTGAAAGGTGCCTTCATGGCATAAAGCAAAAAGAAAACGTTCAACAATGTACTGTGGACCAGGGTGCCAAAAAATGTATTTGTTGGGAGAAATACATTAGAGGTTGGGTCTTATGACGCTTTAATTACATTTAATGATGGACATTTTTGACGATTGGATGTGTTAAAGCAGCTGGGCTTTACGGACTATGGTGTCAACATACTCAAAACAATCAAGGAGGCTGACCAGGAGTTATCAGCAAAGGAAATGACCAAGGAAGCAAGGATTAACAAGGGAAGGAAAATACTTAAAACTGAGGAAGACAGAGACAATCACTACAATCTAGGTGCATTTTAAATGTATGTAAATTGAAATAAAACACAAAAGATGTACCATTTTGTTTCTTGATTTTCCGAAAACCTTGTTTTTTAACACTACGGTACGTTTATCTCATGAACGAATAAAGATATTATATTAAAATGTTTACTGCATATTATACGTAATCATGACAAATTACTGTAGTAAAAACAATTTGATTAGAAGAAGAAATATCTGTTAAAAAAAATTGTCAGAAATTTTATAATAAAAAAAGATTTAAAATAAAAATTTATAACGTTTTTATTATTTTAGATATGAGTATAATTTTACTACAGAAAATACAAATAATATGATTAAATAAGCATACAAAATTTCAATCTTCTAGCTTAACACGTTTGTGAGAAAAATGTACCTAAAGCCTACCAATTTAAAATGGCAGTATAGGACTCTTCAACTCCCCTTAATAAAACATGATATTTTAAGATCCTAACAAAACGCAACGCTGATAAAAAATCTTGTAAAACTTCATCGTAGTAAAGCTTGTCGAGAGTAGTAAATATTTACACTCGTTTAATACGTTTCGTAACTTTATACAAATTAGGTTTGGTTTTACTAGCAAAAGACGAACAAGAAGTAATCAAACAATTTATTCTAAGGTAATACAAAAAGGACGTATACAAAAACAAAATATTAAATTTTTGCACGATTTATTAGCAAGGGAATTTTATTGCTAAATATTTTCCTGAAAGTTTGGTTGATATTAGAAAGCAAAATCACTAAACTTAAGCTCCTCTTTGTGTTAGCTCTTCAGCTCCTCAAAGACCCGATTCACTGGGATGCGAGCTTTTTATATACTGACATATGGTAAGGGCTGCTATATGGTTATGGAAACCATAACAGCAACCATATAAACACGACGTATTATTGTTTGTTTTTACGGTTCAATCGATTAATATGATACGTTGCCTTCTTCTTCTCCTATTCAAGGATTAGGTTATACACACCTGTTCCAGCAGCCACCTCATCCTCGGACGACCCACGTCTCTTCTACTAAAGGCTTTATAGTTTAGTGCCGCTTTTGGTAATCGATCCTCTGTCATCCTTTGGAGATGATTCCACCATTGACTTCTGTAATTTCCATTAATTTCATTTATGTCCTTTACTTTGAGTAATTATGACACATTGTAGTAGGCTATTTATGACATATTGCTAGGCTATTAACAACGATGCATTTATGGGAATACGTATTGGATGATATAATTATTATTTTGTATGTGACTCCTGAGTTTTCAGAATAGCACCGTGCATAGCAGTTTTTGTAACTTTTTGGTCTTTAAATTACGATACACAGTCTTTACAAAAAGACTGAATTTTATGTGGATTACTTTACCTTAATTTAGTACTACTAAGGTAATATTGACATGGGTTACGGTGATTGTCAGTATTTTAAGGCAGTATTAGTTGGCCCGTACGGTACATAAGTAGGATAACGTGTCTAGTGCTACGCTCAGACTCCCACTGCCTTTGCCATCTGATGTAACCAGGTACCGATAGGTCTGAGGAAACCCTTAGACTGGCTGAAAGTTTGAAAAACAATCCATTCTGGGATACATTCGAAAATCATTTTATAGAATCTTAAATGTTTTATGGATTATTTTACTACAAATCTAATAAATCGTTACTAATCTTTACAAATAATTATGCAAAAATAATTTATTTTTTGATGTTACGATTGAAAAAATATATTTTACATAAATTACTAACGTATCAATTCGTGTAATAATGTCCAGCAATGTGACAAGTGCAGTGGCAATTTGAAACACTAGGAACAGAATCATAACTGGCATGAGTTAAAATTAAATGTCGTATTTATAATGAGAACAAAATTAAATATTAAACAATTATAATTGTAAGGAAAAGTATATTTTTATCCAATAACTTTCAAATAACAACGAAATATTTGTACGCTTAGTTTAGTTGTAACGTAATGACGTTCTCTGTTATTACGTCTATGAAACGCGTTACAATTTTGTATTTGTAAACTAAAATGTCAGCTTGATAGAAATAATTTTTGATTTGAGTATATTTAAGTTATGAAGCTTAATGTCGTCTAAGGCAGGGCGTGAGTACTGTTGAAAGTAGGTTGTTCTAAAGTAATATCTGTTTATTATGAGTTTCGTGGAGGATGTCTCAGTAAAACAGAAGGCCAGTTCTTGTAAAAAATATTATAAGAAAATAGACTTCACTGGGTGCACTAAACGTAGAGAAAACGGTAAAGTTGTAGACAATACGGTAAAGTAAGTGACGGTAATTAGTATCTTTGTGTAAACTCGACGTTTTGTTAAAAGAAAATTACAACTTGCTGTGTGTTTTTTTGGAGCTGAAGATTACTTTTGAATGTTGAGTGTGAAAAGAAGTTGTAGACAAAGTACCATGTTTTTGAATATTCAGGTTTTTCCCGTGATGACGTAAATTATTTATAACTTTTAAACTTCCTTGTATATCGGTAACCAAACTTTTAACTTTACTAAAAGTTGTCGTTATATTTCAGTCTAGTAAATACTTTCCTACATCCATATGCTTCTATAAGGTCTATTGTGCAACACTAAAACCTTATATTACTAAAATTAAAAATGCGATACCGTATTTCTAGCGGAGTTTATTAATTTTAGCACAGTCGATAAACGGCCACTCCGGAGACGTGCTAATAAAGATTTGCTTTAAACTTACACTGATTCTGCTCCTAAGAATTTAATACCCAGTACACCATGCACTTAGAAAACATAAAATTATAGAACATATTTCGATTCATAATTAAAATAAAGTGTTATTTATAAATAAGTGTAGCATAAGACCCATTAATGAAACAATAGAAATAATGAAACATGATGATAAAATTATATATTTACTTAACTATCCTTCATATTTGTTGTTTTACTACCCTTCGCCATTTAGTAAAATTGTTTTATAACAGAAGAATTTGAAGCGCTCTTTATATTAATAAAATGTTTGTATTTTACAGATTTGCATAGTGTTTTCGTGGTATAGTCATTGCACTGTGAGTCATTGCTAGGTAAGTCATAATTTTTCCTCTAGTCGTACTATTTAGTTTTGTCTAGATATTAATAGTTTGCTTCATCTCATGAGTCCTCTAAGTAAAGCTTATTAATGTTTAACATAAGCGGGTTACTATCCTGTTTTGCAACCCACAAAATGGAGGAGCCGGAATGTGAAATCAGAGTCCTCTTCTCCTAGTCACGACGGCTTTTCCACCATAGCTTAGAGCTCGGTAAGTCCTTGGTTTTATATTAGAGTATCTATATCCTGGCCTTTGAAAATCCAATCAACTTTCACATAACGCAGTTCGGTACAATGTGGCCGCACTTACTCGCCATGTCACGCCATTGCCACTGGGATTATGTGGATTTTAACTAGTGTGACCACGTTATCGGTCATCCCACCGGAGCCGGCTTTTTCGGGACTCCTTGTTTGGCGGATCCTTATTCACAGCTGTCTACCATATCTGACGGAACTTTCGCTATCCATCAACTGCGACCCGCCCTGTAGTTGAGGCTCGCCCTTGCATCATAATTTTATATGCTATTAATTTCATCAAAAATTATACTCTTCACCCTTCTGTAGAGTATCTAAATATGGATGAATTAACTTTGAATACGTATATTTAACGTAAAAGCTATTTTAGTTCCAGAAAACTAACGAGCTAAATACTCCCTTTTCTTGAGAAATTTGCTACACATTTCAGTGGATTAACATTGTTATGGTAAAGAATTCATAAATTTATAACTGAAGAAGGCTGACAAATTTTACCTCCTTGAATCGCACTAAAACACAGTTTCCCCTTCTAGTTTTAAATAATTTCATACTAACGCATACAATTTACGAAAGTACTCACAAGTACAGGGATGCTAATCCATCTGATGTATGCCGTCTTCTCCTTCATCTGTATTTTGATCTAATTCAGTTACTTGTACCTTTTGCCAGCTTTTACCTGATCTTGTCTAAACACACACGATTCTGAGTTTTTCTCGGCGTCACATTTCCTCACAACCTTGTAATGTTTAACTCACATATGCTGATCAAATACCGAAACTATTCTTTAATTAATAAAGTTCTGTTATTCGTTATAATCACATACAGACTTAACACTGTTGCATACCATTATAGGAAGAATTTTTTCGATTAGTAATTTCAAGCTTCACAGCTCATCATCAGATCAGAAATATCTTCATATGTCGCAATCGGAACATTTTTCTATAAGGATGTTCAATAGTGTTATTTCTGTTCGAAACTAGGCTATATATTTTTCGACCAGTGTTGGTAGTCCTAATTTTTTTTAACATTTCTATTCTGATTATTGTCTTTTGTCTTTTCTTGCCTTACACACTATTCCATTTCAATATTTTACAGTAGTAACCGTGACTCCGACACGTCCAATGTATTCCGGTGCGACGTAGTATGTTACTATAACTTGCACTATTGAATTATCACGGTTCAGTAAATGTGAAAGAAATTATCATTAAACCTTACAGAGTATCATTAACGTAAATATATAGTTCCGTCGTTGAATCAGCATCAGTCTGCCTTGAAAATGTTCTGGGATTACAGAACGAAACGTCGGCAATATATAAGCAAATACACGGATACAGCCAGAAACATGCTACAACAGATATTATTCACCGTGAAAGCCTTCGCACGAGCATATTAATATATATAATATATTACATATTACACAAATAGTATTCCTATGCGACACTTGTTATACATAATACATAATAACAATTCAAAGTGTAATAGTTTTATTAATCTGCACAAATAACAAATATATCATGCAGCTTGTGTCGTGAAGCGCGTAAACTTTCCATGAATTGATTCAAGTGCTCTTGTTGCCGCTGTTTTTTTTTTTTTTTTTTTTTTTTTTTTAGAGAATTGCTCGTAAGAAACAAATAAGGTCCCGACCGAGACTGAGTAGGCTCCGCTCTTCTGTAACCTACGAGAACTGCATCATCATCAAGTAAAGAGTTTTGCCCCATAGTAGCGTGCAGCGGCCGACAATTACGTTCAGTCTACCAGACTTGTAGAACAGTATTGTTGACATGAAGAAAATTCAATAAAGATACAACAACAAATAGGTTGTTCCTCATAGAATGAGTATTACTACTTGTAATGCAAACAATTTAATGAAAGTGATACAATGTCATTGTGTAATATCATTGTGAATATAATCGTCATAATGGTGCTATAAACGTGCCATCAATATATTCCATACAACAAATGGGTTGTTCCTCATACCATGAGTATTACTACTTGTAATGCAAACAATTTAATGAAAGTGATGCAATGTCATTGTGTAATATCATTGTGAATATAATCGTCATAATGGTGCTATAAACGTGCAATCAATATATTCCGTACAATAAATGGGTTGTTCCTCATACCATGAGTATTACTACTTGTAATGCAAACAATTTAATGAAAGTGATGCAATGTCATTGTGTAATATCATTGTGAATATAATCGTCATAATGGTGCTATAAACGTGCCATCAATATATTCTGTACAACAAATATCTTGTTCCTCATACCATGAGTATTACTACTTGTAATGCAAACAATTTAATGAAAGTGATACAATGTCATTGTGTAATATCATTGTGAATGTAATCGTCATAATGGTGCTATAAACGTGCCATCAATATATTCCATACAACAAATGGGTTGTTCCTCATACCATGAGTATTACTACTTGTAATGCAAACAATTTAATGAAAGTGATGCAATGTCATTGTGTAATATCATTGTGAATATAATCGTCATAATGGTGCTATAAACGTGCAATCAATATATTCCGTACAATAAATGGGTTGTTCCTCATACCATGAGTATTACTACTTGTAATGCAAACAATTTAATGAAAGTGATGCAATGTCATTGTGTAATATCATTGTGAATATAATCGTCATAATGGTGCTATAAACGTGCCATCAATATATTCCGTACAACAAATAGCTTGTTCTTCATACCATGAGTATTACTACCTGTGATGCAAACAATTTAATGAAAGTGATGCAATGTCATTGTGTAATATCATTGTAAATATAATCGTCACAATGGTGCTTTAAACGTGCCATCAATATATTCCGTACAACAAATGGGTTGTTCCTCATACCATGAGTATTACTACTTGTGATGCAAACAATTTAATGAAAGTGATGCAATGTCATTGTGTAATATCATTGTGAATATAATCGTCATAATGGTGCTATAAACGTGCCATCAATATATTCCGTACAACAAATGGGTTGTTCCTCATACCATGAGTATTACTACTTGTAATGCAAACAATTTAATGAAAGTGATGCAATGTCATTGTGTAATATCATTGTGAATATAATCGTCATAATGGTGCTATAAACGTGCCATCAATATATTCTGTACAACAAATATCTTGTTCCTCATACCATGAGTATTACTACTTGTGATGCAAACAATTTAATGAAAGTGATGCAATGTCATTGTGAAATATCATTGTGAATATAATCGTCATAATGGTGCTATAAACGTGCAATCAATATATTCCGTACAACAAATGGGTTGTTCCTCATACCATGAGTATTACTACTTGTAATGCAAACAATTTAATGAAAGTGATGCAATGTCATTGTGTAATATCATTGTGAATATAATCGTCATAATGGTGCTATAAACGTGCCATCAATATATTCTGTACAACAAATATCTTGTTCCTCATACCATGAGTATTACTACTTGTAATGCAAACAATTTAATGAAAGTGATACAATGTCATTGTGTAATATTATTGTGAATGTAATCGTCATAATGGTGCTATAAACGTGCCATCAATATATTCCATACAACAAATGGGTTGTTCCTCATACCATGAGTATTACTACTTGTAATGCAAACAATTTAATGAAAGTGATGCAATGTCATTGTGTAATATCATTGTGAATATAATCGTCATAATGGTGCTATAAACGTGCAATCAATATATTCCGTACAATAAATGGGTTGTTCCTCATACCATGAGTATTACTACTTGTAATGCAAACAATTTAATGAAAGTGATGCAATGTCATTGTGTAATATCATTGTGAATATAATCGTCATAATGGTGCTATAAACGTGCCATCAATATATTCCGTACAACAAATGGGTTGTTCCTCATACCATGAGTATTACTACCTGTGATGCAAACAATTTAATGAAAGTGATGCAATGTCATTGTGTAATATCATTGTGAATATAATCGTCATAATGGTGCTATAAACGTGCCATCAATATATTCCGTACAACAAATAGCTTGTTCCTCATACCATGAGTATTACTACTTGTGATGCAAACAATTTAATGAAAGTGATGCAATGTCATTGTGTAATATCATTGTGAATATAATCGTCATAATGGGGGCTATAAACGTGCCATCAATATATTCCGTACAACAAATGGGTTGTTCCTCATACCATGAGTATTACTACTTGTAATGCAAACAATTTAATGATGCAATGTCATTGTGTAATATCATTGTGAATATAATCGTCATAATGGTGCTATAAACGTGCCATCAATATATTCTGTACAACAAATATCTTGTTCCTCATACCATGAGTATTACTACTTGTGATGCAAACAATTTAATGAAAGTGATGCAATGTCATTGTGTAATATCATTGTGAATATAATCGTCATAATGGTGCTATAAACGTGCAATCAATATATTCCGTACAACAAATGGGTTGATCCTCATACCATGAGTATTACTACTTGTAATGCAAACAATTTAATGAAAGTGATGCAATGTCATTGTGTAATATCATTGTGAATATAATCGTCATAATGGTGCTATAAACGTGCCATCAATATATTCTGTACAACAAATATCTTGTTCCTCATACCATGAGTATTACTACTTGTGATGCAAACAATTTAATGAAAGTGATGCAATGTCATTGTGTAATATCATTGTGAATATAATCGTCATAATGGTGCTATAAACGTGCAATCAATATATTCCGTACAACAAATGGGTTGTTCCTCATACCATGAGTATTACTACTTGTAATGCAAACAATTTAATGAAAGTGATGCAATGTCATTGTGTAATATCATTGTGAATATAATCGTCATAATGGTGCTATAAACGTGCCATCAATATATTCCGTACAACAAATGGGTTGTTCCTCATACCATGAGTATTACTACTTGTAATGCAAACAATTTAATGAAAGTGATGCAATGTCATTGTGTAATATCATTGTAAATATAATCGTCGCAATGGTGCTTTAAACGTGCCATCAATATATTCCGTACAACAAATGGGTTGTTCCTCATACCATGAGTATTACTACTTGTAATGAAAACAATTTAATGAAAGTGATGCAATGTCATTGTGTAATATCATTGTGAATATAATCGTCATAATGGTGCTATAAACGTGCCATCAATATATTCCGTACAACAAATGGGTTGTTCCTCATACCATGAGTATTACTACTTGTAATGCAAACAATTTAATGAAAGTGATGCAATGTCATTGTGTAATATCATTGTGAATATAATCGTCATAATGGTGCTATAAACGTGCCATCAATATATTCTGTACAACAAATATCTTGTTCCTCATACCATGAGTATTACTACTTGTGATGCAAACAATTTAATGAAAGTGATGCAATGTCATTGTGTAATATCATTGTGAATATAATCGTCATAATGGTGCTATAAACGTGCAATGAATATATTCCGTACAACAAATGGGTTGTTCCTCATACCATGAGTATTACTACTTGTAATGCAAACAATTTAATGAAAGTGATGCAATGTCATTGTGTAATATCATTGTGAATATAATCGTCATAATGGTGCTATAAACGTGCCATCAATATATTCCGTACAACAAATGGGTTGTTCCTCATACCATGAGTATTACTACTTGTAATGCAAACAATTTAATGAAAGTGATGCAATGTCATTGTGTAATATCATTGTGAATATAATCGTCATAATGGTGCTATAAACGTGCCATCAATATATTCCGTACAACAAATAGCTTGTTCTTCATACCATGAGTATTACTACCTGTGATGCAAACAATTTAATGAAAGTGATGCAATGTCATTGTGTAATATCATTGTAAATATAATCGTCACAATGGTGCTTTAAACGTGCCATCAATATATTCCGTACAACAAATGGGTTGTTCCTCATACCATGAGTATTACTACCTGTGATGCAAACAATTTAATGAAAGTGATGCAATGTCATTGTGTAATATCATTGTGAATATAATCGTCATAATGGTGCTATAAACGTGCCATCAATATATTCCGTACAACAAATAGCTTGTTCCTCATACCATGAGTATTACTACTTGTGATGCAAACAATTTAATGAAAGTGATGCAATGTCATTGTGTAATATCATTGTGAATATAATCGTCATAATGGTGCTATAAACGTGCCATCAATATATTCCGTACAACAAATGGGTTGTTCCTCATACCATGAGTATTACTACTTGTAATGCAAACAATTTAATGAAAGTGATGCAATGTCATTGTGTAATATCATTGTGAATATAATCGTCATAATGGTGCTATAAACGTGCCATCAATATATTCTGTACAACAAATATCTTGTTCCTCATACCATGAGTATTACTACTTGTGATGCAAACAATTTAATGAAAGTGATGCAATGTCATTGTGAAATATCATTGTGAATATAATCGTCATAATGGTGCTATAAACGTGCAATCAATATATTCCGTACAACAAATGGGTTGTTCCTCATACCATGAGTATTACTACTTGTAATGCAAACAATTTAATGAAAGTGATGCAATGTCATTGTGTAATATCATTGTGAATATAATCGTCATAATGGTGCTATAAACGTGCCATCAATATATTCTGTACAACAAATATCTTGTTCCTCATACCATGAGTATTACTACTTGTAATGCAAACAATTTAATGAAAGTGATACAATGTCATTGTGTAATATCATTGTGAATGTAATCGTCATAATGGTGCTATAAACGTGCCATCAATATATTCCATACAACAAATGGGTTGTTCCTCATACCATGAGTATTACTACTTGTAATGCAAACAATTTAATGAAAGTGATGCAATGTCATTGTGTAATATCATTGTGAATATAATCGTCATAATGGTGCTATAAACGTGCAATCAATATATTCCGTACAATAAATGGGTTGTTCCTCATACCATGAGTATTACTACTTGTAATGCAAACAATTTAATGAAAGTGATGCAATGTCATTGTGTAATATCATTGTGAATATAATCGTCATAATGGTGCTATAAACGTGCCATCAATATATTCCGTACAACAAATAGCTTGTTCTTCATACCATGAGTATTACTACCTGTGATGCAAACAATTTAATGAAAGTGATGCAATGTCATTGTGTAATATCATTGTAAATATAATCGTCACAATGGTGCTTTAAACGTGCCATCAATATATTCCGTACAACAAATGGGTTGTTCCTCATACCATGAGTATTACTACCTGTGATGCAAACAATTTAATGAAAGTGATGCAATGTCATTGTGTAATATCATTGTGAATATAATCGTCATAATGGTGCTATAAACGTGCCATCAATATATTCCGTACAACAAATAGCTTGTTCCTCATACCATGAGTATTACTACTTGTGATGCAAACAATTTAATGAAAGTGATGCAATGTCATTGTGTAATATCATTGTGAATATAATCGTCATAATGGGGGCTATAAACGTGCCATCAATATATTCCGTACAACAAATGGGTTGTTCCTCATACCATGAGTATTACTACTTGTAATGCAAACAATTTAATGAAAGTGATGCAATGTCATTGTGTAATATCATTGTGAATATAATCGTCATAATGGTGCTATAAACTTGCCATCAATATATTCTGTACAACAAATATCTTGTTCCTCATACCATGAGTATTACTACTTGTGATGCAAACAATTTAATGAAAGTGATGCAATGTCATTGTGTAATATCATTGTGAATATAATCGTCATAATGGTGCTATAAACGTGCAATCAATATATTCCGTACAACAAATGGGTTGATCCTCATACCATGAGTATTACTACTTGTAATGCAAACAATTTAATGAAAGTGATGCAATGTCATTGTGTAATATCATTGTGAATATAAACGTCATAATGGTGCTATAAACGTGCCATCAATATATTCTGTACAACAAATATCTTGTTCCTCATACCATGAGTATTACTACTTGTGATGCAAACAATTTAATGAAAGTGATGCAATGTCATTGTGTAATATCATTGTGAATATAATCGTCATAATGGTGCTATAAACGTGCAATCAATATATTTCGTACAACAAATGGGTTGTTCCTCATACCATGAGTATTACTACTTGTAATGCAAACAATTTAATGAAAGTGATGCAATGTCATTGTGTAATATCATTGTGAATATAATCGTCATAATGGTGCTATAAACGTGCCATCAATATATTCCGTACAACAAATGGGTTGTTCCTCATACCATGAGTATTACTACTTGTAATGCAAACAATTTAATGAAAGTGATGCAATGTCATTGTGTAATATCATTGTAAATATAATCGTCGCAATGGTGCTTTAAACGTGCCATCAATATATTCCGTACAACAAATGGGTTGTTCCTCATACCATGAGTATTACTACTTGTAATGAAAACAATTTAATGAAAGTGATGCAATGTCATTGTGTAATATCATTGTGAATATAATCGTCATAATGGTGCTATAAACGTGCCATCAATATATTCCGTACAACAAATGGGTTGTTCCTCATACCATGAGTATTACTACTTGTAATGCAAACAATTTAATGAAAGTGATGCAATGTCATTGTGTAATATCATTGTGAATATAATCGTCATAATGGTGCTATAAACGTGCCATCAATATATTCTGTACAACAAATATCTTGTTCCTCATACCATGAGTATTACTACTTGTGATGCAAACAATTTAATGAAAGTGATGCAATGTCATTGTGTAATATCATTGTGAATATAATCGTCATAATGGTGCTATAAACGTGCAATGAATATATTCCGTACAACAAATGGGTTGTTCCTCATACCATGAGTATTACTACTTGTAATGTAAACAATTTAATGAAAGTGATGCAATGTCATTGTGTAATATCATTGTGAATATAATCGTCATAATGGTGCTATAAACGTGCCATCAATATATTCCGTACAACAAATGGGTTGTTCCTCATACCATGAGTATTACTACTTGTAATGCAAACAATTTAATGAAAGTGATGCAATGTCATTGTGTAATATCATTGTGAATATAATCGTCATAATGGTGCTATAAACGTGCCATCAATATATTCTGTACAACAAATATCTTGTTCCTCATACCATGAGTATTACTACTTGTGATGCAAACAATTTAATGAAAGTGATGCAATGTCATTGTGTAATATCATTGTGAATATAATCGTCATAATGGTGCTATAAACGTGCAATCAATGTATTCCGTACAACAAATGGGTTGTTCCTCATACCATGAGTATTACTACTTGTAATGCAAACAATTTAATGAAAGTGATGCAATGTCATTGTGTAATATCATTGTGAATATAATCGTCATAATGGTGCTATAAACGTGCCATCAATATATTCTGTACAACAAATATCTTGTTCCTCATACCATGAGTATTACTACTTGTGATGCAAACAATTTAATGAAAGTGATGCAATGTCATTGTGTAATATCATTGTGAATATAATCGTCATAATGGTGCTATAAACGTGCAATCAATATATTCCGTACAACAAATGGGTTGTTCCTCATACCATGAGTATTACTACTTGTAATGCAAACAATTTAATGAAAGTGATGCAATGTCATTGTGTAATATCATTGTGAATATAATCGTCATAATGGTGCTATAAACGTGCAATCAATATATTCCGTACCTCAAATAGCTTGTTCTTCATACCATGAGTATTACTACCTGTGATGCAAACAATTTAATGAAAGTGATGCAATGTCATTGTGTAATATCATTGTGAATATAATCGTCACAATGGTGCTAAAAATGCGACATGAATATATTCCATACAAGTATGTTGTTCCTCATACCATGAGTGTTACTACTTGTAATGCAAACAATTTAATGAAAGTGATGCAATGTCATTGTGTAATATCATTGTAAATATAATCGTCACAATGGTGCTTTAAACGTGCCATCAATATATTCCATATATTTTTGGTACAATACGCTTCCATAATTTCATAATAAATTCCGTAATAAGCTTTTGGTCAATTTTAGGTACAATAAGTATTTACTTAATTTCAACAAAAACAATATACACTTTAATCCAGCAAGTGTATTGTGTTCTTGGTAATATTCAACAGATTCTAATATTTAGAATAATAGTTATTAATAACAATTTAATAATATGTTATTATTAATAATGGTACGACGGTCTCACGGATTGTCGTATGGTACAGTGGAAACAATGTACAGACACCGATGAAGTCACTAGTTATCGACTTCAATTTGTCACAAATAATAATCTGTAATAAACAAGGTACTCTCATGCAATAATCCAAGTTACGTTTGTCCACGGCAATAATGTTGTCAACTGTTGACAATTCCGCACTAGTTATAACACGGCGATCACTTTCTACTAATCAGCAACAACCACTTGACCCGCACTGTGAATCGCCAACTGTAACTAAATAACTAAGTCGGCCGCTGTTGCTTATATAGGTCCGTAGCCTGCAGATGTTCCAGCGCAATGTTTCATTCTTTTGGCGGCGTGTCAGCATAATTTGCACTTGAACATTCTAGAGGGTACTTGCTTGCTCAGCCTTGACAGAGACACCGCACATGCTCGGCTAGCATGTAAAATGTAAAACGACACTCGACTGTTCGAGAGTGTTCCGTAATTGTCGTAATAATAATATTAATAATGTATGTTTTAGTGGATGATTAGTGAGGATCGGTCTATAATACATAATTATTAATATTATGTAAAATATTAAGTAATAACAATTTTCATATAATAGATCTGTTATCTATAATGTTGTGTTATAAAGTCTGTAACCCTTTAATACAAGTTGGTAAATCATTTCTTTTATCGTGTGCATAATTCTCTATTTTATATGAGGATGATAGTGTAATAATAATGGTGAGTGTTTTAGAGTGCCAATCGTAGACAATGACAAATGTAAGGGGGGGAGGGAGAGAGAGAGAGAGAGAGAGAGAGAGAGAGAGAGAGAGAGAGAGAGAGAGAGAGAGAGAGAGAGAGAGAGAGTGAATGAAGAGATATAATGAGAGAGAGAGAGAGAGGGAGGGAGAGAGAGAGAGAGAGAGAGAGAGAGAGAGAGAGAGAGAGAGAGAGAGAGAGAGAGAGAGAGAGAGAGAGAGAGAGAGAGAGAGAGAGAGCGAAGGGTGGAAGAGTGAGAGAGGGAAGAAGGGAGACAGTGAGTGAGATGTAGAAGAGAGAGAGAGAGGGAGTGGGGTGATAGTGAGTGAAAGATCGATTTCAAGATAGAGTGAGAGGCTGTGAGAAGGACTGGCAGGGGGAGCATGGGTGAGAGAGAAGGGTGATTGTGGACACATACATAAATTACATTATTCTATAGTACTCTTGACTATATTTTACAATATGATTACAATTATTATCCAAGTTTACCTGTTAGCAAAATTTACCAGAAACTTTTGTTTGTAACCTTTGTCAATTATCTGATTTAAGTCGTAATGTTTTACAGTATTGTGTAAATTGTATGTTTCTAAATTATGATTGTTTGTTAACACCAGTAGGCAGTGAAACATGGTAAAAATAACTTTTAATGATTACGTAGTGAACATCCCCTAATCTGTTTTAGTTATAGGTAATATATTACTTTGCTATATGTTGACTGTTGTAGGTATAAACAATTTATGTACCAATCTAATATCCAATTGTTGATTACTGTTTGTTTAATTAATTAAAATAACATTACATTTAGTAATTTAAATTGTAATATTGTATAAATTAAGTTCTCTCATACTATAATTTGCTCGCTTTCTTAAAGATAATTTGAAGATGTAAACAAACTATCATAAGTTTTCACATAAAAAAATGATACATACATACGCACGCACACACTCACATCACCAACACGTTCACCCAAATATTTAATTGTTTCGTTATGTTTGATATTTCTATTGTATTTCATACACAGGTCCTGAAGATGACAATAAATATTGTCGAAACGTCGACGCAAAATAACTAAAATTTGTATTATTGACCGATCCTCACTAACCATCCACTAAAACATACATTGATTGACGGTCACTAAAAATTTAAGGATTTAATATTAATAATAACAGTTTTTAATAAGAATTATTAAATGACTAAACATGTTCCGATCTCACGTTGTTATTTTTCGTAATAGTTTATAAACTGACCACTCCGTCGCTTCTCAAACTACAGAGGTTCTGTCTTCCCCGTGAGTTATATTTTAACGTAGTGTTGTGAAAAGTGCAGGATACAATCGGTAAGGAGAGGCCGTTATTAGAAACATAATATAACGCAGCGCAGAAATAGACATGGCATATGTGTTTCAATTCAATATGTGTCATATAGAGAATTGGACTGAAAGTTCAACAGGATTTCTTTGGTGTTTATTATTTTTAAGGCCTTATGTTTTAATTACCTGACGAACTTTACTCAGGGATTACACCTGAAGACGGGACATATGTCCAGAAACGCGTAGTAAAATTAAAAAAAAAAACCACTGGACGGAAAAAAGAGGTAAATTTTATTCTATTCATATACGTATAAGTGGTTTGGATACTGAAAGCATTAATTTAAAATTAGGCTAGGTTAAATTGCATCCTAATGGACGCGTTATCAGAACGCGTTAATTGATACCAAACTAGTCAAGTTAAGTAACTTAATGATTCTTGTCATTTGTTGGTAGTATAAATATAAAGATTTTGTTAAATATAAATAGAAGGACTATTATAATAAGCAGTGTCAATAAAACTTGAGAATATTTAATTTATCTGGTGTCAAATTATTTATTCCAGTCTGTTAACATCGCGATTGTTAATAACCTTGAGTTACATTCACAGCGGCGATCGTTACATTCACTTCAGTTCAGTTCAATAATATTTGAGGTCAACTACTTTTAGTAAAAATGAATTGTAATAATTAACTTGAAACATAAGTGTAATAAGATAATTCTATCCTGGTAAATTTAATAAGTCTAATAATATTAAGCTAAATGACTTTTTATACTCAAAAACTACTTTCGGTTGAGTTAATAATAATGTAATGGCCATAAAGTTCCTTGCGCCCTCCTTTCGGAAATATCACTCCCTCTGACGGTCACGCTACATAGCTTGAGAACTTTTCTTGTAACTAATTTCCTTCATGATTCCAAGTAATTACATGGTAATTCCTTAGGCTTTCACGGCCGGTGTCATTTGAAATATGAAAGATATCCGGGCTGTTTGGCCGTGGTCCCTGGTTAAAAACAAAACCAAACGTTTCGGCAGCTCCACTGGCTGCCATCATCAGTGGTAAAATTTTTCTGCACTTTGGGTGTCTACGTGCAGGCCCACAGTACTGTGGTATCAGTCTATACCGGAGCTGCCGAAACGTTTGGTTTTGTTTTTAACCAGGGACCACGGCCAAACAGCCCGGATATCTTTCATAATTCAAATTACATGGTAAATTCAATAAATTCTATTGTGGAGCCCATTTTAACTTACGGCTGCGAATGCTTGCAACTTTCAGATAAAGAAAAAAACATGATAGAAACAGTGGAAATGGACTTCTTAAGAAAAGCGTGTAATATTTCTAGAATGCAACATGTAAGAAACAAAGATATAAGAAGGAAAACAGAGCGCGGTAGATATTTCAAATACAAATGACACCGACCGTGAAAGCCTTAGAACAGTATTATAAAAATTTATAATATTACAAAAAAAAAAAAAATTTTTGTGCCGTGCTGTTACAAAAATGTATAAAAGTAGGCCTTCTCAGGTAAAACACATAGTCTCTATCTTATCTTTGAGGTGATTTGGCGAACACCGTGCCAATCTAGACAGTGAGGATGACGGATAATAATAATTTCAACAATGATAGATTAATGTTTATATAGTTTGTACGTCTATGTATATTTTTAGGTTTTTGTTGTCTGATAAAGACTACCAACTAGTGTAACCGGAACGTATGTATTAAAAATTAAATCGGTCATGGCTCCTCCATCTTTTGAAATTTAAACCCAAACAGCGAAAGTCACGTGAATTAATCTATATTGAAATATATTGTTACTGAAAAATAACTTTTTACTGATACACCACTTGCGACGCACTGTGTAAATCGCCCGATAATAACTCAAACTAAGCGGCGCTGAATGCCTATATTATACTCCGCTGAATTTCCAGAATCATCCATACTACGCATCAGCGCTACACTAGAGCGTAATTGATTGCGGCCTTAACACAGTGCGCGCGGCCGGAAAAGTCTAGAAAAGACTCAACCTAAACGAAAATCTTCAGAAGAATATTAGACCATGCAGAATTAGATATGGCTTTAAAATATATTGTTACGACGGTCTCACTGATCATCGTATGGTACAGTGGAAAACAAAATACAAGACACCAATTAAGTCACTAATAACCAGCGTTAATTATCACAATTAAACAGTTTGTAATCAACAAGATAGTCTCTTACAACAAGTCAAATAAAAATTGTTCACACGCAATAAAAGAATGTCAAGTAATATAAAACACAATTGTATTACAACGGTCGCGCACAACTATAAAACACGTAACACTTCGCCACAGTACTTCGAACCGCACTGTATAAATCGTCCAACAATAGGCTAACTGAACTAAGTGCCGCTGAAGCCTTGTATTTATACCCCGCTCAGATACCACGACATTCCACATCAGCGCTACTCTAGGACGTAATTGATTGCGGTGATTGACACAGTGAGCGCGGCTGACGACGTCTAGAAATCTCTCCCTGTAATGTCGGAACAGTATGTTTTTTAACTTTTCTCATAGTTACAATATGATTTAAATTTTATTAAAAGTTTCATGTACAGGAAGAATGAGTTGCTGCATAACGCAATCGTTAATATAATGTCAGTGTAGTATCACTTCTGAAATCATTTTACCAAAAGTATGTAGGAAACGTTAATTGGAGATACTAAAACTTTAAAACAAAAACCTTAAATATATATATGTATATACATATTACCTTTAATATTTATAATTAAATTTACCACAAGATGTTATTTTTCTATTTGGTACATGTTTCGAGCGTTCCTGTTCTCTCATCTTCAGCCTTCGCGATCTTGTTTCTGGTGAAGTATTTGTGTGTTGGCTGCTGGATGCAATTAAGGTTGTTTGTTGGTCTTTGGTATTTTAAAGTTGTATTATTGTGTGTGATTGTGGTATATGTTTTTGTATTTTGTGTATTTTCGATGTTGAGTGCTTTGAATATTGTGTCATGTTTTGTATTGATTTGTATTTGTTCTTGTATTAGTTTGTTTTGTGTTTTATGTTTGTATATTTGTAAATTTTCCCAAATGTTCATTATGTTGCCTTTGTGTGGTATATGTTTTATTAGTGATACATTGGTTATGTCTGGGAATTCGTGTCCTGTGTTTATTGCATGTGTGGCTAAATTGGATTTATATATTTCTGGTTTTTTGTATGCGTTTTAGCCACACATGCAATAAACACAGGACACGAATTCCCAGACATAACCAATGTGTCACTAATAAAACATATACCACATAAAGGCACCATAATGAACATTTGGGAAAATTTACAAATATACAAACATAAAACACAAAACAAACTAATACCAGAACAAATACAAATCAATACAAAACATGACACAATATTCAAAGCACTCAACTTCGAAAATACACAAAATACAAAAACATATACCACAATTACACACAATAATACAACTTTAAAATACCAAAGACCAACAAACGACCTTAATTGCATCCAGCAGCCAACACACAAATACTTCACGAGAAACAAGATCGCGAAGGCTGAAGATGAGAGAAAAGGAACTCTCGAAACATGTACCAAATAAAAAAATATAATCTTGAGGTAAATTTAATTATAAATATTAAATGTATTATATACATCAAGAAACGGACTGTAGCAGAAAGTGATTGAATATATATATATATATATATATATTTTGCAACGTAACAAATTGCAAATTTAATATAATTTAAATTCGTGGAGCCCCACGATCTTGGAGCGCCAAATTTATGCAACGTTACATATACATAAAATAGGCGTGACCGGTCTCACGTTCAAGATTGACGAATTACGTAACAATAAAACATTTAAATTGGGTTTCAGGTGTATCTGCAATAAGAACTCTAAGTAACTTGAAACGGTAATTAAAATTTATTTGATACTATTAAAAATTGTGCACATGGCACTGACTTCGATTTAAAACATACGTTATTATTTGTTATTATGCCGTAAGGCTTAAGCTATATACATCCTTACTGACTAAATATTCTATTCTACTAATTATTGTATAAAAGAAAAATCTCATTTTCAGACTACTCAGTCAATTAATATGTTTCAAAATATCAATATTTAAATCTTTTTTTCTATATTGTAATGTACTCAAAATATTAATAGTTATTGAATTTATCTTTTGTTTCTCAGCACTGTTTTCTCAAATACTAATTGTTTTCATTTAAATGCTTTGTAATCATTTTATATCATATTAATTTGAGCTCCTGTTACGTTAATCGTATTTCTAAAACATCTATGATTTTAATTCTACTTTACAAGAAACATTGCTCTTACTTTTAAATAAAATAGAAATGTCTTTAATTGTCTTTGAGTTCTTTGTATGATTAAGATATAAATAAGTTGTTTATCAACTTATTGTCGTCAATCATACTCGATCATTTTTTTTTATCCATCGGTATTCGTCCTCGTCTCGCCACCAGCGTCGGCTGTCTCTCTTCTCCTCTTGTCCAGCGTCGTATCACTCTCTCTCTCTGGAACACTCCTCTTGTCCAGTGTCGTATCTCTCTCTGGAACTCTCCTCGTGCTGTTTCTGACGTTAATGGATCTTCTTATGTATTTCTTCTTATGTACTGATGTTATTAATTAAAATGATTGTCTTTACAACTTAGTTGCATAGTTGTACGTAACTGTAACATTTAAAAAAAATAAATACGCCGTGCTGACGGGCATAAGCTCCCACTGCACCGTGGATGATTTAAGAAAGAGAACCACTGTAGCTTGCGTGTCCTATTTATACCCATGTCTTGGTCGAACCTGCAGTGGTACGAAATCGACATGTTAGAAACTGTCTCTGGATTTAGTTCCCCCACTCTTTGTCAAATTCGCTATTTTTTATATTTCTGCGAATTGCAGAGTCCTGTAAGTATACTCTTATACTTATCTTATAACTATTTTTTCAGCACATGTTCACTGTAATTTTGGACATTGCAACTTAACCCTTTCGATTTGTACACAGTTATTTCACTATTACACTCGTACGGTGCGTCACTTTCGCGTGGGTTTCGTACACAGTATTTAGTAAATTTTATTACATTTTATTATGCTTTTGGATTTTAATTCTTAATTATAGTTTATGAATAATTACGGAAAAACAGTAATTGTGCAATTATTCATCTTGGGGTGGCAAACTCGCCTGCAGAGACCTGCGTTCACACACACTAGCAAAATACTGGTGTACACACTTTCAGTTACATTTGTGTGTGTGTGCACGTCGATTCAGGTCGAAACACCTGTTCATATTTTTGTCTGAGCCAAGCTTGCAATCCCTGACATGCTTATTTATAATATATTATTAATTATTTACAGTTTATTAGGTAAATTTAAATTTTTATATTCCATGCTCAGTACATCACTTATTTGTACTGTCGCATTATTCCTCTGCTTGGTAACAAAAAAAAATTTAATAAATTTATTTATTATAATTTTTTTTTATTTATTTATTATTATTATTTGCAAAAAAAATGTAACAAATAATAACGAATAATATTCGTCATTTCACCCTTAATTGGAGTGTATATAAATGTCTTACCTCCCCTCTTCGTACGCTCACTGCTCGTGACCTTGTAGTAGGGTGGCTTCAACAAACAGCTGATCTGACTGGTTTCATTGACCTCGTTGTTTTCATGTGTAGAACTTCCTAAATGACATTGCGTGGAATTTACCAATTTCTTTCTTCTGTAACTCATCATATACGATGAACGTGTTCTGTCCTACTCGCTGTCTTAACGTATACGGTCCATTATAAAGTCTGAAGAATTTATTCGCCGTATTATCACTCCGTTTTCCCACTGGATTTGCTTTGAGTAGTATACTTTCTCCCACGTTGAATTGTTGTAGCTTGTGAGTTAGATCAAATCTCTCTACTCTCTTGTTACTCCTTTCTATTATCCGTTGCCTTGCGTATCCAATTTTCACACTTATTGGTACAGGTACATTTTGGTTATTAGGTTTGTTTATATACTTAGTCCAAAATCTGTTTGGCTTCTTATCTTCTTCTAATTCCATTGGAGTGTATCCTGTTGCTTCACTATAATTTTCATTAATGGCTTTTTCAAGAAATGGTAAATATTCTGCCCATTTATTGTGTTGATCATGGCAATATATTCGTAAATATTTACCTAATTCTTTGTTAACTCTCTCAGCAAGGTTTCCTTGAGGATGTCTTATGGATGTGAGTACTGGTTGTATTCCATTTTCCCTTAACGTCCTCTCCCATTTTTCACTTTGGAATTGTACACCTTGATCACGGAGTACCTTCTTCATTTTTCCATATAACGGAATATATTTCTGCAGTAGTATCTTTAGAACAACTTTGGTTGTGGGTCGCATAATTGGGTACAGTCGGACTGCCTTGGAAAACACATCGATACATACCAATATGTGCTTCACACCTCGACTTGATCGTGGTAATGGTCCCAGAAAATCCACTGCAATTAGCTCTCCTTTGTTCTCCTTCTGTATACTCTGCATTCCTACATATGTGTGTAAATTCGGCCCTTTCGCCGTTTGACACTCGTAACACTTCTTTACTTCCTTCTTTATCTTTCGATACATATTATTAATCGTAAAATCTTCTCGTGGACTCAAATAACATTTCAGAGCGGCAGCATGTGCTAAACTCTCATGTGCTGGTTGAATTAATTTTTGTAGCATGTCATTCGTTAGTACTATCTTCCAGTCTTGTCTTACTAACCTGAAAAGAATTCCATTAAGTAACTTATAATGATTTGGTAGCTGCTCTTGGTCCTTCATCTCCCTTATCGTCACATCCAAATCTTGTTGATGTGCTAAGTTTTTCAGCATTTGTTTTACTTCATCATTCTCTTTGAATTTAATTGATAACAATCGTACTTCTTTCTTTTCGCTCACATAAACTTCTTCACATTCTTCTTTGATGTATCGGCTCAGTGTATCCGCTATAATATTATCTTTACCTTTACAGTATTTAATGGTGAATGAGTATTCGCTAATGGCTAAAATCCATCTTAATAATCGGGCATTTGTTATTTTGCATTTCAATAAAAATGATAATGCTTGGTGGTCAGTATGTATCTCAAAATGAGTACCATAAACATAATATCTGAATTGCTTAAGAGCGTATACTATAGCAAGTATTTCTTTTTCTGATGTGGAGTAGTGTTTTTCAGCTCCTTTGAAGACTCTACTGGCGTAGGCAATAACTCGGTGCTCTCCCATAGTATCTTGTTGATATAGTACACTTCCTACTGCGTAGTCACTAGCATCGGAGTATATTACGAATTTTCCTTCTCGTTGAGGATGATGTAACATAATATTTTCGATGAACAACTCTTTCACTTGGTTAAAGGCATCTTGATGTTTCTTCTCCCACTTCCATTTTTTTTCTTTCTTCGTCAGCTCTAGAAGCGGTTGCGTATATCTTGCATATAACGGTGAGAATCTTCTGTAGTATCCTGTGAGTCCTAAGAATGCTCTTAACTCTTTGAGATTTCCGGGTATAGGGAAATTAGTTATGCTGGAAATTTTGATAGGATCGGGTTGAATACCAGAGGATGAAATAATGTGACCTAGGAATTGGATAGAGGTTTTGATAAATTCACATATGTCTAGGTTAAGGGATATGTTCGCTTGCCTAAACTTGTGGAATATCGTGCTTAGATGTTTTATATATTCATCTAACGTTTTAGATACAACTAAGATATCATCTACAAATATCATGGTGTAGGGTTCCACTTCAGGTCCTAGGGCTCTTTCTAGACACTTTACGATGGCTGCCAAACTCGTGCTTAATCCGAAGGGTACTACCCTGTGTTGGTAGCATTTATTTTTATACAGGAAAGCAGTGTACTTTCTATTCTCTTCACGAATTGGAATCTGCCAGAAACTTGAGCGTAAATCTAGCTTCGTCAGATACCTTGCTCCTTCACACTTAGTAAATAATTCGTCCGCAGTTGGTGCACAGTCATACTCCTTTAATACAATGCTGTTCAACTCCCTCATGTCAAGGCATAGACGTATCTCTCCATTTTTCTTCTTCACTACCACTAGAGGATTCAGGAAGTTGCTGTTCGATCGCTCTATGACTCCACTTTCGATCATACGCCGAATTTCGAGTTCAACCTCTTCCTCATATCGCATTGGGATAGGGTATGTCTTCCTAATGACTTTTGTAGGGTCTGACACAACTATAGAGTGCTCGTATACTGTCGTCTGCGTCGGTACTTCACTAAATACATCACTATATTATTCTATTAATTCGTGCAGTTTCTCTTCTTCCTGTGTCGTCATCCCTTCATCTACCGCATTCACATGTCGAGTTGGACCATATTGTATTTGTGGCTTGTACAAAGTAATAGGTGTTTCACTTACCTTGCACTCTTTTTCCTCGCTGTTCATGTTTACTTCATATTGAACATTTTTATAATTACACACAATTATATTATCATTAATATTAATCTTAGCATTTATTGTATTTAGTATATCGATACCTAAAATTCCATCATAAATCAATTTATGCATAATTATCATAGGGTGTTCTAATTCTAGATTTTTATATGTTAGAGTTACATATGCTTGTTGTTTAACTCTTTCTTTTTTATTGGTAGCTGTTGTAATATTTAAATTATTTACGGGCAAAATTGCAGTATTTTAAAAATATTTCTTGTTGCGTTGAACCCATGCAGCGTTAAGAACAGACAGCTGGCTGCCGGTATCAACTAGCATCCGTATTTTACACCTGTTTATGTTCACAGTCACAATAGGGCATTATGTTTGCTGCGCGTTTCGCTTTATATCCTGTTCGGTGCTTAATAAGTCTTCCCTAATATCGCAGGGGTATATGTTGTTTATTTTATAATTTTGCTTCCGTTTATTTAGTCATTGTGACGCCTTTGATGTAGACGGTCGGCTGTGGAATGTTACAGTCTCTGTCTCATTCATTCCTCGGATTTCTCTCTTCAATTTTTTTTCGTCGTACCCTCGTACTGCGGCAACGCGTTTGTCAGCTGGTTTTGAAAACTGTTTACGATTGGATGACCATATAACGTCTCCTTGTCGTCTAGCTGTGTTATTTTGTTCAGTTTCTTTAGCTGTGCATGTTGTAGTGTTGTACATTGGTGGCGAATAATTCATTTTATAATTATCACGGTGCGGTGTAGTGTTTTGTATTGCTTTCTTGTCATCTCTGTGATAATTATGGTGATGATTTGCGTGTTTTTGTTCCCAGTATTGTGTGTTCTTACCTTTATTGATATTCTCCGACTGTGTTACAAGGATTAAAAATTCTTCTATGGTTTTAATCCCTTGTGTATAAACTGCTAACTGGATATCTCGCTGAAAATGGTAAGATAATTTTGAAACAATTTCATATTCCAGCGTCGTATCTCTCTCTGGAACTCTCCTCTTGTCCAGCGTCGAATCACTCTCTCTCTCTCTGGAACACTCCTCTTGTCCAGCGTCGTATCACTCTCTCTCTGGAACACTCCTCTTGTCCAGTGTCGTATCTCTCTCTGGAACTCTCCTCTTGTCCAGCGTCGTATCACTCTCTCTCTGGAACTCTCCTCTTGTCCAGCGTCGTATCTCTCTCTGGAACTCTCCTCGTGCTGTTTCTGACGTTAATGGATCTTCTTATGTATTTCTTCTTATGTACTGATGTTATTAATTAAAATGATTGTCTTTACAACTTAGTTGCATAGTTGTACGTAACTGTAACATTTAAAAAAAATAAATACGCCGTGCTGACGGGCATAAGCTCCCGCTGCACCGTGGATGATTTAAGAAAGAGAACCACTGTAGCTTGCGTGTCCTATTTATACCCATGTCTTGGTCGAACCTGCAGTGGTACGAAATCGACATGTTAGAAACTGTCTCTGGATTCAGTTCCCCACTCTTTGTCAAATTCGCTATTTTTTATATTTCTGCGAATTGCAGAGTCCTGTAAGTATACTCTTATACTTATCTTATAACTATTTTTACAACACATGTTCACTGTAATTTTGGACATTGCAACTTAACCCTTTCGATTTGTACACAGTTATTTCACTATTACACTCGTACGGTGTGTCACTTTCGCGTGGTTTTCGTACACAGTATTTAGTAAATTTTATTACATTTTATTGTGCTTTTGGATTTTAATTCTTAATTATAGTTTATGAATAATTACGGAAAAACAGTAATTTTTGCAATTATTCATCTTGGGGTGGCAAACTCGCCTGCAGAGACCTGCGTTCACACACACTAGCAAAATACTGGTGTACACACTTTCAGTTACATTTGTGTGTGTGTGCACGTCGATTCAGGTCGAAACACCTGTTCATATTTTTGTCTGAGCCAAGCTTGCAATCCCTGACATGCTTATTTCTAATATATTATTAATTATTTACAGTTTTTAGGTAAATTTAAATTTTTATATTCCATGCTCAGTACATCACTTATTTGTACTGTCGGAATATATATATATATATATATATATATATATATATATATATATATCTGAAAACAACAGACTTTTCTATTTTAATAGTTATCATTTAAATTCATGGTTTCAGTTCCCAAGCCACTTATACATATATGAATAGAATAAAATTTACCTCTTTTATCCGTCTAGTGGCTTTCCCTTTATCATATTTCACTACGAGTCTCTTGACATATGTCACATCTTCAGGTGTAATCCCTCAGTAACGTTCGTCAGGTAATTAAAACAAATTACGTATAATTTGTCTTTTTTTTTCAAAAAAACTTTGGAAGAAAACAACAACAACAAATTACAAAATAGTAAAACTAAGATTAGGTATCATCGGACTACTCTAATAGTAATTTTTACTAAATTATACAATTACAAAATTACTAATTTTTACAATTACTAATATTTTTTGTTAGTAATAGTAATTTTTACTATTACCAAGAACTTTAAATAATACATTTAACGAGATACACATAAATATGGCATTCCGCACTAATAACAATGTTAGTAAGATACTCCAACCTCTACCATTGATGAAGACAAGACAGGCGTTTATAAAATTACATGCGATGATTGCGATAGCTTCTACATTGGCCAGACTGATAGAGCAAGTATAAAACAATTTAAAGAACATGTACCTAAGAAGACGTTAACAAAACGGAGTCAAATTTCGCACGTCGTTTCATGGACAGAAATCATAATTATACTGATTTCGAAACTAACTTTCAACCTCTCTATATATGTAAAATAGGCAGATATATAAATGCTATCGAGTATTTCAAAATATACAAGAACGAACAGCTTTATAGGATTACAAGATGAGGTTACAGGCGATAAGATTGCAAGACGAGGTCCGTAGTGCACGGTCAATAACAACGTAAGCATAACAGTCGATTATAGTGTTACCGTGGTGCGCACCAACAACACCGCGTGTGTTCCGTGTTTGTATATTTTATATTTATTTACAACATGTGTTTATTATACGTAATTTGTTTTAATTACCCGACGAACTTTACTGAGGGATTACACCTGAAGGTGGGACATTTATCCATAAATGCGTAGTGAAATATAAAAAAGAAAAACTCACTAGACGTATAAAAGAGGTTAATTTTATTGTATTCAATTTTTATTTAGTTTGAGTTTATAATTGGCAAAATATTTAAAAAAGATAAAGACGTGTAAGAATATGAAATACGCTTAGTTCAAAAACAAAATTAATATGATGCGCGGTCCGTGCGATATTGATTATAGGAACAGAAAATTATTATAAGAGAATGTTAATAATGGTGAAAGTTTGCAGAAGATAACATGGTAATAGTAAAAACGTTTTATAACAGTAAATAAAGAGTTTTAAATATGTATGGTACAACTCAAGGTAAAATATTTAATTAAGGCTTTATCTTCAGTGTCCTCGCTGTAAACATATCACGTGTCCGTATAGCCTAGTTAATGATTAAACCCACCATCACACAGCAAACAACCAGTATCAGGCACATAAAAACGGGTCGTAAAGTACATAAATCTCTAATTTAACACGAGAGCGTATAAAACCTTTATAAGCTCATAAACTGCAGTAGCTGTCTACCTGTATACTAGAAACAATAACAAATAGAAAGAAGAGGATTCAACAAATTTAAAAAAAAACACAAGAAATAAAGAAGTTCAAACAGACACAGGTTGAAAAGCAAAGAAGGAAGAAATAAACCAATTATCGACCAGTCAATGGATGGGACAAATTGAAAAAAAAGCAAGCGCTGGTAATAATTAAATTGTTTTGAAGTGCGTAGACAGATACCGCTAATAAGAGAAGACCTAGTGACCCCCCCCCCCCGTACAACGTTGTGCTGCAAACCTCTTTACTTTGGATTAAACGGTTAAGGAAGAAGAAAAAACATATAATAAATAACATATAATAGCACTTTTCGTCGTTCACTAAAAGGATTTTAAAAATTAACCCGCTATATTTAGTATCAGATTTGTTGAGAAAATACCGTTTTTATGCAATAAATAACATGTCCTGAAGAAGAGGACACATTTCAAGCAAATCGGGAGAAAATTGTCTTAAAACGTTTTATCTAACCCGTGAACAAAACTCTGTACTGTGATTATTGTGCGAGACTATATAAGTTGACATTATTATTGCGTGTGGACAAATTAACTTGAATTAGTGCACAATTAACTTGAATTTCAAATTAGTGTTGAATTTCAAAATAACTTGTTGATTAGAAACTGTTAATTGTGATAATTAAAGTTCGTAATTAGTGACTTCATTGGTGTCTTGTGTTTTGTTTTCCACTGTACCACACGACGATCAGTCATACCGTAGTAACAATGCTGTTACGTAATGCGGAAAAAGTGTTACGCTCTTACGGAACGTTCTGGTACATTGGAGAACGTTGTTCTACTCTTTTCTCGGCTATTCTCGCAGTTGTAATGCGTACGTGACGCTTGACACGCGAGGAAGTATTACGTAATGCGGAACGTGTCGTGGGTTCGATGGTGTCGTTCTAGAAGCTTCTTGACTAGCCCAACGGTATGTGTTTCTGCCATGGCCGCACTAATGTATTCTCTAGAATTTCACGTGTTTGTTAAAGAAGCATATTATGGAACACTGCAGACTCTAAATAGCCCATACCTGTCGCTTAGAGTTTAGTTATTGTCGGGCGATTTACACAGTGCGGTTTGAAGTAGTGTGGCGAAGTGTTACGTGTTTTACAATTGTGCGGGACAATTGTAAAACAATTGTGTTTTATATTAGTTGACATTATTATTGCGTGTGAACAAGTTTTATTTTTTGATTTGTTGTAAGAGACTAACTTGTTGATTACAAACTGTTAATTGCGATAATTGAAGCTGGTGATTAGTGACTTAATTGGTGTCTTGTATTTTGTTTTCCACTGTGTCAGTCGACCGTCGATACAATCGCCATTTCCAAGTTATTACCAGCACTTAGACATCAGATGTTCAGACACATTTACTTTTCACCTTCGCATTCTCTATCTGTACTGTATGTACTTTCTATTCAAAATATATAGAACCAAATTTAAACCTACTCCTAACTGAAAATATCGTAACCTGGCAGTCACGTTCAGAGTACGGTGAGGACCTTGAACGCGCCAGACGACGTAATTTTATACCGGCACTATAGCCAATAGGATAGAAACGGAGGTGTATACGACTTCATAATCGCACATTCCTTTACAATGTTTGTCGTAACCTCATGTGACTTTCTTGAACAACAAAGTGGTGCAATATTTACATAAAAACCTACATACAGCGTCGCTTATTCTATGAAATATCTTTACGCAGATTTGATATGCATAACATGAACGGAGTCGACACGACGTTGGTTCCACTTTAAAGAGTAAACTCATCTTATTGAAGACGTACTGTTGTTTTTCCAAAGAAGTTAATAAAAGTAAACTTTGCATGTTCAGAAAAGTTATTACAAAGTTGCTGTTACCAACGATACAGAGCTGTTGACTTGTCGCGCGATAATAGACGGTCTTGTCGTGTAGTATTGGTGTTGTGACAATCACCGAAGGTATCAGTGAGTCCAACAATACTTACGCATTTACTTACAAGTAAAATATTCCTACAAAGATCCTCCAGCCATCTGTTTCTGGGCCTACCACACACCTGTGTCCTATAGGTTTAGTAAAATATTCCTACAACGATCCTCCAGCCATCTGTTTCTGGGCCTACCACACACCTGTGTCCTATAGGTTTAGTAAAATATTCCTACAACGATCCTCCAGCCATCTCTTTCTGGGCCTACCACACACCTGTGTCCTATAGGTTTAGTAAAATATTCCTACAACGATCCTCCAGCCATCTGTTTCTGGGCCTACCATACACCTGTGTCCTATAGGTTTAGTAAAATATTCCTACAACGATCCTCCAGCCATCTGTTTCTGGGCCTACCACACACCTGTGTCCTATAGGTTTCTATTACCAGACTTGTTTGGCCAGTTTGGATCTTACATTCTTTCTTAGTGTTCTTTACATCGTTGTTTGTAATGTTTTAAATTTTCATGCAAGTTAAAAACTCGTAACTCTTCCCTTATAGCCTCATTCTTTATACGATTAAGTTTAGAACACCTTTTAATTCCTCTTAAGACTATTACTGTCTTTTTTCTGGGTTGTTGTCCGTAGTTCAGACACAAAGGACACTAGAGCTACTGCTATAACTTTGTAGAACTTTAATTTTGAATCTTAACGTATCTTGTTTCTAAGAATACGGTACTGTCCTACAGATTGTCTGGAACGGATAGAAATATAATTTAAATTTATTGAAGCAAGTATAATACATGTGCACGCAGACACACGTTCAGACTCCTTCACTGTCACTTGTTTTATGAATTTCCGTTTGAGGCGTAACATACAACAGCCTTGACGTGCCACTGATTTTAATATAAAAGTCTGACTACTGGTAAAATGTGAAGTGTTTCTAAAAACGTTTTGTTTCGTAGTAGTGAAAGTTTCTTTCTCAGAAATTGGTATTATAAAGTTAACCGTTGGGAGCCGTGTTTTTAAATGAAGCGTAGTATTCTTATCTTGTAGTACTGATTTCAAGTCAGTATAGGCCTACTATGAAACTAGCTCTACGCTGTTATTCAAAGCTAACAGTGATATTTAGTTTGATAAGAAACTGTGTTATCAGCGGAAGTTGAATTTAACAGAATATAACAGTGGTTACTTTAATAATGTTTTATTAAATTTTTAGTTTCTATTACTTTTGTTTTAACTATACCTGCAGCTGTAAAAACAAATGAATCAATTTTATATAATGTAAAATTATAATATTATAATTTAAAATACAGAAATTGATCTGGATGAAAAACTAAACAAATTTAGGAATATATGTAGAACAATTCACGGATACCTTAAAAATAAAACAAAGAAGGAAACAAGAATAAGATGTTTTAACATTGTAGCGGTACCAGCTGTGATGTATGGAGGTGAAGCCAGAGTTATAATAGAAAGAGACAAGTCTAAGATTTAGGCAGCGGAGATCAAGTTTATCACGAGTACTCTGGGTTCATGTGGATATAAGGACGGAACTGGGGGTCGACCCATTGCTGTAACGGCTAAGGAGCAACAAAAGAAGGGAAGAATTTGGGAAGAATGGCAGGTGACAGGAGTCCAGTGTTAGCGATGGAATATAGACGGTGGGGAAGGGAGATGTAGGACGGGCGACAGCGAAGTGGGGTCCGGAACAGGTTCAGGATGAGCCCTTATTCTTTGAGGTTCATGATGATGATGATGATGATGATGATTTAATATATTAATAATACTAGTTGGAAACCGAACATTGAGTTAAGTTTTACTTACCAAGTATTTAGTTTTAAGGGTCTTATAAAATTTAATTCAGTATTCATTTGCTTGATACTTCATTTCATATTAGCTTTTTAATCCATATGAAATACAGATATTTAAACACGGTTATTTAAAAAAACATAACAATAAACAAATCTTTATTATCACTATTTCTGCGATAATTCTTACGATGAAGTGCTGTGCACATGTCGGTTGGTTCTTACTGTGTCAGTTGGACAAATGATGAGTCATCACACAGTCACGTGATGCGACGATAACAAGAAACGTGCAGCAATGTTTATGATTCATCGGCTACGTGCTCAGAGCGCCCGTGCTCTGAGCGCCAACGATGAAATCGTGCTCTGAGCGCCGATACTGATAAGCCCGTGTTCTGTGCGCCGAGCTTATCTATACATCATTAGACGCGGTAACACCTGGCTGCATATCTCTGTCCGTCCGTTGTTGTCCAACTCCGTAGCCAACACTAGTGGTCCCACGAAAATATGTACAAAATTGATTGTATATGGACATTATCTATCACACCACTAGTAAGCTCTCGCAGCTGCAGAACTCTGTTTTCAACGAAATACTGCACATTTATTATTAAGTTAGATATATGTTAATATTAGGCAGTTTTTTATATTAGAAAAATTACGAAACCCCAGCTATTTTATTAGTAACACTACAATTTTAGAGCAGACAATCATAAAATAAATACTATAATTTTGGAAGTTCTGCATTGGATTTTTAAATTTGTAACCATAATACTTGAATAATTTAAGTATAATAATTTAGTCATAACTTTTCAGTTTATGTATGTTTCCATATATATATATATATAGGTGTACTAACATTAGACAGGTATATCTAACATTGTTCACAAATACACATAACTGATAACAAAATATACAGTTTTTTGTGACATGGTTCACAAACGTTTTGAAAGCGATCAAAAACGAGTGTTGAGACATACTAATTCTGTCAAATTACTACACATAAAATATACAGAGACTACAGATATAGATTTTGTATTTTCACTAAAATTCTTCATAACTGTACCCCAAATTAAACTTTTACAATTTTATTAAAATTTTAAATTCTATTTTCGGCTTGGTACTTCCAAAATTAGCTTTTTGTTCTGATGTACCCTCCACACGCTGATGTTGTTCCTCCGCACACAATCAGAACGTAATATACTCATTTGAACTTTTCACCCTGTACTAATATCCCTCTTGAAAAAGTAGAGACTTTACTTTCTTGGAAGTAATGACTCCATTTACATCAAAATTTCCGACCGCGCTCGGAAAGGGCTGCTTTTTTACATTCGCATACACGTGTTCCGAAGCCGAGACTCGTTCGGCCACGACTTTAGGCCTAATATTACTGTGTCACAACGATGGCAAACCGCAACTAAAGAAAGGAGCGAATAACAAGCTCATCTACGAATCGAATGCTCAGCAGATTTCAGATATGCAGCTTAGTGAATTTTGCCTTTTTTATCAATCCGCTTACATTGCACATCCTCTGAACGCATACATACAGCTCAACTCTCCGTCTCATAATCGTATTTTCATTTTCTTAATTACACTTGTATTTAATCACTTTCTTTTATTCTCTTCTCAGATTTGTTCGTCCCAACCAAATAAGAAATCTTGAGATGATACAGAGGATTATTCGCTAAAAATGCATGTGCAAAGGCACCATTACACGCATAATAAAAAAAAGAAATTGCAGGCTTCTAAAAAATGTATAAGGTAATATTCATCCATTCGCTTTAAACAGCAGTAGACCTGAAATACTGAACTACTTTTAAGACTTCCGCGAAAATAATTAATTTTATTTCTTATTGTCAGCCAGACACACACACATACACATATTTGTAGTTTGAGAATAAAGCTGTGATTTCTTTAGTTAAGTTTCATGTAGAATTATTAAATAATATTAAAAATACTAAATAAAAATAATAATAAAATCCTTAATTTAGTAGTGACCGTCGATCAATAAATGTTTAACGATGGAAGGTTTAGCGAGAATCGGTCAGTAAATATAAAACAAATTTTACATTGTTTGTGTCATCATCAGGACTTGTGTACGGACAACAGAGAAAAAGCAAACACGTAATCGCCAAGTGGATCACACCCTTCTGCCTTCTAAACACGTGGTAATTACCTTCACAGGTGAAACGAACGATGTACAAAATGTCTTTTGGTTTGTGTTTATGAATAGGGCGTATGTTGTAAGTACCTTACAGTTGTAAATGCCTCACTCATAATATTGTCTAGTACCAGTTAGTTTTAACGTGTGAGTAATTAATAATGACACATACGCCTATTCGATTAGTTTTAAACTCGGTGCAGTTGTCAGACCGCGTCTTGCATACTTTACGCTTACGTAGAATCCAGTGTATATGTACGGTATATATTTTGTGTGTGTGTGTGTGTGTGTTTTAGACTGTGAGAAAGAGTGAGAGGGAGTGGGATAGAGTAATGGAGAGAGTGTGGGCGTATTGGAATGGAAGAGGGAGGGGGAGAGAGAGCATGAGAGGGGAAGAGTGTATTCTATAATATTTTGCAGTATGTATTCAGCTATAACATATTTTTACACATGAATTACACATCTGTACCAATTCCAATATAAATTCAATGATCACTGCATCTATTATAAACATAATTACGGGATTATTATATTATCAATAATTTAAATTGTAATATTGTATTTATTAGGTGTTTGAAATATTATAATTAAGTTATGTCTATCTATTTATGCAAAACAATATTAATAGATATATAAATATTATTAAATAGTAGTAATAATAATAGTATTATTATTTATTGTTATTATTATTATTATTATCATTATCATTATGACAGGCCAAACTTGCACTCAACGGCAGTAGAAGATGAGGAACAACTAATATTGTTATTAGAAGGAACAGCTTATTAGAAGGAGCCCGATAAGGGCGCAATAGGGTCCATCCTGAATTAATATGCTAAGTGCTTCCAGGATGGATATAAATGCCTGAATTAGAGGTGGGTTTTTTAGTGGATGAGAGTCCTATAGCCTACAACAAGGGACACACGGTTTCCCTTGACGGTGCATAAAACACTTTTTCCCTACTATCAAGGGTCTTTTCAAGACAGTGTCTACAAACAAGTCTCGCAGCGTCACGAGCTCGCCAAGCTCCCCCACCAACGTGCCTGCCAGTCCCTACTACTACAGTAGCGGTGTGAAGAAGGGGTGATTACCATACCACTACTACTAACACATTTATCGTTTCTGTGTGGAGTCTACGATTTTACCTTTACGCTGTGCAGTTAGTTACATTGTTTTATTTTTCAAAGTTACTCTTTCGTTAGTTATTTACATTCGTTTCTTCTTACATACGCTCATTCTTTCATACGTTTATTTTGTGTTTTTTTTAATTCTTTACATTCCTTTCGTGTTTGTTATTTACGTTATTGCTATATACTTTTATTCTTTATATTGCTTTATTCAAAATGAATCTGATAGAGTTGCTAACTGTCGCCTGAAATGAGGAAAATGCCGTTCGTTTTTTTTTTTTCAAAACAAAGGATTAATCCACAATCCTAGATTATGTAATTAATGTAATACTATATAAATAATCGTGAAAATAAACTAAAAAACCCTCCTAATAAAAATATAAAAAAAAGAAACAAAATAAAAAGAATTGAACCATTAACTCTACACGGTAATTTAGAAAGATGAATAATGCCTGGTCAGAGTATGACCTAGTACAGACAGCAGGCATACATATGTTGTAGTGTGATTTACAGTCACAGTTTTCATTATGTAAGCAACTCCAGAAGACAGGATAAGTGGGCGCTACGAGCGGCTAGCACGGGCTCAGAACATCTTAATTATGTTTATAAATAATTATAGATGCAGTAATCTTTAAATGTATATTGGATTTGGTACAGATTGCAATACATGTGTATAGCTGAACACAGATTGTAAAATCTTCTATGATGTAGTCCTTTATTATTAAAAGTTATTATTACTACTGGTATTGAACACACTTATCCATAAATTAGAGAATTATGTACAAAATAACAGAATTACAAATATTACAAACACAAAATTACGGTAAACCAATGAATTTGACAATGGATATTACTTATTACGTATATTGCTGAAAAATAATATTTACCCAGTACAGTATATGGTCTATACAGAATATTAGTATGGTATACTGTAAAATAAACTTCGACATTCACGCTCTTCGCCCTTTCACTCACCTGCTCACTCTCTCACTCACTCTCTCCCTCTCTCTCTAATTGCACTCACTACTCTATCCCACTCCTTCTCACCCTTTCTCTCTTACAGTATAACGCGCGCGCGTGTACACACACGCGCGCGCGCGCACACACACAGGTATATACTTATAAACTCTCTACGTAAGCGTAAAATATGAAAGACGCAGATTGACAAATGCACCGAGTTTATGACTGTGTAAGCGGTTGAATACAATGTAATCAAGAAAATTAGAATACGATTATGTTACTGGTGGCTGACCTGTTAAATCCTCAAACACAAGACGTGCAATGCAAGCGGACTGATAAGAAGGCAAAGCTCACTGGTATGTGGCTATCTACCCGCATACCTTAAATCTGCTGACCATATGACACCTGAAGCCCCATGACACGTAGATGAGCTTGTTATTTGCACCTTTCTTTAGTTGTGGCTCGACAATCGTTGTGAGACAATACCGTTAACGCTGTGAATTTTTAGACTTTTGTGATATAAATGAAGATCATTACTTCGAAGAATGGAAATCCTCTACTTCTTCACGAGGGCTATCAGTACAGGATCAAACGTTCGAATGAGTGTATTACGTTCTGGGTGTGTACGAAAGAAAAATCAACAGCGTGTCGAGGGTCCATTATATCAAGGAACGGAATCATCGTGGAATCACAGGAGCATCTTTGTGTACCAAATTTGGCAGAAACAGTGGTGTCAAAAGCACTACAAAACTGCAGGAAACGAGCGCGAGAAGAACTGAACACTGAGATTCACCAGGTATTCCGGCAGGAGTTCCAGCCACTTTACGATCAGGGACTCGATATGGTGACCCAAATACCAAAATACAGCAATGTGAAGTCGGCCCTTTGTAAGGAAAGGAGGAAAGCGCTGGGAACTATGCAGAATCCGTCCAGCAGCCAAGAAATCTTCCTCAACGATTCTCTAAAAACGTTTGCTGACGGAACGCCATTTCTGATTAGTGATTTTGAAAACAACAGTGAAAGAATGCTAGTTTTTGGGTGCAATGGGGTAGAAACCTTTTTGAGGACTTTTTCTTCCTTCTACCTCGACGGTACTTTTAAAATTTCATCAAAACAATTCACTCAGTTGTACACAATAAGTGTGGATATTGGAAGTGATATTAGTGAAACGAACATTTATCCAGTAATGTGTGTTCTCTTGCAAAATAAAAAATACGAAACATATCATCAACTATTCAATGTTCTGAAGGAGAAAGGATGGTCTCCTCAAAAAGTCATGTCGGACTTTGAAACTGCTGCAATTACAGCTGTAACGAATGTGTTTCCACACGTGGAAGTGACCGGCTGTTATTTTCATTTTACACAATGTTTGTGGTGTAAAATTCAAAATATAGGCCTTGTAAATGATGATAAAGAAAATGAAGAAGTTCGGTTCCCATGCAGGATGGTTGCAGCACTGGCTCTTATGCCTGTTGATTTAGTAGAGGACTGCTGGTTTAAAATTATGGAAGTGTGCCCGAACCAAGCAAAACTTACGGAGTTTTTGGACTATGTCGTGTCGCAGTGGTTGGATAATGAAGATGTACCACTTCATTTGTGGAATGTCTGCGGAGAAAGACACAGAACAAACAATGCAGTAGAAGTTTGGAACCGAAAATTCAACGCCCTGGTAGGAAGACGACAACCTAACATATATTTCCTCATAGATAAACTTAAAGCTGAATCGATATATATTACAGCTCAAATTCAAGAAATTGAGGTTGGATTTCCTAGACAGAAGAGAAGAAAGAAGTATATCCAAATTGATGAGCGACTAGAAAAAATTATGTCCCAGCTACAAGAACATGGAGACGTGTACAGATGTTTAAAGGCCTTAAGTTATATAATCAAACTTGACTAACTGAAACGGGCATTGTGTTTATTAAATAAAAACAAAATGAGACAAATTAAAATATGACCGTACAAATAAAAATGTAACCACATCCATCCATATCCATACCGTAACTATTCTGTGTCCATTCCATTGCTATAGCCAAGACTGAGCTTAACAGTCAGGCTTTCTGTGTATCATAGTATCATGTCAAATGTACTGGATACATTTTCTTTTCAGTTTAGTGTTGTGAGAATGCCCTCTACCAAATGTTCATACCACATTCCATAGATATCGAACCGTACAACTCGTTGCATTCTTGATGACTTAACATAATGCTTGTTAGGTAAGGGGATAAACATTCTTAGTACGAACTGATGTCAAGGTAAGTAAAAACAGTATTAACAACAGTGTGAAATAAAATAATATCACAATGCTATTTATAAATAATATAATTTATTTATTTTTCTTAAATAAATAATCTCCTTATATTTTTTAATATTGCGTATTACGCGAACGTGATCAATAAGTTCGTGTAATTTTTTAATTTCCCACATTAAAATAGTCTGATTTGAAAAAATATGACATTGGTACATCTGTTTTGTAACAATCGACAAAAATTATAGCCATATTGGAAGAGTAGGTTTAATTTGAGTGAGTTGCGTTTTAATTTGTTTGCATTTCTGAACATTTTGCAATGCAGGATTAGAGAGCTTGATCAAGTTTTATTTAAAAAACGAGATAAAGTGGTGTGACATGATGAAAATGTTGCAAAAGTTTACGGTAAATCTAGCATGTATAAACGAGAGGTTTATGAATGTTAAAACGCTTCAAAGATAGTCGTGAATGAGTTGAAGCTGAAGATGAATAACAAAATGAATAATATGGTATAGTGTTCCAAGAATGTTTATCCTTGGGTGCTATGATGAATAACGACCACTTTTGGGCATGCTGTGTTACACGTCTAAAATTATTCAATGGGAACGGCAAGATTAGTGAAAAGACGATCTATGGAAATTACACCACAATAATGCATCAGTCCACACATCTTTGCATGTTATGGTTAATTCGGTGTTTGTGCATAAATATTGTTAGGATATACGTGACATAAGGTTTAGCTCCTCAATATTTTTGTTGAACCCCGCCCGAAATAATAATCTGCGTACCCCCATTAGGGATACGGCAACACTGATTGGTTTGTTAGAGATTATAAGCTCACAGCGTCCGTTTGTTAAAGTATTGTTTTATTATCATCTGTTTACAACAGGTTTAAAAATCAATTTAAAATGAATGGCCCGTTGTCTGACTACGTCACGCAAGAAATGTGATACATTTTCTGCAAAAATTATTCATAGAATGCAGGAACAATATGGAGACTGTTGTTTGAAAGAGCGCGTAGATTCCGAAAGTTCGAGCCTTGTACGATCGCACCCGAAGCACATCTAAGGGCGCCTCTGGTCACATCAGACGTCACGCATCTCATTGTGTCAATTCGGTTGATGTTGATGATAATCTTGACCATGAGTATTACGTGCATTTATTATACACAAATTACGCGAGCGCGTGCGCTGAGTGGTCTGACACCGAATAAAACTCCACATCTAATCTTATGTACACATTAGAACCTCCATTAACCAAAATAAATGGAGGTACACAAAGTGGATTTCTATAATGTCTGGTACACTAGTCTAGATTTAAAGAATATTATAGATCATTTAAAGTATAATAATAAATTAATCAAATTAATATTCTATGTATAATATTTGAGTTTCTAATTAATTACAGTAGAGCTACCTCTGTTGTTTATACACCTATGTTATTTTACAATTTTATTTTTTAATACTAAAAAATCCTTAAATTCGTAGTGACCGTCAATCAATGAATTTTTTCGGTGAAGGGTTTATGAGGATCGGTCAAAAAGTATAACATAAATTTTAAATTATTTGTGTCGACATTTCGACAATATTTATTGTCATCATCAGGACCTGTGTATGAATACAAAAGAAATGTCAAACACAACGGATCAATTATTTGAGTGAACGTGTTTGTGTATGTGAGTCTGTCTGTCTATGTGTGTGTGTCATTGTATATGTGAAGGAATTGAAACAGTTTGTTTACATCTACAAATGTTTTCCGTAAATGCAACGAGAAAATTATAATATCCCAGAACATAATTTATACAATATTACAATTTAAATTACTCATAATGTAATGGTAGGCCTACTTGTAATTAATAAAAAGCAGTAATCAACAAGTATATATTAGAATTGGTACAAAACACGTTTATACATATACCTGTCAACATATAGCATAGTAAACGTATAGCTAAATACAGATTATAGGCATGTTCAATTATGTAAATTATTAAAAGTTATTTTTATTATGTTTCACTCACTACTGGTATTGAAAACACCGTCATTAATTTAGAGAATTCTAAATTACACAATAACTGTAGAACTTTACAAACTTACATAAGAGAATTTACATAATATTACAAACACAACTTTATGGTACACCTATCTATCAAGTGAAAATGGATAATACTTATAATCATATTGTTGTAACTTATTATTTTCCGAGAACTATGTATATACAGAGTACTATAGAATATTTTAAAATTATGTATAGGCCTATGTCAACAATCACACCCTCTCTCTCACCCATTCTTCCTCTACCTCGTATTGTTTCAACTAATACACATATACAATGATACACACAAGCGCGCGCGCACACACACACACACACACACACACACGCTCACATACACAAACACGTTCACTCAAATAATTGATCTGTCGTGTTCGATATTTCTTTTGTATTCATACACAGGTCCTGATGATGACAATAAATATTGTATAGTATAATTTAATACTCTACTCTAATTTATGTTACTTTAATTATTATTATACGAGGTTAATTTGTATTATTACATGGGTCATCAATCGTTTAACACGAACACCAATCGCGTAACACAAGTAGTTATGTCTAGTTTAATAATGACTACGACTCAAGAAGCGATTAAAGGTTTTGTCAGGTTCGTTTATTTACCAGACATTTGAGTTGACGTTTAGACAGAATTTACTGTCATCACGAGTAGGCCTACTTAAATACGCTCAATACAAAAGGGATTAATTGCCCTACACCTGAGTGCTGTATTTTGTGAATGTGTGCGTATTTGCTACATAAAGATTAATATAATTACTCATACGTAATGAGTTACTCATACCATTGTTATTATGCGTATTCATATTGTACAATTATAACATCCGACACATGTTAGTGGTCATTATAGGCTACATATTAATTAATTTTGTATTGCCCGTATACGCGACACCGCACACGGTGCTGATGGTGATGATAATGACGATGATAGGCCTAATGATGGTAGTAAATGTTGCCAAAACGTTGAGACTGTTTTAAAACTGTTTATTCGGTCCCGTGGCCAGAGCGCCCATGCTATGAAAGCTGTAAATGGACTACTACTTCAGCTTAATAATCCAGCATTAATTGATCCCCTTTGTGTTTTTAATTGACATAGACAATAAAAATTGTAGCTGAAAATCACATACAACATCGTAAGCTGTCTGTTTACATTAATGAGACAAGTCTTTTTAAAAAGAGTGCGATGTAGAAATGCACCAAGATTATTTGAAGGTAATTAAACATATATTTCTAGTACTTACATATTTTTGTGTTACACACAGGTTGGTCTACGGGTTCATAAAAATACGTGTTTAAGGGCATATATTGTGTATTTACATAACGGTAAATAACATTACATGAATTTGTGTAAATTTAGACTAATGGTTTATAATCTATTCGAGTCAGTAGTGTTATAGGCCTAGTTGTTCGGTCACTGATCTCTACCACACTACCTGAGTGGAGTCGTAGAGTGTTGAAGAGTATTGACTAACCGCTTTCCTTATTGTTATTCGCACTCTTTCATTAGTTGTAATTTGACATTTGGTTGTACGCAGAGTACTGTTAACTGTGGTCAATTTTTGAAGTATTTTTATCTAAATGGAGGTTATTACATCAACGAAAGGAAAACCTTTGATTCACCGTGAGGGCTATTAATACAGAGCTAAGTTCAAACAAGCATATTGCATTCTAGTTGTGTACGAAATAAAAAACATCAGGTTAACGAGGGCTCATCAGAACAAGGAACGGAATCATCGTGGCTTCACAGAAGCAGTCGTTGTGCGCCAAATTTAACAGAACCAGAAGTAGCAAATGCATTAAAAAAACAGCGCAAGAAGATGTTCATCAGGTTCCGGCAGAATTTCCAATCAGTTTCTAATGAGGATCTTGATATGGTAAAAATATTACCGAAACACAATACCGCAAAGTGAATCGTTGTAAAAAATTGAGAAAAGCTCTAGGAACTATGCAGAATCAGGCTAACAGTCAAGAATTCTTCCTCAACGACTCTTACGAAACCTCTTACGGAACACAATTTTTATCACCAATTTTGAAAGTAACAATAAGATTGGAAAGGGACAGAACATTTTTTTTTAAGATTTAAACTTTTCATTACCTTGCCGGAACTTATAAAATTTTATCGAAACTGAACACCCAATGTACAAAGGATACTAGAGTTAAGCCACTGAAGCGACTATTTATCTCACAGTGTGTTAGCTTACAAAATAAAAAATACGGAACTTATCTTCAAAAATTTACTGTTCTGAAGGAACTGGTATAATGTCAACTATAACGAATGTTTCTGCAGCATAATTCAAAATGTACGCTTCGTCGGTAATTATAAAGAAAGTGAAGAAGTACTTTCGACATGCAGGATGGTTGCAGCCATAGCTGTCAAGTCTGTTTAGATATTTCAGTACTGCTGTTTGTGATTGTGGAAATGTGTCCGAATTACGCATGTTGGTTTTGGCCTATGTCGTATCGTAAGTGGTTGAACAATCAAGATGTATTGCTTTATTTATAGAATGTTTTTAGAGAAAGATAGAAGTGTTCTACGTCCTAGTAAGAAGACATTTCTACGCCCTCTAATATCTATTTATTAGAGGAAAACTTAAAACTGCTAAAAACTGAAGCAGAGAATTACAGCTCAAATCGCGATTTTTGAGGTAAGTCTTGCGCACAGAAAAGAACTTGACTAACTGAAATTCTCTTTATCAAATCAGAAAAGAATTAGAAAGGAAGAAAACACGACGTTACAACTAGCTGCCTAAAATTTAAAATTGATAATAAATAATTTAAAAAACTAAAAACTGAAAGCAATATTTAAAAACTTATTTGAATATTTAATTTTAGAATTAAAAAAATATTTTAAACACACCTGCGCTTAAGAACTTGTTTAGCTTGAGCGAGATGTTCTATACAATGATCTTTGTAACAAGACGCTCAAACCTATCCAGCACCGGTACAGAATATTAGAGCAATGTTTAGATTTGCGTGAACTACAGAATAGACAGAAACTTATAAATTCCCTTTCAACGTCCATTTCCATCCCTAGAAGTAAGTCGAGTAACCATGCCTTAATTTGTATATAATTGGACGAGAGAAGCAGGTCCTCAGCTTAAAGTCGACCGTTTGGCATTTGTCTGCCTGCAGAAATGTAAGATCTTGCTGAATTTAGCCTGACTGGAATGTTAACCATAATTCTAATTCAACCTTTACTACGACAAATTTCTTGATTTGGAGCACCAAGAGCCAAAAATTGAACTCAAAATTGTAATAAAATTTTTAAAGTTTATAAGACAATCAACTGAGAAATTTAATTCAGAATATAAAATGCGATCTGTAATAGATCTGTTTGACAGAATTAATATCTCTCAACACTCCTTACAAATTTTGGATCGCTTTCAAAAGTTTGTAAGCTGTTTAAAAAAAATTATATATTGCTATCACTTACGTATATCTGCGAAAAGTAAATTTGAGGGAGCCTACTAGTGCTGTGATAATGTCTTTAGCAATGATTTGTAGAAATTTTCATAGGACCGATAGTGTTGGTTACGGAGTTGGCGAACAGCGAATAGACAGATATATAGCCAGGTGTTATCGCGTCTAATGTTGCATAGATAAGCTCGGCGCTCAGAACACGGGTTTATCAGTCTCGGCGCACAGAGCACGATTGCAGCGTTGGCGCTCAGAACACGGGCGCTCTGAGCACGCTACGGATTCATCACCGCTTCCAGCGGTGATATGTTAATGATAGAGCACGAAGGTCCATAATTGTTCCAGAAAGACCAAGTAATCAAGTCTAGATGCTTCTCGGGAACTACAGTTTTGTTTATATTAACAGAGGTTATATCGATAGGCTAAGATGGTTGTGATAACATTTCAGATCTGCAAATAGTTTGACAGCGATAAATGTGGAAATGTTGTCAGCGATATTGGAAGTGTTCAGGAGAGTTATTACTGAGTTTTCTTGCTGTATTCTTGTTATTAATATGCAGACGATTATTAACTGTAAGTACAGAGTATATCGGGTATTGTTTGGTAGTTTGTGTAATACGAGTGGGGAAATTACAGGTGTGTTAAATAAACATTGTGGCTCATCATCTCTTTGTTTCATGATTTAACGATTTATTTCACTGTTTTGATATCACGATCCATGCAAGTGCCGAACATTGTTACTGCCGAAACAATATTTTAGAATAGAATCGATTGTTAAGAACAATAAGAACTTTATAACTATGAAAGTTCTTAAGCTTTCAGCTTCTTAACCTATGCAACGGGCGGCTTCAACGTTGTTGTTGTTGTTATTATTTCCTTAAATTCGTAGTGACCGTCAATCAATGAATTCTTCAGTGAAGGGTTAGTGAGGATCGGTCAAAAATAACACAAATTTTAACTTATTTGTGTTGACGTTTCGACAATGTTCATTGCCATCATCAGGACCTGTGTAGGAATACAAAAGAAACGTCAAACACAACAGAACAATTACTTGGGTGAACGTGTTTGTGTATGTGAGTGTGTGTGCGTGTGCGTGCGTATGAATGTATCATTATATATGTGAAGGAGTTGAGATAATTTGTTTACATCTTAAAATGTTTTCTTTAAGCAAACGAGAAAATTATAATATCACACAACTTAATTTATACGCTATTACAATTTAAATAGATATATGTAATGATATTTTTAATTGATTATAAAAGCAATAATTAACAATTAGATATTAGATTGGTACAGAAAACGTTTATACATATAGCAGTCAACATACAGCATAGTAAATATATTATAACTAAAAACAGATTGAGGGATGTTCAACTATGTAATTATTAAAAGTTGTTTTTAACATGTTTCACTCACTACTGATATTAAAGACAAGCACACACACACATACACGAACACGTTCACCCAAATAATTGTTCTGTTGTGTTTGACATTTCTGTTGTATTCCTACACAGGTCCTGATGTTGGCAATGAACATTGTCGAAACGTCGACACAAATAAGTTAAAATTTGTGTTATTTTTAACCGATCCTCGCTAACCCTTCATTGAAAAAAGTTATTATTATTACTATTAGGTGGGCTGTTAGACTGTGGTCAATAGTGGGCTGTTAGACTGTGGTCAACAGCTGTTGGTAGTGACAAACGTCTCCACCTCACCGCCTGTTGTTGTAGTAACCGTCGTTACTGACAAACTGTACACCACGGCCTTACAACTCGGCTGATAATAATAATTTCAACAATGTTGAAACCGGCCGTGAAAGTACTTTCATACGAACCCTCTACGGGGAGGATGTTTTTCGCAAAGTGAGACGGTATCAGGGCATAAAGGAAAACGTTTATAATAGTGAACCTTTTTAGGTAAAAATCACACAGTATCTACCTCGTCTATGAGGCGATCTGGCGGGCACCGTGCCAACCCAGACACTGATGATGCCCTCCGGTGGTGGGGCCGAAATGTGTGTCAATAACGACAACTGTGGACGACGCGGCCTAACAGACCGGCTGATAGGCCTATGTATGCGCGTGCGTGCGCGTGTTGAACGTATCTTTAATACATTCACGTACTCAAACAGCTTGTGCAATTTGAGTTTATCTGACTTACGACCAGGCATTACGTCACACAGCTCCAACGTCACTACTTCACTAGCCTGTTTCATTATCTTGAATAACAGTAGACCACGTTGCTGCAAAACCCTGGAAATGTTTACTGACACAACTTAGTGTTTCTCTAGTTATATCTTTTCCTATTAGCTCTATTTGCGGTTTGCAGTTCCGCAGAAACTTGCAGTTCCCACTTATGGCCTTTGTGTACTAATTTTACTCTTTTTTCAATGTTTGCTGGATACCTTGTCATTAGTGCTGGTCTTCGATTTGTTTCTCTAATGTCGTTTTTGTTCCATTTTATTTACCCCTGCCTTATCTAGATTCTCCCTTCAATGTAGTTTCTTTTAATTAGAATAGTATTTTATTCTAATTTCTGTGTTCTCTTCTACTGTAAGTTCCAATGCATTAGTTGTGGCTTCTAACTCTCTAAGTTTATGTAGCCTACATTTGTCTAGTCTTTGCTAGTGTATTTCTTTTATCTTCATTTCTTGTTCTACCTTTGAGATTCTGATTTATCATTTCAAGTATTCAGATGACTGTGTGAAACTATCTGTTAGTTATATTACCCACTATAACTTATGATCTTTAAATCCATTTTCTATACATATTTATAATCTTCTCTTTAAGACACTGTTGCACCTTAGCGTCTTATGCATTTACACTTCTATTAGTTTCATATAGTTTTTCAGTTATTTTCTCACAATTTTCTCATATATTATCTTACTATTTTCACGTGTACGTATTCGTTCTTCTAAATACGTTTCCTCTACTTTTTACTAAATTGTTCCCGGTGACTTCTAAACACAGCTACCAGATTGAAATTCTTCTGTTGAGAATTCGGTAGATCCGTTATTTACTAAATATTAAACTTTTGGTGTGTGTATGAGTCAATTGTTGGCAAACCATGACTGCAGGTTATTTACTTAGTGTTATTTATTTATTTGTTGGAAGAATGACAAATGTTTCACCAAGTGCGGTGCAAGATAAAAATAAATGAAGTTTTAGAATTTTAGAGTAGGCCTAAATTTACCATATTTCTGATGACAACTAATCAATTATTTCGTCACCCATAAAATCGTAATTATAATTTAATGATACTAATTTGATATTAAGGTATTATTCTTACCTTACTTTATCCGCATATATAGTCTGCTTGTAAAATGTAAATGTATTTACATTAGTCAAAACTTACACAAACGGTAGTGAGGATTTTAGAAATAATTTAGTTGGCGATAAATATGTTCTTGGGAGTGTTTTCATTCCTCCTTGCCGTAGAAATAGTTAGATAATGTGTCGGGCAAAAGGAAGAAATAGAAATGATTCATTACGTCGTGAGTGGCTGTTGAAGTTTGAACACGTGTGTAAAATCTGTGAATCACGAACACGGTTGTACGATTTTCGTGCTGAGTAAACCTGATTCAGTTCGACAGCTGTAAACACATATGTTACTGCCACATGGATCGTCCAGTACAGCTGTGTAAAAGAAAATTGTTCCCTTGAGAAAAACAAAGAGAAATTTAACATTCGAATCATGTCTGGAAAGAAAAAGTAATCTCACTTTCTTACTTACCTACTTATTCAATTAGTACCGTTTAAGGATCTATCAATTCCTACTAATGTAAAGTGTTTATGCAAGTTGTACAACTTGGTCAAGTCATGTTGTAAAAATTGATTTCCGGGCTGTTTGGCCGTGGTCCATTGTTTCTAACTAAAACAGACATTTCGACAGTACCATCGACTGCCATATGGTCTGACTGTGGTCTAACGTGTACCACCCTACGTCAGTAAAGCTCGAATTTTACACTGATGATGGCAGTCGATGGTACTGTCGAAACGTCTCAACAATGGACGACGGCCAAACAGCCCGGGAATGAATTTTAACAACATTGAGTCCGGCCGTGTAAGCATACTAACTATATTGATCGATTCATATTTATTTCATTTTTTTAATGTCCTGCGCACTCTCTACTCATTCTCCTACTCAATTCTTCTTCACTCGGCTGTCTTTTAGATTTTTAGTTGCAATGAATAATTAGTCACAGATTATTTAAATGATTCACAGCTAAAACATTCGTTGTTTAAATAACCGAAAACGTCCACGAGTGACATTTAAACCACCTCTATTTAACCATTTACAGTGGCATTAGAACACCTACAAATACAGAAACTGTGGTCACAGTCAGTCTGACCTCGGTAATCAAAGCGATCTGAAGTGTGAGTTGTTGTGACTTGGAATTCAGTGCGTGTTTGACAACAGCGTTTTAACGTACTGTGATAATCGCGAATCATTGCCGGTATCTGTAAGTAGTAAAATTCTTTTATTTATCAGTACAGCGTGTATTAGGCAATAATTTATTGTATGTTAAATATTAATAAACGAGCCTTAACAACAGTAGCCTACTGTGGTCACTAACGTCTACCACCTTACGTTAGCAGAACCTCGAATTTTACACTGGTGATGGCAGTCCATGGCACTGCCGAAACGTCTGTTGACATGATAATGTCTTTTAGCTGGACATCGTTTGAAACTGTCTGCAACATTTTATTTACCGTCACGCTGTATGACGTCATTATTGCGTGACGTCATCATTGCATGACGTCATTGGGATTGTTGTAAATAAAGGTGTATTATGGTTACTGACTGACTGGTTGTTTCTTTTGCGCAAATGTTGCGTTTAGCTGGCGGCTGAAAGACATTATCATGCTCTTAAGCTTTTACCATTTGGTAAACGGTACTGCATCTTTTTGACATGATAATGTCTTTTGGCTGGCCATCATTTGAAAATTTCTGTAACGCTGTAAACTGTAACGCATCACGCTGCATGACGTCATTCTTGCGTGACGTCATTGGGATTGTTGTAAATAAACGTTTGTTTTGATACGTCGCAATATATATAATGTGTTAAAAATAATATCACTGCAAACAATTAAACCAGATTTATAAAGCGTCCTGAAAGTTTAAAATCAAGTGTTAGCACAATTTACCAGCCGGGAATCGTTAACTCAAACCACGACCGCTAACATGCTAACGTCGTCGCAGATTAAAGACCTAACAAGCGAACAACACTGCATAGCTGTAGATAGGTTATTGGGGTTATTGTCTCTAGTTAATGGTTGTCTTCGTATGTGATTCAGCTAACGATCTATTCATTAAAATATTCAAGTACCGTCTGCCTAGTGGCAAAAGCTAAAGAGCATGATAATGTCTTTCGGCCGCCAGCTAAACGCAACATTATTATGGTTACTGACTGACTGATTGTTTCCTTTCTGCAAATGTTGCGTTTAGCTGGCGGCCGAAAGACATTATCATGCTCTTTAGCTTTTGCCACTAGGCAGACGTTTGTCCACCCATTTTTTGGTGAAAACAATGGACCACGGCCAAACAGCCCGGCAATTGATTTTAACAACATTGACTCCGGCCGCGTAAGCTACGAAGTATATATTAATAACATATTTTAGCTTGTTTTAGGAAGCTGTTACTTATTGCTGGAATGGCTATTGCGAAGTGACGCGCAATTTTAACCGTCATCGTGTACATCTCAAGATAAAATCGGTATCATTTATATAAAAAGGGCAAACTCAAGGAGCTACTTCCTCCGCGCCGCGACTGGCGTACAGTATTTACTTTCTGACATTAACCCAGTTTTCCCGACGCTTTTCTCCATTATCGACCCGTTTTTATGCGAACAGCGTGATGGAATCAATTCGTTTGGTTTAGAACGTAAACAGCAGTAGCTGAGGAAACTGGCAGTTTGCAAAATGCGATAAACTACGTACCGACTATGAATTTATAGTTGGCGTTACATTGGAAGAACATTCATCATCTGCTAAAGGCAAACTTTTCACGACGTGTCAAGATTTCAAACTACTTTCAGTTCAATAAATATTCATGTTCATGTTCAGCTGTAATTGTAATTGAAGCACTGTTAAAACGAAAGAGGCAAAAGTAGAATTTGCTATTTGTTCATAGCCGAAAGATGTGCTGTTTCGCAAGTTTATGTATTAGTTTATGCAGTGGTTGATTTATAAAGTTATAGGTGCAGGAACGCATCAATTCAAAAGTTGTATAGACACAAATATAGGTACTTATATATTTTATATTAGCTCGAGATCTTATTAATTAAGGAGTCCGTTTTCAATAGATTTTTTCAGTGCCTTATAAAATGTTTCAGCGTCTACGGGAATAATGTTTTTTATACCTTCCTTTTTTTTAACCGGAACTCCAAAAAAAGTTAAGTTTTGTACTGCTTTCAGGGCCATAGAATAATGGGGTCTGGAGCTGATTTTTTGCTTTCAAATAAAGAAGCTGTAATTTTCAGTTTTTCATTGGCAAAACCCAGAGCAACATTACCTATCTGCAAAAAAATGAAGGATAGTAGTTAAGAAAAAGATTAGTTCTGGTGTTTGATTCTGACAAATGTTTAGTTTTGTAGTGGAGCTGATGAGGGGCACAATTTAAAAAGTTGTAGTAAATTTTTGTAATATTATTCGGTTTTTCTTTTCATGTATTTTTTTCGGTAATTTATTTTTGGATCCAAGAGGTTCCGGAACGCCGTTCCTCCTGTAATCAAGCCCTGAGTTTTTGTAGTAAATACATTAGTTATTTATTAAAGGTTACAAGATTTGCTGTACAATGAAAATTGTTCTTTTTTTTTCATTTGTTCTTTTATGTGTAATGAAAATTGTTCGATTAGAAAACGTTTGTTCAAAAATGTTGGAATATGCTTTAAAAAAATATCGTACAATATTATGGAATCAATTGTTCATAGTACGTAAACAGCCAAAATCTAGACAACAAAAGTTTAAGGGTTTTTGTAAGCTCTTAAAGCCAGCACATGAAAATATTGTTTTAGGGTTGCAGTAGTACCTCGCAAGGCTGTCATGTTGGAGAGAAGCATTAGCAGGCCCAACAGTTTTGTTAGAGCGTTGGGAATTTTTACTAGGCGTTGGAAATGTTGCTCAATATGTGAGTGCAAAGTAGGGAGACTGTGTTTAAATATTGTTATTAATCGTCCTATTGTACAGTGAAGACAAAATACAGACATCAATGATATCATTAACTACCAACTTTAATTAGTCAAAAATGATTTGAAATCGACAAAGGTAGTCTCATACAATAACTCTCAAGTTAAAATTGTCCACACGCAAAAATACTGTCACCTTAGTACACTGCTGCGCTAATTCACACAATAGTCACTTTCCACTAATGCGCAACAATCACTTAATTCGCACTCTACAATATAGCTAGGTGCAATTCACTCTAAGCCGGTTGTAGACGTTTATATTGTTACGTAATGCGGAAATGTGTTACGTAATACGGAACGTTCTACAAATTTATGGAATGTTCCAGTGGAATCCGGCTGTAATGTGTGTGCGTACGTGACTCCCAACGCATTTGGTAGACTGTGACTGAATTCGCGCGGCCGCACTCACTGTGTCAAGGCCGCAATGAATTACGCTCTAACGTTTTCCTTTATTCCTGATGGGTAGTATGTGGAATGTTCTGGATTTTCGGCGGGGTATAAATACAGCCATTCAGCGACTGTCAAGTTAGTTATTATCGGGTGATTACACCGTGAGTTTGAGTTGCGAATTATTACAGTGCGGTTCGACGTATTGTGGCGGAGTGTTATATGTTTTACTTCCATATTCCATAGGGAAATGGAAGTATGGTGATGGCAAAAAAAATCGTGGTCGAGATTATTGCAGATTCTGATTGTACTACCCTCAAAACATGAAATGAAGTCATTTTTCGAAATGTGTGTGTGTGTGTGTGTGTGTGTGTGTGTGTCTGTAGTTTTTTTTATGGCAAACGATAACAGCCGCAAATCAAACAGAATCAAATAAATTTTGCATACAGCCCTGAATTGTAGAGTACTCAAGACCAATTGTTTTTGGTGAAGATCGGTTAAGGGAAAGGGGTAGTTTACCTGCAACGTTTATGTTTTAACAAGCGTAATTTTTTTCTATGGCAAACGATATCAGCCGCAAATTCAAACAGAATCAAATAATGTTTCGTATACTGCCCTGAATTGTAGAGTCCTCAAGATCTGCTGTTTTTGGTGAAGATCGGTTAAGGGAAAGGGGTAGTTTACCAGCCACATTTTATGTTTTAAAAAGGGTAATTGTTTCTATGACGAACGATAACTACCGCACATTCAAACAGAATCAAATAATGTGCCTGAGTTGTAGAGGACTCAAGACCTATTGATTTCGGTGAAGATCAGTTAAGAGAAAAGGGTAGTTTACCTGCAACGTTTTATGTGATAACAAGGGTAATTTTTTCTATGACGAACGATAACTGCCGTAAATTCAAACATAATCAAATAGTGTTTTGCATACATCCCTACATTGTGGAGAACTCAAGGCCTGTTGATTTTAGTGAAGATCGGTTAAGGGAAAGGGGTAGTTTACCAGCAACATTTTATGTTGTAACAAGAGAAATTTTTTCATGACGAACGATAACTGCTGTAAATTCAAACAGAATCAAATAATGTGCCTGAGTTGTAGAGGACTCAAGGCCTATTGATTTTCGTGAAGATCGGTTAAGAGGAAAGGGTAGTTTACCAGAAACATTTTTTGTTGCAACAAGAGTAAATTACTTAATTTTGATAAATAAAGTATCCTGATAAGCAGATCTTAATAATCCACTGTAGAAACGTAGATGAACTATCTATAAATGAAGAGGCTAGTTGAACGGGGTGGGGGTAATATTGTATAAATGAAAATTATAGTTGAAGGGGAGGGGATAATTTTTTATATATGTACTACGTTATCGGCAACAAAGAAGTAGTTTGTTGTTAAAATTTCTTCCCGGGCTGTCTGGTCGTCGTCCAATGTTTTCTGCAAAACCAGACGTTTCGGCAGTGCCGTCGACTGCCATCTTCAGTGAAAATCGAGTACGATAACGTGTGGTGGTATACGATAGTGACCATAGTACTGTGGTTAAGGCTGAAGCAATAAGTGGAAATAAGTAGTTTCTATGGAAACATTTCATTTCGTAAATGATTTTACATTTAATCTTAGATTATGGAAGTCATGTATGGTTCTCCATACCGATATTTTATAATTGTGCTAGACAATTGTAATACAATTTGTAATACAATTGTGTTTTATATTAGTTGACATTTTATTGCGCGTGAACAATTATTATTTGATTTGTTGTTACAGATTATCTTGTTGGTTACAAACTGTTTAATTGTGATAATTAAAGCTGGTGATTAGTGACGTAATTGGTCTCTTGTATTTTGTTTTCCACTGTACCGTACGACGATCAAATAGACTGTCGTAACAATATATACCCCGCAAAAGTTCCCGAATAATTTCCATACTCCTGGCAACGCGACGTGCCGACATCATTTTCGTAGTTACAAGAGCTCGAACAGTCTGGAGAATACGTTTCTGCACGACCTTGAAATAGATGCTGCACTAGCTCGACTAGTCGAGAAACGTATTGAATGACGCTCTGGAATTTTTGAGAGCAATACGATAGAAGGCAGCTATCTAACCTTAGTTAATTTGTTCAACAACATCTTTCAACTAACACCCTCAGACAAGAAATTGTTAATATAAATTTGTTTAAAAACGCACTTATAATTTTTATTTCTCAGTTATGTACAAATTATGTTTTAACAGTAAGATAGTTTGCATTAATTATTTGTATTTTACATTAATTTTATTGTAACTACTTTTATGTTTGTAGCTTGTGAAGATGGGCTTTAGAGATTGAAACGTTACGAGGAAATATTACAACAGTGAAGTTAGTCAGGCAGTAGGTTTGTTATTTTTTAAATTTGTTTCCTTGTACTGTGTTTTATTTGTTCTCTATAATATTACATTGACAACTTTTTGTCACAATTTTTTAGCATTCACAATTACAACTATTTACGTTCTATATATGAGACATATTATGGGTAAATAAAAACATGCTCTCAAGAACTTGAAAAACGTATTGTTACGTAATACGGAAAAAGTGTCACACCATTACAGAACATTCTCGGCTGTTCCAGTGAAATCCGGCTGTAATGTGGTGTGCGTATGTGATCCGAACATGCGTTTCCCAGACTTTTCCAGATTCGCCGGCCTCGCGCAATGTGTCAAGGTCGCAAGCAATTCTTTACGCGTAGTATGGAATATTCTTGTATCTCAGCGTGGTATAAATATAGGCAGTCAGCGGCGCTTAGTTCAGTTATTGTCGGGCGACATTCCAGTGCGGTACGAAATATTGTGGCGAAGTGTTATGTGTTTTATACTAATTGTGTGGGACAATTGTAATACAATCGTGTTTTATATTGGTTGACATTGTTATTGTGTGTGAACAATTTTTATTTTATTTGTTGTGAGAGACTATCTTGCTGATTACAAACGGTTTAATTGTGACAGTTAAATATGGTGATTAGTGACTTAAATGGTGTCTTGTATTTTGTTCTCCACTGTACCATACGACGATCACTGAGATCGTCGTAACGGTATGTTCAAGTTTTATTTTTGCGTATATATGGTGCAGTATAAACAGCTTTGAGATGCATCTAAAAATTGTTGCTACATAATTGAAAATAATAGGAATTAAGAATATTTATGTGCAGTGGAAAATATAATAAAATGAATGTTACGTACAAATCCACTAGTTTCCTGTAAAACCGAATTTTATTGCAATATATAAAAGGGACAATTTAAATACATCATAACTGTTCATTAGTGTTATCTGATCTCTCCGACTGAAACGATGAGAAAGTTTTATGCAATGTGACAGATGGCGCTTGATTTCACCGCTCGTCCCCGACTCAACTGCACTGCACAGTCTGTATTGGCAATTGTCTCGCGTCTGATTCCACTATTGTAAAACAAGTTAGCTTGCAACAACGCTACTGCATGTAGTTTAGTCAGTAACGCGACAGCGATATCAGGCGATGTCATACGACACGCCAATATACTTCCATACAATGTATTTTCTCGCGACGACAAACGTCAATCTGTCTTGTTAGTATTTATTACTTTGTAAATTTTATGTATGTTTTATTCTATTTTATAGCTTGTACGGTTACAAACGGAAGCATAACAAAAGTCATTCGATTAATATTTCCTACAATTCAATTTAACATTTTCCGTTTCTAATTCCTTGTTTGTATTCTGTATGCGCACGCCTACGTACACAGATTTAGTGTCTAACAAATCCGCAAGTATTCTCCAGTTTTGCAAGTAGAATATAGTTTAACAAGTTGTATACCGAACTTCTACCATTGTTAAATACTAATTAGAAAAACAATGTTGGTTCCCAGTTAGTTACATATCTCTTCAGTTAGCTTTTATAAGCACAGATACTCCCCTCTTTGCTCTCTGATCCTTAGGTACACCACTGTAGGAATGTATATAGGGACCACACCATTCCCCCTTTCAGACAATACAACTATACCGAGGCTTCTACTTTTGAATTCATTAATAACTAACCCTACTTTTTCCTTAATCCTTGTATATTCCATAATCCAATTCTCATAGTCCGTTTACGTAGCTTTTGTCTTTTGCCTTTATTGAATCCACCCGGCTGCAATCTACTTTAGCATTTTCTTTTTTTCCAATAAATGGGAAGTTGGCCCCCAACCTGTAGGACCAGGCAATTTTTAATCAAGGTTTACTTCCTTTAGCCTTTGACAAACCAATATCCAACTGCAAGGCAGCAGCTGCGAGTTTTGGTCCGCCCCGGGTACTTTATTTTACCGGTACTCACCATATCTGGTGAGCATTCCCCTATCCGCAGATGGGAGGCTAGCAACTCCACACGGACTAAATTAAATTGTATCTAAACAAAAAAATTACAATGTATGGACAAACGAAAAGAATGGAACAGGAAAGATTGCCAAGGAGAGTTATGGAATGGACCCCACCAGGAAGAAGGAAAAGAGGAAGACCACATATGACTTGGATAGAAGAAATTCAGACTATATTGAGGGAACGAAAAAATTGAAGAAGATGTTTGGATGGACAAGCAGCAATGGAAGATGAGAATTCAATCACTTCTGTAAATTTTGGTTCCGGAAAATGTGTAAACATTGTACAGCTGGAATAATAATTACAGAAACACAATGTTTCGACCAGTCAGAATTGATGCTCTTCATTAACATCTTAACGGTTTTAAGCTATAGTGGCCTGTTCCTATTCTTCAGTCTACCTTTTTTCCTTAGGTCTACCGACTTTTCTTTTGCCTCAAGGGTTGTAATCTTTCGCCATCTTCGGTATTCCACTTTCTTCCATTCTATTGATATTTTGAATCCATTTTCGTCTGTACTTTTTAATTCCGTCATTAACTGCTGTCATATCTAAATCACTTCTTATCTCTTTATTTATTGTGCGATATCGTCTACTACACCTTTTAACTGATCTCAGAAATTTCATTTCTGCTGTTTGCATCTTCTGTTCATCTTTTATCTTTATGACCCAAGTTTCAGAACCGTACAGTAGTGTAGGTACTACCATTGTTTTATAAAATTTTATTTCGGTTCATTTTCTACATTTATTTCCCAAAGTTCTCCAAATCGTTCCACACATACTTGTGAAATTCGTCACACTTGATGCTCTTCAAGTGTACAATAACACAATACAAATTTTTATAAATAAAATATACAACCGATTCTTTAAGCTTTCACGGCCGACAAGCTTTCACGGTTCTTCCTAACTATAAGAACTACTGTCAGGGCTGTCAGGTTGTGGACTTCTATTTTTCAAAAAGACTTAAATTCGTACTGACAAGGCGTTCGTCAGTAACACCACAGTAATGTGACAAAGCTTTGCCACACTGAGCCTCAGGCTTTGACTGAGCCTTTGCCACAGTACTGTGGTGTTACTGACGAACATCTTGCCAGTACGAATTTGAGTCCTTTTGGACACTGAAGATGGCCTCCAATAGCGATAGAAACCACGGCATAATAGTTTGGACAATAGTTCTTATAAAATGTGCAACGTGCTTATGGGTTTCAAAAGCGAAAACAAAAAGATGTTAGCTTAGCAAAGATGAGGAAATCATTGAAACTGATAATTTAATATTATCATAAAGCATTATTGAATTATTAATTAATTAATTATTAATTATTTACTTATTATTAAATAATTATTTAATAAGATTTAATAATTATTTAATTATTAGTTAATTGAATTATTGACTTATTAATTTAACTTATTACAATTAAAGAAGGTTTACTAGAAATATATTATGAGTAATGCTGATATTCCCTTTAAAATTAGAAAACAAAACAAGTATAGATTGAGTAAAACAAAACATTACTTGAATATTTTTTCACATTATTTTTGCAGTCGTACAGTCATCTTAATATTAGTATCGTTCAGAATATTTAAAATTTATTTCATCATCATCGTCATCACCTCAAGGACTAGGCCTTAGACCTGTTCCGGAACCTATCCCCTCCTCGGTCTATTGACATCTCTCTTTCCAGTAGAGTGATAATCCAGGGTAGCCACAGGTATATGGATATCAGGCACAAAATGTTCACGCTATCTCCTTTTGTAGTCTTAAATCTTCTGGTGCAATGATACACTGTAATCGCGTCTAATATCCTCGTTCCTTCTCCGATCCAAGAGAGAACAACCTTGCGTGCCTCTTAGAAATTTCATTTCGGGTACCTGAATACTCTGCACGTCCCTTTTACCAAGATTCCATATCTCACTAGCATACAGAAATGTGGGGGACAGCCACAGTTTTACAAGATTTCATTCGGGTATCCTTCCGTGTTTTATTTTCCAGGTACTTTTGAGTCGCTCCACAGACGCGTCTAAATATTGTTAGCTTACTATCCCAATCAATATCAGTTCCATATGAGATATTACAACCCAGGTAATTAAAATCACTAACCTGATCCAAAATCCGGTTATTAAGTGACATTCCCGAGTCAACTTTGCTGTCCATAGCCGAAATATATCGTCCATGTAGATATTAAAAAGTGTCAGTGAAATCGGGCACCCTTGTCTCACACCTTTATTTGTAGGAATATCTACAAATATTTTTAGGAATATAAATATTTTTAAAATTTATTTAATAATGTAACTTGTGACAGCCGAATTTTAAAATGATTAAATTCTTAGACGTGCCCTGGCATAAAGTAATATTAACAGTGGATCTCCGCCTACACAGAAAACTGTGATAGTAACCACTATACATGATTGCTTTTCTCTAATTTAAAGAGTTAAGTTAGAATATCAAAAGGTATAAAAATACATTAATAAGAGAATCTTGTAGATCGTGATCTTAAAAAGATTATAACAAATTGTTAAACCCGCTGGTAGACTTTTGTCGTTTTCTTGCTGATGGTACCATGCGGATCGCTGTTTCCACCTGATGGACCCGCTTTTCATCCCCAACTTTTCCTCTTTTTTCTGCCTCTAGTCTTTTATTAATTAATATTAAATCTTGAGCACAAAATTTATGTAATGCACATTGTCTTAGCTGTATTTGTCGTCAGCCCTCAGGATTTCTGTTTCCCTTAATACCCTTGCGTCACATTCTCCAAACCTCTTTTTTCTATCGCGTACACTATACAACATCTAAAAAGGTAAAAACTGGTATTTCATTTGCACTATTCACTAACGTGTTTATTTTCCTTCTTTTTCTGACTCTACTACTCCAACTAAGATTATGTTGAAAACCGTAGCCGCAATGCACCTCATTGCCTCATGCTGCTCAACCGTCAATTTCCTTTATTATTCCTTTTTCAGTATAAATTCTGGCTTGTAAACAGTTGATTGTAATTTTCTAAAGCCCACAGCCTTTCAAGTATTTTAAAAATAACCATCTTTTCTATAGCTTAAATTGTACCAGTTAACAAACAAGACAGTCTTCATACTATTTCTAAAGAGAAGAATTTATGTCACCTTTGAAATAAAAAATTTGTTATAATTGCATATTTAAATATATGTATTAGATATTTGATAACGCACCACTGTGGGAAAAGTAACGTTACATGCAGGTAGAGGTTGTTTGTTAAAAGACTGTTGATTTATGTTTGCAGTGCAGTGTTAATGCTTTCAGTACAGTGGCCATAAATCAGTACAGTAATAATCCCATAGAATTACGTGTTGCGTGGTGGATTATACAGAGATGGAGAAAAATACTTGCTGTATTAACTCACTGGAATATCTGGCTAAAGAGTAGAAACGTTTTGCTAAATTAACTTATTACATTTTTGAAATATATAAACACATGGTACGTTTCACAGTTTTGATTTTCCTCCGACAGCTGCTTCAGCTTATTAAGCTATTCTCAAAGAAATTAGTAAACAACTCTGATCAAAATGTTGTTCACTGATCTCTTCGACAATAGCTTAATAAGCTGAAACAGCTGACAGAGTTAAATAAAAACTGTGAAACGTGCCAGTGATTTTAAAAACCTTTTTTAATATGTTTCACCAAGTGCCAAAGATTCATCAATACATATCATATTGTATTTTTGTATTTTCAAAAACTTTTGATCTGAAATTATTAATATCTTATTATTGCAGGTTCCTATGATTTTAGAAATAAATGTCTAGAAATTTTGCTTAATGATTTCTAATAATGTTTTTAATAAAGCATTTAACGAAATGCACTTTTGTAGTAACTGTAGCATATGTACTAATAATCTGACAGAAAATAAAGACATCCCTATCGCGATCACAGTAAAAAGTTTCAGTGTGCAATTACATACTTAATAAACTATCAATAAAAGCTTTGGTAAATTTATTTTTGTTTTAGTACGGAAGTTAATGGTATTACTTCCTTAAAATCATCAGTGAATCCATTGGTAGAATAGAAAGATTAAAATTTTTACTGAACACCGCAACAGATACATTTAAACTATAATTTGTTTAATCAAAATACGAAACTCATGAAATACTTGTGGGATAAACGAAACGAACCAGGGAGAGACTTTAATGCCGAGCGGTACGACCGAGATAGTTTAAATTAATGGGTTTCCATTCCGGGCTGCTTCCTTTGAGAAATTGCTTGCTCGGAGTCGTGAGCCGTGTGTGCTTACATTAACACCTCTAATGCCGATTGGCGATAAATTTTTATTTTACCCTCGACTAATTACACCGTTCAAAGTTTCATAGCTTCTTGTTTCTGCCTATCTCTTCCCAACTGCTGTTATCTTCACCGAAACTCTTCACTAAAATATAGCCATTTTTTTACGTATTATTTTTGCATGCTCACAAACCAATTACTAAATAGGGCCTACGTACATTCTTATTTATTTTAGTATAAATTACAGAACATCGAAAACCATTTATTTTATTCATTTATTACATTGTTCGATCTTGTAAAGCTACAGCTGTGTTTTTATTAATCGATTTCTATTGTTTTAACCAATCCGAATTTTTCCCTGAATAATATATCTGAGTTTCCCACACCTTTCAGTCGCATACAGCGATATTGTGTACGGTCATGTAGCGACACATTGCTGTACGGTTTGTAAATATTTGTATGGTACATATATGTAGTACGGGATCCAAAGGGGGTGTGATGCGAACATATGCATTCATAGAAGAGCAAAGAAGTTTGTGGTAACGAAACCCTTCGGTGGATCGGTAAGCAAACAAGAGATGGGGGTTCTGTCAGGGCAGTCTGGGGGTATCCTGGACCCTGGCCTGGCAGGATGGTGCACATCGGCAGCAGGATGTGCATCTAGTGTGGAGGCGGAGGACGTTATAGTAGCGCGACGGCTGCACACGTGGGCTGAATCAGTTAGCCTACTGCGACCGGGCAGAGAGAGCTCGTCAGCTGAGGTGAAACCAACTCTCTAGGAAGAGCACCCCGAAATCAAAGGTCCTGGTCCTCCAGGTTGGGGGTTGGATCGGAGAATTCACATATTTCGTTGTGAAACCCTTTTTATGTGCTGAAACTTATCAGTTTCTCGGCCAGTCAGTTGTCTGCACTTGACCGGGACAACTGGCGGAGGTGTTAAAGGAGGCCTTGACCCAGCAACGGTTGTCGCGCCGCTGAACACACACACACACACACACACACACACACACACATAGAGAGAGAGTACATAGTCATAATATAATAATCTGAGATTTTTTTGTCATAAGGTGGTTAATATCTTTCTACATAGTTTTACCACTAAAAATTTTATTGTAGCCTACGTTTTTAAAATTTTACATTCTGCATTGAACATTTCCATACTGAATATTTTTTACAGTACACAAAAGCATTATGAAAAACTAGACTTAAAATATGTATTAAATTCCACCTGTTATATATTTTATCAGGGAAAGAGAAAATTAAACAGTATTTGTAAAAAGGATAAAAATCTTTGTCGTTAAAAATTAGATTGATGATTTCGAAAAATGATAAGAATGATGTAAGCTCTGAAAAAATTACTCTAAAAAGAATTTAGTAATTAAATTTAGGAGTTGTTAATTAAATTTGAGATGTTATATTAGTTTAAGCTACGGTACTGCGAATAATTTTTATTCACTTTATTATAAAGATTGTGTAGAAAGATTTAGACACTGAAACATACGTTTGTTGTATGCGTATTACCATGATTATAAATTTATGCAAAACTTTAAGCAAAATTTTGAATACAGAGACTTATGAGAAGCGACTCCTTTGGAACTAATAGAGCCGATATTGTGGACAATGTTATATTGTGAACTAATAGGAATAGGCAATGTTAAATATTACTAACTTGAACACTAACATGAACAAATGCTTAAAGAGGTGATAATTAGGATTTAGTTTCCCAGCAGGTAGTAACTAGGCGTTCCTAGGATTTAGTTTGCTTCTAAATCCTGGGAAAAAGCAAAATCCATTGATTTTAAAAATTCTAATTTTCTTGGTTTTTTTTTGCTACAAAAGCTTAAACGATTTCGTTTAAGAGCAGGTATCCTGTAAAAACTAAGATAGTCGTGAATAATCAGATTTTTGATCAGGTTAGTCATTTTAATTACCTGGGTTGTAATATCTCATGTGGAACTGATACTGATTGGCGTAGTAAGCTAACAAAATTCAGACCAATCTGTGGAACGATTCATAGGTATCTGAAAAATAAAAAAATAAAACACGGAAGGATACCCGAATAAAATTTTATAAAGCTATGGCTCTCCCCACATTCCTGTATGCTAGTGGGACTTGGACTCTTGGTAAAAGGGACGTGCAGAGGATTCAGCCGAAATGTAATTTCTAAGAGGGACGCAAGATTGTTCTCTCTTAGATCGGAGAAGGAACGAGGATATTAGACGCGATGTAAACATTGTATCATTGCACCAGAAGATAGAAGACCACAGAAGCAGATGATGTGAACACTTTAATCGCATTCCTGATATCCGTCTACCTGCGGCTGCCTTGGGTTGTCAACCTACTGGGAAGAGAGATGGCGATAGACAGAGGAGGAGATGGGTTCCGGAACAGGTCTAAGGCCTAGTCCTTGGAGTGGTGACGATGATGGTGTTGTTATGTTTTCTTAGTTTTAAGGAAAAATGCTATCGGGTGGCGAAACGTTGCGCAACGTAGGACGTTAAACGTTTTCTATTCGACAGAAGCGATTGTAGGGAAATTTTGGATATGATGTTGGTAACACTGAAAATCTTTTTCTTCGACGTGACACGAGTTTGTAACAATAGTTTGCGTAATTTCTGTAGTCAACGTAATGTTTCGTAATGTACCTGTACTTGCTGTTTAAGGATGCACGCGTAACGTGTGTCCCAATCGGCAGAAGAGTTTAATTAGAACATTATTTGTTAACGTATCCATGTATGCAAATGCAAACATTGTTTCTAAGTAAGTTTTCTGATACACATATGTCGAAGACATAGAAAAATAAACATCTTTATTCATTTAAATTTATTTATGTTTATTATAATATATTTTGTCCTGTTTCCCACTGGCCGTAATTTTCACCCCTAAATACTAGTATTCCATTGTATATGAAACCTTTCTCATGCCTTCCTCCCATATCAATTCTTGACGAAGATGGTTTTTTAACATTTTCTTTTTTCCAATGAATGGGGAGTTGGCCCATTACATTAACACCCAACCTGGAGGACCAGGCAATTTTTAATCAAAGTTTACTTCCTTTAGCCTTTGATAAGCCAATATCCAACTACAAGGCAGCAGCTGTTAGTTTTGGTCCGCCCAGGGTATTTTCTTTCCGCGCTACCCACCTTACCTGGTGAGCATTCCCCTATCCGCCACCTGGGGAGGCGCCCAATGGAAGACTAGCAACTCTACACGGAATGTCGTTAAGGACAGAATGAATGTGGAAAAATTCAATTGTTGATTTTATTCAAACAAAAACATTACAATGGCTTATGGACACACGAAAAGAATGGCACAGGGAAGATTGCCAAGGAGAGTTATGGAATGGACCCCATCAGAAAGAAGTAAAAATGGAAGACCACCTGGATAGGAGAAATTCGGACTATACTGAGAGAACAAGAAATTGAAGAAGATCTTCGGGTGGACAACCAGCAGTGGAAGATGAGAATTCAATCACTTCTGTAATCATTGGTTTTGAAAAAGGTGTAAACATTGTACAGCCGGAAATAATAAATACTATATTTTGGATTGCGCAATTTTTCAACCACCCCATATAATAATTAATTCATTTTAATATTTAAAATTAAAATTTTCAAATCCTGCTTTATAAAATATGCTTCTGTACAGAGCTAAACAAAGTATTAGACTCCTCACAAACGCAGTTTAAAACTAACCAAGTTTTGAAATAAACACATTTATTAACATAGTGTTTACTAATATTATTAATATTTCTTATTCTGGTAAACTGTGTTCTTTACAGACAGTTTGATGTGTTTTATTGTGCTTTTATTAGATCTTTACAGATGTTCTTGATGTGTTTATCCCTGTGCACATTCGTATAAGCTGAGCTAAGTCGTAAGTCTTTGTAGTGATTGTTTTATTCTTTGATTTCCCAAATATGTATTGTAGAAATTTATCTGGGCTGATGACTGGCCATAGAAAGCCAATAACATTAATATTGTTCTCTGGCAGAAATTTACTAGCTTTTTCTCGTGGCATGGGTATTCCATCCTGCATGAAAACAAAGTGTCCAAGAAGGATCCACTCCTTAAGTTACAGGAAAAAATTGGATTTATCCTGGTCCTGCTTTAGTATCCCTTGTGCAGTGTACAGTCTTGCAGTTTCTTTACAAGACATGCAGCTCCAAACCAATATCAAAGTTGAGAGTTTTACTTTCTGAGCAACATACTGATATTTGTTCAGATTAGCCTATATTCTAACCACTATTTAATCAAATCCTTAAGTAGTTAATACTTGTTGGAGATATATAAATTCACCCTTAAAACCCCTGTAAATAAAAAAAACAGTACAATGAAAAAAATCGAACTCATAATTATTTGTGATTCAACTTTCCACGGTTCAAATCCACTACCCGATTCTTTTGACTACCATTTTCCTTTTTTATGTTAAACCAATGTTAATTTTAAGTGTTAGTATGATTTATCAGGAAAAATAATTTCTGGACATTATAATGTGTTTTGCAGTAAACGTGGATATTAAATTGTTAATATTTGTTTTATGTTATTTTATATTTGGTCATATATTTTTTTAATATTGACCACCTTATTTTTCTAAAGTTGTAAAGATTCTCTTTTGTTGTAAATCATCCGCAGATAATGGAGCAGATAATCTCTTTTATAACTAAGTTTCTTAAGCTCCGTCGCTATATATACTCGCCTGCTGATCTTATTCTTTACTTTCGTGTACCTAACTCTCCCGCGTCTGTCTGCACCTTCTTTTGTCTCCCTCGTTGACTGTTCCTAAGTGACTGCCATGTTGTTACCATCCTGATATCTCTTCGAGTCGTCCTCTATGCACTTGATCAAATCCGCGTTAAAAAGATACACACATTTTGATATTAGGTAATATTAAAAACCATCACTGCAATCGTTTTACTTGGTGCTTGGAAAATAATTAAGTTTTCGTTTTGTTTTGAAACCCAGAACTGATTGTCCAAACCGTCAGAATGTTTGTTCCGCAAGTAACATGATCGTGTGTTACTGTGTGTTTATAAGTGGTGTTATTTGTAATTTAATTTTAACAATAATCTGCAGGTCTTGTAATTTTGACCAATAAACCAATAATCCATCGTTGTTTTGGGACATCGCAATTCCTTCATTATTATTTTGTTACGACGGTCTCGCTGATCTTCGTATGGTACAGTGGAAACAAAATAAATGATACCATCACTAATCACAAGTTTTAATTATCACAATTAATACATTTGTAATCACCAAGATATCAATAATAATGTCAACTATAAAGAATTCCGCACTAATTATAACACAACACACTTCGCAACAAGCACTTCGATCCGCGCTAAAGAAATCGCTCAGCACCACTGAACTGACAATCCCGCTGCTATGGCTTTTTGTAGAAATCTTCCATCCTCAATGTGCACGTCACTTAATTCGTATTCAAGTGGTCTAAAGTGTACTCTGGAACGTACTCAAACGCAGCATTGATTAAGGCAACACCTGCCACACTCGATCGAGGACGCTCTCGGTTATTCTGGGTGGTTCCATTTGTTTCAAAATATTATTTAGAATTAAAAATACTATAATAATAATGAAGTTTAGGCGCAAAAATTGTTGTATGTATTGCGTATTGTATTCGTATGAGTGAGTGAGTGCATGTGTGTGTGTGTGTGTGTGTGTGTGTGTGTGTGTGTGTGTGTGTGTGTGTGTGTGTGTGTGTGTGTGTACACGTTTGTGTCTTATCATGTTACATTAAGTTTCATCTTTTAACGAACTCTACTGAGTGATTACACCGTAATGAATGTAATCACTGATAAGACATATTCCTCGAAACTCGCCGTAATTAATACCAGACGAAGTAACAGGACGAATAACAGTAGGAACTTTAGATTTTGCTTTATTCATGAAGAAATACTGTTTACAGTTTAATTCAGATATTTATAAAGATCTTATTCAGTCGTGACTCGAAATACAATAACCTAAATCCGTCTTATAACTCGTAAATCTTTCTTTTGAAGTTGTTATTATTAGCAACACGATTATTCAGTACGTATTTAATTTGTACTCAAATTAAACGTTATCGCAACGTATATGAACTGAGTTATCGAAACGTTTCGTACTAAGACGAACCAAAAAACAGTTTTGTTATCAAGTAAAGCTGTTGCCTCGAAGACAGTCGAGAGAAGTGTAGCAGCAGTAACAATCTGTCGTTTCCTAATGGCATGTTACAGAATAAAGTTATAAAATTATATTTCCAGGAAACACCGCTGTGCGCTACAACTAACGAAATGTAGGAGACCGGCTAAGCTTTATCGATGTTGTCACAAGAAATCTAATGGTAGAGAGAACGTTAATATACTGTGTAGACTTTACTGTCAGTGGTAAAATAAAACTTTTCCTAAAATACAGCCTTTACTGTATTTTAAAGACAACTGTAGTTATAGGACTTTCTCACTTGTAAAGTTTAAACCTCTTCAAAAAGGCTCGTGTCTGACCATTAAAGTTTTTTTTTTAAGTTTGTACTGGCTACAATAGGAAGGACAAAACTTAATTCAAACTTTTAAATATAAAATAAACTATAAAGAAAAACATACATTTTATATATTACGATGTACAGTTGTCGCATAGAATAAGTAGTCGAGATATGTGTTATTGGAATGAAGTGGATGTATTGATGATGCTATTATTTTCTGACAATCTACAATAGAGTTACAACAAAATCAAACCGTCTCTGTTGACCTTCGTAACACAAACTAAAATTAAATTTCTATACCCCGACAAAATTAATATTTAAAGAGGCTTTTTGGTGTTATTAAAACTATAAATTGTTTACTGATGTATTAGACTTTTTCTTTTAAATAATCTTTGTAATTGTATATAAATAAGTTTGCTTCCGTTTAACGTCGACTGCAGCTCCTTCAGACGACGACTTGATCCTGTCTGGATGAATACGTGGGTAAGTTTACTGTGTTTGGCGTCAAAATTGCTTTACGCGCGTAGATGTTTCTCACGAGCATAGTTACATACACTTTCATCGCTAACCGATACTCTAGGCTTTTATAAGACTAGGCCACGGGTAGCGCAAGTGGTAGAAAAATTCGTGGTTCCACCGTATTATGGGACAAAAATGAATCTGCCACCAGTTTCGCTACCGTTAAAGAAAGCCTGTTGTTTGCAGCATAAAAATGTAGTTGAGAAAATGGCATCAAACAAAAGTTTGCCTCTACTTGCACTGCTATTAAAAAAGAGAAAGTAGAGAGCTAGGAATATGCACATAATTCCAATGCTACCTTTAAGAGCAGATAGAGGACTTTGTTTGATGAAGTTTGTGCCGAAGATAATACTTTTTTAAATAACTGTCACATGTCAAAAGCGTCATTTTTCTAAATTTTGAACTACATAAAAGGAGGCATAAGTGGTGTTAACACGAGGATGAGAAGAGGATTTTATATTATTTTTTATCTTGTTTCATTTCTCTACTTTTACACTACTTTCATTAACGCTTTCACTCGACATTATCACAAGGCAAAACCAATCAACTTACTTTCTGTAGCAAAATGACAGGTAGAGGAAACCTGGTATTATGAAGCTGTGTGATGCGCGGGCAGTTGTGGTGGCGCCACTAGTAGCCTTGTGCAATAGGTTACGTCTGAAACAATGCCCCGGCTGGCAGTGGCGCCTCCAAAAGTTCCCCGAGCTGTTGCCGGGGCCGTCCAACAACGGGTTACCAATTTTTGGTGGCGCCACCAGTTACTCTAGTCTAATAGATATTTGAAGTCTCATTTGCTTCAATGCCCCACGAAGTGGTTAGCCATTGATGGATTAACTTTGTTGCGCCACCAGTGGTCTAGTCTGACAGAGGCCTTACTGCTAACTGGTGTGTCAGACTTACACCTTTCCAGTTAGCTCGAAGCGTTTGTATAAACTAAACGGAATATATTGCACTATCGCTGAAAAACATATTCTCGTAGTAACTCGATAGGAATTTTCTAACTTGTTTTTCGTCGCCATTGGTAGACCGTCGTCTGGACCAGGTGCAGGTTCACTCATTATGAGTTCCGAAGAGAGACTGGTCTGTATTTCAGAATCATATTTTTGGGTTTTTTTTAACCTCTTCTATGATTGTTTTTACAAATATATAAAATCATAGAAAATACTGTATATATAAAAAAAAAATCGTAAAAGAGGTTAAAAAAAGCAGTCGGATTACGAAAAATGTTTTTTCCAAATCACGAAAAATGTTAAAAGATTTTTCAAAAAACTTGAAATATTTTACGACCAGTTTTATAAGTTATAAAACCTTTATGCACTTTAAAAACATACGTTCAGTTACTAATTTTTAAAATAACTAGTGTTATCAAATAGGTTCTTTATTACGAGTATTCTGATGTAAATCCCATTATAACGTCTCCCTTGTCAAGACATTGCAAAAATCGGGAACCAGTTCAATTGTTACCTGTTAATTAAACTAGCTGCCGTTGTTAGTAAACTTTACTTACCAACAAATTATAACAAATTATATATCAGGAATTAGTCAAGGATTGCATAAATTTATTCACTCGCTTGGTGTTAGCGAAAACATCTCTTTATTGTCATATTTATATCTCATACTTTACTTTACTTTTAAAAGAAAGATTCTAATAAATTCTGCATTAAATATTCTTTAAATTTTTACTTCTTATTCTTTTTATCTCAAAACCATTCAGCTAGGTATTATTTCAAGTACCACGGATCCGGGTCTCAACTTTGCAATATTTTAATTTATCACAACTTCAACCAAATTATTTGAAGAATAGTTTGGTGTAAATTTTAGAATTACTTTACATCTAAACATCGTAATGTTATTAGTATATCATTACATAGATTACAAATATTTATATGTTAATCTTTAATTTATCAAAGCTCTTTACAGTTCTTTTGTTACTTTTTGTTGAAACAAATTATCACAAGTGTTATGATTTAATATCACCTGAATAGAACGTGAGTTTGCTATGGGGTCCGTGATGGTCTTCTTCAGTCGTCTTCTTGGGTGTGATACAATGCTCCTCTTGATGCTCCATTTGGTTGATTGTTCCGAACGGTAGTCTAGTTCATGACGATTGGATTCTGGTACTAGAAGTTCATACGGTTGTTGTTGTAATTTTCTTCTTCTGGAGTCGGTTGTTCACATTTTACATTTTAATAGTTCTTATTTTAGCAGCACTAAAATATGGTAAGGAACATATCTTACCACTTACTGTTTGTTAAGAGATGTGTCGGCTAAGTTCTTTTTTTTTATATTACATATTACCCATATTTCTTCACGCACTACATTACTATTTTTTATTATTACTTCCCAATGCTACATTGGGTTAAATCAAAATAACTATTAACGTGATTTTATAGTATTTGAGCGGTATACACCTACGTGTAACTTGACCACACATTAGCGACATCCTTACATGTCGAAGTTTCTCCGGCGAATGGGGCATTGTTTAGCGGCGAGGAGTCTGTAAGCTGGCGCGGTGTTACGCGCTGAGAAAGTAGTTCGTTCCTTTAGTAGTATTAATTATTCATTAAATAACTATTAATATTTTATGCTACCATTTGGTTATGAATTAGGAATTTCCTTTTTATATTAGTACGTCTTTTGTTTAATTAACGGAATTATTATTTTTCGCTTAATAACATCGTACTTTGCGTGTTCGTACTGGACAATTTGCATGTTGATACAGGAATCTAGGTACAGATAAGGGGTGGGTAATACTCTTACTTGTTATAAGAACAAAATTTTAATTTGTGCTATTTAAACATTTTTTTTAAATCGTCACACCATTTCAAAAATTCCCATATCACGAAAGGTATTTAAATTAACTAGTTTTATATGAATATCTGGTAAAATAATTACGTACCCCTACACACGCGGCTAAGTATCCTTACGCACCATTTCACTGCACTTAACGTTGTCTAAAAATACTTAAAACTAACATTTTTCACAATGCTCTTTATGAACTATTTTATAATTAGCAAACTAACCTTTAGTAATCCGCCGTGTGACTTCAAGTAGATTTTGTTACTACGCGTATTGAAGCATATGCTGCAGTATCAGGTAACTTCAAATAAATTAAATCGCTTTTTCTAGGTCGTCACTAACTAAAATACAGCTCAGCATATAGATTTTACCCGGTGTTAGGTGCGCACCCACTGAAGCTCAATCTACTACCAAATCAGACACGAATGTATTTTATAATGTTCAAACCTGCAATCTCTTCTTACTCATACAGCGTCTTTACATAGCGCCATATGCGTTATTCTCTGCAACATTTCATATAAAATGTCCATTGCACTATAACTTATACATACTAATTTATGTATTTTAACGTTAATCCTGTGCGGTTGGATGATTCTACGTAATCTGAAATGGGTTGAAATTATATTACACACGGAATGAGGTTTGCCACAAGTCTAGCGATTTGTGTTTGCACTAGACCGTTAACGCTTTTAGCGGCAATAAATCACTATACTAATTCTATACGCGCTGGGAGCATTACGTTTTGAATAGTGAAAACAGCGCAGAGCGTTATCTGTTGTACTCGCTCATAAGGGTATCTGTTCGTCGATACAAACGCTTTGCCATTGAACTTGTACACTTTGATAAATGCTAAATCTAGAACCGTTAATAACTTGATTTGTTCACAAAGTTACTGAAACCATTGTTACTATTGTTTTGTCTAAAAAGTAGAGGTTCCGTAATAGTCAGTACCTTTAGAGCAGGGTACAAAACACTGTTACAGTGAGGTCGGAAATGACTGCGAACGCGGTCACGTGTAGCAGGTACAACCAACGAACCAACACAAACGAACGTTCGCTCCCCAATTCTTGAAAACCTCCCGACTAAAGTAACATCTGTAACCCATCAGTTCAGTAACAGCCAACACGCTGCACGCTTTCCAGTTAGTGGTATGTCAAGTTGCATGCGGTAACACAAAAAAATAGGAATTTCTTATTTGGATCCTGTTATTTGTTGCAAACCTTTACTGTATTTATAATAATTTTCTTCTTTTTCCAAACAAGCATTAGGCTTGCGATCTGATCAGTCCACCTGTTTTTGCTTTCTCGAGGGACCTCCGTCCCTGAGGTTGATATCTGTACATAACGTATGGAATACTTCCAGTGCTCACTCTTTGTAAATGTTGTTCCCAATTATTCTCATACTCTTTAATTTGGTCGCTAAGACTGGCTTTTAACAGTTCCTTTTTTCTGTATTCCACATTCTGTCTCTCCTTGTGCAGTCTGCGATCCTCAGTACCATTCTCATATCTGCTGTTTGGATTTTTTTCGTTTGTTCCTGTCAGTGTCTGTATAACTGCTACACAATAAATTCGGCATATTGAACTTTAATTTTATAGTAAACTACAAACTCGTGCTCGCTGACGCTTTTTTTGTTTTGGCTTTATCAAAGCATATAGAAAGATATTCATAACATTTTAATAAAGTTTTTACGTCTGTGAATAGAATTCTACACGAATCTGTTAATAAGGCTCTAACCCAACAGTTTTTATAGTTGCGACTTAATGGTAACTGAAATTAGTCTCATGCTATACGAATATTTTACTGTAGTATACAACTTTTTTCAATTTAGCTTCATTTTATTTAAATCTGACTGCTTTTTTAAAGTCAATTGTACTAAAAAAAAAAACATTAAATGAATTTAAAATTTCAGAGTATATATTGGTTATAGTACAAAATGTTGAATGTATCTTTGGAAAATAAAATAATTATATACATGCTCGTAATAATACTAGTATCATGTACAGGTTATAAACCGATAATCGTAGATAAACAAGATGTGAATACTGGCTCTATGGATCTGCAACACAGCTTCAATTACAAACGTGCTTCTAGAACTGGTCTGTAAGCGTTCAGTGTAAGGAGTACAAAGAGTCGTTCTCGCCTGAATTCGGTGTCTGTGTCCAAGCGATTTAAATCATATTGACTACAAAGGTATAATTACTTGAAGCTGTTGTTAATACATTTCATATCTCTCTCAAAGGTTTTCCATCGGCTACTGCCGTATACCCACATCTAACCGCCATCTACTTCTGTCCTGTCCACCTATCTGTATCCGAGGCTGCTTGTTAGGTTTTCAACATTGAATTTTTTGACGCGTATCGAGGAGTTAGTCCGATGTCTCTACTCCCAACCTGGAGGACCAGAATTTTTTGTTAGCGTCTTTTTCCTTAGCTGACTGTTCGAGTTTTTAAGCGCCCGAAACTCGCTTGTCACCCTCTCTCGTCTGTTGCATAACGCACTACAATAGTACGCCATATATCCAGGGGTCACGCGTCGTAAAGCCTACGAGGACGTGAGAGTAGGATTTGTTGGTAGAACTGAGTTTGATTTCTCAAACCCCTGACCTACTTGCCAGGAAAATGCAGTGGGCATTTCTCAGAGTTTTAGTGCTATGAAGGTATCCAGCAGCCTTCGTAACCTCCAAGACCCTTACCAACCTTTAGCCGCAATACATTTCGTATCTTTTGTAGAAAAGATTGCACGTTGTTCTTTGTGAGCATGAAGTTATAAGGCGTTGAATTTTCAACTATCGGCTGTAGAATAAATTTGGTTAGTAGCCACGGTTCCAGTCAACTTACAAAATGTTAACAAACGTTAAACATTGCACATTGCATTTATACTGTACCACAGTCGTACAGAAACGGTTTACTGTGTTTAAACTAACAAAGCCATCGAGATGAGCATATAGCTTCGTGCTAAGTAATCACCTAAAACGCGAGACTCTGAGAAAGCTATTGTTATCATCTCTGCTGAAAGAAAAGCTTTTAAAATAGGCTTCTGGCTTGTTGCGTAGCGGCGTTATTATGTTGGCCATGGAATTAATCAGTCTAATGCACTCTTAAAATGTCAGATGATAGCGCTGAAAACACAGTAATGTGGAAATGTTTCACTGTAAGTACGCTTATACGGAGAACAAATAATTATTACATGGAAACTTTTCAGTATACTTTAGTTAAAATGTACTCTCATGAAACGAATACGGTACCATGTACTTTTTTTTAATGTACTTGCCAACAATTTTTCTTTTTTTTGTATCGGCCGTCTAAGAACCACATACCAACTTCAATCCTTTATTCTTTCCTTTTTCTTCAATATTCTTTCATCTTTTCACTATATCTCTTCTTCTTGTCTTCAGTCAACTTTGAACCTGCGTTTTTCTCTCTCCTACCCTGAACCTCTACCATTTTTAACACTTTTCCCCCCAAAAATCTCTTTAAATTGCTTCTTCTACGTATATATTATTATTTTTTGACTCCTTTTGGACTTCTTTAATCCAATTCGATGTTCACTTCTTTCCCCACGAGGATCTGTTTTGTTAACCCATTGCCGTTTATGCTATATAAATGTCTAAAAAATAATAGTCTTCTTTTTCTCATTGTTTCTGTTATATTTTATCTTACTTTGATAAATTTCATCATTAATTCTTAATTCCCAAACTTCTGAAGTTTTTCCTAATAATTGCCTAATATTTTCCTAATAATTCGTTTTTCGAAAATTTCTAGTTTGTCTAAAAAATTATAACTCAATGCTAGACATTCACTTGCATATAGGCATTTTCGCCTCACTACTGTACTGTAATGCCTTATTTTTGCATTTTTAGATATGCACTTTTTTATTGTAAATACCTTTAGTTATACCATATGTTCTTTCCATTTTATGAATCCTTTCTTCTATAGCAGATTTTTCTAAACCATTCTCTTTAATTATTTCCCCTAGATACTTAAATTTTCCTTTTTATTATATGGAGATATCCAATCATAATATTTGCATGTAAAAATCAATATATTTAAATAATTTGATTCATCAGTTTACAAACTAATTCGTAAAGCAGGTAATAAGTTCAAAAATAAGTTTGTAAGTGACTATACTGTTACGTTGGGGCGGACAACCACAACGCTAATGTAAATTAGTAGTTTGCTACATAGTATTGCTTTCCTCCTACAGCCCAAGTCGGGCCCTGGCCTCCACCAATCTCCGCCTCCAATCTACTCTATCCATTGCAGCCATCCTCCAATTTCTTATCTCCATGTCCCTCTTGAGTCCTCTGCAACACCATCCTGCCACCTCTTCCTCGGTCTGCCTCTAGGTCTCGTTCCCTCCCATGTAACATAGTATTGCTATACGTCACGAATTTTACGGACAATCCGCGATTTTTTGGTGCAAGAAGAACGTCCTGGCCAAAAGACAAAACATTGAAGTTTTCTTTTTCCTGTAATTTATAAACTTTGAAAATTCAGTTTTTGCTTACTTAAAATTACCGCCAACTATGTGAAATCGTTATCAAGATTGCGGAAATGACGGGGTGGACAGTCACCTCTGGGAATATACAACAGTCGTCACTTTCATCATTTTTAAGTTTCATTTAATTCCTTATAATATTAGTTATGCATACGTCGTTTAGTCCATTTCCGTCTTCTTCTTTCAAGTGTGTTCACGTATCCCTTGCTACGCTTCAGGTTTAATTAAGACGAGCAAAATAAGTTTATTGTAACACACGGAACAGCAGCACAGAATTACAGCCGCATTACTACATATTTCAGACGGTTTCTGCTTCAATGTACTAGACGGGAAACACGAAGTTGTCAGGTCATTCTGTATCCTGTATTCTGTATTCTGTATTGTGTATTCTGTATTCTTTCTAATCTGCCACTTGATCCGCGATCACAGTTTACCCTAGCATTTGTCCTAGCACGTTGACATCTACTGCTACAGGTACATGGCTACTGTACGTTAGTACCCGAAATACTTGTGTCAAATGAAACTTTTCCACAATTTTTACTCATGTATTGTATTTTTAACATTGCTCACTACTTCCAGCGCTTTTTCTCAAACAAAATTAAGCATCAATTAAATTTATTATTTAAAATATACCTTATTTGGTCCGTCTAGCGATCTTGTAGTTTATAATTCCACTACATGTTTCGGGAATTAAATTCCCATCTTCAGGTAAAACTTCTTCTTCCTAGTATATAGGAGTCGTCGGTGAAATTTTATTATTAAAAACACATACACACACGAACGAATAAAACAAACACAACTGTTATAAATAACATAATTTAACACCGTACACAAACAGCTAACGAAGACAGTGCGCACTGCCCGACAGTCACATATCATCTGGGCTGATTGCAAAGTTCACCGTTTATCATTAATACGGTATCATACAACGTATTCGATTTAAATGAAAGCTGGTCGTTGAGCAAACTGTCTATATGGATTTTGGATGCTTTATAAATTTCGACCCGTCAACGCACCCATCAAACGACCTTTGTTAGTGACGTGCATGGGTACCATATTCTCCGCGAACCCATTGTAATTGTGGTTTCCGTTTATTAAATGTAATGCAAGTTTAGACTTGGCTGAAGTGATGTCCTTTTTTGGTAAATGTTCTTTATATCTGTCAATTAATCTCCTCCCCGTTTGGCCGATGTAAAATTTGTCACAATCATCACATTGCAATTTATGTATACCTGAGCAATTTTCTATTACTTTAGGAGACCTTAACCTAAATATATTTTTTAAATTATTGTCAGTTCTGAAAGAAACATTGATATTTAATTTCTGAGTAGTTACTGACCAATTTTCTAAGGGGGATTAAGACCAGGATTTTTTCATAGTGGCATGTTGTTGGTGATACGTTGGGTACAGATGTTAGCGGTAATAGGGTTTTCGATACCCTAGTGTGTATGCCATTAGTGACTGACATTGTCTGCCTGCCGATTTTACTACGTATTAGACCTCAGTGACAACCTATCTACCTGAGGTAACCCGCCAAGTAACCTCCTTTACAATGCGGCTGGTGTAGATAAAAATGGCTGGAGACATTTTCTATTTACTATCCTTTTAAATAGAAATTAAAATAAAAAATTATTTTAAAGGATGTGTGTTATGGTTATATGAACTCTTTAAGAAGTTCATATACATTGAGTGGCACAAAGCAGAAATTTTATAAAGTGATGACAGTGCCCACAGTGTTGTATAGTTCAGAATGTTGGGCACTTAGGAAAAGAGACGCTAGACATTTGGAGTCATCAGACTTATGAAGTTTCTTAAGTATTGAAAGAATGTGTTGGGGAGGTAGAATAGAGAATGCAATCATTATAGAGGAATTAAACATTCAATCGTTTGCACTAAAGGCAGAAATGTATAAAGAAAGATGGAAAGAACATGTATCCAAAATGCAGGAACAAAAGGTTCCAAAGCACGCCTTGAATTATCACCCGATAGATAGCAGGAGCGTGGAAAGAGAGAGGATTAAATGGTGAACCCGAAACAGGCAGAATTGCCTAGCCCTGGATGGTCAGAAAAAGAGGAAGAGGAAGAATAAGATCAAGAAGAAGAAGAAGAACAACAACAAGAACAAAATCTAATGGATGATTAGCATAGGACAGGCGGTCCTTAATAAAACAAGTTGCTTCACTGCATCGAATTAAATTAAATTCAGAGAAACAAATTAAAAAGCGTTTGTAAGCCTTGTTTTTAATGTTTATAGAATAACATCGACGTAATGCTGCACCGAGATTGAGGCGTAGGCCCACTGTGTATTTGAGTAATTACAGAGGTCACGTTCTGTACGGATTTGTAGACTAAATCCGCGTAGCAAGGATCCAATTTAGTTTGCAAGGACACTTGGAGGTCAATACGATCCAGTTTCCTCTTACACGGTACTAATTAGCGGCTTAATCTGAGTGCTTTGAACAGTGTAATTAAGTTGCTATGTTCACATACAGGAAACGGCCAACAAGAGATGGCATACAAGGATACTTTAATATCATCCGTTCAATCGCAGGAAAAAAGGTAGGCCTCGAAGGAACTTGGGACCTCTAAGGATGTGGAGGAAGATATGAAAAACAGGAATTTACAAGAAACGGACTGTAAAACGGAAATTACTGGCTGTTGATTGCGGGATGTGACAAATGTCATAACCTCCCGGCATTATATTTACGCCTATGTAATTAGGCTTCTTTCGTACCTGTGCAAAAAGGTTTAATGGATTTTCGATATTTTATAAGTGTGTCTGTGTTGTAATTATACATTAAATAGTGTAATTTCCTAATTATAAATAAGCTTTATAACTTACATTAGAAGAAATCGGATGAAGCACGTCAACGCACAACCGTGCGCTTTCACTCACTTACGCAGCCACACGGACAGATTCGTCTCTTCTTGTCGTACATTCATCAACATCATCATCTTCATAACACGGCACAGGCAAGGTGCTGCCTGTTCCGCCTTCAAAGATCCTCCAGCCACCCACACACCTGTGTCATATACGTTTGTATTTCCACCCTTGTTAAGCAACTCTGAAATCGTACATTCTGTCGTCTACATGTTCTTTCCACCGTTGTTTGTAATCTTTTAATTTTTATTCAAGTTAAACTCTTTCAACTCTTCTCTTACGGCCTTATTGTTTATGCGGCCAAGTTTAGAACCCATTTTAACTTCTCTTGAGAACGCCATTTCTGAGACCTGTAATTTACTGTCTTGTTTCTTGGTTGGCGTCCATAATTCACACCCATAAAACAGTTCAGGGACTGCCATAATTTTGTCAAACTTTAATTTTGTATCTCGACGTACCTTGTTTCTAAAACTATAGTTGATTGTCTGACAGATCGTCTGGAACTTACCTAACTTAATATCTATACCATAATTCCTATCATAGCCAATATCATTTCATAAATAATTAAAATGGCTTACTTGTTCTAGAATTCCATTGTTAATCATTATTGTTGTTCTTATTCGTTCCTTGCCTCGAAATGCCATTACCTTTGTTTATATAGTAGAGGTTTTTATATTGTATTGGTTTAAAATCTGATGATGATCTTATCACGCATTATATGTCAAATTAAGGTACCCTTACTCTTATTCTGTAGCAATATAATTTGTATATTTAGGCATTGTGTTCAGTTATTGTCACTGATCACTTTCTTTACTATATTATGTACATTTTTTTAACGAAAGCTGTATATACTTTATGAATCGTTTGTTAAACAATAAACAAAAACAGTGGCCTCATTCTCAACCAGTTGCGTTAGAACCAGGATAACCAAACATTTGGAAAATTGGAAATGACTGTTCATGTGAGAAGGTTGAGAAAAACATGAATATATTTGCAACATGAACGTACATTGGATCAACGTAGCTGTGGAAGATGAAAAAATCGGTATGGAGAACCATACATGACTTCCATATTCTAAGATTTATATTTAAAATCATTTTCAGCCAAACAGCCAGGCTGTGTCTTACCTGCCTTTTTATTGCTGTATTAAATGAAAAATATTATATTACATTAAAATGAAAAAATTATAATTTTATTGCCTGGCAACAAAATTATTTTATTTTTAACAATTACCATTGTTTCAAAAAGTTTAAATAAATTTTCAAGTACTTTACTCTTGTTAAAACGTAAAAGGTTGCAGGTAAACTACCCCTTCCCCTTAACCGATCTTCACCAAAATCGAAAGTCATTGAGAACTCTACAATTCAGGGACGTATGCAAAAAATTATTTGATTCTGTTTGAATTTGCGGCTGTTATCGTTTGCCATAAACAATACGCTTGATAAAAAAACGTTGCAGGTAAACTACCCCTCCCCCTTAACCGAGCTTCACCAAAAACAATAGGTCTTGAGTACTCTACAAATCAGGGCAGTATGCAAAACATTATTTGATTCTGTTTGAATTTGCGGCTGTTATCGTTTGCCATAGAAAATACCCTTGTTAAAAAAACGTTGCAGGTAAACTACCCCTTTCCCTCAACCGATCTTCACCAAAAACAACAGGTCTTGCAAACTCTACAATTTAGGGCTGTATGCAAATAATCTTTTGATTCTGTTTAAATTTGCGGCTGTTATCGTTTGCCATAGGAAATACCCTTGTTAAAACATAAAACGTTACAGGTAAACTACCCCTTTCCCTTAACCGATCTTCACCAAAATCAGCAGATCTTGAGAACTCTACAACTGAGGGCTGTATGCGAAACATTATTTGATTCTGTTTGAATTTGCGGCTGTTATCGTTTGCCAAACAAACAAAATTACCCTTGCTAAAAAAAAACCGTTGCAGGTAAACTACCCCTTTCCCTCAACCGATCTTCACCAAAAACAACAGGTCGCGAGTACTCTGCAAATCAGGGCTGTATGCAAAAAATTATTTGATTCTGTTTGAATTTGCGGCAGTTATCGTTTGCCATAGAAAAAAAATCTACAGATAGAAAGACAGACAGACACACGTTTACACGTTCGCGTTATTTCTGGCCTCATTCATGTTTATTTTCTTACATTTGCACGGTTTTTAAACGGAAAGTGCCGAACCCATACCAACATAACGCATGCAAGCCGAAAAAGTGTCCAGCGTGGATAGCGATTTGCTTCCTGTGGATCGCTGGGCAGTGTAACTGCACGTGTTTACAGAGGAACGATTCATAGACAGACTTTTCGTCTTTAGGGAATGAACCCTCTGCAAGATGCTGAGGGTCCATGAGTGACTTCGGAGCGCTCCTTCTTTTCCGCGTGTTTGTTCTGTGAAACGTACACTGTAGATTCGCAGATTTATTCTAAGCAACGCTCAATAGGAAATGTTGAAAATTGTTGTCCACGGTGAACCCTCATACACACTAAACCTGGTCTGATATTTTAATTACGGACATCATAATATTAAAACTTTGGAAACTTGAGCACTACTTAATGGAGATCAATCATTAACTTATACAAGCCATTAATTTTATGCATATTTTTTATATATATGTGTACAACGTTATCGGCAACAAAGAAGTAGTTTTTGTTAAAATTCCTTCCCGGGATATTTGGCCGTAGTCCAATGTTTTCTACAAAACCAGACGTTTCGGCAATGCCATTGACTTCCATCATCAGTGAAAATCGAGTGTGATAACATGAGGTGGTATATGTTAGTGACCACAGTACTGTGGTTAAGGCTGAAGCAGTAAGTAGAAAGAAGTAGTTTCTATGGTAATATTTCATTTCGAACATGATTTTAAAAATAAATCTTAGAATATGGAAGTCATGTATGGTTCTCCATACCGATATTTAACAATTACCATTGTTTCAAAAAGTTTAAATGAATTTTCAAGTACTTTACTCTTGTTAAAACGTAAAAGGTTGCAGGTAAACTACCCCTTCCCCTTAACCGATCTTCACCAAAATCGAAAGTCCTTGAGTCATCCACAATTCAGGGATGTATGCAAAACATTATTTGATTCTGTTTGAATTTACGGCTGTTATCGTTTGCCATAGAAAATACCCTTGTTAAAAAACGTTGCTGGTAAACTACCCTTTTCCCTTAACCGATCTTCACCAAAAACAATAGGTCTTGAGAACTCTACAATTTAGGGCTGCATGCAAATAATCTTTTGATTCTGTTTGAATTTGCGGCTGTTATCGTTTGCCATAGGAAATACCCTTGTTAAAACATAAAACGTTACAGGTAAACTACCCCTTTCCCTTAACCGATCTTCACCAAAAACAATAGGTCTTGAGAACTCTACAATTCAGGGCTGTATACGAAACATTGTTTAATTCTGTTTGAATTTGCGGCTGTTATCGTTTGCCAAATAAAAATTTCCCTTGATAAAAAAAAACCGTTGCAGGTAAACTACCCTTTCCCTCAACCGATCTTCACCAAAAACAATAGATCGTGAGTACTCTACAAATCAGGGCTGTATGCAAAAAATTATTTGATTCTGTTTGAATTTGCGGCAGTTATCGTTTGCCATAGAAAAAAATCTACACATAGACACACAGACACACAGATAGACAGACAGACACACACACAGACACTTTTCGGAAAACGACTTTTTTCATGTTTTGAGTGTAGTAGAATCAGAATCTGCAATAATCTCGAACACGATTTTTTTTGCCATCACCATACTTCCATTCCTTAAGGAATATGGAAGTAAAACCGTTTACATTCTGCATTCTGCTACAAAATTTGTAGACTTTGACAAAACCAAATTCAGCCTGTGACTACAGCAATGAATAAAAGTTGCTGATGGGTACTTATTTTTCACCAAAGTTTGAAGTCCAGACACATGACCGGCCATAACTGCTGCTCCATCGAAAGTTTGGGCTATAAGTTTTTTTAAACATTCTAATTCATCCACAACTTTGGTGACATGTTGGAACAATCCTTGTGCAGTTCTGTCTAAACTGACGTCAGTGAAGTGCAAAAATCGTTCCTGACAGTTTCCTTCATTATCGACAAATCGTAAAATTGTTGATAATTGACTTTTATTGGTTACGTCAGTTGTCTCGTCTAGTAATATTGCAACGAATGTTGCATTAGATATTTCCGATTTGATTTTGTCTGTAATTACGCTACCTACTGCGTCAATTAAATCATTTTGTATTACCGGTGACGTTCCTCTAAAAATTGATTCGGTTTTTAAATGGTTTGCTATTGTTTGCTCATACGTTGATAAAAATTCCAAAAGTTCTATGTACATGCCTTTATTTGTTGAATCGCTAGACTCATTGTGGCCCCTAAATGGACATTCTTGCTTCCCTAGGAATGTTACTGTGTCAATCAGTCTTCTTAAAATAATTCTATTTTCCTTTACTTTTTCATTATGTAGACTGTCAGCAATCTTCTTCTGTAAATTAAGGGAATGATCGATTCTTTGAAAACCGAATGTCTGTAACGTATTGAATGCTCGTATATGACTAAGTGATTTTTGATGTTTATCACAAGCCGTTAGCGAATAATTTAAATTATTAAATCCTGTCTTATTCCAAGGACTTGTATCGGTGCAAAAAAGCAAACACGCCCAGCAGTACAATTTATTAGTTGTACTCCATCCAGTTAACCAAGGGTATTTTTTGTAGTTGGCCTCACTAAAACATCTAGTATACACTCTGTTCTTTTCTTTATGTTCACTTTTAAGTTCTAGAAGGGATGGCTGAGGCCTATCTATCTTTACAATTTGAAGCTTATCCTCATACGGAAGCTGAGCAAATTGTGTCTTTGTCAATAGTTTATTAACTATATCACTCATCTTAATTTATTATTCAAACCGCACAGCACAAAATATCATTCACAAAATTATAACTAATTTTAAAATGAACGACTGCTTTGCGTGCCACACGGCGTACTGTCTCACACTGTTGTCTAGCTCTCCAAGGAGCGAAGCCTAGCCTACGACAAACGTCATTGCCCCACCAAGTCCCTCACCGTTGTCATAGCAACGCCATTGAATCGTGACGAGAAAAGGCTTCGCAAGTTACTTGCGAAGCCTGAGTAAAGCAAGTTGCAGCAATTCAGGCGCCGTTATATGCGAAGTTGATTGTCTGTAATTAGTAATTACGCTACTACAAAACAGAAGTAAACACGTGAGGGAAACACGTCTGACTTCGATAAAATGAACAATTTTATGTAAATTCCTAATAGATTTTTTTGTGCTTTAACCTTTGGGCTTCGCAGCTAGCCTAGCTAGCCTAGAATATACGCCCCTGATTTAAAACGTACTTTTTGACAAAAAAATGAAACGAAATTTTTTAAATTATTGGCTGGTAGCGGACGGGTTCCAACGGGAACAAAATCATCGAACAAAAAATCGACTACTGAGAACTCGTCAGTAGCAGAAACGCAAGGAACAGTTGGAGGAAATAAACAAACATAAAATAATGGTCCTGTTAAAATTGTTGTAGAAGGGGGTGGTAATAGAGTCGAAATTGACATAATCACCGAGGGCAAAATGAGTCTCGGGGACCCGAGTATGAAGTTTGCAAGAGCCGCTTCATACTCGGGTCCCCGAGACTCATTTTGCCCTCGGGGATTATGTCAATTTCGACTCTATTACCACCCCCTTCTACAACAATTTTAACAGGACCATTATTTTGTGTTTGTTTATTTCCTCCAACTGTTCCTTGCGTTTCTGCTACTGACGAGTTCTCAGTAGTCGATTTTTTGTTCGATGATTTTGTTCCCGTTGGAACCCGTCCGCTACCAGCCAATAATTTAAAAAATTTCTTTTCATCTTTTTGTCAAAAAGTACGTTTTAATTTTGATGTTTTAATTTGCAGTTTTGAAAATTGATTGAGACTTATTATAATTTTATTCCCTGGCAACAAAATTATTTTATTTTTAACAATTACCATTGTTTGAAAAAGTTTAAATGCATTTTCAAGTACTTTACTATTGTTAAAACGTAAAAGGTTGCAGGTAAACTACCCCTTCCCCTTAACCGATCTTCACCAAAATCGAAAATCCTTGAGATCTCTACAATTCAGGGACGTATGCAAAAAATTATTTGATTCTGTTCGAATTTGCGGCTGTTATCGTTTGCCATAGAAAATACGCTTGATAAAAAAACGTTGCAGGTAAACTACCTCTTCCCCCTAACCGATCTTCACCAAAAACAACAGGTCTTGAGTACTCTACAAATCAGGGTTGTATGCAAAACAATATTTGATTCTCTTTGAATTTGCGGCTGTTATCGTTTGCCATAGAAAATACCCTTGTTAAAAAAACGTTGCTGGTAAACTACCCCTTTCCCTTAACCGATCTTCACCAAAAACAATAGGTCTTGAGAACTCAACAACTTAGGGCTGTATGCAAATAATCTTTTGATTCTGTTTGAATTTGCGGCTGTTATAGTTTGCCATAGAAAATACCCTTGTTAAAACATAAAATGTTACAGGTAAACTACCCCTTTCCCTTAACCGATCTTCACCAAATTCAATAGGTCTTGAGAACTCCATAATTCAGGGCTGTATGCGAAACATTATTTAATTCTGTTTGAATTTGCGGCTCTTATCGTTTGCCAACAAAAAAAAATTACCCTCGATAAAAAAAAACCGTTGCTGGTAAACTACCCCTTTCCCTCAACCAATCTTCACCAAAAACAATAGGTCGTGAGTACTCTAGAAATCAGAGCTGTATGCAAGAAATTATTTGATTCTGTTTGAATTTGCAGCTGTTATCGTTTGCCATAGAAAAAAATCTACAGATAGACACACAGAGAGACAGACAGACACACATACACTTTTCGAAAAACGACTTTTTTCATGTTTTGAGTGTAGTACAATCAGAATCTGCAATAATCTCGAACACGATTTTTTTTGCCATACATCCATTTCCTTAAGGAACATGGAAGTAAATATCGGTATGGAGAACCATACATGACTTCCATGTTGTAAGATTTATATTTAAAATCATATTCGAAATGAAATATTTCCATAGAAACTACGTCTTTCTACTTATTGCTTCAGCATTAACCACAGTACTGTGGTCACTAACGTATACCACCTCACGTTTTCGCACTCGATTTTCACTGATGATGGCAGTCGATGGCACTGCCGAAAAGTATGGTTTTGCAGAAAACATTGGACTACGGCTAAACAGCCCGTGAAGCAATTTTAACAAAAAACTACTTCTTTGTTGCCGATAACGTAGTACACATATACAAAATTCTCCCCTCCATCTTCAACTATAATTTTTAATTATAGAAAATTACCCCCACCCCGTTCACCTAACCTCTTCATTTATAGATATTTCATCTACGTTTCTACAGTGGATTATTATGACCTTCTTATCAGGATACTTTATTTATAAAAATTAATTAGTTTATTCTTGTTAAATCATAAAATGTTTCAGGTAAACTACCCCTTTCTCTTAACCGAGCTTCTCCAAAATCAACAGACCTTCCGTCCTCTACAATTCACGGATGCATGCAAAAAAGTATTTGATTCTGTTTGAATCTGCGGCAGTTATCGTTTGTCATGGAAACATTTCTCTTGTTACAACATAAAATGTTGCAGGTAAACTACCCCTTTCTCTTAACCGATCTTCACCAAAATCAACAGACCTTGAGCTCTCTGCAACGTAGGAAAGTGTGCAAAAAATTATTTGATTCTCTTTGAATTTACGGCAGTTATCGTACGTCATAAAAAAATTACCCTTTTTAAAACATAAAACGTTGCTGATAAACTACCCCTTCCCTTAACCGATCTTCAACAAAATCAACAGACCTTGAGTTCTCTTTAGTTCAAAAAGGTATGCAAAAACCTAGTCGATTCTGTTTGAATTTACGGCAGTTATCGTTCGTCATATAAAAAATTACCCTTGTTAAAACATAAAATGTTGCAGGTAAACTACCCCTTTCCCTTAACCGATCTTTACCAACACCAACAGGTATTGAGAACTCTAAAATACAGGGTTGTATGCAAAACATCATTTGATTCTGTTTGAATTTGCGGCTGTTATCGTTTACCATAGAAAAAAATTACCCTTGATAAAAAAACTGTTGCAGGTAAACTACCCCTTCCCTTACCCGATCTTCACCAAAAACGATAGGTCTTGAGTATTCTATAATTCAGGCCGGTATGCAAACAATTATTTGATTCTGTTTGAATTTGCGGCTGTTATCGTTTGCCATAGAAAACACCCTTGATAAAACATAAAACGTTGCTTGTAAACTACCCTATGCCATTAACCGATCTTCACCAAAACAATAGGTCTTGAGAACTCTACAATTCAGGGCTGTATGCAAAACATTATTTGATTCTCATTGAATTTACGGCAGTTATCGTTCGTCATAGAAAAAATTACTCTTGTTAAAACATAAAACGTTGCTGGCAAACTACCCCTTTCCCTTAACCGATCTTCAGAAACACCAATATATATTGAGAACTCTACAATACAGGGTTGTATGCAAATAATCATTTGATTCTGTTTGAATTTGCGACTCTTATCGTTTGCCATAGGAAATACCCATTTAAAACATAAAACGTAGCGGGTAAACTACCCCTTTCCCTTATCCGGTCTTCACCAAAATCAACAGGTCTTGAGAACTCTACAATTTAGGGCTGTATGCAAATAATAATTTGATTGTGTTTGAATTTGCGGCTGCTATCTTTTGCCATATAAAATACCTTTGTTAAAACATAAAACGTTCCAGGTAAACTACCCCTTTCCCTTAACCGATCTTTACCAAAATCAACAGATCGTGAGCACTCTACAATTCAGGGCTGTATGCGAAACATTATTTGATTCTGTTTGAATTTGCGGCTGTTATCGTTTGCCAAACAAAAAAAATTACCCTTGATAAAAAAAAACCGTTGCCGGTAAACTACCCCTTTCCCTCAACCGATCTTCACCAAAAACAATAGATCGCGAGTACTCTACAAATCAGGGCTGTATGCAAAAAATTATTTGATTCTGTTTGAATATGCGGCAGTTATCGTTTGCCATATAAAAAAATCTACAGACACACACACAGACACATAGACACACAGACACACACACAGACACTTTTCGAAAAATGACTTTTTTTCATGTTTTAAGTGCAGTACAATCAGAATCTGCAATAATCTCGAACACGATTTTTTTTGCCATCACCATACTTCCATTTCCTTAAGAAACATGGAAGTAAAAAGAACTAATAGTAATTCGTAACTCCGACTTAAATGAGTAGGAACTATCAGTGAAACTCGGATAATGATACAACATATCGTAGAGCTCCTGTCTTGAAAATTTACTACACACAAACTAACCTTATTCAGTCCGCCTCAGTGGCGTATTAATGAAATTTTGTGGGTGGGGGCGGTTGCCTGGAAGAGAAAGAAGATCCAGGGATCCTCTCCTTGAAAGTTAAGGAAAAAACTATTTGAAGCTGTTTTGATACTTCAAAATATCAAAGAAGTGCAAAAATATGCTTTATTTTAGACAAAAAGTTTTAAATTTGTGGAAATGTGTAGCATTCATAGCCTTTTTCTAAGTAGCTTCATTTATATAATTGTTAACATGAAACCACAAGCTCTATAAGTTTTTGTCAACACAGAGCTGCTAAGCAAATTAAAAGCGAATAAACTGAAATTAGAATAAAATACTTTTAAAATTGTAGTTTTTAATTTGTTGATAGTTACATTTTTGCCAGTTTAGTTCATAAATATATATACTTATATTTTAAAATAATATTTGTAAAGTCTTAAATAGATATTTAAATATTTTTTTCTAATTTTTATTTTCAATACAATTTACAACGATACTCATTTTGAAACAAACATAGTAGGAATAAAAATGCAATATCCATATTAATTATATTAGTAATTTGAGACTAATACCTCCAAAAAAGTACAATGAAACAGTGAGAATGATATTACACCGTTACAGTAAATCGAAAGCTTACTTAAGGTGCATAAAACAGGTAGTAAATTCTCCCAGGCACACAAAGTATGGTGGCTTGGGGAATACGGAAGTAAATGACTAAATCTACTGACCAGGGCTCTAAATTTACGTGCTTAACTTTGACGCAGATTACAAAAAAATTACCATTTGATTTGAATTTAGTTCCCCCTCTCGGGGGAGGGGCGATCGCCCCCTCCGCCCACCCCTTTAATCCGCCCTTGGTCCGCTTTGTGTCTTATTTATTCAAAGAATTGATAATGCGTTCCAAAGCGTATTCTTCATTTTAAGATCTTAATATATACCTCGTAGGAGGTCGTCATTAAAATCCAACAGCATTTGCACTGGTATCCAACAGGTTCAAGGTGGTATCAGATACCTACTTTATCAGATAGAGAAGAACAACCGCTCAGTGGTCGACCAAACGTGAATAGGCGCGCATCTACTGACGCGTTTACAGTGTATTGCATTTTTAACCAATGACGACCTCTTACGAGGTATGTATTAAGATCTGATGAAGCAGAATATGCTTTGAAATGCGTCATAAATATAAAAAAAGAAGTCACAAGGTGGACTGAAAAAGGTTAGTTTGTCTATTCATATACTACAAGTGACTTGGATACTATTTTAAACATACGCGTACATACTAAAATTATCTATGTACGTGTCCAAGATTTCAAGCAAAATAAAAACATTACAATTCATGGTCCCTGTTGACTCTTCCTTGTCTGGCTGTAACGTCTACAAATATGACATATTTTTATTATCCAATATAGTTTATTCAAATTAACTTTATAGCCTGTCCTCTAGATAAACGACTAGATTGAACTGCACAATGTGTGTTGACAGCTCATTAAATGCAGGCGGATGAAGCTAGTTCAACCCAGTTTGACGATCCGTTCCATTCTTTTATACATATGACAGTCAGGGCGCTCTACTGCTCAGTAGCTGAACGAAACCGTTTAACATTCTGTTCTTATAAGTGTGTAACATAAATGTTTTCACAGACAATTTATTCCACATGATGCTTAAGGAAAATCACATAAAAACGTTTTACACAAAAAACACTTTGGGGGAAAGTGATGATTTATTTTATTCTTAATCTACTACATTAAGTTATATTAAAAAATAAAACAATAAAATAGTTTTAGTGATTTTCACTCGTCATTTATTAAAATAATATATCCATGACAGCTGTTTCGGCAGCACAGTGCCTTCATCAGATGGTATAAGCTGACTAATTTTCGTACAATATAATACAGAATATAAGATATAAGGCAAGTGCTATTGTTTAGAGAGCGATAGTAATCTCGTGTCAATAAGATTTAATACACATTACACAAACATATAACATAACATGTTATATTTTATATTCTGTATTATATTGTACGAAAATTAGTCAGCTTATACCATCTGATGAAGGCACTGTGCTGCCGAAACAGCTGTCATGGATATATTATTTTAATAAATGACGAGTGAAAATCACTAAAACTATTTTATTGTTTTATTTTTTAATATAATTTACAATGGATTTTCACCAAGTAAAGGCATCAAGCATTAATTACTACATTAAGAAAAACGCAATATGCATTCTTGCATACAGTGCAAATAAGCATTCCTTGTATGCAATAAGAAATAAGAAATATGCCTTTTTGCATTCGGTGGAAAACGTTTAACACGAAATTAAGAGGACGTACTCTTTTTTCCTGTTAACCGAATTCCGTTTTCACAAAATTTTGTGTTAAACGGACAAAAAGATAAACAAAATGAGATACATAAACAAATACTGTATACATTACTTGCTGTACTGTGTAGTAAAATAAAGCAATTATGAATATTTAGAAGGTGAAGATGCTTACGTATAAAGGTTTTATTTGTCCTCCTCGATAATTTTTGATTGCTTTTTGGTTTTCCGTAAAATTTAGTATACACGCACTGTAGCTGTTCTTCGCTTAGTCTTATGATTAAGATTTTATTTTCAATAATGTAGTATGCCCTTTTACGTTCCTATAGTGACAATGTTTAATTGTTTTTAAAATATCTCGTTATTTAATTTTGCGCACAATTTTGCAGTACTGTATTTTCAACAAATTGTTATAATTTATGTATGTGGTCAAAGATTTCACCTTTCCAGTTGACTTCTAAATATCGACGAACGCGGCTCAGTAAGGAAAGCATATATCAGTAGCTGTAAAAACTCGGAAACTGTCGCTGTCATTTTCTATGTCAAATTTGTCGGCACCCTTATCACTTGCACAGTTTTTAACTTGCACTTTTTTGGGACATGAACGTATGATTTTTGTTTTATTATAGAGCTATTGAAGCCAGCAAGCAAATTATTTTTAACAAAACTTTTTCATGTTAGCCAACATTCTGTAGGTAAAACGTTCGTGTTATACAAATTATAACTGTAAAATACGGTCGGGACCTTACCCATATTACGTGTTAACCAATATTTCATGTTAACCGTTTTCGTGTTAAACGTTTGCAAGAATGTTTTGCGTTTCCAACCTCCTTTATACTTAATTAATCCCTAATGCTTACAGAGAAATCTTAGTTACTGTATTTAATTTTTATATTGTTTGAGATTTCAATTACAATTTTAACTAATTAATTTTAATATGGGTGCAAGTTGCGTTATACTGTGCCACAATTGCACAGAAAAGGTTTACAATACTTAACCCAACAAAGTGGTAGAGACGCGCTTATAATTCCATGATAAGTAATCACCTGAAACGCGAGACTCTGAGAAAGCTATTGTTATCATCTCTGTTGCGAGAAAAGCATTTAAAATTGGCTTCTGGCTTGTTGCGTAGCGATGCGGTGCAACTGAATTGCGCTCACATGCCTAATAGACCGCTAATCCAACACCCGAACTGCGCTCACCATTTCTTATACCTGCGAAGGTCCTTGAAGAGACACTCGAGCTGCGCTCAGTGTTATACCTGGGGAAGATTGTGTAATCAAAGTAAAAAAAAAAACACATTTTCAAGACACTTAAATTTTTATTTTTAGTTAAGATAACACAATTTTTCCAAATTTATATGAAACACATTTTACAAAATTATATCTAGATATTTGATCTCTGTCTAACTGAGCAATTTTTTATTGTATAAATTGTTGCCGTAATAAAACTTCGCGTCTTACATATCTTTTGGCATTCCTCTTTATAGAATTTAACTTAATGTAGGTATCTGTCTGCATATCTAATAAAACTTTTAAAAATGAATGAATATTTGGATGAGACGATAAAATTTCACTTTTAAACTTTGAATGAAATGATTCACATGCATTTGTGGTCCTTAAAATACTTGCTGTTTTTGCAGCTCATATTGTCGGGGGAAATATCAAGTGCATTTTCCACTAAATAATCTAAAAACTGATCCACTCGACTGTCTTGTGGTTTTTCGCTTATAAAATCTTCAACGAAGCAGTCTCCTACCTCGGATGCCGGAAGAAATGGTAGTCCAAATATATGTCTCAGCCATATTCCTATTGAACTTTCTTCATTTTTATATTCCTGGGTTAGTCCCACTTACTGTATTTTGCGCCACCTGTAATGTTTTTCAAAAAATCACTAACTTGTGTACACGCGCAAGAAGTGAAACTTCTATGGTATATATATATATATATATATATATATATATATTATAACATTGCCAAACCCTGATCACATTTGATATTAATAAGTATGTAAAAAATGCCAAGAAACAATATATTTTGATAGATAAATGATAACGAGAATGAAAATAGTAAATATAATACTATATAATAGTGAAGGAGGAAGAATACAACCAAAGGTGGTTACAAAACAAGAAAATACGAACTAGACTGACAGACAACTGACATTGACCCAACCCCAGAGATTGGCCAGATATTAACCAAAGTAAAGCGAGACAAGAAGACAGTGAAGAAAAAAGAAAAAAAAATTACATGGCCATAACAATTAACTCATAAGATTGTTTTAAAAGAACATAATTTTTTATTATTATTAATAATTTATGTTTAAATTTTTATTAGTGGTAACTTGTAAATGACAGTATCTCAGCAATTGTTATACATAAAAAACCAAGTGTAGATATGATTGTATGTATATCCTTATCTATAGGTGATGTGTCAGCTGTTATGTTTAAAATTACACTCATACAGACAGGGAATAGAAATGTGTGCGTGATTCAATCAGAGAACAAATTGTATAGCCTACTATATACTTTGGAACTTTTACTAGGATTATTTCAGCAGTATGTATGTTATTTCAGCATTATGTGTTTGAAAGTATAAGGTTTTGGAGAGTTTATTTATTCGCTAATATTATTGCTGTTGCTACAGATGTAGTATGTTTCAATTAACACAATATATTTTAACATTATTAAATTGTTGTTATTATTACTAATTATGACATTTCAGACCAATTTTGATCACTTTAATGACAATGTATACAAAGTTATGTTTTATTTGAAAGATGTATTTACAATACCATGTTGGTTGAATATTATAAAATGATATGTGACAGTCTGAAGTTAACAAAAGAGACATGAACTCATTAGATACAAAAACTTTGTAATAATAGTGAGATCGTGAGAAATATAAGGGTAATTAGAGATAGGTAGGGAGTGACAAAGAGGAACAGTGAAGTGATAAGTGTAATAAAATAAACAGCATATAATCTTAAGGAAAAAGAGTTAAACAAGTGTGACAAACCCAAAACATAAGCACATGTTAAATGAGCAATTAAGTTAAGTATATTAGACTTAAAGACACAGAATAATTGTGAATGTAAAAAACAGAAAAAATATTATCTCAGTATAAAAATCACCAGGGTGATTACTGTTATAAAAGAGATGGTGTAGGTATAACACTCACCAAATTTGTTCATTTGTTAATTTAAAGAAAGAAGTTATTGGCTTAATGTTTAAGGCAATAAATACCAGAAGAAATAGTTTTACAGTAATATGTTAGTATGTTTTAAGGAAGTAAGGAATTTATAAAGAAAATAATAGCAATACCTTTATAAGAAATAATAGGCAAAATATAATAATTATGTGTAACGAAAGGGAACATGGCAGAATTATATTAAAACTTAGAAATAAGTAAATTATGTATTAATATAGTATTATCAATTTTGGACTAAAACATTAATACATGGCTTAGACCAATCTTGTAAGATATCAAACTAATCTTTGAAAGAAAATAGGAACATCTATGTAAAGATTACAACCATTGAAATTATCCCCAAGTAAATATAGCCATTATAAAATATTTATTCAAATTAAACAAAAAATTCAAAGTTTGATAACAATGTGTTTATTTTGAGATCGACCAGGGAGAATAATTACGTTACCATGGAAACTGTGGAGTAACAAGAAAAAATACCGTTAGATTTTTTTTACTGAATGCATGACGCTTTAATGGTATAGACGCTAATTTTCGAGTGACCAAAATTGTCAATTAAAACATAGAAAATATCAGAAGTTACTACTAAGTGTATACTAAGACATAAGACGAGGACTGGAACCATATTATTGAAGTTGAGGCCAAATTAACGAAAAAAGAAAATAAATTACTACCAATTAAACTGGAAAAGATGACTGATGTTCTGAACCAAGCAAATTAAAGAAGATTGTAGTATAACCCATGAATAACAGATCGTATGAATTCGCCATAACTACGGAAGTGATAAGTACCTATTAAATTACCCAAAATATATAAATAAACTCACGTTAATTATTTCTCACTAAAGGTCGAAATCTCACTGAACTGAAATTAATTACTTTCAAAGATTAAAAAGAATACTAAGTCACTGACAATTTATAAACTAACCAATATAAACTGTTGTTAATGATCCATAACTTGTAAACACTTTTACTACACTGCGCTAAACAAATTATACCTACACAATATGTTAGTTAAGTTTACTTGATGTAAGGGTGTGTATTTTTATTGTTTTAAACATTTGTAATCCTTTTAACGTAACCTCAAGAACCTGTGACAAACAAACATTAATAACTGATGTACTATTTACAACAGACGCCATTATTAAACGTCTGGTTATCAATTCAAATATCGATTTGTCAAACCCTGTAATTGTCTCATATAAACAACCGGAGCATTTGTATTAGAATAATTTGTATTAAATGAATAACAATCACTAATAAAAAATGTGTAAGTATTGAGTGTAACCACGGTGTTATAATTTCATTAGGAGGTGCACAATATTTTATGTACGTTTTAGCAGACGAATAACGATTTACACAGCCCACGCATCGAACTGCTGTGCGCTCCAGTGGGCCTAGCTGGCGGAAATATTTGAATTATTCAAACCGCCTGAGCTGCGCTGGTCATAAACCTTTGAACTTTATTTTAATTGTTTTAAGAAAACAATTTGGCGCCACCGGGATTTTCATACCCCTAGTGAACATCAGGTAAGAACATCAAGACCTGGTTATTCGTACGTTCGCAACGGACGAAATCTGCGGAAGTTGCACGCATTTGAACTACGGATAGAGAAGACACGTTACACCCATCACACACAAATTGTACATTATTCACATTTTGCAGAGTAAAACGGTAGCCGTACACACGACTACATTACAATATATATATATATATATATATATATATATATATATTGTTGAAATAAGACTCACTGTTAGTGAGAGTGATTATTTTAAAGATTAGAAGAACATTTTGATAATAGTGAAATACGTCATCGAAATTTTTTTTATTTAATTCTAACCTCTATTAATTGCAAGTATCTGTAAAATTATTTTCATTGCATGTAATTATATATATATATATATATATATTCAATCACTTTCTGCTACAGTCCGTTTCTTCATGTATATAATACATTTAATATTTAAAACTAAATTTACCTCAAGATGTTATTTTTCCTTATTTGGAACATGTTTCGAGAGCTCCCGTGCTCCCATCCTCAGCCTTTGCGATCTTGTGTCTGGTGAAATATTTGTGTGTTGGCTGCTGGATGCTATTAAGGTTGTTTGTTGGTCTTTGGTATTTTAAAGTTGTATTATTGTGTGTGATTGTGGTATATTTATTTGTATTTTGTGTATTTTCGATGTTGAGTGCTTTGAATTGTCATGTTTTGTATTGATTTGTATTTGTTCTGGTATTAGTTTGTTTTGTGTTTTATGTTTTTATATTTGTAAATTTTCCCAAATGTTCATTATGGTGCCTTTGTGTGGTATATGTTTTATTAGTGATACATTGGTTATGTCTGGGAATTCATGTCCAACTTTTTTATTAACTTTTCTATTAATAATTGGAAAACTCTGCTATACGTAGACATCTTCTTGTCTTTTAATAAGAAAAATACGACGGGTACGTAAAAATTCATTGCATACGCATGTATAGTGAAGAGTTGGCCGAAATACTGTATAGTGCAATATTCGAATGTTCCGTCCATATCCTGTTGACACATAAACTCCAAGTTCTTTTCACATGAGAAAATTACTATGTTGTCTAAAAAGTCATTGCACATCAGGAAAGGTTCGTTCGTACTTGTTCTTAAGTTTGAAGAATTTAAGAAATGTTGCACTTCCATCGTTGATTTTGGTAGTTTGGGCACTAACAGAAGTCGCGCATGATTGATGTTGTTGCGGATACACTTAATGTCCGTAACAGATAATGTTTTCAATGAGTGAGTTTCAGCTCTCATTTCAGACCGGATTAATTTTGAAGGTTTCGTTGAAATATCTTCTTGGGCTTTCCTTTTCACGACATTATTTAGTTTGCTTCATGGTTATGTTCGCCACATTTTTTCGAAAATACCGCATTTAACGTATAAATTGTAGCCATACAGTTCTTCTTGGTGCATCTCCATACAACTTCTTCTGTTGATTTCACATCTCGATATTTTCGAAACTTGTAATTCTCAAAAACTAACAATGGTTGTCCTCGTTCACTCAACATAGTTTCCATCGTCGCACACTTAACAGCGTCGACAACGTTTCAAACAAAACTGATTTCAGAAATAATTTCAATTTTCATGTACCCAGGTGGGGATTTTGGGGGAAATTCCAAGTATCCGTACTTTTCGTACCTACCTGGCAGCAATAAACGCAGTTTCCAAGTATTCCTACTTTTAGTACCTGGGGCCAGTGAGCGCAGTTCAGTAGGGGATGAAGTAACCTTTTTTCTAGCAAACCTACCTGACATTAATCTGAGCGCAATTCGAGTGCGACCTAGCGATGTTATTACCTTGGCCATGGAACTAATCAGTCTAATATCAGACTCTTACAATATCAGCTGATAGCACTAAAAACACTCTTCTTTTGATAGTCCGTTTCGAATGTTGGATATCGTATAGACTATTTTAACTCTCTGTTCTGCTGCACGGAATTAGTCAGTCGTATTCATGCCAAACCAGGTCCTTAAATTTCTCTGCCACGAGATTCTCTGTCGCCCAACTCCTCTCTTTCCATGTACTTTCCCCTGTAGTATTGACCGCAATGAGTAAAATCTCTGTTCATTTCTCACGAGATGTCCCAGATACTGAAGCTTTCTTAATACTTCACTGTGCTAATAACTTCCCTTTCTTTCTTCGTCTTTCTAAGAACTTCAACATTAGTTACATGTGCAGTCCATGAAATGCTACGGTAAAGCCACATTTCGAAATATTCTAATTTTTTAGTTGTGTAAAATATTTACGGACTAATCTAATAACAGAAGCACTTATCAGAAATTTACGCCCAGTTTGATTGTATTTTACGTAGCGCTTGTGAATATCCAACGTGATCTCTACATCAGCACGACTAAGTTAATTTGGTATTTACGAAACAACTATTCAACTTTTGGTTCTTCCTGTGTTTTCCAGTCTATTGTTTTGCTGTTCACGTTTGTATCAGCTAACAAACGGGTGTATGTGTTTGAGCATTACAATCGCATGTTCAGTAAACGGCCACGTATACTTATTGTAGAGAGGTGGATTTTTATTGTTGTCTTAACATGTAATGTGTCTAGAACACCATCATATGTCTCACTTGTCACGCGACTGCAATGCGACGTAATAGAGTGTGTTGCAGTCATGTTTAATTTAAATGAAGCACTAACATTAAACAGGTTTAATATATCTGTAATTTTGAACTCTAAGCGCTGTAGCTAGTAGAAAACAAAAAACATAACCGTGTTGAGGCGGTAAAAGTTAATACCTAATTCATAACGTTCCAGTACTGCGGATCTATTATTTTTCCATTGTCGTCTATTTGGCAGGGGGTAATTGTATTGTTTACAGGAAATGTTACACGGGGTCCGAAAGTGGGTGTGACGCGAACATATGCTTTCACTGAAGAGAAATGCACCAGCCCCTCTACCACAACTCCACTCTCACCTGCACGTTGGTGGGCTCTGTTACGCCGAGCAATCCACTCCAAGGTTGTGGTAGCCAATCCGTTCGGCGGAGTGGATCGGTAAGCTAACGAGCGATGGGGCAGCCTGGGAGGATCCTGGACCTGGCTGGATGGTGCAGGTGGAGGCTGTGGAGCCTACAGTAGGTCAACTCTCTAGGGGAAGAGCAGCCCAAAATCAATGTTCCTGCTCCTCCAGGATCGGGGGTTTACAGCGGGTCAGTAACCTGCTTAAGTAAAAATATATGTACTTAAAAAACTCATACGAGCCTCGGAAATCGGATCTCGGTAGACCTATATCGGTTCCGGAACAAGTCTAAGGCCTAGTCCTTGGAGTGACGATGATAAAATGTTATACGTGTATTACTGCAGCCTTCGTTCGCATGTACTTTCAATAGCACGGGCGTAATTGGGCGGATAGCTGGATGAAACAGACACATGCCTAGAGAAGCTATTGGAATGTTGTAATTAGATAAGCATAAAGACTGAAAAAGCAATTGTAATGGAAAACGCTGTCCGCAATTAGTCAGACGATGAATTGTAGACGGTGTATTAAACAAGTGTAAAAATCAATTTATAGAACCCACAATTTTATGACAAAAATTTATAGTTTATTTTAAATCATATTGCTTACCAACAAAAGAATATACTAATTATATTATCTTTTTAAAAATAATGTATATCGTTTTCATGAATGTTACTTTAGAAAATGTCTCTAAATCTAGGCGTTTGTAATTTTTTTTACTCGTCTTTCAAGCAATTAATGAAGGTTGGAAAGTGTGTATTTCTTAACAGCTTAAGCAAAGACAAAATGGCTGATACAATATTATTTAAAGCCAGAATAAATCTAATTTAATTTTTTATTAAAATACTCTTTATAGCTCTGTCTATAAATAGGCACGTACAAAATAAAATTGAATTCGTTGCTGTTGTTAATCCTCCTGCTCATGGCTTGGTTTTTGGCTCCATTATTAAAACGTTAAAAGGAAAACATTAGGATAAATTTTGAACGAATCAAGTAAGTATTTAGGCTTTGTATCAAAACGTTTCTATTTTATGTTCTTTCGTGTAAACGTATACAGGTTATATTGGGAAATAATAGTAAAAATAGAAAATGGATTGCTTGTTTTCAAGATTATTCTTATCTATATAATAGGTAATATATTAAGTACTCACCTGTATTAAAGGAAGAATTGGTATAGCGTATGAGGCATTTAATGGGAAGAAAAGACTGCTGTGTGGCAAAGTTAATAAAAATATAAAAAAAAGGTTGGCCAAATGTTATGTGTGGAGCGTTGCTTTATATGGTGCAGAGACATGGACACTGAGGAAAGAGGATGAGGAAAGATAAGAAGCCTTTGAGGTGTGGGTTTGGCGAGCAATGGTAAAAGTGAAGTGGGTTGATAAAGTGAGATATTATGAAGTTTTGAGAAGAATAGGAGAAGAGAGAAGAATCCTTAAGGTGACATAAAACAGGAAAAGAAATTAGTTAGGTCATTGTTTAAGAAGAGACTGCTTGCTTACAACTACTATGGAGAGTGTCATAGAAGGAGATAAAAAGAAGAGGGCGTAGAAGAATGAAGTTAATTGATAGCATTAAAATCAGAGAGTGTCTGATTAGTATCACCATCCGATGCCATTGTTACACCCAAATACTTAAAGTTTTTAATATTTTTTATCACTTCTGCTTCTAGTTTTAGGTCTTGACCTTCACTGCTTACTATAAGGTACTCAGATTTTAAGGTATTTTAGACTCCTTCCGTAACTCCTTTCATTTGGGTTTCTCTTTAGATGGACCCGCTGGGATATCCGAATGCGGTCTATTACTACGGGTTGTTTTCAACAGTAAAGCCATGCATCTTGAAGTACCAATACTAAGAGACTGTTATTGGAGTGGGTTTTGTTCGTCTTGTCCATCCTATTATGCCGTTGGCCACCTTGTGGCTGTCCGCCTCCTGACGTGATTTCTCACGAGAGCGCCCTAACCTACAACCGCTCTTCTGCCCTCCAAGGAGTCCTTTGGCACTTAGTGTAGTGGAATACCCTTATCCCGGGAGATATTCGGTGCCTGTTTCCGCTAGCCTCTTGTTTACACCAGTAAGCCAGTGAATGCAATTGTTGCCCAGTCTCCATCGCGGGGACGTAAAAGTCAGGGTTAGTAATGATGTGATTCCGACTAGAGTTGAAGAAACAAGACGTTTTTGGCGAAATATTCCAAAGCCAAAAGATTGAACTTATGCGACATGTAAACTTATGCCATATTATACGTTACAAAAATTTAATAAGAACAATAATAGAAAGTTACATTGAAGGGAAAATAGGAAGACCAAGAATCCAATATATGAAACAGATTTTTGTTGACGCAAGTTGTAATTTCTGCTGACAGTACAGTGGAGATCGGGCTGGAGTACTCGTAGAAACAAATGTGCGGATTGCTAACTAAGGAAGAAATTTTAGATTTTATTACTAAGCGCTGACACAAAAAAAATTGTTTTACTTTTCCTTTAAGAATTTCGCCAACTTTTCACAGACGTTGCTACGCGAAAAACGTGAAGAATATCTTTTGCGTTCTTCACAGTTCGCCTTATACTTCTGCACTTGATCTTCTAGTGGTCATATATTCAACTTTTTCGTATGTCTTCTTTCATATCACGTCCTCTTTCGTATACCTTTGATTATTCTAAGTAATTTCATTTCCTATGTTTCGGAGGATTTATTTTTTTGGGTATGTCCACGTTTGACTCCCGTGTAACACTACAGAGGCAGACAAAGTATTTTATAAGTAAACTGTCGTGTTTAATATAACCTTATTCATAAATGTGTGCAACAATCCAAAGCTGGCTGACGCGACCGACGGTCTAACAGACCACAACAGACCACAAGCGAAGATAATGGTACTATCTGTCCCCGTACAAGAGTACTAAGTGGTACTCCCAAACTACAGACGATTATAACAAAATTGTGGATAATTATTGACTTACCCTCGTATGTTTAACTAATCAACAAAAATCAGAAGCAGGAAAAAAGGAAGGTCGGGCTTGGAGTGGAAACCATACACGTGATAAGTGATGTTTAGCTGTGCTATGCTTAGATAAACAGTTGCAAGCTGCTGGACACTAGGAAGATCTCATGATGCGGAAGTTGAAAATGGATCGTATCTGGGAAAAGCTGCAAAACAGGAAGAAAAAAAGGTAAAAAAGAAGAACTTCGATTTATCTATAGGTACAGTTCATGCGTATCTAAAAAAAATTTGTACACGAAATATTCAGGACGTAAGAAAAACAAAACATTAAGAATAGATAAATAATTTTACTACCTAACTGAAATTTCCTGTTAAGCACAATAAGTATTTTCCCCCAGTTATTGTTAAAACCTGCTATTGTCTCTATTATCTATATATATTAAACTCAAAGTCTGAGGATTTATGGGTCCTTAATACAAATCCACACCGTTACACCGATTGCCACCACATTTTGCACAGGTAACCTTTGACACAAGCCAAAACATACTGTCTAACTTGGAATTTGATATTTTGCCACGTACGCACGATTTAGCCCCTTTTAATTATGCCTTTTCGTTGACGCGTATAAAGATGTCAGCAACACCATGGAGACCAGAATGAATTATCATAGTAACAAGTAAATAAACAAATGATATTTAGCGGCATCGGATCTACCTTTATACGTTCCTGCAGTTTTTAATGTTTTTAATATGAAATTGTATCGATATATTTTGTAATTTTGTATACAGATACGTCTATATATTTTGTAACTATCTTAAGCGACTATAAAATTTATGTTTATACGTATTTCTGATGATGCAATGAATAAGTAATTAAATATATTAAATACTACTACTAAAGATGTCGATAACACTACGGAGACCAGAATTAATTACCATGGTAACAAGTAAATAAACAGAAGCTATTTAGCGGCATCGGAACTGTACATTTATCCATTCCTGCAGTACATTTTCGATGTTTTATATAATATGCTATTGTATCGATACATTACGATGTGGAAAAGAAGAAGTGTACTGTTGTAAATGTAAATTGTAAATTGTACTATTACTTAATGCAAATCAAAAATACGTGTTGTTTTCATTTGTGAGGTTAGGTGACAACGGTTTTTGGTTTTTAGTTTACTGCTGAAATAAATAAAAGCCATGGTTAAGGAAAACACAACCTTTAATGTGTTATACGATGCTTCTAACACAGTAACACTTAAAGTAAAGAACTTAGCGTTTTTGATTTAACAGGTAGGCCTATTTATAAATATCTTCAAAGGCTTTATAAACGGATACTTTTAAATCTCCAAAGGCTGTTGCACTATAATAATAATTTAGTACAAGTTAAAATAGTACAAGTTTTGAAAACAGCTTTGGAGAGAATATGACTAATGGGTACAAAATTTTTATACGAGCTGACAGAACACCATATAGACATAGACAATATTAAAAACATTCAAATATTTGCGTGCGAAGCAGCGGGTAACAGCTAGTTCTGTATAAAAGACTCTTAAGATTTTGTAAACACTAACAAGGATAAAACCAGCTGACTGTCAAATGGCAATTCCGATAACCTTGCACGTGCCTTGTTTGTGATGTTAACACGAGCGTGAATATGAGATTTGTTTTCTCTGTGCTTACACACGAGGATACAGATAAAAATAAAGTCTTACATACGAAAGCAGTTTTGAGATTATTTGCCTTCTCGTAAGTAAACAAACGCGAGATTTAAACGAAAGCTCTGAAACGTGTAACTCGTTGCGTAGTGGATTAAGTATTCATCACAGAATGTGAAGACAAAACAATAAGATGAAATGTGTTATACGTATCTGTGATGTAAACAACAAGGTGAAAGCAATTTCGAATTCTGATACGAGATTTGAAGTAACAGAAAATAATCATGCTTCAAGGTGAATCAGTAAACAATATGGTAGATAAAATATTTAATCTTAACCGAAGATATACTTCTCCTTCTTCTGCTCCTCTTCAAGGATTAGGTTACATAAACCTGTTTCGGCATCCATCTCATCCTCGGACGATCCACGCCTCCTCTAACAATGGCTTCAGTTTCGCTTTCGGCAATCGATCCTCTGTCATTCTTTGCAGATGATCCCACCATCGTCTTCTTTAAATTGAAATAATTTCATTTCTTTCATTTACTGCGTGCTCTGCTTTGATATCTTCATTCCGTATTCTATCTTGCAATGTATAATTTAAAGTATTTCGAAGAAACTGCATTTCAGCATTCTGAATCTTGCCGCTTTCCTTCTTTCTCATGACCCACGCCTCACTCGCATAAATCAACGTGGGCATTGTAAATGTCTTATATAATTTAATCCTTTTGTGCTGTGTCTTGATTTGTTTCTAAAATTTCTGTGAATCGTACCACAATATTTGTCTTATTATTCTTTTGTAGCAATGTATTCTGAATTAAGAAGCAAATATACTTTCGTTTTTCCCATTCATAAGCAGTCAATTTACCCGTAAATAACCCGTACGTAGAGGTTAGCGGTAGAAGACTGTTAGCTGTATAGTTGGAATTAGGTCACAACAGTCTAATAAGTCGATATGTCATTATCAAAGTTGACACAGGCGATGTTCTGTATCGACTAGATTAAACAACGAGAGTCACTCAGCTCGATTAACGGCGACCAATCGCGGTCAACGCTTCCGTCAATCAATCGCTCACGTACCGTACTTCACGCCACTGGTAATGTTACAACGGTCGCTCATATGAAACGGCACAGCTAAGTACGTCTCACAGTGCACTTCTTAAGGTTGAGTTACATAGGCGTCTACCGCTCGTTTCACTGTATTGTTCAGTTGTCCGACATTTAGTTGTTTTGGTTTTATAAAATCAATTTTTTAAGACAACTGTCCCTGACATCTTCTTGACAGTTTATTCTACAAGCAGTGGCGGCTGTAGTTACAAAATTTGGGGGGTTGCAGTTGGGTTGGATGGCATTAAATTGTTTTATTCTCTGAATAGAAAATGTCCAAGTCTCCTCTTCAAACAATACACAAAGAAAGCAAAATAATGCAATTTAGTGTCACACCCACATAACCACGAATATTTATTGTATAATTCTTTTTTAAATTACAATTAAATATTCTGTTACCTGACTTTACACTTTGACAAATATTGGAAAGGTCTAGTGTAGGCCTACTAACTCTCTTAATTTTAATTTTTTCCCCAATAAGACGTAAACTGAACGGCGTTTTCGTTAAGTTTACGAGAGAATTCATTGCGTCCTACCAGTTAAATGTAATAAATATCTTACACTATGACACCTTATATGTACTATTATTTACATTTACCGATGAATTGGGCTGACACGTAACTAACACTAACAATAAACTTAAAAAAAAAAATTCGACCGATACTAACTCAACTAACATAACAACATAATCTTACAACGGCCAACCTGGCGCACCACGTGCTATTTACCGACAAACAAACTGGTGGCGCCGTGACGTACAAGCGGGGTTTGCAGTCCCTAATCACACCAAACGAGTCTATGTCGTTGTAATAGGAACACCCGAGTCTAGCCAGCCAGAGCACTACTCCATTGTATTTCCCCATATACAAAGCGCGTCACAGTTGGTGTATACACCGCGGCAAGAGCGTGTACGGTTTTTAGTATTGCTCTACGCTTTTCAATCGGCAAATTATTAATTACGGTGATTTATCCTAAAAACAATATTATTAGTTATTGTTTTATTCATAATTATATAATTTAAAATACAACTAGGGATTTAATGGAGGTTGTGCAACCGTGCAACCTAAGCACGGGCCGCTACTGTGTACAAGTACTCGGAAGTAGAAGTGTTTAGTTGCGTTAAGATACCTGTCAATCATAAAAAAGGCCTCTGTTTGTATTAAAAAGGATATGCTAAGAAATAACACAGCAAGACATATTGGATGTAGTGCTACTGGAACGCTCACACGTACCACGAGACACAATCTGCTGACACGTGAGTGCTCACTGCTTGTTTGCTCAAGGCGTTCCTATGAATTTTTTATAAATTGAAAATTGCTTTCCAAACTGCGTACAACAATATTTACATACGCGTGAATTTGATTGGATTCTGAAAATTCAGCTACGGCCCGTATATATTACTTTTAACAATTTTAAACTAAATGAAACCTGTTAAACCCAACAAGATTGCTAAAGGTTAACAAGATGAAAACATTTTTTATAAACACAGTTGTTTATAAGATTGGTATATTACAACACGGAAAACAAAATTTTCCATCAGTGTCATCATTGCAATCCAATATCTACTTAATACATATTCTTAGACTTTATAATTTGTTTCTTCTTTAGCACCACAGCCCAACGTAAGCTATGTGTTCCAACACTAATCTTTTCCAAAGTCTCCTGTCCATTGCCATTTCATTGTAATCTCTTACATCCATTCTTCTGCGGTTTCCAGCACATCATCCAACCATCTTATCCTAGGTCAGCCCCTCTTTCTGCTTTTATACATTTCCGCCCTAAGGATTTTCATTGGCATACGCTGATCATCCATCCGCTCGAGGTAACCTAGCCATTGTATTCTTTAGGCCTTTACGGATCTTACAATGTCCTTATGCTTTAATAGCTCATCTAGAAACGACTCGTTAAGCGGCCAAGCGTTGCGATCTAATGCTTCGATATCTTTAGCAATCTGTAAAGCCATATGCGGCCAATGGGTCTGTCACATCTTCTTCTTCTTTAGCTATTCAGCCCAACGTGAGACCTGGCTTCCAGCAACAATCTTCTCCAACGTCCCCTAGCCACTTCCATCTAAGTACAACTCATCACATCCATTCTTCTTAGGTCTTCCAGCACATCATCCAACCATCTTATCCTAGGTCGACCCCTCTTTCTGCTTTTATAGACTTGAGTCCTCAGGATTTCCTTTAGAATACGCTGACCATCCATCCGCTCAAGGTAACTTAGCCATCATAATTTTGTTACAACGACAAGATTTTGTAAAGTTTACAGAGCATTTAAAAAAAATAAATTTACGTCTAACCGGAAAGCTGTATTTTTACTCAAAAGTTTAAGCTTTATAGCAATAATCTCAAAACCAATTAAAAATAGTGTTCTGAAACTATTTTTTTTTTTTTTTACTTTAGAACGAGGTTAATGAAATGCGTTTTGAGTGAAATCGCAAGAATTGTATTTTGTATTTTGGAGTCACCCAGCAGTCATGTGTGCTTGGCCTTACCAGGGGGGGGGGAACCGATCTAGCGTAAATACCGTGCAACTAAAATAATTGATCTTAAAATTCTGTCAAGGGTAAACATTAACTCTTTAATTAACAGTAAAACCAACATATTAGTTTACCTGGAAGAACGCATATAGCTTCATTGCGTACACATTTGTTTGTGCCGGATTTGAATTCGAGTTACTATAAGCTGCAAAGCTTCACGGAATAAATTGTCTGTTTTCCCTGTAATGTACTTTATCCTTTTGTCTATGCTTATCGTAAAGTTACGCAATGACGGTGATCTTCGTTATGTAAAGATCAAGCTAACACCAGATTCAGTAAGCCATTGCAAGCGATATTTAATCCCTACAATAAAAATTAAGAGTAATTCCTTTTTACAAGTATTGTAATAATGCGATATGTTTTTCAACATCTACAGTGATATCCCTACTGAGGTAACGCAAAATGTTACTAAATATTTCCAACAAACAATAATCGAATATTGGGAATGTGTGCAACCTCACATTACAAAATATTTGAGGCTTTGTTATGCGTCGAATACGCTATTATACGTTCGTGCATAGGGTATTATATTTGTACATATTTATATTTTATATATATACATATAATATAACTTATATATTTATATTTGTAGTGTTAACGGAGCTAATTTTTGTCTGTTGTTTGTCTGAATGTTATAGTCACGTTTCTTGGTAAAGTCAGGTACGCTGCAGAAGGCGGGAAAAAGAATTCAAAATATTTAATTTTGCTTCATTACTTTCACAATTTAAAGCAGTGCAGTGTGTAGAACGGAGTGATATGTGAGGCAAAAGACTAAACACTTCTGTGTAGGTTTTACGACTTAAGGACATGCTCAAAGGAAATATTTATAAAGGAATTCAGTCGTCTGTAAAGTTTGAAATTAAGTTTTCGTAGCGTTCTTTACGGCAACTACATGACGTGATCTTATACTACAATACGTATATGTATGAGTGTGAGAGCGCGCGTTGCGCTCCCTCCTTTCTACACGTTCTCTCTCTACTTGCCATGACATTTAACAGTTCTTCTTTTCTTCTTCTCTTTCTTCTTCTGTACCTCACGGCGTATATTTCCGTCTCATAAACGATCTTCCTACAGCTCTAATACCAAAGGGTCTATATCAAAACGCAGCCTTAGGTAATCGTCCATCCTCCATTTTGTCCAGATGGTGTAACCATTCCCTGCAATACGTCTGGATTTTATCATTTATGGGGAACACCTATACCTCTTCTCTAACATCCACATTCCACAAACGATCCTGTCTTGTGCAACTCTTTGTTCTTCTTAAAAACGTCATTTCTGAAGCTTGAATCTGGTTTTTAATCTTCTTTGTAGGAACTCATGTTTCACATCCACATAGTAAAAAGGTTAATAAAATTTAAGCTTTGTCTCGTCTCTGGTCTTTTTTTTCTCAACCCTGTGGCGCTTAAATGTTTATTTTAAGCTTAGTTCGCTGGTATCATACGCGTATTGGGAAACAATTGACAAACCCACGATTACAAACAACCATTTAGAAAACCGTTTCATCTCTTTGCGATCATACTGTCTTCTTCACAGCACGGCGTAGGCAAGGTACTGCCTGTTCCACCTCCACGCATCTCTTTCTGGGTCTACTCACATACCTGTGTCCTACAGGTTTGTATTTCCAGATTAGTTTGGTCAGCCTACAAACTGGCATTCTTACTTTGAAGGTTCTGAGTACGTTAATTTTCTTATTATAGGGTACCAGCCTATAGACGGGTAAGTCATGTGGAGGAGCTGCCCACAACTTCCGGTAGAGGGTCGTCTTTATTCAAGGTCGTCTTCCCCTAGCCTTTGTTGTCCCAACACCCGACTGCAAGGCAGCAGGAAAATATAATCGTATAACAATAGGACGCAGTATTACAGCCGAATAAATCCAGTTAGATTCGCGCCTGTAATATTCCAAAGGAAAACCGGTCCAGAATCACCGGTTCTGGTGGCTACTGCTGCTCTCCACCAGGAAAATTTATCGACCTTCCGGCCTAGATCTATACTGTTCACCTCTTATAGGATGCGACACTTTACCACGCAATACGGGCTTGACTGGTGAGCGACTAAGGGCTCCTTTGGGAGGTAACATCACTTTACCCAACCCTGGGAACTTCTGACGACCAGTCCCCAGTCAAACCAATACAAAGCGACTACCACTTCAAATTTCCTCGACCCTCGATGCGTATCATAATTTTTATATTGCAGGTTTTCCTGAAAATTTAAAAAAACATTATTTCCTTTTATTTTAAAATTCTGAAAGTTGTTATATAAACTATATAATTAAATAATATTATTTAACTAATGACCGTCGTGGACACGACCAAAACGTCAGCACATGAAAATGCTGGATCTAATGAACTACCGTACTGCGTAACGGCCCGGAAATGGATTAGACATTTAAGACATTTAAGACAATTATATCCCTTCCTCTTATTAATAACAATATTCTAATTATAAAAAATGACATCATTGGTTTACATGTCATAAACTTTGTAGCAATGAAAACGTTGAAATTTTAAAATTGCTGACGGCAGGTGTGAAGATTCAAGACAAAATTCTCTTATTGTTAGTGTAAGAGACATTTGGTATGCCATGAGTTGCATGCCATCTCTTAGGGATGTGATAAGTTATAATAAAAAGTAAAAGCAGCATATGCACAGTTCAGGTCAATATGCAGATCACCCCATATACGCAGGAAGACAAAACTCAGAATATTTTACTCAAATGTCAAATCGGTGTTGCTGTATGGATGTGGGACCTGGAAAGTGACAAAGGACATCACCACAAGGTTACAGACTTTCATAAACCGTTGTCTGAGGTACATAATGAGAATCTGGTGGCCCAAGACCATCTCGAACAGAAATCTATCTGAGGCCACAAGTCAGAGTCCCATCCAACTACATATAAAGAGAAGAAAATGGAGGTGGATCGGGCACACCCTGAGAAGACCACCAGCAAATATCGCTAGACAGGCACTGAATTGGAATCCGCAAGGTAGCCGCAGACGTGGAAGACCGAGGAACACCTAGAAGAGGACTATGGAAAGAGAGCTGGCTGGTGTCAACAAGTCATGGAGGGAGGTGAAGGTCTTGGCAATGGACAGAACACGCTGGATACGTTTTCCACCTAGAAATTTAAGGACTTAAGTCAAGTAAGTCATGAGTTGCATAATAAAAGTCACAATTGACGTGCATCTAATTGTATGAAGATAAGAAACTAATTATTAATTATTACATTTAAGTTATGTTATCATACATATAAGTATGATCATATATGTATACATGTATAGTTACATATAAGTTATGATCGTTTTGTTAAACCTTATACGAGTTTAATTTGTTTATATTTTAAAAAGAACAAAATTGTTTAAAATACGCCTTAAGTTTCAGCTAGTATTATTCGGGGAACTCTATGGTTACGGAAACGTGTAAGATTTGTACCGATCATCACTTTCTAATACTAAACAGAGAAGGATGATTCTGAATCGATTAACAGACCAAGAATGTAATTTTGTAATACAGAAGCGGACGCGATGTATATGAAAGGGCACCGATTCAAATGAATATGGTGGAATGTCGGAAGGAAAATTTTCCATCATTACTAGATGACCCCTTCATATCGACATCTCATGTTACAAAGACAACATATTTGGGTGGTTCGTATTTGAACTTTACGTTTGTAAAAATTAGTAAACGTCAGATTATTCATAACCTGAGTTTCCACAAATGTTATGGATCTTACTCCTCATATTATGTTATAATTATACATTTTAAACAGAAATTTATAATTTGTTAAATCGAATCTGCAAAGACTCTGGATTGCAGATATCAACACGTAAGTCCAAGGTGACGGCTTTTCGTGGCTGTACGGGCAACAATTGTTATAGATGGCACTGCCCTGGGAACAAGTTAGCAATTTTAATACCTAGGCTACAGGTGTCTTGTAATGCAAGCAACGACGTTGTGTATAAGTTGCATAAGTTCAACCTTATGTGCGGGACCATTAGGGGAACCCTTAAGTCAGCAAGTAAAGGAACACGTCTAAAATTCTATAAGGTAATGGTCTCCCCACACTTCTTTATGGGTCTGAGAATTGGACTTTAACGAAACGCCAGGCAAGTCGCATCCAAACGGCTGAAATGAGATTTCTCAGATACGTGGCAGTGTATACTCTCCATGATCATAGAAGAAACACAGATATACTGCAGAAACTGAATATTATGAGTATACTCGACAGGATCGACCGGTATCGGCTGAATTGGTGGGAACATCTTTGCCGGATAGATGACTGCCGCATCCCCAAACAACTCTGGAGCTATAAGCCGAGGGGCGGAGAGGTGTGGGACGTCCAAGGAAGCGCTGGAGTGACCAGCTGTAATCGTTGCCTATTTGAGACCGGAACAAACCATTCTTGGTTTAATCCTTGAAGATGATAATGATGATGATGATGATGATGAAACAGACATTTCTAGGATACCATCATGTGTATTATAGTTTACGTTGGGAGAAATTCGTGTAATATGTAATAGTAGGTTATAGGCGTGATGTATGTAATGTGTTAAAATTATAGGAGGTAGTTTTGTTTTGACTAATGACTTTAGACCTTAGTATTGTATGTTATCTTAAACTTCAATTTTATAGTAGTAAATCTATTTTATAAAGATTACTTTTAATGCCTCCGGTTTTTAGCAGTGTATACTATCATTCTTGCTGCGATATGGAAAACACAAATGAGACAACAGACATTTATCTAAACAAAACAGAACAACTCTTCATATGTTCCTTTGTCTTTCACATTTGCCGCATTTTATGATGCAACTAGCTGTTACCCGCGCCTTCGCACACGAATATTTGACTTTTAATAAGTATTTTAATATAATTTTTATTGTCTATGTCTATATGGCGTTCTGTCAGCTCGTATAACAATTTTGTACTCATTAGTCAAATTCCCTCCAAAGCTGTTTTCAACACTTGTACTATTTTAACTTGTACTAAATTATTATTTTGGTGAAACAAGCTTTGGAGATTTAAAAGTACCCCTTTTTAAACCCTTTGGAGATACTTATAAAGCACCTGTTAAGTCAAAGTAGGTAAATTCCTTATTTTAAGTGTTACTGTGTTAGAAGCATTATATAACACATTAAACGTTATGTTTTTCTCAACCATGGCTTTTATTTATTTTAGCAGTAAACTGAAAACCAAAAACCGTTGTCATCTAACCTCACAAATGAAAACCACACGAATTTTCGCTTTGCATTAAGTAATAGGACAATTTACAATTAGTACACTTCTTCTTTTCCACATCGTAATATATCGATACAATCGCATATTATATAAAACATCAAAAATATACTGTAGGAAGAATGGATAAATGTACAGTTCCGATGCCGCTAATTAGCTTTTATTTATTTACTTGTTACTATTGTAGTTAATTCTGGTCTCCATGGTGTTGCTGACATCTTTATACGCGTCAACGAAACGGCATAATTAAAAGAGCCTAAATCGTGCGGACGGGGAAAAATATCGAATTCCAAGGTAGACAGTGTTTTTCCCTTGTGTCAAAGGTTACCTGTGCAAAATTTGGTGGCAATCGGTGTAATGGTGTACATTTGTATTCAGTACACATAAATCCTCAGACTTTGAGTTTTATATATGTAGATAAGTGACTTGTTCTAGTTGGTAGAGTTGTGCATCATATGTCACACATTCCGGGAAGTATGTTTTTCTGTCTGAGAAGTTTAAATATGCCTATGTATTAATTTTACATGTGGAGTACTATAGTAGCGTTGGGCGTCTGAGCTAAAGGAAGCGTTCAAGACCAGAGGAATTCTGCAATTTTCTGCGTTGTTCTGGACGTCGTTACAAACCTAAGAAATACGCTATCATGTCGGTACGTCTTGTCTCTCCGGGCAAAACATAGACTTCAGCGCACACTGATGGGCCGGGCATTGATTGTTAGTAATGATTGTACGTGAGCGAATGTAATAATATTGCTCCAATATTTCAGTTTTTTGTCAACAGACAAGTGGATGACTGGCAGAAGTTTATATTACGAAGGCGTCATTTCATTCCGTTACTTATATTTTAAATCATAAGATAAAAATTTCAAATGTATATTATCCAATTACATTCGTTCCTTCAGCGACTTACCTCAAAAGTTTCTCCTCCTCTGTTATCTATCACTTACTTAACCTTGTGGCTACCGTGCCTTATCAAGTACCATAAATATTAAGTTTTCCTTATACGCTTTTTCCAGTCTTTTCATGCGAAGCCTGTCAATTACTTTATTCACTCTCCTTTCATTGAATCCTCTGTACGTCTCCTCTGCTGAAAATTATCATGATTCTGAGCGAGTTAGAACACGCTACACATATAAATCTTTATGATAGTACTCTTTGTTTAATGCTTCATATTTATTTACTTTAGCAGACTCTCCTTTTTTCAAAATTATTTTTGTGTGTGCTAACATAAATTTATATCTTTTCTGGTTCGTGCGCCTACTAAGTTGTATACTAAGTTGGAATGTCAGTATCGTTATTAAGTCGTGGACACTATTTCCGTCTTACTTTATCCTTCCGTCTAAATATAAAGAAAAAACTAAAGTCCACTTTATGTACTTTACTGACTTTCCTGAAAATATGTATATTCTCTGACTAAATGGAATAAATTCAATTATTAAAATAATTTTAAAAAATAATAATCACTGTTGCACACCACTATAGAAAAATCCTTCCGATTAGGGCTTTTAAGCTTTACAGCTCATCGTCTGTTCGGAAATAACAATAATATGACAAACAACTTCTTCATACTCCCACTTGCCCTACCGCCCGTACACATTTCCGTAAACAAAGCTATAAGTTAAATGTTCTTTCTGGCTATTATTAACTGGCGAGTTCAGTCACCCATGTCTGTTCTGTTACATGTCTTTTTAGTACAATCTGTGTGTATGTGTGTGCGTGTGTGTTTGTGTGTACATTCTTTTCAGTACCTAACGTTGTAAAATCTTTCTCATTCACACTTTCAACTGCAAGTTCCTTTTCAGTACAGTTTTACAATGCTTTATATTGTCAGAACCTTCCCTTTTTCTGTTTATATTCAACGCAAACAACAACTTAGTTAAACACTCTTTTCGTCCCTTCCTATCACCGCCTATGGGCGCGGTCACTCATCCTTAATTCAAAAATATCCACGCAATTCAATTTCTTTTTTAATGTTATCTATCTACCATCTACCTTTTACTTCTTAATTATGTTATAAAATATTTCTTTATTTTCAAATTTAGTTTTAGTAATCATTAAATTATCTAACCATTTCACTCTTTCTTTCAATATTTCTATAGTGGTGTACAACAGTGATTATTCTGTTTGTGATTATAACCACTAACACAACTTTCATAATTAAAAATAATTTAATAAACAAAACTAAAAGCAGAAACTTTTAAGTAGCCGGTCGACGCTGGCAAATTATCAAAATGACTACAAAAACGATGCCACGAATTGGCGGTCATTTTGTGCATACTAAAACTTTGTCCGTCCAATTAAAACTTTTGCCAAGACGATGAAGCATCTAATCAACGAGAGATGGTCCAATTAGCCGTTAACTTTGTGTAATATAAAATCGTGGTGATGTGTCTGAAGATCTACTCGTCATGGGACGTGCGTTTTGATTATTAATTTATGAAAACAGTTTTCTTTAAATTAAAACGCTCTCTTTAGCCTTAATTAAATGTTTCCATAGTTTCTAAGAAAAAAATGTTGTAAAGAACAAATTCCTACTAAAACATAATTGTACCATATGAGGGTTGAAAGACCAGATGGAGAATATGTTTTGTATATTTATACTCGTTAATAAAGGAACATTTCTTGTTGGTAAACGGATTTTCTAAATGTCTGTCGAAACAAAAATCTTGTGATTTCAACATGTAGAAAATTAAAAATTATTTGATGAATTAAGAACTAGCATTACATGTAGCTTTAAATTTTAGTCTTTGTAAGCATGTGTAATAAATATTTTTGAATAATTCCTTCCGAATGTAATCGTCTAAGTTGAGAAAGTCTCTGAATATTGCATATTATAAAGACATTAATGCAGTGGTTTCCAAACTTTTCAGTCCGCGAACCCCCACAAATAATTTAAAAATTCACGGACCCCGTCTGAGGTTTGAAATAAAACAAACAGTAAATATGATAAAAACTCTTATATTTTAATTAAAATATATTAAAATCAAATTTTTCTTTACTTGCAAAATTATAATATTAATGATATCAAACATAGTTTAGTGTGAACAATGAAGCTGCTTTAGACAATTAGCCTGCTATATTGGGTTTAACATCTGATAATTTCAACATTAAGTCACTGTCAACAGCAAGTTTATTTCTTAACTTTGACTTCAAGTACGTGAGTTGGGAGAATGCGGTTTTACGCAAAAAAGTAGAGGAAAACACAGTTAAGCACTTTATAGCTGTTTTTCCGAGTTTATAGGATAGTCAGTCATTACATATAACCAGACTTCAGGTAGCTGTAATTGCGAAAACTGTAATTTTAATGAACTGTCAGTTAAAAGTTCTGCCTATTAGTCTTCTTCTTGTACTGTAAGAGAGGGCTCTAGTCAGTTCGGCTGAGAAACAGATCTGCTACCCCACGTGATACATTATTAAAGCCATTAGTTTGAAATTACTGTTACACTTACTATTCAGATTCAAAAAATTAAGATTTAGATTTTAGATAATAAAAATTGGAGAAAATTACGGCATATTCTATACTTTGTTAAAAGTGTCTGCGGACCCCACTTTGGGAACCACTGCATTAATGAATTATAGTCTGCTGTATATATTTGAATTCAAATTTCATTAAATCCAGAAATGAATCATACAACATATACTTTGTATGCTTTATAACAGTCAAAAATTTATTATGTAGGTGGTCTATGAACTCATTGATACTCTGCTTTTAAATAAGCCAGTCAAAATATTTACCATCTATTTTACAGTTACTACAAAAGCTGAATTATTCTATGCTCCTTAACGTTTGGCCTTTGTAAAACCGTGAAAAGGAGTATACAAGCCACTGTGGTATCAAGGGATATTATGACAGACGTAAATTCAGAATTGTTGTAAAACCATTTAGGTTCAGAGTCTGGAATTCTCATCGGGTTTAACAATGCACTGGAGTAGTAGAGTTGGACATAGAAATATTTTATGAATAATGTTTGACATTTTCAGTAAAATAATTATCCGGGCTGTTGGGCCGTGGTACTCTACCTGTAGAGCCAAACGATTGGACTGCAGCTGCGGCAGTCATCTTGAGTTTTGTTGTTGTTGTTGTTTGAGACTGGTCCTTGTTAGGACCAGGCTTGGTCAGGTCTGGGGCGAACCCTCTTCAGCTAAATGGTAAGGAGATTGTAGGGAGTCGTACGCCAGGGCGGGCAGGCCATTGAGAAGGTGGAGGCACGTAGATGTGTCTATTTCTCAGACGCTGTCGGCGAGGCATTCTGCGTGGAGGCCCATAGGTTACGGTTAAGACACGGTTTATTAGGAAGGAAGGTCTACTAGTATTGCGGATAATTCTGTTGATGTATGGGACTATTGATTGTAGGGAAGTGCGTTGTGAGGCCGTTCTGGAATATTTTCAATTAAGTTTAGTTAGGAAGGTGTCTACAGTGCTATTAAAACAATCTGCGTCTTCTGACAGCTAAGAAGCACGTGGTGTTCGGCACAGTTGCGGGAGCGCTGATTGGTCAGTGCGGGACTGTTGGCTGAGGAGAAAGGGGGAGGGAAAGCGCACGCCTGCCGGTGATTGGCTCACCTCGGAGTCTCGTCCGAGTTACCATAGCAACTACTTCTTGTAAACACGCAAGGAGAACTGTCAGAGGACGCAGATTGTTTTAATAGCACTGTAAGTGAGGGAATAAGGTGTTTAATGCATCGAGAGCTCTGTTGGAGGTTTTTGTTTGTCGAGGTCTGCGATAGATCAGTCGGAAAGCTCGTCGTCCTGTGAGTCGGTAGGGATCGAGGTAGGCAGGGTCAGCGGATGAGCATAGGTGATAATCGGACGGATGCAGGTAGTGTAAATACGACTTTTGAGTGTTTGTGCTCCTGTGGTGACTAAACGACCACGGGACACGTAACCGTCGCACTCATATTGCCGTCCGAGTGTGAGCTGCTATCTGATTGGCCGAATGCTTGACCAATGGAGTTAGACGTTATATCCAGAGAAGAACACAACATGTGAAAACTTCAATGTTATGATGGTGATACTGTAAACAGCTTACAAACATACGGTTGTTGGTCTCCAAGAGAACTGGTCAGAAACAAAGTCAAAGCCGCCGTGAAGACGTATAGTTCGTAGATCTTTAATAGTAGAGCAAATAAATAAAACTAGAAATTAAATTCTAAAGAAACGGATGGACCGGAAGAGGTTAGTTGTAGGCCCAAAATAGTGATTTCATCATATCCAACGTATGAACAAAGGAAGGTAACCTTACGTTATTCCATTGTTGTACGTTAAATTTACAAAACTCGGATACACTTCTGTTTGGACAGACTAGGATGAAGACCAGGTGTCCAGTAATGTGGAAGCACGTGTTGAAAGCTACAGACGGATGAAAGGATTTTTAATATTGTTACGACATTACACAACAATCCACGTGCTTATCGAATGGTCCAGAGGAATCCGGCTGAATTTTGTGGCGTACGTGATTTCAACATGCGCTCGCGACATTTTTCTGGACGTTGCCAGCCCGCGCACTGTGTCAAGGCCGCAATCAATTGCGTACTAGTGTAGAGCTGATGCGTAGTGTTTTCTAGTAGACGCCTATTAGCGAATATTCTGGAACCTCGGCAGGGCATAAATAAATACAAGTACTCGGCGACGTTCAGTTTCAGTTTGAGTTGCGATTTATTGGAATGCGGTTCGCAGTATTATAGTTCAGAGTTATTGTCGGGCGATTACTCTGTGCGTTCAAGTGGTTATTAGCGAAATGTAATTATTGTGGCGAAGTGTTGTGTTTTATAGTCGGGCGGTATAACATCTTCTCTTGTGTTATAACTCAGGGAACCCGCAATAATTGGTTCTGCCAATTATTCAGGCTGCCTTTTTTTGTGACGAGCTGAAAATTAATCAGAACAACACACAATAAATATAAAAGGATTCAGGGAAGGGGAAACTGTTGATTTATGCACCCAGTATAGTCGGTACTCCTGATGACATCTCTTTATTACATATTGTATTATTTGCTCTACTTAAAATTCTTGACACATATGCTTCAATAGCTTAAAGTTTACATGATGATTATATTTTATTCTTTTACAAGGCCCCCTCAAAATAAGATGTACATCAAATTTAATTAAGTCCCCGGATCCGGGATTTACTCTAATACGTTAAGAATGATTACCTCGCCATATAGAGCTTTAAAATTTTTTCATTTGAAGAATGGTCTTTATTAATCTTTTAAACAATAAGGCTTTACATTTTAGAGCTATAACTCTTTTACTAGAAATAAGTATACAAGTTATAAGTATACAATTACTCTCAGTGCTTAAAATGTCTTAACGTGGTTAAATTAATTGTCTTTTGTTGAATATAATATTTAGTATTTCATAAGCACGGAAGGCTTGCCTCCGTGTCACCTCTTTTGATGTCCTCCAGCTCTGCGTTATTCCAGTCGTAGGTCCTCGGTTGCAGCATGTTTGAAGTAGGTCAGGTATCCCTCATTATCTTCGTATCCTGGAATGGTGTAGTCCTGAAGTCTTTTAGATCATGGTGGCTCCTGGTTCTCTGCTCTTGGCTAATGGTTAGTAATAGCTCGTTGATCTGAATGATTAACACAAAGTTTCATTCACCTGTATCCACTTCACATGATTGTTTGATTGTAGCACTTCACTTCATGGTATTACCACAGTTTTAATTACATAAGTATTATATTTTAAGATTTTTGAAGAGATGTCACCGGCGCTAAATTTTAGTTATTCATTCTCACTCGTTTACACCATATTTATATGAGTCGCGGTTCAACTACATTAACGCAACACATTGTTTAATAGTATAAAGAATGCCTCTGTGTCTTAACTGACGGATTAATTACATTTTGTAATAAACTATTTTTAACGTTGCACATATCGGCAGTACACAGCTTACTGGTTGACCGCTGCATTGCAAGTGGGCGAAAATAGTTAGGGGTGAGAGTTGTAATCTCGCGACAGTTCAATTCAACATAAAAGTAGTTCCAAGTTTCTTTTTTATTTAAAGGACTAAAATTAGATTAAATAATTAAGTAGAGAGATTCTTAGTTACAATTGCTCTCAAAGTACATTATAGTGATCTAGTTTAATATTTAAATAATAATCAATTTACAATTATTTTTAGTTAGTTAAGAGGTCGGAAAACAAGTTGGTTCTGGTTGGCTCCTGTTTATGCAGGATTAATTAACAAGCTTTACCCTTTCTGTACAATCGTATTCCTTTTAATATATTATTAGACTTTTTATTTAAATATTATTATTATTTAATGATTACAATACGCTTTAGGTTAAAATGTGAGATTTTATTAAACACTTAAAATTTATCAACCTATACATTATCAACTAACACTTTTTTTTTTTTTTTTTTTTTTTTTTTTTTTTTTTTTTTTTTTTAATGAAATTGTCACAGCGGGACAACTGTAATACAATTGTATTTTATATCAGTTAACATTTTTATTGCGTGTGAACAACGTTTGTAAGAGATTTGTTGTGTTGTAAGAGACTGGCTTGTTGATTACAAACTGTTTAATTGTGATAATCAAAGCTGGTGATTAGTGACGTAATTGGTGTCTTGTATTTTGTTTTCCACTGCACCATACGACGATCAGTAGACGTCGTAACAATATTTCTACAAATAGTAGCTGTTACGCCATTGTCAGTTGTATAATAATTGGCAAAACTAATTGTCACATCTGAGTTGACTTTTGTTAACTCGTTAGCGTACGTAACTGTGAACTGAAGTTAATAAAAATATTAGTTGAGCAAGTAGAGCTTGTAGAGTGTTGAGCTACACCTCTAGGCTTTCGTTCCCCTGTCAGTTGAGTACTTAAGCGTATTCCTTAAAATGTTAGTAAATGTAACGGTACTTGGTAAAGTTTGTTACGCTACTTTCCTTGCGAAATATGACTCGAAGCAAGCGCTAATTAGGGCTTTAACAGTAATTACGATGCAACAGTTGTAGTGTTGTTTGTTGATATTTAACTGGCACTGTTTTAACTAACGTACTGTTACGTCACATAAACGTACCACCGAGTGACTTGTAACTGTAAGTATAGTGAAGTTTCTGAATCAAGAAAATTAAAAATGTAAGAAAATATGATTAAAAAGAAAGATTAATTACATTATAGATATATGCTTTGTTTTAGGTAAATCCAAATTTAAGGAAATGCAGTGTAGACGGGATTGTAGAAATCGCAATATTTTGAAACGCTAGCAAACATTTCACAAGACAAAACACAACCATCATTTCCATTCTCTAGGGACGTTTGTAGATTACATAACTGTCGAGTAAGTGTTGGCAGCCAGTGGGCCATAGTATTAAAAAACATAATGAGACGGCACGTTCCATTCAACCCCAGTGGGAACACAGCGACTTCACTCTGTAAACTGTTTATAGAATTACATGCATTGCGTTGCCTTATACAGTAGAGCGCTGTAGTTTTTGTCTGTGTCCATTGTGTCAAAAATGTATGACCAGCAACTTCAGTATATCCACTGCTGTCCTTATTTAATCTATACGCTATAACGTGTAATAATACGTATATATGATATTTCTACTTAAAAAATTTGTATTTTCTCTTTTATTCCCTTAAAAGAACTTGAAAAGTGTGATTTACGAAGAGCATAAGGAAACAGGAGGGAAAAACACTTGTGAGAGACAAGCTTTAAATTAAACTTACTTAGAACAAATTATCGGAAAAATTCATCTGGTTTTGTGAGAGACTATAGAAAAAGGATTAACATGGACCTACAAATGGAAATTTGTTAAGAAAATGTTCACCTAGGAAGCCATAGTCCACTAAGTCAAAACAGAATTTCAACTTGACCCACTTTATGCCTGGCATTTGCTTCAAGGTACCATGGGTGGATAGCCTGGATATCTGAATAATAAAAGAAATTCTATACAAATCTAAACAATTTTCAAAAAGGTATGGTTTATAGGGGGTAGACATTGATAGGCATTTTTATTGATCAATAAAATTTAGCATACAAATTTCTCATTTAATACTCCTTTAAATATTATTATTCGGTCCTTCAGTCTTTTGACTGGTTTGTACCCTCCCCGCATATACCCGTGGTGCGTGTGTTACTGAGTCTCTCACAGGTATATGGAACCTACAGTATAACGCCCGATCCAAACATAGTTGGGGAGGGTTTATACTAGGCAGGATACCCATCGCTGGGTTGCCATTGCCTAGCGAGGGGGAACGGTCGTATCTAAATCGATGGCCCCGGTGGGAAACGAACTGGCGCCGACAGCGTAGTAGCGCCCCACGCTAGCCACTACCCCACGACCGCTCCTCCTTTAAATATAAACATCGTATATACGGGGAGCTAAAGTATAACGAGTAAAAAATATCGGTATGGAGAACCATACATGACTTCCATATTCTAAGATTTATATTTAAAATCATTTTCAGCCAAACAGCCAGGGAAGGAATTTTAACAAAAAAACCCTTCTTTCTTGCCAATAACGTAGTACACATATAAAAAATATTATCCCCTCCCCTTTCAACTATAATTTTGATTTATAGAAAATTACCCCCAGCCCGTTCAACTAGCCTCTTCATTTATAGATATTTCATCTACGTTTCTACAGTGGATTATTAAGATCTTATCAGGATACTTTATCAAAATTAAGTACTTTACTCATGTTACAACAAAAAATGTTTCAGGTAAACTGCCCTTTCCCCGTAACCGATCTTCACCAAAATCAACAGACATTGAGTTCTCTATAGCTCAGGCACATATGTAAAAAATTATTTGATTCTGTTTGAATTTACGGCAGTTATGGTTCGTCATATAAAAAATTACCTATGTTAAAACATAAAACATGAGATTTATAAAACATATCTAAGATTTATATTTAAAATCATTTTTGAAATAAAATATACCTACTAACGCTGGGGAAATCTGAGGAGCCAATCAGAGTTGGGCCTACCTGTCACTCTGCTGAATTTGGTGGAAAGCCCTGTCACTGTCGTCAAAGTATCAGCCTTGACAGGGTCCTCTTTTTCTGCAAAATGGGAGAGGCTTGAGATGGAGTGAGTGACATGGTCCCCACCTCAATGAAGAACCCATTGTTTTATAAAAATATATTTAAATTTTGAAAAATGAAAATTCTTTTCTTGTTGTAAATATTTATATTTTATAATCAAAATGACTTTATCAAAAAACAAACATTATTTTTTTATAATAAGTACTTACATATGTTTCTTAATATGCTTACTTTTTCTTCAATGTTGATGATCATTTCCAAACATTCTGACAAAATTGTATCTACAGAACAGTTAACATTCCCCAGGTTTCCATTTCTGCTAATTTCTCATTACACCTTCCACTGACGTATTATTAACCATCAAACACTGACACTGACACTGACACTGTACACTGTTACGACAGTGGTGTCCAGTGTTTTTTTATTTATATATATATATAGTAATATATATATACATATATATATATATATCACTATATATATATATATATATATAAATAATATATTAATATATATTTATATATAAATATTTATAATAATAATAGTATGTTTTTCTTTTTTTTAATTCTAAATAAAAAAAAAAAAGAAAAACATACTATTATATATATATATATATACATATGTATATATATTTATTATATATGAATATATAAATATGGTAATACAGTAGTATTAACATTAATATTTTTAATTTAACTATAAATATACTGTAAGCATATATTTTATTAACCGGATTTGCAAAATGTGGGTGTACAAAAATTGATGTAATTATTGTATTTTAACTAACTCTTTAACTGTTACTAGTTATTCAGTTCCGTAATTTTATTTTAATCAATAAATAGAGATAGGAAGAAATGAAGGAAAGAGTATATAAAGTTGCGAATCTAGTATTGGCTGTAAGTCTATTGTATAATAAACCGTACACCAGATATTATAAGCCATATATAAAAAAAAATAAAATAAAAAAAAATAAGATGCCTGAGTGAAAAAGGGTTATTTTGATAGAATAAATTATTTAATATTATACTCTTATTATGTTAACAGAATTAAACTGTCTTTTAATATCAAAAATTAATGTTCTTCATAAACTACAACATATAAAAGATAAGCTAAAATTAAGCTAATGGGTTCATACCTCATTTATGGAAAATTATCCTCTTTTTAATTAAAAAAAATTCTTCTTATATAGTATTTGTGGCATTCTTATTTTTTGGTATTATATTGGTGATTTGTTCAAACAATTGGCTGGGTTGTTGAATAGGAGTCGAAATAAATATGGTATCATTTTTGCCTTTTATGATAAATAAAATAAGAGTTTACTCATCTGAGTCAATAATTAAATATTTTATTATTCAGAGAATGGGTTCAAGACTATTATTCCTGTTTGTTGTTATTTTAGGAATATTATTTCAAGTAAAATATTTTATTATAATTAGTTTAATAATTAAAATTGGATCTCCTCCATTCCATTATTGATATGTTTCAGTAATTGATGGATTGTCTTGACTAGTGTCTTTTTTAATTATAACCGTTCAGAGGATTATTCCCATTATTTTATTGAGTTATTTAGATATAAGATTGATTTTATTTATTGTTTTATCATGTATTTGAGGCTCATTAGGGGGACTGTGTTATTCATCAATTCGAAAAATTTTAGCATATTCATCAATTTACAATTTAAGTTGAATTTTTAGAGGGGTTATATTGATAAATTATATATGGCTGGTATATTTTTTAATTTATTCCCTCTCTTTATTTTTGACTTGTTATCTGTTTTGAATAAATAATATAAATTATTTAAATCAAATTTTTATTTTGTTTAACAATAGGGTTAAATCATTAATGTTAATAATTATTTTTATGTCAATAGGTGGATTACCACCATTTTTAGGGTTTTTCCCAAAATTTATGATAATTTATTGTCTTTTGGTTAATAAAATGTATTTTTTATGTTTAATTTTAGTAATAACTGCTTTATTAGTGTTATTTTATTATTTGCGAGTTGTAATGACAGGGTTAATGATAAACAATATATCTTTAAAGTTGTCAACTTTTAGATTAAATAATACATTATTTATAGTAAATTCTTTATTGATTGGATTTATAGTTGTAACCTTATTTAATGTTATGAATTAGTAAGGTTTTAAGTTAATAAAACTATTATCCTTCAAAGTTAAAAATATAATTTCTTGTAAGCCTTAGATTTATTTTAATCACCTTTAAATTTGCAATTTAATATTATTATTAAATATAAGACTAGATTGAAGAAAAAAATAAGAGAATAGGGAAGAAATATTAGATTAGATTAGATTATTGAGAGGAAAGCATATCCATAAATAAATTTACAGTTTATTACCTAATTCAGTCATCTCAATTGGGAATAAATCAATGATTAGTTATGAATAAGTGATTTTTCTCAACTAATCATAAAGACATTGGAACATTATATTTCATTTTTGGGATTTGATCGGGAATAGTAGGTACAACTTTAAGAGTTCTTATTCGTGTTGAATTAGGCATTCCTGGATCTTTTATTGGAGATGATCAAATTTATAATGTGACTGTTACTGCTCATGCTTTCGTTATAATTTTTTTTATAGTGATGCCAGTTATGATTGGAGGATTTGGGAATTGATTGGTTCCTTTGATAATTGGTGCTCCTGATATGGCTTTCCCTCGAATAAATAATATAAGTTTTTGATTATTACCACCTTCATTGACATTATTATTAATTGGTAGAATGGTTGATAGAGGTGTAGGTACTGGTTGGACAGTTTATCCTCCGTTGTCAAGAGGCGTTGCACACTCAGGATCTTGTGTTGATTTAACTATTTTTTCTTTACATTTGGCTGGAGCTAGCTCAATCCTAGGTGCAGTTAATTTTATTAGAACAATTTTTAATATACGATCAGTGGGAATATACATGGATCGGTTACCTTTATTTGCGTGGGCAGTATTAATTACTGCTTTTTTATTATTGCTTTCATTACCAGTTTTAGCTGGTGCAATTACAATATTATTAACTGATCGAAATTTGAATACTTCTTTTTTTGATCCTTCAGGTGGAGGAGATCCAATTTTATACCAACATTTATTTTGATTTTTTGGACATCCTGAAGTATATATTTTAATTTTGCCTGGATTTGGACTAATTTCTCACATTATCACTCAAGAGAGAGGAAAAATTGAATCTTTTGGATCACTAGGAATAATTTATGCTATAATATCAATTGGTATTTTAGGATTTGTTGTTTGAGCACATCATATATTTACAGTTGGTATGGATGTTGATACACGGGCTTATTTTACTTCTGCTACAATAATTATTGCTGTTCCAACTGGAATTAAAGTTTTTAGATGATTAGCAACTTTGAGAGGAGTTAAAATCAAGATAAGACCTTCAATTTTATGAGCAGTAGGTTTTGTTTTTCTTTTTACTATTGGTAGGTTGACTGGGGTGATTTTGGCTAATTCATCAATTGATATTGTATTACATGATACATATTATGTTGTAGCTCATTTTCATTATGTGTTATCAATAGGTGCAGTATTTGCAATTTTAGGAAGATTTATTCATTGATATCCTTTATTTACTGGATTATCTTTAAATTCTAATTGATTAAAAATTCATTTTTTGATTATGTTTATAGGGGTAAATTTAACCTTTTTTCCCCAACATTTTTTAGGATTGAGAGGTATACCACGTCGATATTCAGATTATCCTGATGCATTTATATCATGAAACATTGTATCTTCTATTGGAAGAAGAATTTCATTTATTGGAATTTTATTTTTATTGTTTATTATTTGAGAAAGATTTATTTCACATCGATTGATTTTATATTCAATTAATATAAATTCTTCTATTGAATGGTTACATAAACTTCCTCCGTCTGAGCACTCATATAGTGAGATTCCATTATTAGTTCAATTCTAATATGGCAGATGAAGTGCGATGAATTTAAGATTCATATATAAATAACTTTTGTTAGAAATTTCTAATTGATCTTATATTAATATGCAGGACGCTATATCACCATTAATAGAACAGTTAATATTTTTTCATGATCATACTTTAACTATTTTAATTATTATCACTTCAATTGTTACTTATATAATAACAGTTATCATATTTAATAATATTGTTAATCGACTTTTATTAGAAGGACAATTACATTGAATTTTTTTGAACACTTTTGCCTGCCTTAACATTAATTTTTATTGCATTCCCATCTTTACGATTATTATACTTATTGGATGAAATTAATAAACCTTTAATAACTTTAAAAATTATTGGTCATCAATGATATTGATCATATGAATATTCAGATTTTTTAAATATTGAATTTGATTCTTATATAAAATCTCAAAATGATATATTAATTAGAGAATTCCGTTTATTAGAAGTAGATAATCGAACGATTTTACCTTTTAGTACTCAAATTCGATTATTGATTTCATCATTTGATGTTATTCATTCATGAGCTATACCATCTATGAGAATTAAAGTGGATGCCGTGCCTGGTCGATTAAACCAAGCGAGAATATTTATCAATCGACCTGGTGTATCATTTGGTCAATGTTCTGAAATTTGTGGAGCAAATCATAGATTTATACCTATTGTTATTGAAAGAGTTGATATAAATTGTTTTATTAATTGATTAATAAGCTATTCATTAAGTGACTGAAAGTAAGTGATGGTCTCTTAAACCAATTTATAGTAACTAACGACTACTTTTAATGATGAAAAGTTAGTTTATTATAAAAACATCAATCTGTCAGATTCAAGAAACTAAGAATGGTATTTTTCTATCCCACAAATATCTCCAATAAATTGATGTTCTTTGTTTTTCTTTTTTTTATTAATTGTTACTTTAATTATAACTTTTATTTATTTTTCTTTTATGAAAATTCCAAAGATAAATTTGACTAATAATTTTAATAATTTATATAACTGATTATGATAACAAATTTATTTTCAACTTTTGATCCATCAACAGGGTTATTTTCATTAAATTGATTAAGTTCTTTAATTTTATTATTATTCATGCCTATAGGGTTATGATATATTCCTAGTCGTTATGTAATTTTTATAAATAAAGTTTTAAATACAATAAGTTTTGAATTAAATTTATTAATAAGTTCAGGATCTTTTGGTAGATCATTATTATTTTGTTCTTTATTTATTTTTATTCTATTCAATAACTTTCTTGGATTGTTTCCATATATTTTCACTAGATCAAGACATCTAGTATTTTCTCTTAGTTTAGCTCTTCCTCTTTGATTGACTTTTATTTTATTTGGATTTATTAATAATACAAATCATATGTTTTGTCATTTAGTTCCAATAGGAACTCCAATAATTTTAATACCTTTCATGGTATGTATTGAAACTGTCAGAAATTTAATTCGACCAGGGTCCTTGGCTGTTCGTCTAACAGCAAATATGATTGCTGGTCATTTACTAATAACATTATTAGGAAATAGATCAACTAATTTAGAAATTTATATAAATTTAATTATTTTAATTCAGATATTATTGATATTATTTGAATCAGCAGTTTGTATAATTCAATCTTATGTTTTTACAGTTTTAAGAACTCTGTATTATAGAGAAGTATCTTAATGAATAATCATCCGTATCATTTAGTTGATTGTAGACCATGACCTCTAACGGGGTCAATTGGGGCTCTAACTTTTGTTTCTGGTATAGTAATAATATTTCATATACAAAATTTTATTTTATTATCTTTTGGATTTTTAATTTTAATTTTAACTATAATTCAATGATGACGTGACATTTCGCGTGAAGGGACGTTTATAGGATTTCATACAATAGTTGTAGTGAGAGGTCTAAAATTAGGAATAATTTTATTTATTGTGTCAGAAATTTTATTTTTTATTTCTTTCTTTTGGGGATTTTTTCATAGAAGATTAAGACCTGTCATAGAAATTGGTATAAGTTGACCTCCTTCTGGAATTATGCCTTTTAACCCAATACAAATTCCTCTATTAAATACTATAATTTTATTGTGTTCTGGAGTAACAATTACGTGAGCTCATCATTCCATAATAGAAAGTAAATATAATGAATCTGTTTATGGTATTTTATTAACTTTAATATTAGGTATATATTTTACTATTCTTCAGGTATATGAATATTTTGAATCATCGTTTTGTATTTCAGATTCTGTATACGGATCAACGTTTTTTGTATCAACAGGGTTTCATGGAATTCATGTTATTATTGGAAGAACGTTCATTATAATTTGTTTATTACGTCAATTGAAATTTCATTTCTCTAGAACTCATCATTTTGGTTTTGAAGCAGCTGCTTGATATTGACATTTTGTTGATATTGTTTGACTATTTTTATATATATCAATTTACTGATGGGGTAGATAAATATTCTATTAGTATATAAGTATATTTAACTTCCAATTAAAAGGATTAATTTTTAAATAGAATAATTTTCAATGTTGTAAGTTATTGTATTATGATATTATTAATTTTATTTACTTTAATAACTCTTTTATATTTTGTGTCAACTAAATCAATAATTGATCGTGAAAAATCATCTCCATTTGAGTGTGGATTTGATCCTTTTGAGTCATCTCGAATTCCTTTTTCAAGACATTTCTTTATAATTGCAGTCATCTTCCTTATTTTTGATGTTGAATTAGTGATTATTATACCCATAGTTATTGCAATATCAACTATTAATATTATTGAAATTTATTTAGTGATATTGTTATTTTTATTATTTTTAATATTAGGCTTATATCATGAATGAAAAAATAGTATGTTAAATTGAATTTAATGGGAATGTATTTTATTATAATTATTGGATTGCAATCAATAGGTGCTCATACTAGCCATTCTTAAAAGCAATGAAGTAATAAATACATTTAGTTTCGACCTAAAAAAAGAATCTTTATTCCTTTGTTTATTAATTGAAGCCAAAAATAAGGCACTTTATTGTTAATAAAGTTATTGAACATATAATTTCCAATTAAAAGGAAATAAGAATAAAAGCAGCTGCTAACTAGCTTTTAAAGCGGTTAAACTCCGTTTTTTCCTTATTTATAAAGTTTATAAAACATTTCATTTTCATTGAAAAGAGAGGAAAATCCTTATAAATATTTAAAAATATTTATTACCTTAATATCTTCAATATTATGCTCTAATGTTTAAGCTATTTAAATATATCATAATTAGAAATCAAGCAATAAATGTTATTATTTGAATCTTGAAATTATTTTTTCTTATATTAATATTAAATATTATAATTAATTTTATCAATTCAATCATGCCTTGAGGCCCAATTTTTTCTCCTCATCCCAAATCAATTGATTTTTGAAATATAAGTGAATTTTTTAAAAAAAGAAATAGAGTATGAAAGGTTGATAGTTGTTTTAAAAATCATATGGAATTTATGAACTCTCTTGTAAATTTTTTTACTATGGATGAAAACATGGATATTTCATATCCAATTAATAACCCTAGAAAAGATAAAGCCATTGCTATTAGTTTCCCCTCGATGGGGAGAATAATTCTTACAGGATTATTAAATATGATTCATCTAAATATAGACCCTGATAAAATTGAATAAATAGATAAAACCATGATTCTCTTTAATATACTATTAAATGACTCGTTTTGTGAACTAAAATTATAATAACTAAAATTTATGTTTATTGAAAAATATGTTAATCGGGCAGAATAGAAAGATGTTATTCCAATTCCAATATATATCAATAATAAAATTAAAAAGTTAATATTTCTGGAGCATATTATTTCTATAATTAAATCTTTTGAATAAAACCCTCTCATAAAGGGTATCCCACATAATGATAAATTTGCAATATTTATGAATGTTCTAGTTATTGGTATATTATAACTTATACAGCCCATTATGCGAATATCTTGATTATTCATTAATCTATGAATCAATACTCCAGCACATAAAAAAAGTGACGCCTTAAATAAAGCATGAATAATAAGATGAAAAAAAGATAATATTGGATAACCAAATATTAAAATTGATATTATAATTCCTAATTGTCTTAAAGTTGATAATGCAATAATTTTTTTTAAGTCAAATTCAAAATTTGCAGCTAGACCTGATATAATTATTTTTAGTAATGATAACATTAAAAATACTTGAATTAGATAGAATGATATAATTAAATTTCTGAATCGAATAATTAAATATACTCCTGCAGTAACTAATGTTGATGAGTGAACAAGGGCCGATACTGGAGTTGGAGCAGCTATAGCTGCTGGAAGTCATGAAGAAAAAGGAATTTGAGCTCTTTTTGTAAATCCTGCAATAACAACTAGCATAATTATTGGACTCATTATTATCTTATTAATAAAAGATATAAAATTTCAAGATCCAAAATTTACTATTCATGCAATTAATAAAAGGATTATAACATCTCCAATACGATTTATTAATGCCGTTAGTATCCCAGCATTTCTAGAATTTAAATTTTGATAATAAACAACTAAACAATATGATACTAATCCTAATCCATCTCATCCAATGAGAATGCTTACTATATTAGGTCTAATAATTAATAATACTATTGACATTACAAATATTATAATAATATAAATAAATCGATTAATATATTTATCATTTATCATATATATACCTCTATATAATATAACCATTGATGAAATAAATATAACAGTTGAAAGAAATAAAGTTGATATAAAATCAAAAATTAATGTTATATAAATATTACATGAATTAATTGTAACAATTAGTCATTCTATTATAATTGCATAATCAAAAATAATCATATTTATTGATAAAATTAATATTATTAATCTTAAAATCAATAAAATTAAGAAAATATATGTATTAAGTTTATTTTTAGTAATGATCCAATATAAATTTATATTTTTAAATCCACAATTTAATGTTTTATTTTAAACTAATTGAATTATATCAATAATGTTAATTTCAAAATAATTAAATTTAATGGAATTCAATGTATTATAATTAAAAAAAATTCACGTACGTTCCCAGAATTAAAAGAGTAACAACCCGAGAAAATTATTCCATGTTGGGTATGAGAGTATAGATATAAACTATAACAAGCTGATAAAAATGAAGAAAAAGATAGGAAAATTATACACAATGGATTTCAAGACATTAATCTATTTAAAATTATAATTTCTTCTGCTAGACTAATTGTTGGAGGACATGAAATATTTCTAGAAGATATTAAAAATCATATGAGAGTTATTGAAGGCATAAATCTTAATATTCCTTTATTAATTAAGATTCTACGTCTTCCCGAACGTTCATAAGAAATATTTGCTAAGCAAAATAAAGCAGATGAACATAAACCATGTCCAATTATTATGAAATATGCTCCGACTATGCCTCATATATTTATTGTTATAATTCCTCCAATAACTAATCTTATGTGAGCTACAGAAGAGTATGCAATTATAGATTTTATATCAATTTGCATTATACAAGATAATCTAATCATAATTCCCCCTATTAATGAAATAGAAATTCAGATGAATCTATAATTGATAAATATTACTGGTATAATATATATAACACGAATTAAACCATAAGTTCCTAATTTTAAAAGAATTCCAGCCAAAATTATAGAACCAGAAACAGGTGCTTCGACATGAGCTTTTGGTAATCAAAAATGACATATAAATAATGGAACCTTAATTATGAATGCTAATGTTATCCCTAAGTAAATAAACCTATTATCTGATCTCATTAACATTATAATATTAGTTATATTATTTCTATACATATATATAATTGAAACTAATATGGGGAGAGATGCGAATAAAGTATAAAACAATAAATAATATCTAGCATTCACTCGTTCAGGTTGATACCCCCATCCTATGATAATAATTATGGTAGGGATCAAACTAGTTTCAACAAAGATATAAAATATTATAATATTGTATGAAAAAAATGATAAAATTAATAATGTTATTAATAATAACACTATAAACAAAAATAAATTTATATTATTATATTTATATAAAGGACTAGAATTAATTATTAAGAAGGTAATTCAAATTGTAAGAATAATTAATCTATATGAAATATTATCTATATGTATGTTATATCTTAGTATAATTAAATCTTTTCTAAAGAATAAGATGATAAATAGCACTAAAAGAATTAGTATATTTCTTAATAACCATATGTTAAATAATAAAGGGGTTAAAAATAATGAAAATAAAACTAATTTTAACATGTTTTTAAAGATATTGATAATAGTTGATCATTACCATGTGATCGAATCATATTAATCAATCTTGATAATCCTACAACTCCTTCACAAACACTAAATGTTAGCAAAACTATTAATATATATATATCATTTAATTCAATTGATAGAAATGCAGAAAATATACAAAATAATCTTAAAATTATTAATTCTAATCTTCATAAACTTATTATGATATGTTTTCGATTTAAACATAATGAGATAATGCCCGATATAAATATAATTAAATACAATAAAGGTAATGACAAATTCATTCGTTTTAATAGTTTAAAAAAAATTTAGATCTTGTAAATCTAAGATAAATTAATAATTTTAAAACTTCAGAAGAGAGTAAAGAATCATTTTAAGCACCCAAAGCTTACATTTTTATTAAATTATCTTCTGTATGAAAATTATAATATCAATTACAATTCTATTATCAATAAATTTTATTTTTATGAAGCACCCATTATCAATAGGATCTATTTTATTAATACAAACAATACTAACCAGAATTATTTGTATATTTTATATAAATTCTTATTTTTTTTCTTATATCTTATTTCTTGTTTTTATTGGAGGAATATTAATTTTATTTATATATATATCAAGAATTGCTTCAAATGAAAAATTTTATTTTTCAATAAAATTATTAATATTAAACATAATTATCTGAATTTTGATCATAACTATAAATACTATTAGATTTAAGATAGATAGAGTTAATAAATTATTGGAAATGAATAATTTATTTGATAGATTTATAATTAAAAAATTATATATATTTCCGTCAGGAATAATAACTATTATGTTAGTTATTTATCTTCTATTTACATTGATTGTTGTTGTGAATATTATTAGAATTAAATTGTCTCCTTTACGAAGAAAATTTTAACGAATGTTAAACATCACTCGACGTATACACCCATTAATTAAAATAATAAATAATTCACTAATTGATTTACCGGCAGCTCCGAATTTATCATATTGATGAAATTATGGATCGCTGCTAGGAATATGTTTAGTTGTTCAAATTTTAACTGGATTATTTTTGTCAATACATTATAATGCAGATGTAGCAAGTGCATTTAATAGATTAAGACATATTTGTCGTGATATTAATCATGGATGAATATTACGAATTTCACACGCAAATGGAGCCTCATTGTTTTTTATTTGTGTTTATTTGCATGTTGGGCGAGGACTATATTATGGTTCATATAAAAATTTTGAAACTTGAGCTGTAGGAGTGATCATTTTATTAACTTTAATAGCTACTGCTTTTATAGGTTATGTCCTTCCATGGGGACAAATATCATTTTGAGGAGCAACAGTCATTACGAATTTATTGTCAGCAATTCCATATCTTGGAACAACTTTGGTAAATTGAATTTGAGGAGGATTTGCTGTTGATAATGCAACATTAACTCGATTTTATTCTTTCCATTTTATTATACCATTTGTTGTTTTAGCATTAACAATTGTACACCTTATTTTCTTGCATGTTTTGGGGTCAAACAATCCACTTGGAATTAATTCAAATAATGATAAAATTCCATTCCATCCTTATTTTTCTATTAAAGATGTACTAGGATTTTTATTAATTTTAATTATTTTTTTTTGTTATATGATACTTGAACCATATAAATTAAGTGACCCTGATAATTTTACTCCAGCAAACCCATTAGTTACTCCAAAACATATTCAACCAGAATGATACTTCTTATTTGCATATGCAATCCTACGATCTATTCCTAATAAATTAGGAGGAGTAATTGCATTATTCATATCAATTTTTATTTTAATTTTTGTTCCCTTCATAAACAATTCAAAATTTATAGGACTATTAAATTACCCTATTAATCAGATTTTATTTTGATATTTATTCATTGTTTTAATTTTATTAACTTGGATTGGAGCTTGTCCTGTTGAATACCCATATATCAAGATCGGGATACTTTTAACAACAATGTATTTTATATATTTTGTTTTAGACCCTATAATTAAATCTTTTTGAGATAAATTAATTAAATAGTTAATTAGCTTATAAATAAAGCATTTACTTTGAAAGTAAAGAAAAGAAAATTAAGTTCTATTAACTTAATATTAAGACAATTTTTAATGAACTAAATAATAGATTTAATCATGAAAAAAAAATCAATAAATTTAAACTTACTGGTAAATATGATTTTCATGCTAAATATATTAATTTATCATAACGATAACGAGGTAAAGTACCTCGAACTCAAATAAATAAAAATGAAATTAATGTTAGTTGAATAGGAAAAACCAAAGAATTAATTTTTCTACCTAGAAATATTAAACAAAATATTATACTCATAAAAATAATTCTAGCATATTCAGGTAAAAAAATAAATGCAAATCCTACACCTCTATACTCAACATTAAATCCAGAAACTAATTCTGATTCCCCTTCAGAAAAATCAAATGGTGATCGATTAGTTTCAGCTATTGATGATGAAATTCAACAAATTCTCAAAGGAAAAAACAGAAATACTAATCATATAAATTGTTGAAAAAAATAAAATTCAATTAAATTAAAACTCTCAATCATTACAATAGGGCACAAAATAATTAATACGAGACTGACTTCATATGAAATAGTTTGAGCAATTGATCGAATACAACCCAATATAGCGTAATTAGAATTTGATGATCAGCCTGTAATCATTAAACTATAAACCCCTATTCTTGTACAAAAAAAAAAAATATTATACCCATATTGAACGAAACACAATTGATTAAGTATGGATAAATAACTCACAATAATAAAGAATTAAATAAGCCTAACACAGGTCTAATTATATAAATTAAATAATTGGATAACATTGGTATATTTCTCTCTTTTAAGAATAACTTAATAGCATCTGAAAATGGTTGTAAAATACCGATAAATCCTACTTTATTTGGACCCTTACGAATTTGAATATATCTTAAAATCTTACGCTCCATCAAAGTTAAAAATGCAACACCAATCAAAATAAACAAAGCAGTAATTAAAACAGTAATTATAAACATTTTCTACATGTAATATTATTACATAATTAAATTCTAAATTTAATGCACTTTTTGCTAAAATAGAATAAATTAAATTATTTGACATGGTCCTTTCGTACTAATATCAAAAATATATTAGTAGATAGAAACCAACCTGGCTCACGCCGATTTGAACTCAGATCATGTAAGAAATTAAAGGTCGAACAGACCCAGAATATTTAGATTTTGCTCTAAACTCTTTTCTTAATCCAACATCGAGGTCGCAATCTAATTTATCGATATGAACTCTCCAAATTAATAACGCTGTTATCCCTAAGGTAATTTAATCTTATAATCAAAAAATTGGATCAATTAAGCATTAATTTATGAAAAGTTCATTTAAAGTTTTATTTATTATAATGTCACCCCAACAAAAAATAAAATAATTTTTTCAGTTGTTAATTCTAAATTCTAGTAAAACAAATTTATTTAAAATTCTATAGGGTCTTCTCGTCCCACTTATTTATCTAAGATTTTTTACTTAAACTCTAAATTCAATCTATTTTAATTAAAAAAGAAAATTTTTCATCCATTCATTCATACAAGCCTTTAATTAAAAGACTAATTATTATGCTACCTTTGCACGGTCAACTTACCGCGGCCATTAAAATATCATTGGGCAGAATAGACCTTTAATATTTTTCTAAAGGACATGTTTTTGGTAAACAGGTGAAAATTATATTTGCCTAGTTCTTAAATACAACTTATTATAATTTACTAATTTAATCATTTTAATAAAAATATTTTTATTAATTTAATTTTCTTAATATATACCTAAAATATATTAAATGTATTAAAATAAAAAATAAAATTTAACTTACTCATATAAAAAGGCTAATTGCAAGCCTATTTAATTAATTAAAATCTAAAATATTATAGAAATTATATTTAGCTTATCCTTAATATAATTAAATAAATATAAAACTTTATATTAAAATATAAGTTATAATATTTATTTTAAATTAAATTTAATTCTTAAGAAACTAGAAATATTATAGTTCGAGAGAAGTTTCATCACTAAAATTATTTTATTAATATTTATATTACAGTAATTAACAAATAACTTTAAATCACTATAATTCGGGAAAAATAAATTTTTATATACAATTAATTAACCCTGATACAAAAGGTACAAATTATAATTTTACTTATTTATATTTATTGTTTGATCTTCACAGTTCAATTAAAAATATTTTTTCCATAAATAATACTAAAACTAAATAATTATTTTTACTTAAAATAATCTCAATAAATTAATTTTAAATTTAAATTATTATTCAAATTATATTGATAAATCAATAATTTTTATTAGTGTAAATAATATGCCTTAAGCTTTAATTTGCACTCTAGCCACACTTTCCAGTACAGCTACTTTGTTACGACTTATCCCACTTTATAGTGGGAGTGACGGGCGATATGTACATAATTTAGAACCTAAATTCAAAAAACTATATTTAATAAATTTACTTTCAAATCCAATTTCATGATTTTCATTATAGAAAACAATTCATTTTTATAATAATGTAATCCATTCTTTCTTTAAAATTAACTGCACCTTGACCTGACATTTTATTAATAAAATAAATGAAAATTATTCTGATAAAGCATTCTTGACAGAGGTATACAAACTTATATAAAGTGAAATCTATCGTGGGTTATCGATTACAAAACAGATTCCTCTGATTAGATAAATTACCGCCAAATTCTTTGAATTTAAAGATCATAACTATTAATAATCTAGTTATTTTATTTACACTTTCAATAATAGGGTATCTAATCCTAGTTTTAGATAAAAGTTTATCAGACATAAAAGTAAACACATATTTATACATTATTTCACCAAAATTTAAAAACCTTACTATTAATTTATTTTTTAACTGAAACTAATATAATTAAATTTAGAGAATCGTGTAACCGCAACTGCTGGCACGAATTTTGTCCTCTATAAATAAAATTATTATCTCTAAAATTAATAATTAATAATACTTAATACTGCGCTATAGATAACTATCATTTAGATAGTTTTCAATCAATTTAAAGTTATGCATGTAATATAATTAAATATTTAATTTACAAGCTAGAATAAAACTCCTCCTTTTAGTTATTTATTAATAGCATAGTTTTCCAAAATGTCAAACAATCCCTTTAAAGCAATATTCACTCAAAAATGTATTATTTTTAATCGATGTTTCCTCACAATAAAAATAAGAATTCATGGCTGGTGAATTTTTTGAAATATACTATTATATTTTTACATTAATTTATAAATCATGGCATCAAACCTTTGTAAACAGATCTTTTACAACAATATTCACTCATTTGAGTAATCCCGGTTTTTTAATATTTATGATTTTATACAGTATATTTATAGTTAAATTAAAAATATTAATGTTAATATTACTGTATTATCACATTTATATATTCATATATAATAAATATATATATATATATGTATATATATATATATAATAGTATGTTTTTCTTTTTTTTTTATTTAGATTAAAAAAAGAAAAACATACTATTATTATTATAAATATTTATTAATATATTATTTACCACTATATACCTCGTAACACACTACAGTACAGTGTGTACTGGACACTGTATTTTTCGTGTTTTGTGGTACAAAATCTGAAATTTTCAGATTGCCTGGCAACAAAATTATTTTATTTTCAACAATTACCATTGTTTGAAAAAGTTTAAATGAATTTTCAAGTACTTTACTCTTGTTAAAACGTAAAAGGTTGCAGGTAAACTACCCCTTCCCCTTAACCGATCTTCACCAAAATCTAAAGGCCTTGAGTGCTCTAGAATTCACTGACGTATGCAGAAAATTATTTGATTCTGTTTGACTTTTCGGCTGTTATCGTTTGCCATAGAAAATACCCTTGTTAAAAAAACGTTGCAGGTAAACTACCCCTTCCCCTCAACCGATCTTCACCAAAAACAACAGGTCTTGACTACTATACAAATCAGGACTGTATGCAGAAAATTATTTGATTCTGTTTGAATTTGCGGCTGTTATCGTTTGCCATATAAAATACCCTTGTTAAAATAACGTTGTAGGTAAACTACCCCTTTCCCTTAACCGATCTTCACCAAAAACAATAGGTCTTGAGAACTCTACAATTTACGGCTGTATGCGAAACATTATTTGATTCTGTTTGAATTTGCGGCTGTTATCGTTTGCCAAAAAAAAAAAATTCCCTTGATAAAAAAAACCGTTGCAGGTAAACTACCCCTTTCCCTCAACCGATCTTCACCAAAAACAACAGGTCGTGAGTACTCTACAAATCAGGGATGTATGCAAAAACTTATTTGATTCTGTTTGAATTTGCGGCAGTTATCGTTTGCCATATAAAATACGCTTGATAAAAAACGTTGCAGGTAAACTACCCCTTCCCCTCAACCGATCTTCACCAAAAACAACAGATCTTGAGTACTTTACAAATCAGGACTGTATGCAGAAAATTATTTGATTCTGTTTGAATTTGCGGCTGTTATCGTTTGCCATATTAAATACCCTTGTTAAAAAAACGTTGTAGGTAAACTACCCCTTTCCCTTAACAGATCTTCACCAAAAACAATAGGTCTTGAGAACTCTATAATTTAGGGCTGTATACAAATAATCTTTTGATTCTGTTTGAATTTGCGGCTGTTATCGTTTGCCATATGAAATACCCTTGTTAAAACAGAAAACGTTACTGGTAAACTACCCCTTTCCCTTAACCGATCTTCATCAAAAACAACAGGTCTTGAGAAATCTACAATTCAGGGCTGTATGCGAAACATTATTTGATTCTGTTTGAATTTGCGGCTGTTATCGTTTGCCAAAAAAAAAAATTTCCCTTGATAAAAAAAAACCGTTGCAGGTAAACTACCCCTTTCCCTCAACCGATCTTCACCAAAAACTGCAGATCGCGAGTACTCTACAAATCAGGGCTGTATGCAAAACATTATTTGATTCTGTTTGAATTTGCGGCAGTTATCGTTTGCCATAAAAAAAAATCTACAGACACACAGACACACAGACAGACACACAGACAGACACACAGACACACACACAGACACTTTTCGGAAAACGACTTTTTTTCATGTTTTGAGTGTAGTAGAATCAGAATCTGCAATAACCTCGAACACGATTTTTTTTGCCATCACCATACTTCCATTCCTTAAGGAATATGGAAGTAAAAATACCTAGGGAATCTTGGGGTGAAGGGGTTGCAAAAATAACATTAATAAAAGGAAAGAAACGTCAGAGGTGAGGTTTAACGTTTCTAAAATACAAAAAAGAACCTGATCAAAGTTTCTGCAAAGTTGAATGTAGGATATTCCAAGAGTATTCTGACATCATATATTAGTAGGGTTTCTGAACTACGAAAGTAATAAATAGGGTTTCCGTAATTTTATCAGACAAAGTTGTATACTATTTGTACACACAGTTACATAATAGTCTTCTCTTTACTGTAATGTGCAACGTTTAGTAAAAAATCAATTTTACCCATTTTATACAACTTTTCAAAAGAAACAGAATTATCACTGTTGCACACCACTATAGAAAAATTATTCCGATTAGCGCTTTCAAGCTTCTCAGCTCATCGTCAGATCGGAAATAACAAGAAGAGGATAAAACCAAACCATTCACACCCCCACCCGCCCCACTGTCCACACACACCCCCGCAAACAAGCTATAATTCAAATGTCCCTTCCCAACCTCCGAGCCCTGTCACCCCCGTCTATACAGTTACATATTTTTCTAGCACATAGAAAGTCTTTGTCAGTTGTGTGTGTGCGTGTGTGTGTGTGTGTACATTCTTTTTAAAACCTAACGTTGTAACGCCTTTTCTCCGCAGACGGGGTTGACAGCGCTCGGTGTTTGGGAAGGGATATTTGAATTATAGCTTGTTTTCTGAAGTTTGTGTGGACAGTGGGGCGGGTGGGGGTGTGAAAGGTTTGGTTTTAGGACGCGAATGCATGTGTGTGGTTGTATGTATCCTCTTCTTGTTATTTCCGATCTGACGATGAACTGAGAAGCTTGAAAGCGCTAATTGGTATATTTATTCTATAGTGGTGTGCAACAGTGATAATTATAACGACTAACACAACTTTCTTAATTAAACTTTTCAAAAGAACCAATCAAATAATATTAAAATTATAAGATGTTTTAATTGTTAATTAATTTCGTTTCTCTATGTCTACTAGTTACTTAAGGCGTTTTAATTACAGTAGATACCCTTAACTTTGTATACGGGATTGTAATAAACAGAATAAAACATTAATTCAACGAAATAGAATAAGGGCGGTGTTGAAATAAGACAATTCCTATTGTTTTGTATACACGTAAGTACTTAAACATTCCAGCGAAACAACATCTTAAATGAAAATACATTTACGATAAAACACTCTGTTGAAGTTTAGGTGTTTAATAGAATTATGTAGGAGTTATTCCTAAAAAATTATATTAAACACTAAATATAATTTATTTTAAAGAATCTCAACAACTTAACAGCTACGATAACCGTGTACCCATCTGTGTTATTGTAATCCTTAATATAAGTATAGGTATCATAAGTCGTTCTGTGCGGTAATAATATTTATTAATATTTAATAATTAATAATTAATAATAATATTTAATAATAATATTGTTTGATGCGGAACAGTTTTCTTAGAAAATTTTTGTGTACAAAAATATTCGTGTATTGGGCTTTTAAAATTGTACAAATCTCATTGAAAATCTATAGTTTCCGTGACCAGAAACTATAATGGTTTAATAAAGAAAGTATGGGTTTAACATACAAGTGGGAAGGCTAGCATAAAAATACTCACGTAATAGGCGATTACATTATTTTAATAGGCCTATAATATGTTTTTAATTTGTGTGAAATGGTTTAAATGAAGTGGCTGCGATAGCTTTTAACATGTATACATTATTGATAAAAACGATTTTATTTGAGGAAAAACTTGATTTTACATGCTAAAGAAGAAATACATGTCAATATTACGTTGGGTTCGTATTAAGAAGTAGGCCTAGAAAATATAATACGCTACCTATTTCATTCCATCCTATCACTACAACTCGCTGTGGGTCTTAGCTTCTATTTCAGTATTCTTCCATTTTCTTCTTTCCGAAAATTTACTCCCATGCTTTCTTCGATTTGTTAATGCGTACCACTTTCAAGTCAGCCTTCCCACTGTTAATTTTTGTTGATATACGTAAATCTTTCTCACCTTTTATTTTCAAATGTTTTCAAATCCCAAAAATTTAATCCACTCTTTCAATGCGACGCAACTAGACAATTATTTGACATTTAACGAGTGGAATGATATCTTTGTTGTCTGTGATCTGATTCGATTCATGTTTCGTCATCACCTTCCATGAACTATCTGCCTCTTAAACTGACTATTACAATCTTTTTCACTTAGATACGATATTAGCTGAACAATTATTTATTTCTAATACTGATATCAAACATTCATTCGGTGGGTATCTTTCTTGGCAGATTTATTTAGCCACTAAACAGAGAAAACCAGAATATATTTGAAAACCAGTTCCTATTTGAAAATAATTTTCTAAAGTAAATAAACAATTAAGGATAAATAAATATATCCCCAATAAATAATTATATATGTAAATAAATAAATAAATATGTCCCCAAAAGGATCTTATTATATCAAGAAGATCTTAGTTAAAGGTAGGTCTATTAGATTATGCAGGGGAAGGGAGCAAAATAAAAAAAAAATTACGAAAAAAGAACTAATTATAATTAATTAGAAGTAATAACTAATGAATTATTGGTCATACTATACGGAACGAAGCATTAAAACTGAGGATAACATTAGGGAAAAGCGATACGTATAAAGACGAAAGTTTGGATATAAATCCAGCAATAAACGTTACAAACTGGAGTACATATAAATGAATACATCAAAGGACACAAAAGCAATCCATAGGGAGAATGGCTGTTAATCAGACTACGAATTGATGACCACAGAAGAGAGGAAAAGGAGAGTCTTACGAATATATGATTTATAAAAATTGTATTAATAGAACATGATATATTAGGTTTTCAATAAAAACGCTACGCTGATAAAAACGGCGGAAAACTAATCATCCTCGTAAAGTTTGTTGAGCGTAGTAAATATTTACACTCGTTTAATACATTTCGTACCTTTATACAAATTAGTTTTGTTTTACTAACAAAAGACAAACAAGAAGTGATCAACCAGGTTTTTCCCAAGGTAAACATTATATAGAAATAAAATATTAAATTTTTGCTTAACTTAATACCAAGGGAATTTTATTGGTCAAATGTATTCATTCAAATTGGAAACGTCGACGATAGAAAACAGAGTTAGTAAGTCAACGTTGTTTTGTGTGTCAGTTATTCTCACAGGATACTCTAGTGAATTTATCGAGACGAGAAAGTGGATGTAAACAAAGGCGACAGGACATACTTGATTCAGTGTCAACAAATTTAGTGGTGCGATCCACTGGCACGTGCTGTTATATGCATACTGATATATCGTAAGGGCCCCTATACTGTTACCTAAGTTTCAAACAAATAAAGGTATACCTGTAACTATAAGAACAGTCGTATAAACACAAAGTATGGTTGTTTACTTTTTGTTGTTTTTGTACAGTGACAACAATGTATTTATGGAAATACCGATTGAATGACACAAATAATATTACTTTATATAAAACTGAGTTATCAGCACAGCATTTTACATAAATGTTCTTTAACATAACTTTTCCTCTTTAGAAGAAGCGACTGTATTTAACGTGCATTACTTAAATTTAATAAAGATAAATAACACTATTGTACACCACTCTAAATAAAAATTCCCGATTAGCGCTTTCAAGCTTATCTTATCTTAGGACTCTTGAAAGCGTTAATCGGGAATTTTTATAACAGTAGTGTGCAACAGTGTTATTTGAGTTTGTAACTATAACTAGTAACACAACATTATTACTTAAATCTAATTAAATCAAATATTTTTGATCTGATGATGAGATGTGAAGCTAATCGGGAAATTTTATTTATAGTGGTGTGAAACAGCGTTATTTCTGTTTGAAATTATAACCACTAACACAACTGTATTACTTAAATTTAATACTACCAACATAATGCTGGCATGCGTTAAGACGACTTTAGTTTAAGGCAACCTTAATTTTACCGTTAAGTAGATAAATAGGACAATGTGGCTAGCACTCAGACTCAGGACCGCGGTCAGATGCGACCCAGTCGTACAAAACCCGGTCAGTTACGACCGAGGTAAAACTTTAAACACGGTCAGTTGCAACTCTGCAAATTGCGATCAAAAACGTTGTCCTATAAGCTACAGACACACACTGCGTCTAGCGTCTATCAAAGGCGTGTGAACAGATGAAAGCTCACACCTGGAATGGAAATGCGTACGCTTGTTTCCAATGTGTATACTGTTGCGACCGATCAATTTTACTCTGTGAATAGTTTTTGCAAATTTACAGTCTATATACTGAACCCATATGTAACAGACCTTCAAAACTAAAAAGGTTTGGCAGAAATATTTGAAAGTAAGACGTGTTTATGGCCTCATTAAAGAAGATTAATGGAGAATAAGAAATAACCAGAACATAGATGAGGTATTAAAGCATAAGGATATTGTTAGATTTGTAAAGGCTCAACGAATACAATAACTGGGTCAACTAGAGAGGATGGACAATCAGCGTATGCCAATAAAAATCCTTAGGGCGCAAATCCATAAAAGCAGAAAGAGCATATGAAGGTTGGATGATGTGCTGAAAAACGTCAGAACAATGGAAGTGAGGGTTACACTGAGATGACAATGGACAGGAGACATTGGAGAAGAGATTAATGTTGGAAGCCAGCTCTCACGTTGGGCTGTTTATCTAAAGAAGAAGAAACAAATGTGACACACCTTTAGGACGCCTATAGCATTACAGGTTGGAAAAGACATCGAAGCATTAGATCGCAACGCTTCGACGTTTACTGAGTCGTTTCTGATGTCTCCACTCGGATCTAAAAGGATGTCATACATGGCTCCACTGTATAACAAAACTTAAGTCTGAAGTTTGAACAGGAACGTTACTACTCGTTGTCACGGTCAGTTGCAACCAATTAAAAGTGCGGGACGTAATTGGCCGAGTAAGTGCAGCAAAAAACGCTGTTTGGTCGCGACTGTCCTAGACCACAGACTCATGTGTTAACTGTGTCAGCTGATATGACGTTTAAAAAGCAATCCATTCTGGAAAAGATTGAAAAATCATTTTATGGAATCTGAATACTTTATGGGTTAGTTTACCTATATATTTAGTAAGTCAATCTAGGTCACCTGTGACCCACAAATATTGACGTCATGAGAACTATATCAATATGTGTAGAAGGTTTGGAATTGTTTTGGAACGTGCTATTCATAGAAAATTACACATCAGTTTTGATTAGACGAGGGATCAACACACCCGAATTCCTGTTTGATTTATTTGATTAATTGCGAACCACCACAGTGTTGCCACAATACTATGATAGTCAATTTCTATAACAATTCCATAAAAAATATTATATTTTAAATAAAGTTATCATCATCATTATCATCATCTTCACACAGATTAAACCAAGGATGGTTTGTTCCGGTTTTAAATAGGCAGAGATTAGAGCTGGTCACTCCAGCGTTTCCTCTGATGTCCCACACCTCCCGTCCTCTCGGCTTATAGTGACAGAGTTGTTTGGGGATGCGGCAGTCATCCATTCGGCAAAGATGTTCCCACGAACTCAGCCGATGCTTGGGGATCCTGTTGAGTAGTCTCATAATATTCAGTTCTTGCCGTCTATCTGTGTTTCTTCTATGATCATGGAGAGTATACCCTGCCACGTGCCTGAGAAATCTCATTTCAGCTGCTTGTATGCAACTGGCCTGGCTTTTCATTAAAGTCCAATTCTCAGACCCATAAAGAAGTGTGGGATAAGCTATCATCTTGTAGAATTTTAGGCATGTTCCTATACTTCCTGACATATGGTCCCGCACATAAAGTTGAACTTATGCAATTTCTTCACAACGTTGTTGCTTGCATTATAACACACACTGTAGCCAAGGTATTTTAAATTGCTAACTTGTTCCAGGACAGTATCGTCTACAACAATTTTTGCCCGTACGGGATCAGTTCCACGAAAAGCCATCACCTTGATCTTAAGTGTGGATATCTTCAATCCAGAGTCTTTGCAGATGCGGTTTAACAAATGTAAATAACATTATATATTATTAATAATATGTCTTTTATTTGTTAACACAATATTACAATCCGAATTACTAGAAGAAAATACCTTTCCAGTTCTTGCAGTTACTATTAGTTATAAACCAAATATAACAAATTTTTTTATTTATGTGTCTGAAGTAAGTAACAGCTGTGATTGGCAGGGCATTGGTCACCACGTAAAGCAGAAACGTGCAATGGTCGAGGGAAACTCGATAAACGTTTATCGTATAAGCTTTATCCCTGACCTGTTTGCTGCGTATATGGTTTTCCACACACGATGAAGGTAGCGCGTGTTAAGAGAGCAACCTATTGTTTTACTCTATTTATGTACTTCTGCGCGTGGCCAGGAAAATGTATAGCAGGCTTAATCGTAAACAGGCTTACGTACAATTTATTACTTGCCTCCGCCTGCGTTCTAACAAGTGAGGGTTAAATTTGTGTTGCTTTCCGTGTTTCCGTGTTTTAATTATGTATGAAGATGCTGCAAAATCTGTCACTCTAGTTAAACAAAATAAATGTATGGTGTTGTATATTTTAAGTATATTTTTCTTTAATTTTGCTTTTGTAAACACTGCAGGGAGTTACTCAAATAGCTATTCAGTTTCAAAGTTTCCACTGGAAGAGAACTCTCCTTTAGGCTTCCCTTCCACTAGTAAAAGTGTGTTTTGGCTAAACTCGTCGCCCTTAGAAATTGTAAATAAATTTTACTTGATAAATAACTGAACAGTACATAAACGGAGTAAAATATCCAAAAGATTATCAATCCCAGAGGGTTGGAGTACGGCACACGGCACTGTTATGGGCTCGTCAAATAGTTGACCCATTGTAAAACTAGGTAAAATAGTAAATTAATTCATAATTGCATCTAAAGAAATTGATAAAGCGTTTAAACTAAATAATTATTAATTATTTAAATCGGCGTCGTATTCGCCTTCTTCAGCTTAGAGACAGACTGCCAGTATTTAGTAACGGTTGTTGTATGGAAGGTGTAGTGGGGGTGGTGCGTGGAGGAAGGGGATTGGCGCGGGGATTCAAATTAATGTTTGTTTTTTGTATAATTGTGTCAAAAAGTGTATGTGATTTATATTGTAATTGGTCGTTAAGTATGTTGTTTGGTTGTGTTGTGTGGTGTTTGTATATTTCGTATTGTTCAGCTGTGTTGAGTTTTCGACCTTTGGGTAAGTAATGTAAAATTTCAAGATTAGTGTCTATGTTTGTGTAACTGTGGTTTTGTGTGTGTATGTGTGGCAAACGCGGAGTGTATATTGTTGTTGGTTAAAGCTTTTAAGTGTTCAGAGTAACGGGATGAAAAAGATCTTCCCGTCTGGCCTATGTAGAAACTATTGCAGTTAACACAATTTAATTTGTAAACACCTGTTTTGTTATATTTGTCTATGTCTGTGTTTGTATTATTGATGTGTTTTTTGATGGTATTGGTTGTTCTGTATGCTATTTTGTATTTGTGTTTTCTGAATATGTTGGCGATTTTGTGTGTGTAGGAGTTGTGGGGTGTGAGTGTGATGTATTTATTGTTCTGTGTGTTGATGGTATTTTGTGTTTTGTTATTTTGGTTTTGATGCGTTTGTGTAGTGTGTTTATTAAATTAGGGTTGTAACCGTTTTTGATTGCTATGTATTTTATTGTGTTGAGTTCGTCGGTGTAATCTTGTTTATTTAAGGGTATTTTAGTTAGTCTATAGAGCATATGGTTGAAGGCCGCATGTTTATGTTGTGTTGGGTGGTTTGATGTGTTGTATATAACCATGTCAGTTGTGGTTGGTTTCCTGTATATTTTGTACGTGTGTGTATTGTTAGTTTTGTTAATTGTTAGGTCTAGAATATTTATACTATTGTTTTGTTCAATTTCCAGTGTAAATTTTAATTTGTGGTGTATAGTGTTTATGTATTTGTGGAAGTTTTCAACTTGTCTTGTGTTGCCTTTGAATAAAAGTAATATATCATCTACATACCTGTGCCAGTATATAATTTTGTTGGTGTATTTGTTGCTGTTTATTATGTGGTTGTTTTCATGTGTAGAACTTCCTAAATGACGTTGCGTGGAATTTACCAATTTGTTTCTTCTGTATCTCATCATATACGATGAAGGTGTGTTGTCCTACTCGCTGTCTTAACGTATACGGTCCATTATAAAGTCTGAAGAATTTCTTCGCCGTATTATCACTCCGTTTTCCCACTGGATTCGCTTTGAGTAGTACGCTTTCTCCCACGTTGAATTGTTGTATGTTGTAGCTTGTGAGTTAGATTAAATCGTTCTACTCTCTTGTTACCTCTTTCTCTTATCCGTTGCTTTGCGTATTCAATTTTCACACTTATTGGTACAGGTACATTCTGGTTATTAGGTTTGTTTGTATACTTAGTCCAAAATCTCTTTGTCTTCTTACCTTCTTCTAATTCCATTGGAGTATATCCTGTTGCTTCATTATAATTTTCGTTGATGGCTTTTTCAAGAAATGGTAAATATTCTGCCCATTTATAATGTTGATCATGGCAGTATATTCGTAAATATTTACCTAATTCTTTGCTAACTCTCTCAGCAAGGTTTCCTTGAGGATGTCTTATGGATGTGAATACTGGTTGTATTCCATTTTCCCTTAACGTCCTCTCCCAATTTTCACTTTGGAATTTCACACCTTGATCACTGAGTACCTTCTTCATTTTTCCATATGACGGAATTTATTTCTGCAGTAGTATCTTTAGAACAATTTTGGTTGTGGGTCGCATAATTGGGTACAGTCGACTGCCTTGGAAAACACATCGATACATACCAATATGTGCTTCACACCTCGACTTGATCGTGGTAGTGGTCCCAGAAAATCCACTGGAATTAGCTCTCCCTTGTTCCCCTTTCGGATGCTCTGCATTTCTACGTATGTGTGTAAATTCGGTCCTTCCGCCGTTTGACACTCATAACACTTCTTTACCTCCTTCTATATCTTTCGATACATATTATTAATCGTAAAATCTTCTCATAGACTCAGATAAAATTTCAGAGCGGAAGCATGTGCTAAACTCTCATGTGCTGGTTGAATTAATTTTTGTAACATGTCATTCGTTAGTACTATCTTCCAGTCTTGTCTTACTAACCTGAAAAGAATTCCATTCAGTACCTTATAATGATTTGGTAGCTGTTCTTGGTCCTTCATCTCCCTTATTGTCACGTCCAAATCTTGTTGTTGTGCTACATTTTTTAGCATTTGTTTTACTTCATCATTCTCTTTGAATTTAATTGATAACAATCGTACTTCTTTCTTTTCGCTCTCATAAACTTCTTCACATTCTTCTTTGATGTATCGGCTTAGTGTATCAGCTATAATATTGTCTTTACCTTTACAGTATTTAATGGAGAATGAGTATTCGCTAATGGCTAAAATCCATCTTAATAATCGGGCATTTGTTATTTTGCATTTCAATAGAAATGATAATGCTTGGTGGTCAGTATGTATCTCAAAATGAGTACCATAAACATAATATCTGAATTGCTTAAGAGCGTATACTATAGCAAGTATTTCTTTTTCTGATGTGGAGTAGTGTTTTTCAGCTCCTTTGAAGACTCTACTGGCGTAGGCAATAACTCGGTGCTCTCCCATCGTATCTTGTTGATACAGTACACTTCCTACTGCGTAGTCACTAGCATCGGAGTATATTACGAATTTTCCTTCTCGTTGAGGATGATGTAACATAATATTTTCGATGAACAACTCTTTCACTTGGTTAAAGGCATCTTGATGTTTCTTCTCCCACTTCCATTTTTTTTCTTTCTTCGTCAGCTCTAGAAGTGGTTGCGTATACCTTGCATATAACGGTGAGAATCTTCTGTAGTATCCTGTTAGTCCTAAGAATGCTCTTAACTCTTTAAGATTTCCGGGTATAGGGAAATTATTTATGCTGGAAATTTTGATAGGATCGGGTTGAATACCAGAGGATGAAATAATGTGACCTAGGAATTGGATAGAGGATTTGATAAATTCACATTTGTCTAGGTTAAGGGATATGTTCGCTTGTCTAAACTTGTGGAATATCGTGCTTAGATGTTTTATATGTTCGTCTAACGTTTTAGATACAACTAAGATATCATCTACAAATATTAGGGTGTAGGGTTCCACTTCAGTTCCTAGGGCTCTTTCTAGACACTTTACGATGGCTGCTAAACTCGTGCTTAATCCGAAGGGTACTACCCTGTGTTGGTAGCATTTATTTTTATACAGGAAAGCAGTGTACTTTCTATTCTCTTCACGAATTGGAATCTGCTAGAAACTTGAGCGTAAATCTAGCTTCGTCAGATACCTTGCTCCTTCACACTTAGTAAATAACTCATCCGCAGTTGGTGCACAGTCAAACTCCTTTAATACAATGCTGTTCAGCTCCCTCATGTCAAGGCATAGACGTATTTCACCATTTTTCTTCTTCACTACCACTAGAGGATTCAGGAAGTTGCTGTTCGATCGCTCTATGACTCCACTTTCGATCATACTTCGAATTTCCAGTTCAACCTCTTCCTCATATCGCATTGGGATAGGGTATGTCTTCCTCATGATTTTCGTAGGGTCTCACACAACTATAGAGTGTTCGTATACTGTCGTCTGCGTCGGTACTTCACTAAATACATCACTGTATTCTTCTATTAATTCGTGCAGTTTCTCTTCTTCCTGTGTCGTCATCCCTTCATCTACCGCATTCACATGTCGAGTTGGACCACACTGTATCTGTGGCTTGTACAAAGTAATAGGTGTTTCACTTACCTTGCACTCTTCTTCCTCGCTGTTCATAATTAATTCATATTGAACTTTTTTATAATTACACACAATTGTATTATCATTAACATTAATCTTAGCATTTATTTCATTTAGTATATCGATACCTAAAATTCCATCATAAATCAACTTATGCATAATTATCATTGGGTGTTCTAATTCTAGATTTTTATATGTTAGAGTTACATATGCTTGTTGTTTAACTCTATCTTTTTTATTGGTAGCTGTTGTAATATTTAAATTATTTACGGGCAAAATTGCAGTTTTTAAAAATATTTCTTATTGCGTTGGACCCATGCAGCGTTAAGAACTGATAGTTGGCTGCCAGTGTCAATTAGCATCCGTATTTTACACCTGTTTATACTCACTGTCACAATATGGCATTGTGTTTGCTGCGCGTCTCGCTTTATATCCTGTTCATTGTTTAATAATTCCTCCCTAATATCGCAGGCGTATATGTTGTTTATTTTATACTTTTGCTTCCGTTTATTCAGTCATGGTGACGCCTTTGATGTAGACGGTCGGCTGTGGAATGTTACTGTCTCCATCTCATTCATTTCTCGTCCATTTCTCTTCAATTTTTGCTCATCGTACCCTCATACTGCGGCAACGCGTTTGTCAGCTGGTTTTGAAATCTGTTTACGATTGGACGATCATACAACGTCTCCTTGTCGTTTAGCTGTATTATTTTGTTCAGTCTCTTTAGCTGTGCGTGTTGTAGTGTTGTACATTGGTGGCGAATAATTTATTTTATTATTATCACGGTGCGGTGTAGTGTTTTGTATTGCTTTCTTGTCATCTCTATGATAATTATGGTGGTGATTTGCATGTTTTTGTTCCCAGAATTGTGTGTTCTTACCTTTATTGATATTCTCTGACTGTGTTACATGGATTAAAAATTCTTCTATGGTTTTAATTCCTTGCGTATAAACTGCTAACTGGATATCTCGCTGAAAATGGTAAGATAAATTTGAAACAATTTCGTATTCTGAGAATTTAGGTTTAAGATGCTTTACACGTTCTATTTCCGTAATTGTGTATTGTTCAATACTCTGCTGTCCTTGTGCATTGAACTTTCCATATTCGAGTTGATCTCGTACTTGTCGTTGGGTATGTAGATTCCAGTATAGGTTCTCGAATGCCTCACGAAACTGCTGATATGTACTGACGTTATCTGTAATAATAGAGTACCATTGGCTGGCTGAATCTCTAAGATATCGCGTGACGAAGTCTATCTTTTCGTCGTCATTTATTGCACTCCCAATTTTTTCTATTTCCTTCTCTACTCCAACTAGGAATTCCATACTGTTCTCCTATTTACCACCTGAGAACTTAAGTCTGCTCCTTTCTTCCGTTGGTGTAGTAAATATGGTTATTTGGTTCTGTTGTCTTCTTAACTCACTTCGTAGCTGGTTCATTTTCTCTTGAATTTCTTCTTTCATATGTGATACATCTCCCGAACGGTCCTTCGTAGTTTCTTCAATTTAATTCTCAATAACTACAGTACGTGTTTCTATTTCTCTAAGTTTACTGGTATTTGTTTGCGATACATTATTAATAGTTTGAATTTTATCATCATGTTCCCGTGTTATAGTAGTTAAAGTATCATTTATTTGTTTATGGGTTTCTTTTAAATCCTTTCTCCACTCGAGACGTAATTCTTTTTGTTTATTTTCAATCCGTACAACTTGCTCATGTAAGGCTTGTTTAAAATTATTCTCTAAAGTATCAATACGTATGTTGGTGTCACCAATTTTTTCGGTTAATTGTGCATTACTGTCAATTATACTTTGTTTTATTTCAAGATTATCAATTTTTAACTCTTCTAGACTATCTGAAATTTTTAAGGTGTCTTGTCTAAAATTTTCAGTTTGTTCTTCTAATTGTTTCTTTTTCACTTTACTAAAAATGAACTTTATCTTGTGAAAAACTTACTTTTTTCGTCGGACGCGTTTCGGCTTAAGTATCCGCCTTCTTCAGCTTTTAGTCAGACTGCCATCATTTCGTAACGGTTTTTGTGTGGAAGGTGTAGTGGGGGTGGTGTGTGGAGGAAGGGGATTGGTGCAGGGATTCAACTTGATGTTTGTTTTTTGTTTTTTTTTATCACATACACTTTTTGACACAATTTTACAAAAAACAAAAAATACAAAAAACAAACATCAAGTTGAATCCCTGCACCAATCCCCTTCCTCCACACACCACCCCCACTACACCTTCCACACAAAAACTGTTACGAAATGATGGCAGTCTGACTAAAAGCTGAAGAAGGCGGATACTTAAGCCGAAACGCGTCCGACGAAAAAAGTAAGTTTTTCACAAGATAAAGTTCATTTTTAGTAAAGTGATACTGCTGTGAAAGAAGAGATGAACAATCAAGACAATTGTTTCTTATTAGATTCTTTTAATTCGTCTATTCTAGCATTTAAATTTTCTGTCTGTTTATTTAAATTTTCTGTCTGTTTTGTGCTTAATTCATCGACCCAGGCACGCATCATCGTCTGGAATTCTTCTACGTCTAAATTTCCTGGAGTCGTCATGTTGAAGTATTATTAAAATATTTATTTAGTAGTAATTCTTTAACAATTATTATTGATAACCGTTGCCTACTTATTTATTTCTTTCTTTATTTTTATTAATAGTTATTATTAATACTCATTACAGTTACACCTGTTACATAGACAAACAATATTATTCGTGAGCGCCAGCTGTGTGATTACACAACAATTAACGTTACATTCAGTTACTGTTTAATATAAATAATTATTACATATTATACATTTTTCATTTAACACACTCTTTATATTTTAGAGCAACCATTTATCTACATAAAAAATTTTAATATTTAAGTGGTGGGGATCGGACCATACGTTCATGGGCTACAATTTATGTAACAAATTTTTGTACACAAATTTAGGCATGTCGTGCCCCACGTCCAGGGCGACATATCTCTATAACGATACAACTGCATAAGTAAATATAATATAAATTTGTGATGCCCCACGTTGGAAGCGATATTACTTATGCAACGATACGATATAAAAAAAAATATAGGCGTGTCTGGCCTCACGTTCAAGAGCGACAAATTATGTAACAATATAACATTTAATTTGGGTTTCAGGTGTATCTGTAATAAGAACTCTATGTAACTTGTAACGGTATTTCAAATTTACTTGATATTAATAAAATTGTGCACATGGCACTTACTTCGACTTAAAACATTCGTTATTATTTCGTTATTATGCCGCTATATACATCCTTACTGACTAAATATTCTATTCTACTAATTATTGTATTAACGAAAAATCTCATTTCCAGACTACTCAGTCAATTAATGTGTTTCAAAATATCAATATTTAAATATTTTCTTATATAGTGCAATGTAACTCAAAAATATCAATAGTTACTGAATTTATCTTTTGTTTCTCAGTACTGATTTATATTTAACGCTAATTTTTACTTAAATGCTTTGTATTCTTTTCATTTCAATACTACTTTGAGCTCTTGTTTACGTTAATCTTATTTCGATAACACCTATGATTTTAATTCAAATTTTATAATAAACATTGACTCTTACTTTTAAGTAGAACAAGAATGTCCTTAATTGTCTTTACGTTAATTGTTCGATTAAGAGATAAATAAGTTGTTTATCACCTTATCGTCGTCAATCATACTCAATCATTGGATCCCTCTGTAATCGTCCTCGTCTCGAACTTCAGCATCACTCGCTCTTCTCCTCTTGTCCAGCGTCGCCTTTCTCTTCTCCTCTTGTCCAGCGTCTCCTCTCTCTTCTCCTCTTGTCCAGCGTCGACTTCCTCTCTTGTCCACCGTCGACTCACTCTCTGTCCAGCGTCGCCTTTCTGTTCTCTCTGTCCAGCGTCGTATCGCTCTCTGGAACTTCTCCTCGTGCTGTTTCGGACGTCAGTTGATCTTCTGATGTGGATCTTCTTATGTAATTTTGTTACTACTTACAAATTGTTTGTTTTACAATCCAGTTACATAACTGTATGTAACTGGAAGGATGAAATTATTTACAAAAATTTAAATATTCTGTACGGACGGGCAGAAGCTCCCGCTGCACCGTGGATGATTTAAGAAAGAGAATCACTGTAGCTTGTGTGTCCTATTTATACCCATGTCTTGGTCAACACCTGCAGTGGTACGAAATCGACATGTCAGAAACTGTCTCTGGATTCAGTTCCCCCACTCTTTGTCAATTTCGCTATTTCTTATATTTCTGCGAATTGCAGAGTCCTGTAAGTATACTCTTATACTTATCTTATAACTATTTTTACAACACATGTTCACTGTAATTTTGGACATTGCAACTTAACCCTTTCGATTTGTACACAGTTATTTCACTATTACACTCGTACGGTGTGGCACTTTCACATGGTTTTCGTACACAGTATTTAGTAAATTTTCTTACATTTTATTGTGTTTTTGGATTTTACTTCTTAATTATAGTTTATGAATAATTACGTAAAAACAGTAATTATGCAATTATTCATTTTGGGGTGGTAAACTCGCCTGCATAGACCTGCGTTCACACACACTAGCAAAATACTGGTGTACACACTTTCAGTTACATTTGTGTGTGTGTGTGCACGTCGATTCAGGTCGAAACACCTGTTCATATTTTTGTCTGAGCCAAGCTTGCAATCCCTGACATGCTTATTTCTAATACATTATTAATTATTTACAGTTTATAAGGTATATTTAAATTTGTATATTCAATGCTCAGTACATCACTTTTTTGTACTGTCGCAATATATATTTCTGCTAGTATTCCTGATATGGGGGATCCCATTGGGAGACCTTCTGTTTGTGTGTATATCTTGTTATTGTATGTAAAGTAATTTTGCTCAGTTATTATTTTGGTAAGTGTGATGATCTCTTGTATGCGTGTTTCAGGTGTGTTGTTTTGTCTGAGTAGTTGTTCTAGTGTTTGGATGGTTTCTTTGATGGGGACATTAGTGTATAGATTGGTTATATCAAAAGATGCCAGAGTTGAGTTGTGTGGGATGTGGATGTGTTCAGTTTTCCTGACTAGGTCGATGTTGTTTTTGATAGATGTGTTGTTACTGAGAATAATGTTTTCTCTGATTACTTTTTTGTCTAGGTGTTTTGCGATTTTGTGGGAGGAAGCCTGTGTGTTGTTTAATAATGGTCTGATGGGAATGTTAGGTTTATGTATTTTTGGTAATGCATTTAGTTTAGGGGGGTTAGGTTTTATTTGTTTAAGGTATTTGGCGCTTTCCAGCAGAAATATATATACACAACATAGAACAGAACCACATAATAAACAACAACAAATACACCAACAAAATTATATACTGGCACAGGTATGTAGATGATATATTACTTTTATTAAAAGCAACACAAGACAAGTTGAAAACTTCCACAAATACATAAACACTATACAACACAAATTAAAATTTACACTGGAAATTGAACAAAACAATAGTATAAATTTTCTAGACCTAACAATTAACAAAACTAACAATGCATACACGTACAAAATATACAGGAAACCAACCACAACTGACATGGTTATACACAACACATCAAACCACCCAACACAACATAAACATGCGGCCTTCAACCATATGCTCTATAGACTAACTAAAATACCCTTAAATAAACAAGATTACACCGACGAACTCAACACAATAAAATACATAGGAATCAAAAACGGTTACAACCCTAATTTAATAAACACACTACACAAACGCATCAAAACCAAAATAACAAAACACAAAATACCATCAACACACAGAACAATAAATACATCACACTCACATACCACAACTCCTACACACACAAAATCGCCAACATATTCAGAAAACACAAATACAAAATAGCATACAGAACAACCAATATCATCAAAAAACACATCAATAATACAAACACAGACATATACAAATATAACAAAACAGGTGTTTACAAATTAAATTGTAATAACTGCAATAGGCCGTACAATAGGCCAGACGGGAAGATCTTTTTCATCTCGTTACTCTGAACACTTAAAAGCTTTAACCAACAACAATATACACTCCGCGTTTGCCACACATACACACACAAAACCACAGTTACACAAACATAGACACTAATCTTGAAATTTTACATTACTTACCCAAAGGTCGAAAACTCAACACAGCTGAACAATACGAAATATACAAACACTACACAACACAACCAAACAACATACTTAACGACCAATTACAATATAAATCACATACACTTTTTGACACAATTATACAAAAAACAAACATTAATTTGAATGCCCGCGCCAATCCCTTTCCTCCACGCACCACCCCCACTACACCTTCCATACAACAACCGTTACTAAATACTGGCAGTCTGTCTCTAAGCTGAAGAAGGCGAATACGACGCCGAAACGCATTCGACGAGAAGAAAAAACAGTAAGTTCACAAGTAAAAGTTTTTCTTTTTTAGATAAAGTGTAATGCTGTGAAAGAAGATGATGAACAATCAAGACAACTATAAAGAATTATTATTATAAATAAATAAATAATACAGTCCCGAAAGACTTAATGTTAAAAGGAAATAAATGTAATTATTGTGAGACAGAAAAATACAATACAACTAGTAGCATTGTGACAAATAAGAAATGGAGATAATCATTGTGTTCTATCAAGTAATCTATTTATAGTGAAATAAATTATTCTTTTGTTGGTATATTTTGAGTTTCTCAATTCTTAATTCTTAATCAGGCAGCGTAATCCTACTAATCTATATTTGCTTAGCCACTCAAGCGAATAGTAAATTGTTGATTTCATTATTCATTGTACAGTTGGTAACAAAGATTATCGAATAGGCAAGTGTAAATATCTTTAAAAGGGAAGATTCTTTGAGATTATCACTGTCTATTAAGTGCTAAACTTGTACAGTGATTAAGAAACTTATGTCAAATACCAATATTAAATAGCATAGTTATTTCTGTTTTAATGTATGACATAAGTTACGTCCTACAAATTTAAAAACAGTATTCTTACGAGTCAAGGTTTCTGTGAGGCGTGAAGGGATGCTTGAGGACTAGAGAATAAAATATAAAGATATTTATTAGAAATAAATTAAATAAAATTATCAAATAAATGAAATTAAAAAATAATGATCACGACTAAATGAATAAGTAAATAAGAGACAAACAAGATGATAGATAAAAATGAAATATGCACATACGAAGAATGTGTAAAGAAAGACTCTTTAAAGAAGTTTTAAAAAGCAAAGCAGTAGAAAGACAAACTTTTGACTGATCAAACGAAAGATGAAATATGTTTGAAAAAGAAAAGGAAAAGTAAATTCTTATGAATGTAGCAAAGATGCACATGCAAAAGCAAGCTGCTTATGGGACTTTTGAACATGGAGGTGTTTTGGAACGTGGAGTGCGGCCTGTCCAGTTTGTAGTCGAGGAAATTAATCCTTCCCGGAGTGGATTTTTTCTACCACGACAAGTAGGACTCTAGATTCACCTCCTCTAATAGGTACGTGAACTCAACTGCAGTGGATATTAAAGAGGTAATTAACCCTGTCTAAGGTATAAAAGAGATTACCTACTTGAAAGTTCTCTAAATTTGAAATGAACATTTTCAAAGGCTTTCCTGCTTATCTTGTATTTCAATTATAAAATTAATAGGAAATATTTTTAAAAAGCCTAATAAATAATAAATTTATAACTAAACTTTTACGTGTAAAGTTATTTACAGAAGAGTAAGTTAAATAAACTTACATCTGATCATTTATATCTGAAGTCTGTATTCATTTTTTTTTACGGAACCACTTTTGGTAGTATAAAAAAGATAGTCGAGGACTTGAATCCATCCCAGAGTAGATAGTTTTCCACCACGACAACCGTCTTCTAATTGGTACCTGGACTTAACTGCTGGAAAAATTAAAGAGGTACTTAACATCGTCTAGTGCACGAAAGAGATTACCTTAACTTCACCTACTCCAAAGTACTCTAAATTTCAAATAAAAATATTTTAAAAGGGTTTCTTGTGTACCTTATATTTCATTAAGAAAATTACTTATTTATATTTTTAAAAAGCCTAATATATAAGGCATTTATAATTAAAAATTTAAGGGTAAAATTATTTGCAGGAAACTAAGTTACATAAACATGTACTCATTCATATATAAAGTCTGTATTTAGTCTGTTTTTTGACGGAATCATTTTTTGTAATTTTGTTAATGCAACTTTACTGTTAAATACAGCATTAGAACAGTCAATATTTCAAAGGTTTTTGTCAATATTATGTTCTTATATACGTTTTACAACAGTTCTTATAAATCTCTCTATACCAGAAAGCTGAAGCATAAATCTCTCTATGTTCACCAGACAGATTTATTTTTGACCTGACAAAACACATTAGGCAATCGACTACAGATAATTTTTTTATTAGTGTAACCGCAGTACAGTGTTTGATCTTGTTTACAGATTCGATCTTTATTTACACTACTTTAATTCTGTTTTACTTATTTAGTCGTTACTGTATTTAATGTTTATTTTTCAAAATTTATCTTCATTATTTTGAAATGTATTAAAAGGATAAACGTGTACTAATTTCCCAACTACGTCTTTCACGTTTAATGGTTTATTGTGTCCTATTTTTCTTCAAACGTTTTTAGAATCATAGTCTTTAATGTACTAACTATTAAACTGACAAATCTGATTGGAAAATATGCTAATCTGAGAAAAGGTAACAAGCAGGTGAACATTTCCTGGAACTGAAAACTATTAAGTACAAAATTAAAATTCATAAAATCATCTTATTTGTCAACAACGTTCATGATAAGTCAAAGAATACGGATCAGCATTATTAAATATTTCTGATCTGATGATGAGCTGAGAGGCTCGAAAGCACTAAACGGGAGGTTTCTGTATAGTGGTGTGCAACACGTAATTTTTGTTTGTGATTATATTATTGCTAACTCAACCTGTAGTAGTTTTTTAATAGAAGTGAGTTACGAGGTTGAGCATAAACGTTTTCTATTAGATTTGTGTTTAAACCAAATTACCATTTTGAGTGACATTCTGAAAGTAGTTAATCTTACAGGTCATTTATAATTATTAATTGACTTCGTGAGAAGCAGTTTCTTGTATTCGTAAGTGTACATAAGACAATACTCCTTTATCAAAATAAAGCGGATGTCACTTCCTCATGTGTTTACAAACGCGATTACAAGGATAATACGTTTAAGCTTCTGACTTACAGTAGCGAGTATAACTATCACAAAGAAATATGGTTCCTACACAAGTGTTGAGCCACAGTGTGTTGCTACTTACTATTTTCTTTCAATAACAGACAACAACAAAATGTGCTCAGTACAAATAGGTTTTAGTTTTTACAGCATGAACATAAAGTACTCTTAATCTCAAGGCTAGCACATACAAATAAAATAAAAATAATTTTACTAATACAAAATAATGTAACACCTAATTTTCTAGTATTTGAAACAAAAGGTTATAACTGTTTATTTTTTAATATATATCAGTCAGGATAATTTATTATATAATGGTGTACAATAGCGTAATTTGTGTTTGTTATTATAACTACTAATACAATTCTATTACTTAAAATAATATAATGGGTATAAAGTTTTTGCGTTTCATTTCCAAGGTAACGCGCCCCCTGGCCGTTACGCTACGCAGCTTGATACACTTCTTGCTACAAACTGTTCCCCTGTCATGTTTACAAGTAACTACACGTGTTATGAAGCTACAAGTACGCTGCTGTTTAGAAGCAAAACAAAGGACTACAGTGAGTAGGAGTGCAATATGTATCTGGAGATAATGTAGTGAAACACTAAACGGAGACGCTCCAGTTACACTAGGCTTACACAGAACAACAACAATTTGGTAAATGCGTACGGTACACATTCGTGTTTATACTCATTGTCCTTGTCTTCGCTTTGGCGTTACATTGTTTATCTTAATCACCGATATAGTCGAGCTTGATTTTCCGCAAACCAAATTCACATGTAAATATTTCCGAGTTAAACATGACGGAAGTGTATAAGTTGACGGCTGACGACTTGTAACCTAAAAGTATAAAACGTTTCAAAATTCAGATTAAAATTTTAAAATTCAAAAATTACATTTATATTAGAATAATTATTTTACTTTTAGTGCTTTAATAATGGTAGTTGACACGTGATTCAGTATCACATGGTAATGGATTAGCGTTTATACAATATACACTTTTCTTAGTTGCCTATAGTAACTTATCCAGGTGAAGCCGATGAGTTGGTTTTTATAAGCTACATCAATGATTCTAATTTTAGATCGAAAGTTGTGACATAATTATGTTTATTAATCAATTATACTTATGTCGGTAGTTTTGGGCAGCGAACGCTGTTATACAACGTAGTAGGCTATGTGCGTCGGAATGAAATATCAAAAATAGGACTACGACGTTACGACGTTAAAATAGAAAAATTTAGGATAACCTTTCTCGTCAGCAACCTCTTGCGTAACTTCATCTTCAGCAACTTTTCCCCCGGTCGCTTCTTTTAACTCAGGAACAAACAAGGGGTTTTCCTTGACATCCATAGTTGACTTTTCAATCACTTCATTTGCCGTTACACTTATTTGTACTTCCTCTGCTAGTTTTTTCTACAGTTTCTGCTTGCAATAGGGAGGGTTCCGCTCGACCAGACCTGATGACTTTTTCTTCGGCCAATGTCACTTGCTTAATCGAATGGTTGGTAGACCCTGTCATTTTAGCCATGTAAAGCTTTATCTTCTCTTGGCCAACACTCAGGACATTCTCTCGTAACTTCACAACGAACCCGTAGACATTCATAATGTCCGTGCCAAGAATCACTTCATCGACAATGCCTGCAACAAGCACTTGGTGACTAAACTCGAGATGACCCAGGCGTACACGTATGTCTACCTTTTCGAGCACCTTGACGGGGCTTCCAGTCACAGTCTGTATTGTACAAGAGCTAATTAGATGCTGACTTAGTCAGGGCGCACAATGGATACTGTTGCGCCCGTGTCAACTGTAAATGATGTTGGTTTACCTTCCGCAAATCCATTAACGATCAAGTTTCCATTGGTCTTATGTAGCGTGGAAACTGTGTGCTGTTCTGGGGCTTTACTTCTCCAATTGGTGCGATCACTCTCTTCTCTCGGTATTTCCTTCTCCCAACAGTCTACCTGTAGATGACCACGTTTTCCACAGTTGTAACATTTCGGTCTTCTGTCTTTTCCCATCGTTCAAATCGTTGCGGCGCTCTTGAACTTCTGATCTGTTTGTCCGACAACATTGTTTTTCTGCACCCATTGTAACAGCAATCTGGTGCAGGGATCTTCTGACTGCAATGTGATGGCATAAACCCATTAATGTAGCGGGACGTGGAACATTAGACAAACACGTAGATTGTTTCCTAATGTCGTAACAATATCAATGTGTAGTTTTCTTGTAAATACGGGAATTATTGTTAATCGTTTGTAGAGTATTCCTGGCCATTATCATAACAAATGTACTTGAAGTGAATGACTGTACACTCTTGATTTCTGTCATCTTGCCATTAATTGAATGAGTTGGTTTAACCTTTAAAAGTATTTTATATGTTGAGCTGCTGGCTTAATTTAGTAATATCAATTGTAAAGTGTACCAAGCAGTTTATAAGACAATTATTTGTACCACTGAAACGTTAATAGGCCTCCATAAAAATATTATATACTTTAAATTTATATTTGCTTTACCTCAAGATATTATTTCTCCCTTATTTGGAACCTGTTTCGGAATCCCTAGTGCTCCCATCATCAGCCTTTCTAATTTTAAATCTTGTGGAGTACCTGTGTGGTGGTTGGCTGTTGTTATGGCTTCCCATTGGTTTTTGGCTTTTTGAATTCTTACTATTGTGTGTGATTGTGGTGTATATATTAGTATTTTGTATTTTCGTTGTTGAGTGCTTTGAATGTTGTATCATGTTTTGTATTGATTTGTATTTGTTCAGGTATTAGTTTGTTTTGTGTTTGTATATTTGTAAATTTTCCCAAATGTTCATTATGGTGGCGTTGTGTGGTATGTGTTTTATTAGTGTCATGTTTGGCCAAATTAGTTATATAGTTCTGAACACCTAAACGCATACAAAAAAACAGAAATATATAAATCTATCTATCTATCTATATATATATATATATATATATATATATATAATTTGTGATGATTTGTTCAATTTGTTTCTTCTGCAAGTAGATAAAATTGTATATTCTTTTTAACACCTGACGCACGTTTCACTGAAAAATATCAGTATCATCAGAGGTTTCTAAGTGAATTAATAACAATTGTAATAATTCTATTAATATAAAAGTAACGAATAATCGAATTTTTATCGATTTTAACGTAAAATAAAATAACTGATAATCGATTTAGGTCGATTAGTTAACGATTGTTTTAATGTTTATTTCTTCAGCAGCTGTTTTCTCGGTTATATTTGAAATTTTGTTTATATAGTATTTTATTCACATTTATTTTTATTTTTTAGTAAATTTATAATTTTAAATAGATCGTCTTGTTTTGTTTTTATTTGGGTTTGTTCTTTAATTAATAAATTATTGTTATTGTGTTTGTAAATGTTAAGATTTTCCCAAATATTCATTTTTTGACCTTTTTGTATGTTTTTAATTAATTTTATATTTTCAATGTTTGGAAACTGGTGGTTATTATTTAGACAATGTGTGGCTAAATTAGATTTATAAATATTTGGTTTTAAATATGCATTGCGGTGTTGAACGAATCTATCTCGTAGTTTTTTCTTCGTCTGGCCCACGTAAAATTTATTGCAATCTGGACATTCTATTTTATATATTCCATTTTTATTGTGAGTATTGGATTTAGTTTTAGGTTTTATTTTATTAAAAATTATATTATCTGTGTTATAAGATATTTTTAAATTAGTATCTTTAAATATTTTATTTAGTTTTTGAGTTATATTTCCGTAATAAGTGAAGGTTGTATATTTTATATTATTATTAATAGATGAATTTTTAAATGTAGTGTTTTTAGGAATTTTATTAGTGATTTTATGTTTAATTTTATTTTCTAATTTATTAATAGTTTTTATTTTGTATCCATTTTTAACTGCTATTTGTTGGATAATTTTTCTTTCTTTGTTTCTTTCTGTGTTATTTAATGGGATCCTAAGCATTCGGTAAATCATGGAATTAAATACTGCCATTTTGTGTTGGGGAGGATGATTAGAAGTATTTGGTATTACTAAGTCAGTTTGAGAAGGTTTCCTGTATATTGCATATTCAAAATTTGTTTCATTTTTCTTTATTGTTAAGTCTAAATAATTTAATTTATTATTAGATTCTTCTTCTAACGTGAATTTTATTTTAGAATGTAAATTATTTATGGAGTTGAATATTTTATTTATATTTATTCCATTGTTTTGGGAAATGTACAGAGTGTCATAAACGTATCTAAAATAACATCCTAATGGGTTTAATTTTATTATATTTATTATTTGTTCGTCGAGTTTTTGTAGGAAGATTTCTGATATGATAGCGGAGGTTGGGGCTCCCATAGCAAGGCCATCTGTTTGATAGTACAATTTGTTGTTGTATTGAAAATAATTTTGATTTAAAATTATTTTTAAAGTATTAGTTAACTGTTTAATGTATGTGTTACTTTCGTTATTTGTTTTCAGATTATTTATTATAATATTTATAGTTTCTTCAATGGGAATATTTGTATACATGTTTGATATGTCGAATGAATATAATTTTGTATTTCTGTTTATTTCTACGTTTATTAGTTGTTCCGTGAGTTCGATACTATTTTTTATATTGTGTTTTGCTGGAAGTTCAATTTTATGTTTTAAGATTTGAGTTAATAATTTTGATATTTTATAATTTGGTGCGGTCTTAGCGTTTATTAAAGGTCTGATAGGTTTATTGATTTTGTGTAATTTTATTAAAGAATTTAATTTTGGTGCACAAGGGTTATCCATTTTATATTTAAAGGAGTCTTTAGGATTTATGATTTGGTTACTATTTTTTAATATATTTGTTATTTGTGTTTGATATTTATTTGTGGGATATTTATTTGTGTATATATATATATATATATACACAACACACACACACACCACAATCACACACAATAATAAGAATTTAAAAAACCAAAAACCAATGGGAAGCCATTACAACAGCCAACCAGCACTCAGATACTCCACAAGATTCAAAATTAGGAATTCTGATGATGGGAACACTAAGGATCCTGAAATATGTTCCAAATATGGGAAAAATAACATCTTGAGGTAAAGTAAATATAAATTTTAAATATATTATACACATCAAGAAATAGATTGTAGCAAAAAGTATTTGAAATAATAATATTAATATATTTCTGGACAACAAACTTCTAAATATTTAAGAATAGTTTTGTAATTTTGTTTTAAATTTATTCAGAATTCCTGTATTGTTTCCCCATTAAAGCAGTAAAGTGGTAATCATATGTTACTCAAGAACAAAAATATTCTTAAAGGAATTGTATGTTTTCTTATTACCAAATACTACTTACCAAGCAAAGAAATCCTCCTTCTTTGTCCGTAGTAAAAAATGGAGTTGTGAACGTGACAAATTGTGGAGTTGTGACGAGGGAGAGTATGCCGCAGTGAACAACTCTATTGTACCCCAACCCAACAACAATAGCTTAACTAATTCCAACGCAAAAAAAACAGCGTGTAATATTTCACGAGCTTGTTGAACTGTATCTCAAAATCGTAGTTTGTTTACATAAAATTTATAAGTTAGAGAGTTAAAAGTCTTTTGTTAGTGTGCGTATAATCACTACATTTAAACCTTGTGTTGAATTACGATATTCCATGTCAGAACTCACTTTACATGAGAAAAACGATCAGGACAGTTATTGTGTTATAATCGTGCGGGGCTCTCTTAGTTGACATTATTATTGCGTGTGGACAAATTTAACTGAATTATTGCACGACTATAATCTTGTTAACTAACTTGTTGATTTCAAACTGTTAATTGTGATTAACTAAAACTGGTGATCAGTGACTTAATTGGTGTCTTTATTTTGTTTTCCACGGTTAGAACGTTGTAACAATATGTCTAAAAGGTTTATTCAAGCAGCACATAATTCAACAAACTTTTAAAATTACGTAATTTACACTATTATGAAAAACTAACAGTAAAGTAATTATAATTAAATTTATTAAGTTTACTTTTCCTTCTTTAGCGCTACAGCCCAACGTGAGCCCATGTTGTCCCATACCATTTTAACCCAGGTCTTCTTTTTGCTTTTATAGACTTGCTCCTTCAAGATTTTCTTTGGCATACGGTGATTACCCATCCGCTCTAAGTGACCTAGAGTCCTTGTTTTCGTTGAGTCTTCATGAATCTTACAATGGCCTCATTATTCAATACCTCATCTGTGTCCTGGTTATTTCTTATTCTCTCCATTCGTCTCCTTCTTTAATCGGGCGGTAACACGTTTTACGATATTTCTTTCAAACCTTCTTAGTGTTACTTGTTCCTCTTTTTGTCAATGTTCGTGTCTCACCTCCATAAGTGATAACTGGTCTGATAAGTGTCTTCTGTATTTTTATTTTTTCTTGAGACTATGAGTTTGTTTCTCAATGGTCTGTTATTGGCATAGTATGCCCTATTTTCTATTTGTAACCTGTCATGTTTATGGACTCTTCTTTATTTATTATGTCGCCCAGATATCTGAAGTTATTAACTGCATCAAATGACTGCATAAACTAATTTACTGAATCGAAATTAAAATAATTATGTCTAAAGGCTGAGTATTCCATCTCACCACGTTACAAACCATAAAACTACCGCTAATGTAGCCTACAAAGGAACTTGATAGTTCTACAGCTCTGCACTTAGTTTGCAGCTCTGCTCACGGGATGTAGCTAAGGCCACAAGGTCACTTGTGACACATAACCTTTGAGGTGATAAAAATTCGAACGATATTTTTAGAAGGTTTGCGATTGCTGATAAATGTGCTATTTTCAACATGTTACGCGTAAAAACGCTCGAAATGTGTTGCACTGCTTTTTTACATATTGTGTTGTGGTCTCCAAGTTGCATATAACTAACTATATTTAATATTACCTTGTGTATCCAGGTACACTGGTGCTCCTCCTTGCAACTTCAAAGTAGCTTCAAGCCGTTGCATTTCTGTAAAAAGGGCAGGCTTATGGACGCGCTGGAAGAATTTGAAATTTATAAGGCCTCAAAAACCCAAGGTAATCAGCTCTTGAACGACAAGCTTTCTTTTAAGTCCAACGGACTGTATGACACGGCCATACGCGTGTTGGAACAACACATAGATAAAGGTAGAGATAGTGCGACGCGTAACGGTTAGTCGCTTGCAAGTTCCGATACGATGCGCATCGTGTAGTTGTGTAATTGTATACACGCGGTATGTGCGAGTGAAACTTTTTATTTTTATTTATATCTTATTAAGTTGACGTACTCCATGTGAGTGATTCTTGTTTTTTACCAACCTGATGATGGGACCATGAGTCCCGAAACGCGTAGTTTTTAAAGAAACATTGAAGTTGCAAGGAGGAGCACCAATGTACCTGGATACACAAGGTAATATTAAATATAGTTACTGCTTTTTTGTTACAAAAATTGAAAAATTGGCACGTAAATGTCGCATAATTAAAATTTGCAAATAGTATAAATCTATTTTACATAAACGTTTAATTTTTATCAATTTAAGAGAATATCATTCCTTTTATCGCAGTTACTGTTATTTATAGTATTACTATTAACAAATACAAATATCGAGGTTTCGCATGTTGAGTGGCGTCAATATAGAATGTTGAGCAAAAAGCCAAGGAAAGAGACAAGGCTTGTATTTTATAAAACAATTGGTACTGCCTGTTTTACTATATGGATGTAAAACGTGGGTTCCTACAAAGAAGACTAACAACCAGATTCAAACTTCAGAAATGAAGTTTCTGAGAAAAACAAAGGGTTGCACGAGACGGGAATGTTTGTGCAATAAGGTTATTAGAGAAGAGCTAGACGTATTCCCTATAAATCCAGACATATCGTAGGGTTACAGCATCTGGACAGAAAGGAGGATGGATAACTATCTAAGGTTGCGTTTCCATATAGACGCTTTGGTACAAGATATGTAAGAAGACCGAGAGCAAGACGGAGAGACACTCTGTGAAGACGGAACAGGCAAAGTGACTACTCAGTGAGGCGCAGAAGAAGACGAAGAGTATTAACAAATTTCTGTATTTATTTGAACTACAAAATTTAATAGTAGTTTTTGATTGACAGACATGCGGTAACTAAATAAAGTAGAAGCATACAATGTCCGAGAGAAAGTGGTCAATGTTGAATAGTTTATAAGGTTTGGCCCTGACCTTCTTATACTTGCCTCCACACGCTATTGGTGCCACGTGTTCGGAAAGTAATCCACATATTTTATTCTGTTTATACACAGTACTTCTACCCTCGACCAGAAACAATATTATAGGCTTAATCCTAAATCGGTTTACGAACAGTTTATTCTTGCCTCGTGTGCATTCTAACTAATGCGAGTTTTGAGTTGCTTCGTAAGTTAGGATGTTTTTTTTTAAATGTGTATGAATATAATCTCCGAAAATGTTAGATTTTTTATCCAAAATAATTACTGGGCGACGAAACTACCGTGACGTAACGAGTTAAGATTATGTTTGATTATAACTGGCTATTACTTTCCAAAAGTTTACTGTTCCAATAACTATTCCTGTTTTATTATGCCAGAAAAGTCATCATCATCTTCTTGACGATTTTAGGCTTTAGCGGCCTGTTCCTATTCCACAGTCCACCTTCTGTTAGGTCTACAAACTTTTCTTCTGTCTCTAGGGTTGTAACTTTCACCATCTTCGGTATTCTACTTTCTTCCATTGTATCTATGTGTTGAATCCATTTTCTTCTGTATTCTGTAATCCTTTCATTACTGTAACTGCAAAAATATCTAAATCACTTCTTATCTTCTCATTTCTTATATGATTTCGTCTATTACACCTTTTAACTGATCACAGAAATTTCATTTCTGCTGTTTGTATCTTCTGTTAATCTTTTTTTCTTTATGACCCAAGTTACAGTAGTGTAGGTATTGCCATTGTCTTATACAATTTTATTTGGGTTTCTTTTCTACATTCATTTCCCAATGTTCTCCAAATCGTTCCACACATTCTTGTGAAATTCGTCACTTTATTTTCTATATCTCTCTTTTGATCATAAGTAATGTCTTGTTCTATGCATGTGTTGTCTCTGCATATTTTGGCCCGAACCGGTTCATCTACTGCCACAAAAGTTAAAATCATAATACAGCTTCTGAAATGGAGTAAAGGATGTGTTAGTCAGTAAACAACGTGAGTATTAAAAATCCTACAAAGCTAAAAAGAATGTTTAAGAGCTGTCAGAATTAAAAAATCAAAACATTTTCGACGATTAAACAGATAAAATGAAATTAAATGAATATATATTTATAGATATTTCATCTACCTTTCTACAGTGGATTATTATGACCTTCTTTTCAGGATACTTTATTTATCAAAATTAAGTACTTCACTTTTGTTAAAATGTAAAACGTTGCTGGTAAACTACCCCTTTCCCTTAACCGATCTTCACCAACATCACTAGGCCTTGAGTCCTCTACAACTCCGGCACATATGCAAAACATTAATTGATTATATTTCATTTTGCGGCAGTTATCGTTCGCCGTAGAAAAACTTCTACACACACACACACACACACACACATTTCGGAAAATTACTTTTCTTCATGTTTTGAGGGTAGTACAATCCGAATCAGCCCTTATCCCAAACACGAATTTTTCGTGATCACCATACTTCCATTTCCTTACGGAACATGGAAGTAATTAACATCCGATTAGCTGACAAATAAAAACGAGAACAGACAAAAACAATTTATGACACACAAAATTTAGGTTCCTTTCACTACTACTTTTGCACATAACCCACTATCTACGTAAAAACACTTACTATGTCGTTGCATAAGCTTTTGTAATGCCAAGCTGTGACTGCTACTTGTATCTTTTTCTTGACATCAGCTGATATTCAAAAACTGTTGAGTGTATATTTGCACATTAGTAACTAAAAAAAAGAAATAAATTTGTTATTACAGCTGTGTTGTTTTATGAAAGCAATTTAAAACTTTTTGTATCAGTCCCCTAATTATATTTTTACGAAGACTTAAAACTTACAAAGGATTCGACGATAAAATAAATGTAGCTCTCGATAGCGTCCGTAATTGTAGATAAGCCTTGCCTTATATTTATTCTCTATCCTAACCCTTCGACCGAATATTTTGCACAAAGGTAATTTCAACTCTTATTCCCTTGTGTGCAATCGTTCAATAACCCGTACAATACCCCTGACGTCAATATCTCACCCTTTGGAGAAACACACTTGCACACAGCACAGTTTTCCTACAAACTTTGTTTTTTGAATAAATGACGGCCCTTACGACACTGAACAAATTCACTTACTGTACACATGTAGTATCATCATCACGGAATATATCGGGATTATAGAAATAATTACTGCGCCGATAATGTGTCTTAAAATGTGTGGAACATTATAATTTTATTATTCGTATTGTTTAAATTAGCAGCCATCCTTACTATTTCTTTTATGAATTTGCTAACTGCTATAATTTTTATTGTTCGACTAAGCTTTTCGTCATCACTGACATCTTCAGGTCTTAAAACTCTAGCCGAGTTTTAAGACCTGAAGATGTCAGTGATGACGAAAAGCTTAGTCGAACAATAAAAATTATAGCAGTTAGCAAATTCATAAAAGAAATAGTAAATTATAATTTTACCCTATGAATATAAGAATAGCAATATAGTTTATCATTAGCATCATCATTATTATTATGTCCACTTCACGATTTAAGCATTGTTTTTGCTAGATTCCCATCTTTCTCTTGGACAACTAGAGTTCCTTCTTCTTTTGGTTTATTCGTTATCCCTTTTAAAGGTAATCTATTTGCTTTCATTCTTTCTAAACAAATATATTTATATCGGTTGTTATCATTCTTTATGTAACATACACACCCTTACACAAAAACACTCATTATATGTGTATTAAATATTTCTGTACCCAGATATACATGCCGTGATGGGAAAAATAATTTTATCCATTGAAATCTTTCAAAATTGTGTGTCTAGCTAATGACTAAACTACGGGAGACTTACAGTATATATTAATTTGCGTTCGCTTTGAAAGTAAAAATAACTATATGCCAGGCGAAATATAGGGCACTCTGCATCTTGTGATATTTAAACACTTTTGAGATATATTTGGTGATACACATAAAAGTATTTCTTTAAATTCCTGGCAGACAAAGGCTGGTAAATGGTATCGAAGGCCTGTTTCTTTGCAGAAAGGAAATGGACCAATAAATTTCGGTTAACGATAATGTGACATAGGAAAAGTAAAATCTACTGTTGGGACTTGAGAAATCAATTTAGCTCTGCCAGCAAAACCTACTTCCACGGAGTCGAAAGCCGCGTGTCCCATAGAAAGCATGTCGTACAATGGATATGCGTTATGTAAGTGTCGGCAGAGGCTGAAAGGCGAGTTTCCAGCACCTTAAAACTGGAACCTTCCGCTAGAGCAGACAACCCCAACAGAAAACAGGCCTGTTAGGATATCTGAAGGTGGCAGCCCCACCACCAAACTAATTGGCTAGAGAATCGTAACTTTTACTAACTCAAAATCTTCACGAAGATCCGGACGGATCTCATCGGAAACGACTCTGGCGCAATAAGGATAAACGATTTAGTATTAGAGAAAGTTTAAAAGGAAAAGACAAATAAAATGGAGGCAGCATATCGAGAGAATGGAAGATATGAGGCTACCTAAACAAGTAACACGTGACATAGGTAGACCAAGGGAGAGATGGCTTCAGTGAAGTGGGAACAGTCTGTAAGCCTATACCTTGACGTGGAGAAGAAAACCAAACTTTCACTTACATTTTTTCCATGAACGCGATTGAAATCCACTTATGGTTTACATTCGTAACGTGTTGATATGTTATTAATGAGTATGACACAGTTATTACTGTATTAATACATTTCTTCTCAGGGTCTGGTTTATTTTTACTTAAGTACGTTCGACAGATTAAATCTGTTTCAACAAAAAACGTATAGATGGAGACACAACGTGTAAAACATTTATAAAGCAATGTAAATTACGCCGGTGTCCTTTAAACAAAAAATCTTTTCTTAGGCGATTTAATTACGGCTGGCGCCGCCTCTCGCATCCTAGCTTCCACTGGCGCCGGTCTAAACAGTATTCCTGTTCTGCAAGTCCTCTTGCATTCATTGCATCTTCGACGTCCATTTGACATGAATGTTTAGGTCTTCCTTTTTTTTTCTTTTAGAGGGTGGAGTCCATTCCCATATATTCCTTGGCCATCTCTCATCTGACATTCTTTTTAGGTGTCCAAACCAGTTCAGCATTCTTTCTTCTATTGTTTCTATAATGTCAAGGTCAATTCCCATCGCTTGTTTTATCTCTACATTTCTCAGTCTATCTAGTCTTGTTAGTCTACAACACCTCCGCCAGTAATCCATCTCCATAGCTCTTATTATGGATTTATTTCTTTTATTAATTTCCCACAGTTCTGCTCCATATAGGCCTATAATTTCGACTATACAATAAAATCTAACGTTTTATGAAGTAGTATTACAACATTATATTATCGTAAACAAATAACATACGTTTAGATTGTAATATGTAACTTACAGATTAAACAGTCCGGTCAATTTACAAACTAAAATGAAATACTGTTATAATACATTTTAGGTTAGTTGTCTCCAAGTCGCTTTATATTAATATAATAGATATTTACCATATATCCGTCGTGCGACTTCGTTTTTCTCGTCTTATGACGCGTTTCGGCAACGAATTGCCATCTTCAGAAATCTTAATCACTCATTAGAGATCGTTAAAAAATTAAAAACACCAAAATCATTACAGTAAAAGTGCACTTTTACGACATTGGAAAATCACATACGCAAACATGAAATTTTATGTTTCTCGCGTGGACATTATCGATCGACTGATTCACTGTTTATATAGCCATTGATAAACCTGTTTTGCTTATTATAGCCCGTGTGTACTGTGACTTTCTATTTACCGGCGCCCGTGTGCAAGTATTGCCGTGTCGTACAATATATTATGTGAAAATGTAAGTTTATCATTCAAGACATAATCACTGTTGATTTTGACGGCTATAATAAACTGTTGGTTTATCAGTGGCTATATAAACAGTGAATCAGTCGATCGATAATGTCCACGCGAGAAACATAAAATTTCATGTTCGCGTATGTGATTTTCCAATGTCGTAAAAGTGCACTTTTACTGTAATGATTTTGGTGTTTTTAATTTTTTAACGATCTCTAATGAGTGATTAAGATTTCTGAAGATGACAATTCGTTGCCGAAACGCGTCATAAGACGAGAAAAACGAAGTCGCACGACGGATATATGGTAAATATCTATTATATTAATATAAAGCGACTTGGAGACAACTAACCTAAAATGTATTATATTGAAGCCCGTCAGGCAAGTGTTGTCTATAAATACAAAAATGTTAAAATCAAAATGCTAAAAGTTGCACAAAACATTAAATTTAATAAAATGTGTATAAAAATGAATATCATACGAAAATATGCACGCATAAATATTAATTCAAGAACACCGGCGGCACTCAAGACGAAACAGCAGAAAAAATGTGGTTAACACAAGAAATTAGACAATTATACAAAAAGAAAAACAGGTTAAATACGGATCTTTATAAAGCGCATTTAGAAATGTTAAAGGAAATTCACCCTGCAGTTATAGATATTATCATGACCAAAATTAACGCTTTAATATCCAATTATTTTTATCATAAAGTATTAACCCATAATAAGAAAATACTAAATTTATATCGTATTCAGCATAAAAAAGAAAATAGACCAATAGAATGTAAACATGTGTTCTATGAACGTGTAACGAATACAACCAACATAGATTTCACTAACCACGAAATAAACACGCTTAATAAAGGTCTGAAATATAATGTACCAAGATTTAATACGACAAACGAAATTGTCCATGAGGTCGTTAACGCTGAAGCGGCAATTAAAAGATTAAATGGTTCCGTTGCACAGAATGAAGCAAGGGTTTTTATCAACAACAAACTCAATAACGTAATTAATAGTAATAAATGTAAAAAACAAAACAATTTTTTAAAAAGTAAATATAAGCAGGATATCATGAATCTTAAAACCATAAAAAGTAAACTTGAGAAAAATGATGCAATTATAAGTAAGGCAGATAAGGGTGACACATTGGTGGTCATACAGAAAAGAGAATATACTCAAAAGGTATTTGATTTCATAAATAATAATAATATTAAGAAAATAGACCGGGATCCCACAAAGGCTTATGTAAAATCTTTGAATAACACCATTAATCAATGTAATTTTTTGTTAGATGAGAAAACACGCAGATATTTAAAACCAATTAATGCCACGGCACCAAAATTCACAGGATTACCTAAAATCCACAAGGAAAGTACACCAATCAGACCAGTAATAAACTACACCACAGCTCCCGGATACAAAGCTGCTAAATTGTTAGTGACTTTAATTAAAAATAATATCAGGATAGCAAATAATTACAGTATAAAGAACAGTTATGAGTTTGTTGAAAAACTTAAAAAGATAGAAATACTACCACAATATAAATTGGTATCGTTAGACGTAACTAATTTGTACACTAATATCCCCGTGAGGGAAACTATAGAAATTGTAAATAACAATTTAAAGGAAGTAGCTCAACTTAGCTTGCAAAAAATCAACGAACTTATAAAACTACTTACAGTCGTCTTAGAACAAAATTACTTTACATTTGACAACGGGTTTTTTACACAAGATGACGGTCTGGCTATGGGTTCGCCACTGTCAGGACTATTAGCTAATATATATTTAAATTATTATGAGAATATAAACATAATATCGAATAAATTATACAAGAATAAAATCATTTTTTACTGTAGATACGTCGATGATACGTTTATGATATTTAATGGAACAAAAAGACAAATACAAAACTTAAATAGTCACATAAACAGCATACACCATAAGATTAAATTCACATCTGAAATAGAAGAAGAAAATCAATTAAATTTCTTAGATTTAACCATTTTAAAAAACGAAGGAAAACTTCAATTTAAAATCTATAGAAAGGCCACAACAACGGACATCACAATTCATGCCGATTCATATCATCCCACCTCGCATAAAATGGCAGCTTACAATAGTTTTGTGCATAGATTGCTAACTATACCGTTAAGTGAAAAAGACTACAATGAAGAGGTTAATACCATCAAGCACATAGCAGCGGCTAACGGATATAAAAGTTCATTAGTGGATAAATTAATAAGTAAACACAAAGAGAAGAAATTAAAAAAGTTGAACAATGATAACACACTTCCGGTTAATAAATACATATCTGCAGATTACACAAATATTTTACCAAATATTTTAGTTAACGAACTCAAGAAACACCATGTATTTGTAACTTTCCGTACAAATAACAGCATTCAGAGACTTCTTAGCCGGAAGAACAGTATACCAGAAAGAAAAAGAACCGGCGTATACAAGATAAATTGCAGCTCATGCGATATGTTCTACATAGGCCAAACAGGCAGACCGTTTGAAGAAAGATATAACGAACATCTTCCCAGAAGGGAATTACATAAAACAACATCTAATTTTGCCAGACACCTGATACTATGTAATCATAACTACAGTGATTTTGAGACAAATTTCCAGCCCTTGCATTGCTGCAGGAAAGGTAAATACATGGACGCGCTTGAGGAATATGAAATATATAAAGCCGTCAAAATCAACAGTGATTATGTCTTGAATGATAAACTTACATTTTCACATAATATATTGTACGACACGGCAATACTTGCACACGGGCGCCGGTAAATAGAAAGTCACAGTACACACGGGCTATAATAAGCAAAACAGGTTTATCAGTGGCTATATAAACAGTGAATCAGTCGGTCGATAATGTCCACGCGAGAAACATAAAATTTCATGTTCGCGTATGTGATTTTCCAATGTCGTAAAAGTGCACTTTTACTGTAATGATTTTGGTGTTTTTAATTTTTTAACGATCTCTAATGAGTGATTAAGATTTCTGAAGATGGCAATTCGTTGCCGAAACGCGTCATAAGACGAGAAAAACGAAGTCGCACGACGGATATATGGTAAATATCTATTATATTGAAATACTGTTGAATGATTGAATGACGCTGTGTCATATGTACATGAACAATACACTTAAATTTGGTTTAGCTTATACGTCTAGTTGCATTATGTAACTATTAAAAGTTAAAGTGCTTTTATGTATTATGAGGTCAAATCTGTGAAGTCCATTATTGACGAATACCGGGTTTGACGGATAACGAAGTTTCGAAGAACAGTTCGGGTGTGTTAACTCAAAATTAGAAACTACTCTACAGCAACCACAACTTATTTAAAGTTAGGAGTTCACAAACAAAGTTAAAGCAAAATTTCACCGTCCCTTATAAGCCAGCTCAACACATAAACCTCTGGATTGCGTTATAAAACCAACAGGCAATCAATTTGTCCCTCCATTTGAAAGGCCACGTGCTCTTGTGCGGGTGTGATTTAATAAATAATTCGACGGTGGAGATGTGACATTTCCATTAAGAAATCAAAGCAAGAATAGCAGAAGGAAACAGAAGCTACTACGCATTAAAAAATCTATTCTAATATACGAATGTATCAAAAATGTCAAAAAAAACTGTAATCAGACCTGTAGTAACACATGCAAGCGAGACATGGGTGCTGAAGTTGGAAGATATGAAAAACCTTGGTGTTTCCTAGAGGAAAATTCCGAGAAGAATTTATGGACCGGTGTGGGACGGAAAGATGTGTAGGATAAGAAATAATCGTAAGTTAACAGACCTTTTATTGAGAAGCGGACAGCTGCGGCAGTGAAGGCTCAAAGGTTGAGATGGTTGGGGCACGTAGTGAGAAACAGAAGTGGTCGAGGCCTAAAAGTGGCATTGGAAAGCAAGCCGGAGGGAATAAAGAGGAAAGGAAGTCCGAGGAGGAGATGATGTAAACATGTGGAAGGGTAACGTTCTTTTCTAAGCGTTGCGACTGGGTTAAAAAATGGCATCTATGATAGAAAATCCGTCCAAAAATAATCTGCGTGGCGTTATTCAGTTTGTGGCCGCTGATGAGGGTCAGTCAATGGAAATTTATACAAGAATGAAAGCTGTATATGGTGACTGTAGTTACTCTCATACCCCAGTGGTTGAATGGTGCAATAAATATTAAGGAAGAGAATTCACTAAATATTTGGCCCGTCCCGGTCTTCCACGTATTGCAGCATCAAATGAAAATGTGAGACATGTGGAAACTGCTTTACGCGCAAATAGGAGCATCAAAAATAGAGAACTTTCTCAAATGTTGAGCATCAGTGTGGGAACTGTTCATTCCATCATTCATGGTCTTGGCTATCACAAAGTTGCTACTCAGTGGATTCCACAAATGCTTACTGATGAGCAGAAAAATTAGCGTTCGGCCTTATCATTACAGCATTTGATGCGTTATCAACAAGATAATGCCTTTCCACACCAAATTGTTGCCGGTGATGAGTCTTGGTGTCACTACGAACCAGAATCCAAACGTCAGAGTATGCAGTGGAAGCATCCACAGTCTCCGAAGGCGAAAAAATGTCGGTCCCAACCTTCGGCAGCAAAAGTAATGATGAACGTATTTTTTTATTATCAGGGTGTGCTGCTCTTAGATTTTAAAGAACCTGGTGTCATCATCAACGCTGAGCGATATGTAGACAGCTTAAAACGCTTACGGGTCAGCATCAAGAATAAAAGTTTTGGGAAGCTCAAAAATGGTGTCATTCTTCTGCATGATAATGCTCGACCCCATGTAGCCTAGACGATTCAAGATCTGCTTGGTCGTATGAAGTGGGAAGTCTTACAACATCCACCTTACAGTCCCGACTTGTTCCCGTGAGATTATCATGTTTTTGGCCCATTAAAGAAATCACTAAAAGGACGGCGATTCAAATCAATCTCTGAGGTAGAGTTTGCTGTTAGCGAATGGTTCCACAAACAGCCGCAAGAATTTTACCAGCAGGGAATCTACAGATTAGTGCAAGAGTGGGACTCATGCCTTAATGTCAATGGAGACTTCTTTCAAAATCCTTGAATAAAAAAAATGCTTTACAGCCTCTAAACGTGTTTCTATTGAACAATCCTCATACCAACTTTAAATCACCACAAATAATAATTTGAAGCCAACAAGCTACTCTCATAAAACAATTCTAGTAACATTTGTCCACACGCAATAATAATTGTCAGCTATTCGAGTTCAGCACAAATTATAATACGATAATCACTTTCCACTAACCCACAATCACTAATTATCACTAACAATCACTTGATCCGCACTCTACAATCTCGTCAGGAGTAACTAATTTCTAAACCAGCCGCTTTTGCTTATATAAGTCCCGCAGGTGTTCCAGAATAATTTTCTATTCTTTTGGCGGCGTGCCGGCAATTTTCGTTGTTAAGGGTGCTCAAAAGGTCTTGAGTATACAGCCTTGACAGAGACACTGCATATGCTCGGCTAGACGAGAAACGTGTATAACTCTTACGTAACAGTACCTGCCGACTTACGTAACTGCACCTGCCGACTTTGCGAGAGTGTCACGTAATTTCGTAGCATATGTATGCTGGTTAGATTTTATACTTTATATTGTATGTATTTGATTATATATTATATATATTTGTTTATAATATATATGTAATAAATGTTTGTACATTATTTATTAACCAAAGTGTTGTGATTTCAGCTGCTGTTTGATGTAAATTAAGGACAAATTTTGTGTTTCATATGAATAACAGTTTTGTTTTATATAAACTCAGTAACATAAGTAAGAATTGTAAATGACAGATTTTAATATCTCAGCTGCTCTGTCTCATGTCCTGTGTGTGACGGATAATCTGAGACGTTGTATAATGTAATTTGCAACGGCATTCAGGAAAATGGAATCGTACATCAGCGCGGTAATCAAGCTGACAGTTACCGATGAAGCTATTTCATCGCAAACTTATGCAGAGCCATAATTTGCAGTAGTCGCGTCTGTAACGCGCTGGTAGTCATGGTGATTGCATTTAATTTAATTCAGAAAATGATCGTTTACAAAATCATAGAAATTGCCTTCTGTTCTAATATTATAAAATCACACTCACTAAAGATGATAACGCTTAAAACATTTTCCATTAACAACAATTTATTTTCGTATAAAATCAAGCCGGTCATTTTACTTTAAATTAACATGCAAATAACATGTATAATATGTTGATTTAATTACTAATATATTTGTTCACAAAGGTTACAAATATAAAAAATACTGCAAGGATTTTACATAAAATAAAGACTGTTCAAGTAACAATCGGAAGCACTTTTCAAACCCTGTGTTTGGTTCAGATGAGTTTATACAAAAATTTTATAATTTTTACGATTTATAAATAAAATAATAACAGTACTAACTGCCAAAAAATAAAATATAATATATAAATCTGCGTTTTTTATAGATCATTTAAAAATGATAATAAATCGTTATGCAAGGCCGCAGCTAGGGTGCTTGCCGCCCGTGTACTGATTTACGTTTGCCGCCCTCCTGAATATACTTTGTATATCCCTACTTTGCCACATTATTTTTAGTATTACTTTAATTAAGAATTGAAATTTTAAAATTAAAACATACTTTAATTAATACTTTTTATGAACACTTTAATTAATAAATAAATAGTGAAATTGACAAAAATAAATATATTTTTCAAAAACTTATTTAGCTGAGTTTGAAGATAACATAAGAAGTCCAAAGCCCGACAACCGTTTCTTTTTTCTGTCAGACATTTTTATGATAATACAAATATAAACCGTATACAAATACAACACGTCTCAGAATTACGCCGCCAGCCGTGACCAAAAACAAGACCGTACTTGGAAACGTCTTAAGCATAACATATCAAATTTCTGTTACTGTTAACAAACTGCTGTTGTTTTGAATACAAGTTGACAGTCCTAAAGGCTCCCATTCCTTAAACATCACATAAATAATTTCTTATCTTATCGGGTAGGTACTTTATAGTTTGCCAGCGTCGACATGCACGCGCCTGTCTACAAAACCACAAAAAGACCGCAGCTATAACTTACCATAACTCAGATGGTAAACTATAACTCAGATGTCGCACAACAATACCTATACGCTTTCTTGTCAGTCAAAACAAAGGCTGATACCAATACACTAAGGCAATGCTAACAAACAAATATCAAGAACAACTCAATAAAGGTTAATGTAATATACCTAGACGTAGTCGGTATTAATTATTTTAATTTATCTGTTGTAATATAATTTAATTTATATGTTGTTTTAATTAATTCTTTTGCAATATCTGTTGATGAATTTGGCAGTCTATGGCCGCCACTTTGGTACGGCCGCCTGCGCCTGTGGGCGGTGCATATTTCGCACATATTGGACCCTGTCTTTATGACAAACGACGCGGGAAACTAGAAAAAACCTACAATACACGGAACCGCATTGATAGCTAGTATCTTGACCCCGAATTTGATGTTTGATCCGTCTGCTGCTTATTGCTTCATTTTAAAATTAGTTTTCTCAAAGTAGTGTATCGCTTTTTTTTTTTTAAAGTGTCTAATTAGTTTAAAATTTCTTGCCTACAAGTGATGCGTAATTAAAAGTACACGCAAACGAGCCGCATTTCCATGCCCACAAAATAGATCTAGGTACTACTTTAAAAATTTTGCTTTGTGTAACAAATTCACAATAAAACATCGGTTCCTCTGTATTCAGCGAGTACGTACTGCATTGAATTGAGAATGGAAAGGGCAACATGAATGTAAAGTGAGATTAATTGTCTTCGAGGCACTCGCTCAGAACCTGAATGTGTTACACTAAATTAATTACGCTGTTCAACCAAACAATTACTTTGACACTGTTAATTACTGTAAAAGATTAAGTAATGCTCTTACTATTTACTGATTCATATAAAAATCTAACTATTTACTCGCAATCAATCCTAAGAAATACAGATTCGTTTCATAAACTACGTATGCTCTGCAGATCATTGTTTTACTCTTTACATTTTCTTGTATATCAGAAAGATGATAATCTTCAGAACAAGTAATAGGCAAATTTGAATCCCTGAGTTAAGTAAAAATTAGGAAATATTTTATTTGCTAAATCTCAGAATTATCTAATTTACAAAACAATTTATTAAATATTTTTGCTTTGTATATTTAGTTTTCGTCAAATGTAGCAGTTCGGTAAGTAAGCACGACAAAGTTGGAACTTACAGTTACCGCTAATTTAAATAACAAGATGAAAAAAATTAATTGCCTGCTTTTTAAAGCGCGCACACATAAACACACACTTACATGTGCACGCAGACAAATATATATTAATACGTTTACGCATTGCATGTAATCGTCTTAAAGCCATGGATGTGATAAAACGTATGACATACAAGTAGGTTATTTCTTTTCAAAATGGATCGAATTCATTATAGAACAAGTATAAATTACGGGGATATTAGATTACTGGAATAAATGTCTATGTGACTTATTTATGCGGAATATATATGCTAAATTACACATAATTATCAAAACTATGACAATTTGTCTTTCAATAATGTTTTAGAAATAATTTCATGTATTTGTAGTAAGGAGTACAAAAGCTAACAATAATACAATGTTCAACGTTTTATTTAGCTTAGCATAACAGTCGACAGTGTTCTATGTGTATGAAACACATTGTATCATTAAGTTTACTTGCTGCCCTCTTTATATCCGAAGTACTGAAAAGTATTCATCTACCTTTAATAAAACAAGCTCTGGTTTTACCTCAAGCGATTTCGTCGTTTACCTTACAAAACCATAACTTACAACAGTTTTAGTACTTATAATTTTATTACGGAATATTAGAGGGAAAAGAAGAGGAAATTTCAGCGGAAGGATTTTATTTTTATTTGTTTTTCTGCCCTAAAGCAGGTCTTTAAATAGTAAAAGCTCTCCAAGCTGTCCTATCTCATGCCAGTCTTTTCGTTTCTTCGTAACACCCTCTGATTTTAATGCTATCTATTAACTTTATTCTTCTACGCCCTACTCTTTTTTCTCCTTCTATGACACCATTCATGGCAGTTGTAAGCAAGCAGTCTCTTCTTAAACAACAACCTAGCACAAAGGTTTCCTATTTTCTATTACCTTCAGGATTCTTCTCTCTTCCTCTATTTTTATCAACCCTTATTCTTATCTATTCTATCATTCCTTACCTATCAACCTACCTCACATTTTCCATTGCTCGCCAAACCCACATTTCAAATGGTTCTAATTTTGTACATCCTCTTTCCTCAGTATCCATGTCTCTGCAACGCTCCTCATATAACATTCGGCCAACCATTTCCTTAGTGTCCATGTCTCTGCAACGCTCCTCACATAACATTTGGCCAAACATTTCCTCAGTGTCCATGTCTCTGCAACGCTTCTCACATAACATTTGGCCAACCATTTCCTTAGTGTCCATGTCTCTGCAACGCTCCTCACATAACATTTGGCCAAACATTTCCTCAGTGTCCATGTCTCTGCAACGCTTCTCACATAACATTTGGCCAACCATTTCCTTAGTGTCCATGTCTCTGCAACGCTCCTCACATAACATTTGGCCAAACATTTCCTCAGTGTCCATGTCTCTGCAACGCTTCTCACATAACATTCGGCCAACCATTTCCTTAGTGTCCATGTCTCTGCAACGCTCCTCACATAACATTTGGCCAAACATTTCCTCAGTGTCCATGTCTCTGCAACGCTTCTCACATAACATTCGGCCAACCATTTCCTTAGTGTCCATGTCTCTGCAACGCTCCTCACATAACATTTGGCCAAACATTTCCTCAGTGTCCATGTCTCTGCAACGCTTCTCACATAACATTTGGCCAACCATTTCCTCAGTGTCCATGTCTCTGCACCGCTCCTCATATAACATTTGGCCAACCATTTTCTCAGTGTCCACGTCTCTGCAACGCTCCTCATATAACATTTGGCCAACCATTTCCTCATTGTACACGTCTCTGCAACGCTCCTCACATAACATTTGGCCAGCCATTTCCTCAGTGTCCACGTCTCTGCAACGCTCCTCAAATAACATTTGGCCGACCATTTTCTCAGTGTCCACGTCTCTGCAACGCTCCTCACATAACATTTGGCCGACAATTTCCTCAGTGTCCACGTCTCTGCAACGCTCCTCACATAACATTTGGCCAACCATTTCCTCAGTGTTCATGTCTCTCCAGCGCTCCTCACATAACATCTGGCCGACCATTTCCTCAGTGTCCATGTCTCTGCAATGCTCCTCACATAACATTTGGCCGACAATTTCCTCAGTGCCCATGTCTCTGCAACGCTCCTCACATAACATTTGGCCAACCATTTCCTCAGTGTCCATGTAGCTCCAACGCTCCACACATAACATTTGGCCAACCATTTTCTTAAATTCAGCGGAAGGATAGTTAGGAAAAAGAGATATACAGAAATAGATAATAACAAAAAGGGGGCAGAAAAAACATTTCGCACTTACAAAATATAATAACGTTTTGCTATTTAATGAAATGTGATTCTAATTCTGCAACTTAGTCAGTATGCTGAAGCCATAAAATGGATTGCAGAAAAACGCATTAAGAAAACTTAATTATAAATTTAAATCCAAAGTAAAAAGTTTAATTAATGCAAATTAAACGTACGACCGTACGACAAACGAGTTTACGTCTGTGTTATGGAAAGTGGTATATGTTTACGCAGAACGGCTTTTACAGACGATTAAGTACAACGAGTTTGCTAAGTGTTATGTGATTACGAATCCTTTTTACGTTCTGTTTCCTTCCTCCATTTACAAAAACTTTATACGGACGCTGAATTTTAACACTAATGTACTAATTCAGTATAGGTAACTGGCGTTATAACATGGATTCATCCAACACAATATATATCTTCATTAATAATAGTGATGATGATCATCATCAACCTCAAGGATTAGGCTCATCCTGAAAATGTTCCGGGACCCAGTTTTCTCTCGGCCGTTCTACATCTCTCTTCACCACCGGCCTCTATTCCATTGCTTTCATTGTAATTCTGTCACCTACCATTATTCCCAAACGTTTACACTACCTCCTTTTGTTACTCCTTAGCTGTTCCAACAATGGTCGACCCCCCGTTCCGTACTTATATCTACATTATTATTTCTATCGAGAATGGTACAGCCCAGAGTACCCCACATTAACTCCATCTCCGCTGCCTGAATCTTTGATACGTCTCTTTCTGTCATAACTTTGGTTTCACCTCCATTCATCAAAACTGGTGCCGCTACAATGTTAAAAATACCTCATTCTTGTTTCTCTCTTTGTCTTATTTTTAACGTATCTGAGGGGTGTTCCACAGATATTCCTAAATTTGTTTAATTTTTCATTCAATATCTTGCCCGTTTGTAACGTAACATTCCAAGTAATTGAAATGCTGGGCTGTTATATAATCTTTTTTTTCTATAACTTACTATCTTAGTTCTTACCGGTTGCTTCCATCTGAATGCTTGTCTTCTTATATTTGAAAGTCATATTCATCTGCTATTTATTGATAGTAAAATTAAAATTATTTTGTATAACAATTCTATTCTGGTTTTTAAAGCAAAAAAGCGTTATACATATTTATGCGCTGCTTTCAAGGCGGTGGTCGATTATCTACAGGGAACTAGAGCATTTTGTTCACGTACTACGTCGGAGAGACTGACTATGAAAACCGTGTTTCGGAAATGATGGCCAGTTACTTTAACATTTGCGAATTGAAACATAATGTGTAATTGTGATTTGCGAATCGGTGCATGTGTTTTTTTAAAAGTAACTTAAAAACGTCTTCATATTCTACAAGGATTAAACCAAATATATTCGTGGTTGGGACATCGTAATCGAATGGATGACTACCACATTCCCAGACAATTGACTTATAAGGATGGAAATGTGTGAAACGTCCGAAGAAGAGCAGGAGTGACCAGCTGTAGTATACCTACTTGGTGTACGCTGTACGATGCTGCGCTCTGAATAATGAAACAGTAATATTAATCAAAGCAATTGAGCCGGGTTCAAGTCAGTGACCTAATAACATAGTTTGTCATACGTTCCATTACGGATCACAAATAGTTACTGTTTATTGTGTTATTGTGTCAGATCATTATTGTATATAAAATATTCATTCAGTTCGCTGGTAGCTCTGTTCGTACAGTAGTGGGCTGTAAAGTAATAAAATAAGATAAAATAAAATGATGTTGAAGGGCCGCTAGTAAAAATCACAGGATGCGTAAAAACTGTTTAATTAAGCATTGAATTTAAAAGCGCACAAAGAAACCTTAACACTGAATGAATATTTTATTTACAATAACGATCTGACACAATAACTATTAGTGATCCGTAATCAGTGGCGTAGCTAGGCTTTTTGGCGCCCGGGGCAAGGAGATCGTCGGCCGCCTCACTTTCACATTTAAAGGGCGACAAAAGAGCAAAAATTAAGGCTCATCCAGTAAACAAAGTACTTAATAAATGCAAATGTGTAGATTTTTGAATGAAAGCACGTCCAGCAGACGTTTTAACAATATTTGTTAAGTCAAAATTAAGAAATTACATATTATAATATTACTGCTATTCAGTTTGTATACATTTATTATTAACAAATATAGATTATAATATAGTAATATACAAAACTTATAACGTAAAAATGTTATAATAAACAACGCATCGTCAAAACAATATCCTAAAGCAACATTAAGTTAAACATAGAATTACATTAAAAGTAATACAATAAGTCACTTACAGGTTAATGGTTCCGTATTCTATTAATAAACACTAATATTTATTTTTAATATTTAATAAATATTTAAAATTAGACATTTTAAAATGAAACTTTCCTGGTCTTACTTGCCGCAAAGTGGGTTATTAGATCACTATAATCTAAAGACGAAGCAATGTCGTTTTCAATTGAAAGTATCGCTAGATTTGATACCCTGTCTTGAGATATTGTTGATCGTAGGTACGATTTAATCAATTTGATCTTATTAAACGATCTTTCACAAGAAGATACAGACACTGGTAAAGTAAGCAAAATTTTTAAATCTGTTGCTAGTGTTTCTTAGGCTTCTAATGTCATTGAAGAAATGTATTGTAGCCCTGAGGTGATAACTCTTTTTGTTCTCCGTTCACTTTTTCCCTTTTAAATAAAAGTATGACGTCTTTCAAGTCACTGAACAATTCTTCACTGTTTAGGTCATGTCAATACAGTTTTGGAAGCATTGTGCATTGAATATTGATTTGGGAAAGCTGTTCCTTAAAATGTATATCCCCATCATTTACGTACGCCTCAAATTTACAGGGGAACCCAAAGGGTTTTTCCAACTCTTTTATGTTAGAGAAACGGCTTGAAATTTCAACTGACAGTTTGTCCAAATTTCTATTAGAGAACGTTGCATTTCTTGCCGAACGGTTAATGCAGAATCATCTGTATACACCCTGGCATCGTGCGCTTCTTCTTATCCTTTTTGTTATACTGACACTCCTTCATTACATACCTACTCTGGCTCAGTAACGATATTGTCACACAGTTCATTCCTCCAAACTTTTAATTTGTCCGTTAGCGTCTCCAGAAGTGGGAATCCTTTATTTATCCAAAGCATAACAAAGTATCTTAACACGTTGTGTACAAAGTATATTTTTATACGTTAAAAATTTATCAAAGTAGGCCTATTTTAATAAAGCCAGAAAGTTTCCAGGACTTGGATCATTAGTAATTGACTCTGGATGTCCTATCTGTGCCAGATTTTGTACTGTGGCAATGACCCGTTTGAGGATTTCTTTCCATGTCTTAACTGCTTTACTAATTTGTTTTTGAAGCAGATCATCAATAAGTTCCCCTTTGTTTAAAGAACGTTCCAATTCCTTCCATTCGAAAAACGCAGAGCATTTTTTCGTGATCGCAAGTTGATTCCTTGTTAATTGTAATATTTCGACACTCAGGGTTCGATTTTCATTGAATAAAAGACTTCATAAACTCTTTAGAACTTGTTGTAGTTCTTAATTTTACATTAAGAAAATCTTTTATTCCTAGAGTTCTTAAGGAATAGTCATATCAAAGAAACAAGTTGTTTGTAGTTTTATAAACTGAAAACAATTTTTTCAAGTCTATGCTCACTTTGCAGCCCTTCTGGGTATGCCGCCCGGGGTGGCTGCCCCTTTACCACCCCCCAGCTACGCCCCTCTCCGTAATGGAACGTATGACAAACTATTATTACGGTATGACAAACGTATACGGTCACTGACTTGAACGCGACTAAATTGCTTCCGTTATACACGTTATTGCGGTATTTCAAAACCTCGAAGAATACTCACTTTTTAAAAATTCATATCTCTCCCAATTTGTGTTGTAGAAAGTCGTCCAAAAAACCAAAATATGTGGAATTTTATAAGCTACCACTTTTATTTGCAACTTTTGTTTATAAAATTAACCATTAAAAAGTTATTCCCAAAAAACCGTATTTTTACCTCTTCTAACCATTATAAAATTACCCCTAGGTGCGATTTCGCTCTGGACTCTTTAGTTTCATAAAATATAAGCTAAAGTCTACCTTTTTCAGTCGCAAAAGTGCCGGGGCAATTTTGTTCCCGAAAACACATTTTTTCGTCTATTTTTCCTTTACTACATTAGAAAATGTTTTCAACAATGGCATTTTGAAAACGTTATCATTTGTAGTCTTCTTTTTCTTCTTCTTTTTCATGCTGTCTTACATGTTGTCGCTCTACCTATTCCTTGGCCCACTATTGCTCCTCTTGGTGTTTGGTTGGTCATCCCTTACCTTTATCACTAGCCTTGTGTTGTCCACACTTGACATGTGTTCATTCCATATCCTTCTTATTTCCGCAACCCAAGAATTAATTTCTGATACATTACACATATCTCTTATACTATAGTGTGAATATCTCATACGTACACGTTTCATTTATAGCATGAAATTAAATTTATTCTTTAAGTAAAGTGTTATTTATTTTGTGTTAGTATACATTCTTTATTTTATCAAAGGTTTGTTTTTTTGGCTTTTAGAGGTTTCCTTTAAAATGTTATATTTGTTTAATTAACAAACCGTTTACAACAGATTCATTTGCGTGTGATTTTTTTAAATTGTAATCTAAACAAGTATTGTCATTGTAAATATTTGCGCTAGTCGTCAAGTCCATAAGCAATTGCGGAAGTCTGACCTTGAATAGTTTGACCCCTTTATAAAATCGTTTTGCTGGTCCAGCTAGATCCCCACCATCTCTTATTATATTTTTTGCCCATTTACGTTGAACGAAGTATACAATTTCATATACTAGTACTTGTGCTGGAATATTAATTTATTAAAACTGAAGAATATACGGTTCGAACTGAGATGTGTGGACGTTCCATAACTCGTCCGACTTACTAGACTTATATCTCTCTCTTCTAGGTTAGCAGCCCATAGGCTGGTTGGCAGCAGCTCGCCATTCTGCATGCTTCTCTGCTTTTCTTTTCAACTCACAATATGATGTGCAGTTAAGCTGTGTCATGTAGTCTAAACGGGGTCGTCCTCTGTGATTCTTGCCTTCAATTGTTCCTTCTACTATTCTATTAACCAACGCATTGTGTCGTAGTATATGCCCTATAAATTTAGCTCTTCTGCCTTGTAAATTTCGCAGAAAACTCTTCTCCTCCTGAGCTCTTCTAAAGACTTCCTCACTAGTTATCTTCTTCCTCCAGCTTATCTTGAATATTATTCTGTAGCACCAGGTCTCAAATGCTTGGGGTCTTTTCGTGTCACTTTCTCCAGTTGTCCAAGATGCACTCCCGCATAGGGCAACACTCTACACGTATGTCTTTACCAGACTCTTCCTTATTTTTAGGCTGATAGTGTTTGAAGTGAAAAGGTTTTTCTATTTGTTGAAAGCAATTTTAGCCTGGTTAATTCTGCTTATAATTTCCTTACTGCTACGTCCATCAATTGTGATTTTACTTCCTAGATAGTTATATTCTTTAACTGCCTGGAGAACATTACAGACTTATATGTTATAATTGTAATTAAAGATTTATTTGAGCGTGTGGACCTAGCTGTATTGACGGCTGTTATCTTCTGTATAGCGTGCATTTAAACGTACATAATAATCTGTGTATTTGGAAACTAATTTTTTCTTGTAAAGAAAATTGTAACTACCAATTTATGTGGCGTTCAGTATTTTGTCATTGTTTTGAGATCACGGTTTTGTGATATCGTAAAAGTAGTATATGTCTAACTACTTTCTCTCGCCGAAGATAAGCTAGCTAGTTCATTGTCTTGTTTGCCGTGACCAGTCGACGACTCCGTAGGGAATTTCACGATGTTTACTTCAACGGCAGTGACAGTACACGTGGCCATCCTCAGGGGAACGCTTGACACTCCCAACACACTTACCCACATGTTCGTCATTAGTTGTAGAGATTAATCGTTACACAAGGCACAAGAAATATCGTAATGACGACGTGGAGAAAGAAATAAGGCAACAAACGTAATTCTAAGATTCAGTGAGTGCAGTGCTTCAGTAACTGCATTTGAGCGAATGGCGTACAAGTGAAATAGAACGCGATGACCCAACAATTAGGAGTGTATGGGAAACTATAAAATGAATTTTCAGGTACGTCGTTAAATAAAGTACTTAATATGTTGGTCTCGAGGTATTTCGTGCATAATTAATGATTTTTTATGTAATTCCAATTAAGATGAGCCAAAACCTAGTCATTTGTTTTAATCTTTTTTTCTTCGTATTGTTTAAATTAGCAGCCATCCTTACTTTTCTTTTATAAAATTGCTAAACTGCTATAATTGTTTTTATTATTTAGACAAAGCTTTTCGTCATTACTGAGATCTTCAGGTCTTAAACAACGCCGTTGTTTAAGACCTGAAGATGTCAGTAATGACGAAAAGCTTTGTCTAAATAATAAAAACATTTGTTTTAAGGTTACGTATTTTGTAAGTTCTAACTTATGTGAAGTGTAGTGTATTAGTTTTTATTTCTTTTTGAGTTAGATTTAGTAAACTTGTGGGTCTTACTTGTTTGATATTGTCATATTCTAAATATTGAATATTGAATTAAAATAGTATAACAAAATGTAATGTGATCTTGATAAAATATTAAAACGAATGCTTCGATTGATTTATTGTTCCTAGTGTTGAATTATACGTTGACAAGAATAATAGGTCTTCTTCTGCTTACACTGAGTAATAACATTGACACGTTCATTTCTCGCACTTCCATTGCTTTGTTTGTATTAAAAATATGTTTACTCAGTTTTTTCTTTTGTATCGGCCATCTAACGACCACATGCCAATTTCAATTCTTTATTCTTTTCTTTTTCCCCAATATTGTTTCATCTTTTCACTGTGTCTCTTCTTCCTGTCTTCAGTCCACTTTGAACCAGCGTTTTTCTCTCTCCTACCCTGGACTCCTTTCATTTTTAACACTTTTGCCTGAAAAACGTCTCTTTCAATTGCTTCTTATGCGTTTATATTCTATAAACTGCTTTCAATACAATGAAACAATAAATTGTTTACAATAAAACTGCTTTGAATGTTTTTTTCCGTATCGGCCATCTACATGCCAATTTCAATTCTTTATTCTTTGTTCTTTCCTTTTTTTCCAATACTCTTTCATCTTCTCACTGTGTCTCTTCTTCATATCTTCAGTCCACTTTGAACCAGCGTTTTTCTCTCTCCTACCCTGGACTCCATCCATTATTAACACTTTTGCCCGAATAAAAAAAACACTTTCATTGTTTTATTATTTCATGTTTTTGTGTGTGATGTGTTTGTAAAATAAACGCATTTGGTTCTTTTATTTAGATACAATCCTAAGCATATTTAAATATAACATACATATAGGTCGTTTCTTTTTATAATATATATAATATACATGTATGTTTCTGTTTCTACGCATACGTTTTAAACCCGCACCTACGGCATACAGGTTTGAATATGTACTAGAAATTGAATGTAATCAGGACAGGAATATTTTAAAACAAAGTACTGAGAGTTAGGTGTTATGACCGTTGCTGTGATATAAACAAAAAATCTTTTGGGATTCTGACGTACAGAGAGACGAGGCAGAACTTAATCGTGTTTCCCAAATCATAAAAACATCGATTATTTAATAAATATTATTATACAGTAGTTTCATAAAATCTTTATAAAAATTTTTGAGAAAATTAAAATTTTACATAGACACCAATTGAGTATTGAAACCATCTAATTCTCAGAGAACAGAGAGGGGCTTCTAAAGAGAATAAAATAATCAAAGAGGTGTAATTTAGTTGAGCACGATTGCTAGTGAAAGGTGACATCCTAGGTATCTCGCATAAGCGCGTGTATCGTATTTGAACTTACGCACTTGGTATGGAAAAACTGTGTGCAAAGTAAGTGCCACATTTGTAATTTTTGCATTTTTGAGCATCTGTTGCGGGGATCAACCACATTACACTCGAGAGCTCGTGACCATTTTTTTGAAAGTGCAGCATCTCCTACCGTTTACCATTGTGTTGTCAATTTCTTTTTGTGCCAGACGTTTTTTTAAAAAAGAATTAAATCACATCACGATATTTGATTTTGTCCATTTTTTATTTAAAGTTAAGTGCAACTTGGTATAACTGAATACAAATATAGTATACAGACGTAGATGGGAAACATTTTAGAGCAGTCGAGTAATTTTAAGTTAAGCTGCTACTTAGTCTTTAAGAGTAATTTTCATAAAATTTGAAAGTATCGTATCGAGTTAGTATGTAAAGTAACTTCCATCCTTGGTGCAATCTACCTTCTTTATCCTATTAAATCAATTTCAAATAAAATATGAAGAATATTTAAAACTTTGAGATTTATTAAAAATATCTATTGTTTATTAAGTACAAATACAAATTTTATAGCATCTTTACAAAAGGCTTTTAAAAACATAAATTATTCAACTACGGGTACTGAAATTATTCATTTGTCAATACAGTATAAGTAGTAAAGAGAGTCAGAGTAGAGTAGATGCACTTCTATACAGATGTACACAGCTCCTGATGTCTTTGATGCACTCGGGAATAGGTATTGCTTTACAAGTAGAATTAGAATTTATTACCTGTGAGGTATCTATGTAAACAGTACGTTTGCCGATCAATACGGTACTACGTTATTTACCACTGTGTTTTACTGTCAGATAGTTATTATCTGAAAAAATCAGATCGTACTGAATAAAAGTTTAATAAATGACTGTAAATTGTTTGTTCGTTGTATGCATTTAATGTTCAGAATTATATCTGTGTGTGTGTCAAAATAATATTTTAATAAGAGTAACGAAATGAGTAAACAAAGAAATGATAATAATATACATTTACATTTAAAAGAAGTGATAATAATATAGTGTGGCAAGTATGCCTAATAAGATGTGTACGAAAGTATTTTAACCTGATTAGGAAGGATGAAATAATTAAAGATAAACTGATTTTTTAGATTGGTTATTAAATGTTTCTAACGCTTAGCTACCATTTTCTTCTGTATTCCAGTCATTGCCTTCTGCATTTTTAAAGCCTTTTCTACTCCCTGCGTAATCTTTCAGGACTGCACCTTTCTTTTTCACTTGAATTTATCCGTTTTTTTATCTTTACGGGGTGTCTGTTTTATACCACTAGCTGTTTATGACGATGTCAACTAACTTGCTTTTTCTCTAAATCCTTTTGTACCCTTGTACCCTTGATACTTTTAAAAATCCTTAACTTTATCCGGACTTGATATTCTTGGCAGTTTCCTAATACAGGGGTTTCGTCTATGTTACTTCTCTCATTATACAGGTTTTTGTAAATCTTCCTGTTTCGTTTTTTACTAGTGAAGTGAGCTTACAGTTTGTGTTGGTGTTTATTTATTTAATTCCCTTTTTACACTATTCTATGCTATTTTGTAAAACAATCTTCTGGTTAATTTGATATTTTTATATATTTCTTTTTATCCATTTCTTAAGGGCTCACTATCATCTTGATATATTTATAGCCTATTAATATTGCACTAATGTTTACGCAGACGGTATTTTGTCTTAGCTTTGTTATAGTTCATCGAGGTACTCAGAATCGTCATCTCTTTGTGTTTTAGCAGTACGTTTTGGTAACAATTGTGGTAGTGCACACTCATTAGCTGTCAGCAGCAACAGTGACCTCACTAACTTTTCTGAATATTACGACTAAGGGTTGATATAATTGTCTGAGTTTTGGCGATTCATATGGCAGATTTGTTATAGTGGGCAAATTATTTCTCCTTAATTTTGGACAGCTTCCTCCTTTCATTCCTCCTCCGTCTCACTGTTGCTCTTAGCGCGTCCTCTTGTTCTCTCTTTTCCGCTGAAAAAACCTACGAGTTTACTCGTAAACTCGAGTAAGATTACTAGTATATTGTTATAGTTTATTTAATACCGAAGTTACAGGTTTATTAATGCTGTTGATACAACATAATAGTGAGTCATTCGGTAACAGCCTGTGTCGCCTATTGTAGCACCAAATGATATAGCAGTGTTTTTCTTCTATAGATAGTTTATATGGCAACTGCTGTTTTTTTTCTTGTGCATGTCAGTTGAATGAATACAAACTACGCATACCCGAGTTTGACATTGCTGTGCAACATATGTGAGTGTGCATGCCGTGACATGTTGAGCCCTGAGACATCACATATATTATGCAACTTGCACATGATACATTCAGCGAACAGTACATTAGAGCTGCAATAAATCTTGATATTTATCTGTTGTCGTAAACATTCGCAATCGTAGAGTTGGTAGAAATTCCGCTTGTTGCGATGTCACTCGTTTGTCATGGCGACAAACACTGTAGGGCAACGTGTATGTGCAGACTATGTTGTTGAAAACTAATACGTAATACTGTATAGGGTGTGGCATGCAACTAATATAGAAATATTTATTACTTCCCAGTCTTTATTTACGTCATAACTGGTGCTTGCTGATTCTTTGTAAGAAAGAAGGCCTTATAGAGACCTAGTTATTTAGGAACAGTTTTACAGATTTAGTGTACGTAAAATTCAACAAGTCATATAAAAGTAACTGCAAGAACTTGTAACTTTTCCTACTCAGTGTTTGTTATAATTCTTGTGTACGTTGCATAATGGGCACCTGTATTAAGACTGGAGAATTATTATAGTAACAGCGTCATTGTTTTTATTAAAGTGTTAATAAAACCAAACATCGATCGGGGTACGGGGGTATGAGTTACTTAATAATAAGCTGGTTCTTCTGCTTCCAGTATTCAAGATGTTGTCTGTCGTTTTCAATTTGGTAAAATTTGTATCATGTTTTACCATATCATGTTGCCAGGAGAAAATTTATCATGTCCATTAATTTTCGAGAGTAGTATTTTCCAAAAACTGAAAGAACTTTCAATAATATCAAAATCGATTTTCAAAATTTCACGTAATGTTCCGTACAAACTCAAAAAGAACTCACGTAAAATATGCCGACACATCTCGAGTTTACTTGGTAAATAACATTACAAGTACTCTGAGAAATTAAAAAATAGGACTTTAAAGTCACGTTGTTTGTACCACTAAATTTATGACTTTTTATTGCCAAATTGTCTGTGAGGTAGAGATTTATAGAAACACTAATTCCCATAATTACCTGTGAACAAATCAAACAAGGTGTTCAAAACCTTCAAAATAATGTTTGGGCTAGTTTTAATAGTTTACTTTACGGCTCTACTAGACACAAATTTAGTTTCCGTTAGGATTAGAAATATGTTTTATCTCTAAACGTTTTACCAAAATAATATATTTTGCCGAATGACAAAAATATGTTCAATTAAACAATAATATATTGTAAAATATAAATAATAAATTCATATTTTTAAATTATTTCGTCTTATGAAATCAAAATTACATTACGTACTTACTCGTAGAAGGTAATATCAATTTAAAAGCCTACTTTCGCAGATGAAGTCAAAAGGTCTTGACTTCATGCTTTTACTTTATTGATAAAGTCATGCATATTTAACAATAGTTTGTCTGGCTATCAGTTTTATGAGAGACTGAGGAAAATTATTTGTACCTTGTTAGGTTGCATATTTTAAATACTTTAATGAAGAAAGTTGTGTTAGTGGTTGAAATCACAAGCAGAATGATCACTGTTGCACACCACTATATAAAATTATCCCGATTAGCGCTTTCAAGCTTCACAGCTCATCGTAAGATCGTCAGAATTTCCGATCTGACGATGAGCTGTGAAGCTTGAAAGCGCTAATCGGGATAATTTTATATAGTGGTGTGCAACAGTGATCATTCTGCTTTAAATACTTTATACTCTTACCCAATAAATTAAATCAACATTCCTAGAATGTTAAAGTACGTTAAAGTGCGGCGATTAGACTACAAACACTACTTAAATTTGTATACTAAAACCTAATCTTGAGAGTATAACACATTAAAATCTCTTACTCTTGATTTAACTTGCAATCTGCCTACTTTTATTAATTCAGTAATCTAATAACAATAACAGCAATGCGTTTTTCGACAAGATATTACAAGTTAATTTTTGTGCGCCTAATTTACGCTTATAATCAAAAGGAGCCGCGTTATCAAATTGTGTAAACAATCTATATAAAAATGGTGAACGCAAACGTGTATTTAAAAGAAAACTAATACACTAGTATCTGAACTACTTAACTATTAGTTAGGTACTAACAGTAATTACTAAGTAGAGGTAACTACACATAAGTACGTGTAACTGGGAAGTCCTCCAGTATCTTCTGTAAAAAAAAACCGGCAACTGTAACAGAGTCATAGACGACAGGTTTGCTCTGGTCGCGTATTTAGACATTCGAAAATTAAAATACTTTTACCTGAAGAGTTTACTGTTTCTTCTACATCCCCCCTTCTCTAAAACCAGGCCTTGTCTTTGCAACCAAAAACTTCTGCTCTCTACTTGTTTTGAAGGGGAGTGGGTCATAACTTTTGCTTCCATTGTCATCTGTATACAACTTTATCATTTCTTACTTGCCCAACAGTAACTATAACTCGGTCTCACAACATTACTTTTCGGCAGTGAATATTTTTACTTCCATGTTCCTTAAGGAAATGGAAGTATGGTGATGGCAAAAAAAATCGTGTTCGAGATTATTGCAGATTCTGATTGTACTACACTCAAAACATGAAAATAAGTCATTTTTCGAAAAGTGTGTTTGTGTGTGTGTCTGTGTGTCTGTCTGTAGATTTTTTTTCTATGGCAAACGATAACAGCCGCAAATTCAAACAAAATCAAATAATTTTTTGCATGCAGTCCTGATTTGTAGAGTACTGAAGACCTATTGTTTTTGGTGAAGATCGGTTAAGGGAAAGGGGTAGTTTACCAGCAACGTTTTTTTTTAATCAAGGGTAATTATTTTCTATGGCAAACGATAACAACCGCAAATTCAAACAAAATCAAATAATTTTTTGCATGCAGCCCTGATTTGTAGAGTACTCAAGATCTATTGTTTTTGGTGAAGATCGGTTAAGGGAAAGGGGTAGTTTACCTGCAACGTTTTTTGTTTTAACAAGGATATTTTCTGTGGCAAACGATAACAGCCGCAAATTCAAACAGAATCAAATGATTATTTGCATATAGGCCTGAATTGTAGAGTTCTCGAGATCTTTCGTTTTTGGTGAAGATCGGTTATGGGAAAGGGGTAGTTTACCCGCAACATTTTATGTTTTAACAAGGGAATTGTCTATGGCAAACGATAACAGCCGCAAATTCAAACAGAATCACATAATGTTTTGCATGCAGCCCTGATTTGAAGAGTACTCAAGACCTATTGTTTTTGGTGAAAACATGTTTGAGTGGTCATTCTTTAGGTAATCGATCACGCCTCAATAGCCCGGTTGTTTTTTATGCTTATAATGTTTCGTTTTATTAGTTCACAATATGCAATATATTAGTTCCTCTAAACTGTAACGAATATATTGCAAAGTAACAGGTTATAGCCCAGACCAGACTTGCAGAAAAGAATGCACAAGTAGTGAAATTTTATACATTTATTGTTCTTTCTTTTACACACATTTGTATTAAAATCTTCTTCTGTTTTCTGACATAAATTTAAATTATTGTAGTTAAAATCTCTTCTTTGCAATAACTTTAAATAAATGCTTTCTTGATTTAAACATTTCTGTAATATTTTAATTGTTCAAAGTTTTCTTTTTAAACAAAATTATATTTTAAATTAATGTTCTTTTACGTTATACTTTAGAGTTTTATAATTTGATAACAATTTTAAATTTGGCTTCCCTGTTTGGTCGTCTTCTTTGTCCTCCCGGTCGACGATCTCGATCCGGCCTCCAGCGATCCGTCGTCTCGGCTCCACGTTCCAGCAACCGCCTCCAGGAACTCCCTTGCTCTAGGTCTCCATATTCTAGCCGCCACGATCAGCAAACGATGCTCAGTAACGGTAGCTGACTATCTCGCACTCCGTGATGGTTTCCTGCTGACACTCGCTGCTAACACGGCTCTACGGGCCCAAGGACTGTTTGGAATTGATGTTGCCTGGAATCGATGCCCACCGCGACCGCCTTCGCTGACGTACTTTCAGAGAGAGAACTTTCAGGGAGAGAGATGAGAGAAGACTGGCTACTCCTTTTATAACACAGCTGAATGTATGCCGCCGCGTTGTCAAATGACGTCACCGCCGATATGCGCGTTGGCGTCTTTTCAAATTACTCTATTATATTTAGGAGCGCCCACGCGTTTGCCGACTTCCTTGTTCTTCAATCTTCTAGAACACATCTTTGTAACACATGAATATACTTCCATAACCTTCTATTTGCTACCCACATTACACAACACTCCACTCACATATTAAATTATATCTTTATAGTTCTACATTGTCTTATTTTCTAATTTATTCTATTAATTTTAATTGTTTTATTAATACTATGTATTTCCAAGCATTCTTCTATCGTTCTGGACACTCATAATAGCTGATAATAATTATTCTCCATATTTACCTGTACTGAGACAGCTTGTCACGTTCCAATATTTTAGGCAGAATATACGTTGATGTAAATAATAATATGTTTAATTAGATGTATTCCACAGTGTAATTAGTACAACACTAAAAAATTGATTGCAAGTGTAGTGTTTCTAAATTATAACTGGCATAGATTATAACCACGGCCCAACAGTCCGGTAGTTTTTTATTCTTAAAATGTTTTTGAGTCAACCGTGATAATCTTCTTAATAGACTAGTAAAAAATATTATAAAATGGCAAACAAAAAATGTGTTTTCTTTTCAATAATAAATGTAACTACCTGCCCTTCATTTCCTTAATGTGACCCCACTATGTAGCTTAAAGACACTGTTTAAGTATAAACGTCATTCTGTTACAGTAGGACTTGTATAATGTAATTTAAACATTATACACGGGGAGTCCAAAATAGCAACATGTAATTAAGAGAATTTAGGTCTGTTCTATGAAAAGAGGGAAAAGCTTGTACGCAGAGAGCTTTACTGCAGACGATTAAGTATGATTAGTCTGCTAAGTGTTATCTAATGGTGCTCACTTTGTATAAGACAAATTTAAATACTGTTTTATTCTTAACTTATTTCTACGTTAACAACAGGAGCAGGCTCTTTATTTAATATTTAGTTAAAAGGTAATAACAACAGAATTGAATTTGTAATTTGAATCTTCTCGTTTATACAGGTACGATAGGAAAGCAGAGTTGTTACCAATGTGTTAATTAAACCATTTATGCTTTGTAAAGGTGCGTTTACACTGGCGAGAAATCGTGCAATTTTTCTGTAGGAATCTGCTACATACAAAATAGAATAAATCAGTACCCGGACATAATGTCCAAAAAAATAATGTCCACAGAATTAAGAGTCCAAAAACAAAAACGTCCAAAGTATTTACGTTCCAACATTACAACAACGATTAAATTTATAAAATAACCTTGAGATTTTGAGTTGGCTATTGTCAACGCTGTAAAGAGTCATTTCAACATACTCTGATGTTGTCCGACTATGTTTATTTCATTTATGCCAAAACGCAAAATCCAATCTGAAGGTCTACTGCAACACTATATATGGATGAAAACGACCGCAGTATCCGAGAAACTGCACAAAGATTGTGTGCTTTAGCTTTCTTGCCACCAGAGGATGTTCTCTACGTATAATGAAGTACCAGACGATTTCATACCCATTGCTGATTATTTCGAGATGACTTGTGTTCGTGGAAGACGAGCTGTCGGGAGAAGAAAAGCAGTACCATTACGATATGTCCTGCACTTTGGAACCAGTACAACGCTGTTCTTCAAGGTACCGCACGAACAAACAATGCATCTGAAGGTTGGCACAACCGTTTTCAGATATTAGTTGGTTGACGTCATCCGAGTCTTTACAATTTTCTAACAGAATTACAAAAGGACAGGCAGATGTTGAATATATGTTGAGAAAGTTATTGCTTGGAAAAAAAGTAAAAAGTCTGCCTAGATCTACTCAACAGAGCAATGTAGATCGACTTTTCAATATTGTCAGTAAATACCAAGAATTTTCAGAAGCAGACAACGAATTGGTTTACATTAAAACAATTGGACATAACCTACATTTGTAACCTAAAATTGTTCGTTTCAAATAAAAATGATTTTTGAACATTATGTGTTTTGGACTTTATTATTTTGGACTTTATTTGAATTAGACATTTTCGACTGGACATTTTGGTTTGGACATTTTTTTGACATTTTGTCCTGTAAGTATGCACATGAACAAGTAACCGGAAGTCAACGACTGTGATACGTACGACATTGTGAGACAGTTGAGTGACGAAGTTGAGGGCAAATACTACGATGGTCAGGGGTCGGACTAACTTTATCTGACATTCACTGAGTCCGATACAATTTACAGCAATTAACAACGTATTACGAGTGCGTTGGCCTTGTCAAAACTCTAACAAATTGGTAGAATATTGGACTCTAGATTTTCGAGTAAACAACAACACACACAGCGTTGGTAAACATATAGCGTGGCGATTCTATACCTGCACACAGTGGGCGACGACTAGATTCAAGGTAGCGCACGAACAAACAACGCATCTGAAGGTTGGTACAACCGTTTTCAGATAATAGTTGGTTGACGTCACCCGAGTCTTTACAGTTTTATAACAGAATTAAAAAAGGACAGGCAGATTTTGAATATATGTTGAGAAAGCTATTGCTTGAAACATTGCCAGGCTGGTAAAAAGACAACTGTGGAATTCCATAGCCAATAGTAATGCTACGTGTGGTGCAGATATGTGGAAAGTGACTCAAGAAGACCTCAAGGAAGCTTAGGGAAGCGGACATGAACGACGAACGACAGAGTTGTAGAGTGACAGCGGTAGATAAAAATGATAAACTATCAACAAGAACTGAAGTAGACATGACTGACACGAAAAGAATGACTAAAATTAAGGTCATGGTATGATATGTTATGGTATGGACATGGCGGAAAATGACAAAAGTAAGGCGACCTCGAAAGAAAATTATGGAAATGACAGCCGATAGATAGACGAAAAAGGATGACAACAGGTGTAATGGAGGGTGGAATGGTTAAGTTAATAAAGTATTGCAATCTACAAGGAAAGCTAGAGAGAACATAACATAAAATGCTAGAACACGAGAAAAACTGTATGATACAGTCCCACTGACACTGTGACTAGTTAAACAAAATCGGATAATAGTCACTGATTTTTTTTTAATACAAGAATATCTAGTTTCTTTTACTTCCATGTTCCATAACGAAATGGAAGCATGGTCATGGCGAAAAAATTGTGTTCGAGATAACGGCAGATTCTGATTGACTACCCTCAACACATGAAGAAAAGTCATTTTTCGAAAAGTGTCTGTGCGTGTGTCTGTCTGTCTATGTGCCTGTGTGTAGAATTTGTTCTATGACAAACGATAATAGCCGCAAATGCAAGCAGAATCAAATAATGTTTTGTATACATCCCTGAATTGTAGAGTACGCAAGACTTATTGATTTTGGTGAAGATCGGTTAAGAGAAAGGGATAAAACGTTCACCTGCAACGTTATATGTTGTAATAAGAGTAAAGTACTTAATTTGGTAAATAAAGTATCCTGATAAGAAGATCATAATAATCCACTGGAGAAACGTAGATGAAATATCTATAAATGGAGAGGCTAGTTGAACTGGGTGGGGGTAATTTTCTATAAATGAAAATTATAGTTGAAGAGGGAGGGGATAATTTTTTATGTCTACTACTTTATCGGCAACAAAGAAGTAGTTTGTTTTAAAATTTCTTCCCCGGCTGTTTGGCCGTAATCCAATGTTTTCCAGAAAACCAGACGTTTCGGCAGTGCCATCATCAGTGAAAATCGAGTGCGATAACGTGAGGTGGTATACGTTAGTGACCTCAGTACTGTGGTTAAGGCTGAAGCAATAAGTAGAAAGAAGTGTTTTCTATGGAAATATTTCATTTCTAAAATGATTTTAAATATAAATCTTAGAACATGGAAGTCATGTATGGTTTTCCATACCGATATTTTATATTAAAAATGTAACATACCCTAGTACATTGTGGTCCTAGTATTTTTTTAAACAGCCTGTGCTACATAATAATCAATTTATCATTACAGAATTGGATATCGTATATGTGATGTGGTACGTAATAATCTGTTATTTTTTTGACTTAGTAAGCAATTACGGTTAATAAGTATAAAGGCAGATAATAATAAAAATTGTATATTTCATTTTAGTAGCGATGTCTTCAATAATACGCTGCTTCGAAATGGGTTTGCAAAGTTCAGAAAACTGCTCTGACTAAATATAGAATTCGGAATCAACACAGGTGACAAGTCTAACAAAAATCAATAAGCCAAACTCAGTAAACCTTATGAATATTCAATCACATGTCAATGACTTATAGGCATAGAAAAAAATCAATTGCTATATAGACATTATACAAACACCATATATTGAATATACAATTTTGGGAACACGGTGAAATTCATGCTATTCAGCTTGTTGCATTCATCGCGTAGTAACGTGCAAAAGTAGTATGGCATAAAGAGATGTTTGCAGTGAAAAAGGATATGTTTATAAGCCTATACGATGGAATGAAGATGGCAATGACGAATCTTTAAGTTTTAACGGTAGATTAACACTTGTAAACTACCAACAGTTCAGTACAAACAGACTAATGTTATGAGAACTTCGGCTGGCCGGGCTGTGAGGCCGTGATGCAAGGTTGTTTGGTGCAAAAGTTTCGGCCGTGGCTTCGACGGTCATCTTCGGTGCAGAAGGCTACAAAACACAGGGAAAGGTTTCGCAGTCAGTGACCACTGAACTGTGGTTAAGGCTAGTGGCTGTTACTGGGACACCTATATTTATAAACTTTTGGTGTCCGAACGAATTTGTTGTCCGACACCACCAGCCAATCAGAAGAAAGGCAAATTCTTATTGGTTCGCCACAACTCGCGTCCAAAGAGCGCTTAATGAGAAGGACTCACCCCGCCGATTCGTTGCAATAGATGCATGTTTCTGAATCTGGACAGACTCCATATGCAGGCGAGGGAAATCTGACATTCTTACACCAAAACTTTATAAATATGGGTGTCCTACTCACAGCCGCTAGCCTTAACCACAGTTCAGTAGTCACTGACTGCGAAACTTTTGTCAGTGTTTCGCAGCCTTCTGCATTGAAGACGGCCGTCGAAACGTTGGCACCAGACAACCTTGGACCATGGCCTTACAGCCATCCAAGCCAAAGTTCTCATAACACTGAAGCCGGCCGTGAAATCTTCAGACAGAATTTGAGACTAATGTTACACTTTAAAATTGACGCTGAAGCTTCCAACGTTTGAATAAGGCACTCTCACACCCGTCTTACATTAATGGCTGTAGGGTATATTGCCAACTTTTTAGCTTCTAATATGTGAGATTATGACAGTTTGGAATATACAATGAAGATAACTAAAAAGTTTGTGATTTATAGTGTTAGAAAGAAATATGACGATTCAACACGTCTCTTTTTGGCAGCACGAAAAATGCACCTTTTTTCAGAATCAAATTTACATCATTTAGGCGTCAGACTATCAGATTACAAGACCGTGAACAAATTATTTATATAAAATATTGTTAGGACGGTCTCACTGATCGTCGTATGGTACAGTGGGAAACAAAATACAAGACACCAATGAAGTCATTAATATACAGTTTTAATCATCACAATTAATAGTTTGTAATCAACAAAATAGACTCTTACAACAATATAAGTCAAATTTGTCCACAAGCAATAACAATGCCAACTATAAAAAATTCCGCACTAATTACAACACAACAACACTTCTCCGCAATTGTGTAAATCGCCACTAGATCCGCGCTAAGGAAAATCGCTCAACACAACTGAACTCACAAGCCGGCTGCTGTGGCTTTTTATAGGTAGTGCACGTCACTTAATGCTGACGCTAAAGCGTATTTCAAGTGACCTCTTGAAGAGTCCACAAAAATCTTGAACACGGCCTTGGTTGAGGCAATACGTGGTTACTAGGCGGGGGGTGGCGAGTGGAAGGAAGCTATCAGCTGTTCTACGCGATTCTCGTTACAATATCATTAAATCTAAGATTTTTATTTTTCCCGAGCGCTGTTAATATTTTCAACTGAATGCTGACAGAATGTATCATTAAATGTATAGTGAAAGGCTATTAGATCCGAAATATAATATTGTTTTAACAGAAGATCGGCGTGTATAGTTTAGTCAGTTACTCACACAACAGAAATGATTAAGAGCAAACACAAACTCGACTAAAGCGGGTGGCGTTATGTCGACATGACCTTACCGTGGTGACCCTTTTCACTCCGTAGTTTGTACCTCCCGCGACATCACATCAACGGGGAATATAAACCCTTTCAAGTGTGTGTGTGTGTGTGTGAGCGCGCGCGCGCTCGAGGCAAAGAGACGCTTGTTGACGTAGCATAATAAATTTCTCTTTATGTAGAGCTCATAAATCAGAGCTCCGTAATGTTAAGTTACATTATGGAAATTTATGATTACAACTTTTGATAGTTGAATATGAAGATAAATGTATGGATATAGCTAACAAATGTGTATGTGTACGTGTTGTGTATATTCTGCGTTTCAAAGTGGATTGTATTGTTACGACGGTCTCAATGATCGTCGTATGGTACGGTGGAAAACCAAATACAAGACACCAAAGAAGTCACCACCTTTAATTATCACAAGTAACAGTTTACAATCAACTCGTACAATAATTCCAGTTATATTTGTCCACACGCAATAAAGATGTCAAATAATAGAGTTCCAAGCAATTATTAACACAATAACACTTCACTTCGACAAACAGTCGATCCGCGCTAAGGAAAATCGCTCACGTAACTCAACTGACAAGCCGGCTGCTATGGCTTTGTATAGGTCGCGCAGAGGTCCAGTATAGCTTTCCCTCCTTACTGCACGCGGGATTAATGCGTATCTCAAGCGTTCTTGAATACACTAGAACGTACTTTAGAGCGGCCTGACTGGGGTAGCACCTGCCACACTGGACGGGGGGAAGAGTGGAGGATGTTCTGGGTTGTTCGATAGGCCTTTCGTTACAATATTTTGTAAATTGTTGTAATTGGATTTTCCTCTTTTCCTCTACTAAAATGTGGAAATATTCCGCCTCTGGCGTCTGTGTATATCGCATAGTTGGACCAATAAGTTTTCATTTACGGTAGTAATTACATATGTCTTAGAGTGATCACCTATAAAATTATATCAGTTTCTTTCTTTCTGGGCACAATTCTACTCTACACTACTTTGGTATTTTTAAAGATTTCTTGTTTAGTGCAACTACTGTCCTCCCGTTACTTGTATAAGTAACGATAAACGGGAGGGACGAGGTCACCGTGTTTTAGATTAGTCAAAGATATTCTTAAATCAGCACGTACTTCATCCAAGTCATAATATAATTAGCCCCATTTACTCTTAAAACTGTTTTCGTTCTTGGATCAATGTTTTGATTCTTTTGCTTCATGCTTAGGTTTCTCAATCTGTTGTTCCTCTGTCTCAAGCAAAAAAGATCACTTTACTTTCAGCAGAAGTGTATTCTATGACAGCACAGGTGGACTTTTGGAGACGTTTGGCAAGAGTATTCAGACGTGAGAAAATTAGAAATGAAGTCATTAAGGACAGAATAAATGTAAAAAATTCAATTTTTGATTTTATCAAAAAAAAAAAAAATACTATGGTATGTGGACGGTAGCGCGATTATTTTATTTTCTAGGTTGGCTAATCTGATTTATATCGCGCATCAATTTTCGCGTGGTTGTACCTTGCACAGTGCATAGCTAGCTTCTTCGGCGTTCGGTTCGACGAATCCTTCGCTGTCAATTAGTGTCGACATTAAATGTAGGCTTTAGGCCTTTGTATTCTCGATTATGGCCGACTAGGCCCTCTTCATGATTAGCTAAATTCATACTAATTCGCAACATGCAGTATTAGCCAGCCTCATTCAAATTTACAGCTGTAATGTAATTATTCAAAATATTAAAATTATTCGTATACAGTCCACTTCTTGTTATTTCTTAATGCAGAATTAATTCATTTTACACATCATCTCAATCACTATGGAAGACCAGCCAACAGAGTATTTAATTCAAGAAGAATACATTTAGCCCACTTGGGCCCAATTAATTAACACTTCCTGTCCACGCTTGTGGAACATTATTTCATTCAACAGTTTCGGTCCACTTGGACCGGGACTAATCATTTTTTGGTCACTCCGGACCTGGATTTCCACTTAATATCTTTATATCTGTTTCTGGCCATCACGGGCGGATTAGCGCGTCAGCTAATGCGACCGTGGCGTGATTTGCGTCGCCATTTCGCTCGTCATCTTCGGACAACGTAATAGCAAGTTCCTGCCGGCTGTAGTGCTTCAAAGTGGTCATCTCTGCCAGCTGTTCACCATCGTCACCAAGGAGCCGACGCTGTGGGACGTCGCCAACCAGGTACCACCAGCAACAGTAAAAAGGTGCGTAAAAAATGTCTGAAGAAGGCCTCAAGGTGCTGACCAGAAAGAGAGGCGGATTAAAGTCCGCGATAGTGCGGATACAATCCGCGGTAAATTCGTTTGATATTAATTTAAGCACAAAACATTTTCTGACTGTAAGATTAGAAAGTCTTAAGAGCTTAGCCTCGAAGTACGACGAGGTACAGTCTGAGATAGAGCTTATCAGTAAAGACACGAGCGCTGCTCAGGCAGACCGAGTCGAGGTTGAGGAAATGATATACTCAACTGAGGCAAACATTTTACAACTTCTTGACACTTTTAATACTCAGACTGTGCCTCCTGTACTATCGACGCCTATGCATTTAAAGCCGATAAGTTTGCCCTGCTTCTCAGGCAACATACTTGAGTGGCAACACTTCTATTCAATTTTCAATGATCTAGTGCATTCAAGATCCGACTTAACACCAGTACAGAAACTGCATTATTTGCATTCCACGGTGAAGTGTGAACCATTAGACTTAATTAAATCATTACCCAATTGTCAAGAAAATTATGTAATAGCGTTGAACTTGCTGTCCGAGAGGTATAATAATCCATTTATATTAGCCAAATATTATGTACAAAACCTACTTCAGGTTAAGTCCACAATAAAGGACTCAGTCCAAAGCTTGGCGGAGTTTACGAATACAATAACGTCTTCCGTTAATTCACTGGCGGCAATGAAGCTGTCCGTAAATTCATTTGAGTTTATTACCATACAGTTGCTCTCCACCAAACTTGACCCTATTACTTTAAAACTTTGGAAGGAGTCAATAGACCCTGACAAATTGCCCAGTTTTCAAGACTTTACGCATTTTTTAAACTTGCGCCGACAGCTTTTAGAAAATACAATGACAATTGAATCCGGACAGCAATTCAACAAACCTAGCGTAAAACCAAACAATAAATTTGAGAAATATAGCTTAAGAAATACTGCTGGCAGCAATACCTTTAAGAGTTATCACGCAGCGGCAAGGCATTATTTATGCGTGTGTTGTAAATCTGACCACCCGCTTTACATGTGTAACAATTTTCGTATATTAAGTGCCGCTGAGCGGGGGCAATTGGTTGCAAATCATAAATGCTGTATTAACTGCCTTAGAGCAGGTCATTTGATAACAAATTGTAAAAGTAAACAGGTCTGTAAAATTTGTTCAAAGGGTCACCACACCTTGCTGCACGCTAATTACGTGCCGAAATCACCAGCTGCCAGCAGCAATTATTGCTCATTTAAATAACAGTGTAAAAACAATGTTCTTTTATCCACAGCGGTTGTATATGTCGTTGATCAGGCTGGCAACAGGCATGAAGCTCGGGCGCTCCTAGACGCCGGTTCCCAGATCAATTTTTGTACGAAATCATTTGCGAAAAGGTTGCACCTTAAATTAACCCGATCTAATATTCCAATTACAGGAATAAACAACACAGCGTGTTGCGCTACTGACATTGCTTCTATGCGTATTATTTCTCGCTATCAGAGACATAGTTTTGAGGCCAAATGTGCCGTCCTATCTAACTTAACTCATAATCTGCCTTCAATCTCGTTTGACATCAACCGGTTCCACATTCCAAACAAAATTTTTCTCGCCGACCCAGATTTTAATATATCTTCACAGATCGACATACTATTAGGGGCACAATTTTATCTGGATTTAATATTAGCCAATAAATACACACGCGGACCCAACTTCCCTATCATTCAGGAAACAAAACTGGGTTACATTCTGGCCGGCAATCTGCCCAAACACTGCCACACCCAGGGTCCTGCGGTTTCGTTCCTGGCAAGGAACAATGACAGTCAAATTCTGCAATCTCTCGAGAGATTTTGGGAGGCAGAAACAATCCCTGGCGATACCCCTGACGGCGAGTCGGCTTGCGAAGAGCATTTTGTGCGCTCTACTCAGCGCAACCACGAGGGTAGATTTATAGTGTCGCTCCCATTCAAGTCTGATAATCCCCACTTGGGGGAATCTTACACAAGTGCCGAATCAAGATTTTTAAGCTTGGAGCGTCGATTCAGGCGCGATGCCAAGCTCGCTCGCGACTACGCGGACTTTATCAGGGAATATATGGATCTTGGGCACATGACACTCATCGATCATGGCGCTATAAATTCAGGAGCGTCAAATATTTACTACTTGCCTCACCATGCCGTGTTTAAACATTCTAGCTTGACCACAAAACTGCGCGTTGTTTTTGATGGTTCGTCCAAGACTACTAATGGTCTTTCGTTAAATGACATATTATTAGTAGGCCCCAATGTTCAGCAGGATCTCTTCTCTATTCTGTTGCGTTTTCGCATACATAAGTATGTCCTGATTGCCGACATCGAAAAAATGTATCGTCAGATTCGCGTAGCTGAAGGAGATTGTCACTATCAACGCATTTTGTGGCGTGACTCTCCCCTCGAACCACTTAAGCATTTCGCGCTGCAAACAGTAACCTACGGCACGGCTAGCGCCTCTTTTTTGGCCACTCGGTGCCTTCTACAAATTGCTAGAGACAATCAAACTTCCTTTCCCCAAGCGGCTTTAGCCATAACTAACGATTTTTATGTCGACGATCTGCTTACCGGTTCGGACACTATCCCCGATCTAACCAAGCTGAAATCCGACCTAGGTGCGTTACTTGCTCAATATGGTTTCACGTTGCACAAATGGGAATCAAATGAACCCACAGCGGTCGCAAATCATCACAACTTTTCACTACCCCTAAATAAACAGGACAACGTGCGTACCCTGGGCATTCTTTGGAACAACACTGCCGATTCTTTTTTGTTTAATGTCAAACTATCTCCGGTTGACCATAGCATATGCAAGAAAAAGATTCCTTCAATTATCGCCGGAATATATGATCCGCTGGGTTTAATCGGACCAGTTGTCTTTTTGTATAAACACTTTATGCAGCGACTTTGGCTTTGTAAGCTTGGTTGGGATGAACCGATTTCCGGTCAGTCACTTTCGGATTGGCATTCTTTGTGTAACAAATTGAGTCTGATTGATAAAATAGTAGTCCCGCGATCTATTCGTTGCAACCGTGAGGCGGTTACGGTTCAGTTGCATGGGTTTTCGGATGCCTCGGAGAAAGGGTTCGGCTGTTGTATATATATCCGAGTCATTTATCAAGATTCTACTGCTTCCTGTCGTCTCTTGTGCTCCAAATCTCGCGTGGCTCCCCTACGCCAAGTGTCATTACCTCGCATCGAGCTCTGCGCTTGTTTGTTATTATCGCAACTCGTATCTAAGGTTATTCCTGCTCTTTATTCGTTTATTGATAATGTACATTTGTATTCTGATTCTATGGTGGCTCTTTACTGGATTCATGCGCAGTCTACGCGTTGGAAGACATACGTCGCTAATCGGGTTGCTGAAATTCAGCGTCGCACGCAAGCTTATACCTGGCATCACATTGATTCGCGACGCAATCCTGCTGATATTATATCTAGGGGGTGTTTCCCTGACGTTTTGCGCGATTGCTCGCTTTGGTGGCACGGTCCTGGCTGTCTGTCTCAATTGTCAGAGTCTAATCCTGTCCCATCCTTCGTAGCGGCCACTCCATCGTCTTCGGAAGTCACCGCGGAAGAGAAAACTGCACATAACCGGTCGCTAATGTCTACCCTGGCTGTTGACTTATCGTTGGACTTTTCCTCGTTGCACCGGTTGACACGTGTATACGCTTACTGTTTTCGTTTCATCAGAAATATTAGGCACTCATGTGCGGACAAACTTTCGGGCGGTCTGACCCCTGTAGAAATTCATCAGTCTCTCAATTTCTTCATAAAACAATCTCCGTCGATCCACTTCGCAACCGAAATTAATTGTCTTCGGAACGGATCTTCTGTTTCCATTAGGAGCAAGTTGGCTTCTCTCTACCCGTTTCTTGACGACTCTGGAGTGATACGCGTGGGCGGACGTTTGCAGCATTCCCAGTTACCTTACGATTCGAGACATCCTATCGTATTACCCCCATCGGCGCATATTACACGCCTTATCATCGAACGTGAACACATTCGTTTACTTCACGCTGGTGCTCAGCTCGTGCATCATTCACTGCTTCAACGTTGGTGGATTGTTAATGCCCGGCTGGTCATCCGTTCCATTATTCGTAAGTGTCTCAAGTGTATTAGGTTTGGTGCCACACAGCAGGTCCAGAGACTTGGCATTTTGCCATCCCCTAGAGTCACTCCTTCAAGGCCGTTTCTATTTTGCGCGGTTGATTATGGTGGTCCCTTCATGATTCGTCATGGCGGGCAGAAGTCTAGAACCTTTACTAAGGCATACGTATCTCTGTTTGTTTGCTTAGCAACAAGGGCTATTCACCTGGAATTGGTGTCCGACCTTACTGCCAGCGCATTTGTAGCTGCTTTACGTCGTTTTATGGCACGTCGGGGTATACCTAGTCAGCTGTACTCCGACAACGGCACGAACTTCAGGAAGGCCCGCACCATCTTACATGACATTTACAACTTTTGGCACAATAAGAGTGCCATCACCTCGATTAAGTCATTCACATCCTCTCAGGGGATATCATGGTCATTTATTCCGCCCTCCTCACCTCACTTCGGTGGCCTTTGGGAGAGCGGCATAAAGAGTTTGAAATTTCATCTGCGGCGCGTGGTAGGCAAATCTATATTGAACTTCGAAGAGTTCACGACCGTTTTGTCTCAGATAGAGGCATGTCTGAACTCTCGACCTTTATTTGCTATTTCTTCGGATGTTAACGACCCGGTGCCACTTACACCTGGCCATTTTTTGATTTGCGCGCCCCTAACTGCGATTCCTGACCCAGACCTTTCTCACGTTCCTGTTTATCGTCTTGGTCGTTGGCAACTACTTCAGAGGTCTGTCCGGGACATTTGGAAGGCGTGGTCTCGCGATTATTTGCACCAGCTGCAACAGCGTCACAAGTGGAAGTTTGCCAAAGATAATGTTTCCATTGGTGACTTAGCTTTGCTTATTGAGGATAACTTGCCTCCATTAGCCTGGAAATTTGGCGTGATCATCGCCACATTTCCCGGCCCAGATAACTTGGTTCGCGTCGTAGACATTCGCACGCCTACGGGTGTTTTGCGGAGACCAATACATAAATTATGTCTGTTGCCAGCGCGAGACGAGATTTGACATTATGATTACAGCACAATGCTGTTTTATTCAGCCATTGGCTTATTATTTGTTACGACCATTTGGTCAACATAATTGTGATGAATTGTCACAATATTTTGTCAATTTTGCGTCGTGGCACGCTTCTAATTATCACAGTTCTATGGTATCTTGATATTTGTATTGTATGTTAATTTTTGTGGCATACTATGTATCACATTTTCATTGATGTTATGGGGTGTATTGCATGTCTTTGGGTGGTCTTATTTATGAAATGTTATTACATAATATTCGCATGTTTTGCCGTTAAGTAACCATGCATTCATTTCTTTATATTGTTGGTGATAAATGTGTACTATTCTGTGAATGTCTTTAAATTGTTAAATTGTTTCTGTAATTTCAGTATTGTATTGTTCTTTGACATTGCAATTATTTATCTTGTAATTATTCAAATTATTGTTATTGTATTCACATAAATTGTGTCTATGTAAAACTATTGTAAGCGTCTGCCGTATGTAACTGCCTCGTCTAATTTATTCATATTGTATTTTATATTTTATTCATTTTGTAAGTAAGCATGCACAATTCTTTATTTAAAATTATGACATACATGTCATAGCTGGGCTGCATTCAGCATCTGGTTTGCTCATACATTGTTACATATTGTAAATTCCTGAAACTTCAGGAACAGCATGTCTAGGTCAATACATGCCGCCCTGCTGAATATACAATAGAACATGCAACTACAACATGTTCAACAACAATTTTGTTCATGATGAACCTCCGTTCATGCATTAAACATTGTATAATTATGTATTTTTCTTTCATGTTTTATAATGTTACATACTGCACACACTTGTGTCATAAATATTGTTAACCAGACTTATTCGTATATGAAACAGCTGTTCGCCAACCTTGGGCTACAATCGCCTATCTACAGGCTTATCTTATGCATGCTTATCTCTAAACTAGCGGCAGACTACCGTTATCTAATCTCAACTCAAGGTTCAACTTAGCCTTGAAGCTAACCATCGTTAGTAAGAACTGCACTCTTTTAAATTAAATTGTAAATGTATTCTAATTTATTAAAAAATGTATTAAAAAATCTTTTTGATTTTTTACGGGCAGCTTATGGACGGTAGCGCGATTATTTTATTTTCTAGGTTGGCTAATCTGATTTATATCGCGCATCAATTTTCGCGTGGTTGTACCTTGCACAGTGCATAGCTAGCTTCCTCGGCGTTCGGTTCGCCGAATCCTTCGCTGTCAATTAGTGTCGACATTAAATGTAGGCTTTAGGCCTTTGTATTCTCGATTATGGCCGACTAGGCCCTCTTCATGATTAGCTAAATTCATACTAATTCGCAACATGCAGTATTAGCCAGCCTCATTCAAATTTACAGCTGTAATGTAATTATTCAAAATATTAAAATTATTCGTATACAGTCCACTTCTTGTTATTTCTTAATGCAGAATTAATTCATTTTACACATCATCTCAATCACTATGGAAGACCAGCCAACAGAGTATTTAATTCAAGAAGAATACATTTAGCCCACTTGGGCCCAATTAATTAACACTTCCTGTCCACGCTTGTGGAACATTATTTCATTCAACAGTTTCGGTCCACTTGGACCGGGACTAATCAGTATGGACACACGAAAAGAATGGCACAGGAAAGATTGCTAAGAAAAGTTATGGAATAGACTCCACCAAGAAGAAGGAAAGGAGGAAGACCACCTATCACCTGGATAAAAGAAATTCAGACTATATTGAGGGAACGAGAAATTGAAGATCTTTGGATGGACAGGCAGCAGTGAAAGATGAGAATTCAATCACTTCTATAATCTTTGGTTTCGGAAAATGTGTAAACATTGTACAGCCGAATTAATAATAATTATAGAAGTGTATTCTACCGTTCCTCTACTTATTTGTTTTTAAGTTTTATAATGAAAATGGTTAAAAATTAAAAGCTCTTACCCTTGATTTAACTTGCAATCAGCCTGCTTTTATTAATTCAGTTTTTTTTTACGAGGGAGACTGTGGAAAACTAATGTTCGCCGCAGGAGGGTCCGCACTCCTACGGTGTGTGGGCCTCGCACCCACCAAAACCACAAACCCTGCTGTCCACGGCATGGATCCACCTCGGGACTCAGCTTTCGCAATACTTCAAGGTGGTGCTTCGTCCTGTGGACGTTTTAAACCTTCAGCGGATCCACATTACCTGTTTCCTGCTATTCTGTCAGCGACCCTAGCAAGATAACCTTCGGCTTCCTTCTTTTGCCTTAGTACCTCCTCTATGTAGGCTGCTACCTGATCCCAGTGGTATTCGCTCCCCAGCATTATTCCGATGATATTTTCGGGCAAGATTTGTCCCACTACATTTTCCAGGGTTTATTAATCCAATTTAATTAATAACAGTAACAATTATCTAATAACAATTATTATAATATTATTATATCAATATTTGTTTTTTATATTAGTATAGAAATGTAACAACGTTTGATATTATTTTTAGAAACGTTTGCTTGCTTAATACATTTTGCTAAATAATTATTAGATTTAAACTTAGAACCTAACGTTATTACCATGCGAAATTGATTTGTTTACAGGTATATGGGACCAAGGTTTGAAGAGTTTCAACATTCAAGTGTTTGATATTCCTTTAAGGTAAGCACCCTTGTGTTTTACTGTTTCATATCTAATTGTCTCTAAACAAAATTGTTTATTGTTCTTTTTAAATGAACTGTCATTTTGTAGACGCAAGCTTCCATTAATTCCTGCTGGATATTAGATTTTAATTGCATGGGAAATCAAAATAATAAAATTTTCATGTTCTAGTTTTTATGATATTTGAAAAACAAATTAGCATTATAGTTTTACTAAGATTAAATTTTATTCACTCTAATTAACTTTGGCCTAAATTGTTTCTGAAATGAAAAATAAGTTTTTCAAAGCATGAAGCTTAGACCATATTTCTGACAAAACGCTTGAACGCGTACAATTGTACCAAGAGATATTAAATAACCTTAGTGGAGTTAAGTTTTACTTAAATTTAAACTAACAGAACGTAACATTAGTAGACGTTTAATTAAAATAATTTTATTGCGCGCGCGCGTGTGTGTGCACACTAAATTTGTTTTAATTTTTTGATGTTTCCTACTATGTTCTACTTAATTTTATTACAGAATAATACACGAGGTCGGTGTGTGATCATAACGCTTGCATAGAATATGCACAGATAATGTAAATCCAGGCTACTGCTAAATTATTAGGAAGTAATATTTTTAACATGTAAATATTTGTAATGTGTAAAATACTTCGTAGGCTTGCAAGACCGGAGTCAATGTTATTAAAATCCATTCCCGGGCTATTTGGCCGTGGTCCAATGTTTCCTTCTAAAACAGACGTTTCGGCAGTACCATGGACTGCCATCATCAGTGTAAAAAAATTATTTATAAATGTATAAATAGTCATATTTATAAGTATGAGTGGTGTTCACGGGACTGCTAACCCTAACCACAGTACTGTGGTCTCTAACATGTACCACCCTACGTTAGTGTTGCTCGATATTTTTACACTAATGATGGCAGTCGATGGTACTGTCGAAATCTCTGTTATGTTATAACATATCTTATAACATACTCTCTTAGCTCGTGTTATAAGAGTTTTGTCATAACTAATGTAGTATTTACTGGGTGTGAATGTTTTAATTTTTAATTGGTTTCTCTATACCCTATGATGTTCCTTGAAAAGTTATAAAAAGAACATAAAAATTGTGGGTAATTGTCTCTTCAGGTTTAGAACGACCCACACTTTCTCCAACAGTTAATGGCCAGATTAAGCCCAAGTTTACGTGATACGCTTCCGATTTCTTCATTTAAAATAGAGGTAAACAAACTTAGTGAGAGTCCTAGAGATCAACCCTAGTCCTGTTTAAAAAATCAGTGTAATAGAGGTTCATCTCGGTTTGAAATCAACACATGAGCCGTTCTCGACAAGATTAGTTTGGAGAAAATGGCCACAAGTCGGCAAACTAACCTGAGCTGAACACGAACGAACTTGGTGAGATGACCTCTGAACGTGTAAAATATTTTAACAAGCATAATTTGATTGCAGTCTAAAACCTATTGCTTCTCGTGTAAGTAGTGTCTTTTCTGTATAGAATTTTTAGAAAACTGTTTTAAGTATACCAGGTTTGGTATAAACCTATTACACTACCACTATAAGTACGTTAATTCGTGTCGGGTATAAGACTGTAAAATTTATTAACCACTAAGACTCCGAATGTGTCCTCGAGAAGTTCTTCAGTTTGTATGCCAGTCGAAGGTGTCAACTGGACATCACAATTCACAGGACTGCAACTATGCACATAGTTTCTTCAGTCTAAGTACTAGGAAACTTCAGATTCCCTTACTTTATCAATAACATTCAGATCGTAAACTTAAAAGATCTTTTAAAGATTAACATCGCGTAAACATAAACACTCGAAAGAGTTATTTTAGTTAATTTATGTTTGATTAGCTGACTAATTGCAAATTTTTTTATTGCTAATTACATCAAGAGTAAGATCTTTAAATTTTTAACCTTTTTTATGTTAATTAATTTTTAACAAATCTTCATTCCAAATATTTGTCGAGACAACATTAACTTATCGACTATAATACATAACACTAAAACACACACATATACAGGGAAATGGTAAAACAACATACACAAACATATAGAAACTGTATTCTAAGAAACACTGGATAAATTATAATTAACAACGTAGTATTTGTTAAAGTTAAGCGTGTCAAGTTCCCCTGAGGATGGCCACGTGTACTGTCGCTGTCACGGCGACAAACACTGCGACAATTCCCTGCGGACAGAAGGTTCACGGTTAACAGGAGACAAATGAACAAACTTATCTCTGATAAGGCAAGGTTATGTTGACAGATGCCAGTCACAGTTGTCCAGAAAATAGATATACAAATGTTTCACAAACGATAATATAACATACGCCACCCGTAAAAAGTTATGTTTATATTTTGACTTGAAATTATGAGGTTTCAATTAAGCCCAATTTTCTTAAGTAGACAATATACAAATTCGTCTGCGATAAATAGCATCAAACTGATTTTATAAATTTAAACTATTTAAAGCAAACACACATTACTAGAATGTTTTTGCATTTAGAGTGTAGTTAGGGAAAAAATACATCAGAAAAATATAATGAGTAAACTTCATTTGATTTTTTATATTATGAAATGCACATAACTTTATTATTATATAGATGTAACTGTCTTCAGGTAACAAAACAAAAATATACAATATAAGGTATACTTTAGAAACCTTTTCTAATGTACTTCTGATATACTCAGCATGTGTCCTTCTCTAACCTCTTTGAAGGAGAACATTAGTAGGAAAAAGCTTCTAATGTACCTATACAACGCGAAACGTTGGTGACGCTAAATATTGAAACAAATATTTGTTAGATATAGTTGGTTATTCAATAAAATTTATTGTAGGTTTCGTGGTTTGACCAAGCTCCACGTTGTTATGCGCCAATTTGTAACCAATTATATTATAGATATGTTAAGCCCCACTGTTGGGCTAGCCAATCTGTAACGAATTTATAGATAGGGTTACGGTCTTATCTCTTTAAACCTCACTTCGGATTCGTCAATATGTAACACTGAAATTGGTGTTACTTGAATGTTATGTTGTGTGCACTTAAATTACATACACCGCCCGTTGGAAGTGTCAATTTGTAACAAATAAATAATGTAGTGACTAACTCGCACTGGAGTCGTCAATTTGTAATTATTAATATGTTATGTTGAACGGCGAATGGTTTTGTAATCTGCCGCTCGCTCCCACTATACGTACCGTTCCGTGACGTCACTCACCGTTGCCAACCGTCGTGGTGTCTTCTGTACTCGGTGAACTTATTTTCTAAATGGAACAGCAATAATAACGACGCAAATATAACATCGAACATATATCCTTATAGAAATCCTTTATTCAGAAAAACACTGGTTAATTGTTTCTTAAATTTGATTATGATAATCACAATTGTGGCGCAAATTATACGTCTTCTTTTTACCAGTTGGTACAGTAGTAGCCAATATTCAGTATTTTGTCAGACCAAAAGAATGCTTGGTTAATGTTTCTATTAAAAATAAAATATCTCAGGGCGTATCTGGTTCGGGGATTACATTTAAACAAAATATTATTCTATAAATCAAAATACAAGTTTTACAGTTAAAGGATATTACAAGGTTAGAGTGTAACGTGCACACAGGCAGTCGTATAGTGATTACTAGTTATGATAGGTTATGTCCAGTTTAGGTGTTTAATAATTATTATCCAAATCAAAAGTTCTTGTGGTGTTTGAAAAGGTGTCAATCTCAAATCGTGTTATTAGTGAGTGTTCTTAGTGTTGGTGTGATATGGTGTCTGTAGTTTTAGTTGATTAATACTTAAAAAGTCGTGTATACAAAAGTGGGTGTTGATACACAATATAATAAGATGTCAAAGTCACCAAATCCTCTTCTTTGTATGGTTCGTGGTCGAAGATAGGGCCCACGTCCGTTTCAATCCTTCTCCCTGGTTCTTGGGTCTTCTATTTCATATAATGGGTGTTCTTCACTTGGTGTAAAACGTTCGTGTTATGTATCTCTATCTGTATCAATATGTCTGTAACATGTTTTCACAGTTTATTCTCAATTATGTTAGACGTTTTATAAACGCGTCTGTACGCTATGACCGTTGTTAAAGAAGTCTCATTTTATTTATCCGAAATTTCTGGTTGCTAAGGGTAAACTTGGAATCTGGTTGGTTGATTCGGATATACATTGTCATATACTTTCATTATTTCAAAAGCTAAATTTGTTCAAAACCCTTTAAATTAATATAACTTTTCTGTACTGATTGGGAATTTAAAACTATTATCAGCATTATTTTGATCTTTACATTTGTGACATATAGACACTAAACATGCCTACTTTTACTTAAGAACTACAGATGTTACAATTTTGTTAGTTGAATTTTTCTTAAATAACTTGAGATGTATTATTTTGTTTCTAGATTCGTTGTGTACACTATTAACTATAAATATATTTATCCTTCCACATTTGTTTTACAAAATCCCTAACATTATTATCTAAAATTTACAAAAGTTGGTTTTACCTGGCCTATGTACTGGTGTTATTTTCATCACCATGTTTAAAACCTTTAACAGTTAAATTAACTTTTAACAACCATAAAAACTGTTTAACATATAACACTATCTTAACAAAACAAAAGATATACTATTCTATTAGTTTAATTTCATGCCCACATGGCTATGATTCTATTGAACCTTTGAACAAATAAACTGTTTTTTACTTAAACTATACAATTGTTTGACACTTAGCAATAACATCTTTTTTAGTCTACTTTGCTTTGCCAATCAATTGATCACTGTTCAACACCAGTTCTATGGTGATATATTTGTTAACATAAAAATGAAATTAACATCAGTTAATTGATATTCTCTTAAAACAACTGCTTCACCTGCTACATACAAAAAACAACATAAATACCATGATAATAAAACAACGTGATAAAACATAATAACATGCACATTTTTATAAAATAAATTATGCACTAATTAATTAGTCTTCTCTCAGTTAATTCATTAATTATTTTAAAACTGTCTATGTTATGTTTCACATTACTTGTCACTATGTTCATCGTTTACCCTTTTCACTGAACACTTAATAGTTTGTATTTATAAACATACTTATTGGTTTTTATAGGTTTTTACATTTTATTGTCATTAAAAGAACTTCACTCTTGTTACCAAATGTTACTGTGGACAAGTTATTATTTGTTGTTTTCTGGACAATCTTATGATCACTATCTGTTACAATTAGTTGTATGGTTCATCTATCTACAATAAGGTTTGTTATATTTTCATTACATCATTTAAATTAATCATTTACTAATATTTCTTTTTACATAGTATTACATGTTTGGGCCTATTATCCCTCAATTTGTATTTTGATTATCTTGATATTATGATACATTGAATGAAACCATTTGTTTCTTTATAGTACTGGTTCATAAGCCGTCTGTCTTTATAATTATTTATTTTGTCATTATTGAAAGTTCATGTCATAATCGGGGTTGAATGTATTTTGCATCACTTTGCCTAAATCATTAATTTTGGGTACGGTCAGTTGTATTACTAGTCAGTCTGAAATGGTTAGTCGTTCCTCTTCACGATCATCTTGGAAGATATTGTTCTTCTTGTTTAGCTTCTTATCCAAAGTCTTCATTAAATCAAGTACGATATTAAGTTGTTCCAAATGTAATGTTACAATATAAGTGTATCACTACCGACTCGGAACACAAAGTTTTTTATTGGTGAAAAAGTAAACTTTTTACCTTATAGCCTGAACCAGTTTTCGCTTATTATAAGGTAGTGATATATTTAGTTAATCAACGGCCAAGTAATAGACAACAGAATACAAGTTGATGACGCGTTTTGAAATATAAGCTTCATCATCAGATCTTAAAATATCTCTAGTAGAAGGTCGTCATTGGTTAAAATTCAAAAGCATTTGCATTGTATACGAGAGTCAGTAATGAAATTCATTATTATGGGAATCCTTTCCCAGTCAATCTAGATTGATGTTCGTGTAAAGAAATCTTTGCCCGTTCAAGACAAGACACGTAATTTCTTGACAAACAAATTAACAAACTTGCCTATTATCTTTTCGTCTAGACAAATATTCTGCCATACTTCATTTTGTTGTTGTGTAAGTAGCGTATTGTAGTCTATTTTAGTTCCCTATTCATTTAATATATGTTAAAGCAAGAAAACCTCCAAAAGGCGTTGCTTTAAAACCGAATTTAGTCAAGAAAGCAAATATCACTTCGACATGTGACTGCCAGAGTATTCATAGATTACCCTTGAGGCATTGAAAATGAGAAAATTCTGTGTCAGATTGTCTTGTGAAAAAGAACAGGCCCCATCAATAACCACAGCAAACCGTCTCTCAAAAACTCCTTAGTCAGTACCGTTTATGGGAAGACGATTTCCTTATAAATTTTCAACTAACCGTAAAACCATTCTGACCCATAAACCACCAAAATCCAAAAATTCAATCCACTAAATGTCATCATGTAGATTTTTTGAGGGCAAAAAATATTTAAAAAAAGTTACCTCAGCGAATATAACTCATGCTTACCATAGTATGTAAGGCAAAGGGTGTGCTTTGTAGGGAACGTTTCTTTAATGGAATAATGATTAATTGTTGTATGATTATTGTAGAACCGTACTAAAACTAGAACAACAGGCTTAACAAGTCTCAGAAATCTATACTATCAGAATATGTAATGAACTAATTTTCTTTTGTATAATGATACTGTAAATCAGAATTATTAAGAAGATTTTTAATGCAAAACGAGAAGGTAAAAGAAAAGTTGGAAGACAAAAACTGAGATGGAGGGACAGGGCGAGTCAGGACACCAGTACTCTTGGAATTAAAAACTCTACGAATAGAGAAAAATGGCAAAATCTTCTGAAGAAGGCTAGGGCCCACAAAGGGCTGTCGAGCCAGTGATGATAATGATCACCATCATGACACTGTAAGGTCAGACAGTTAACGAGAAATAATGAAGCCACTCGAGCGTCTGTAATTTGCAGTGGCTATGTACCATTCATATTGCCCAGATTGCACTGACAGACATCGTTGTTCCCAATATTAAAAACATTTTTTTTTAAATTCAAGACTGTTTGCCCGATGTCGAAGCTGAAGTTATTATCCTCGAAGCGATTAAAAATGAACAACAATCGTTCTTTATAGACGAATTCAGAGTTTTAAAAAGTATGTAGGCGTACGTGTTGACTGTATCGGATAATAAGATTGTAACGTATAAATAAAATAAATTTTTCGTTCTGATATCACTTTCATTATTTTGTTTTACAAAGGAGACCTTACTTACTAATCTGTATTTAATATAATCTCATGTTGTAACGTTTTGGTACAACAGATCTATGGCCTCTACGCATATCAGTTTGATCCTGACCGACTGAAACGGCATACGAAATGTTCCAGTATTCCATTAACTCGGGACACGTCCACATCTGTGATTACGTAGAGGTCAGTCCGTTAGTCCTGTTTAATTACTGTGTTACCGTGTGATGTAGCAAACCAGTTGTTCTGCAACTTTAACTATATTTGCCTGCTGTTTGCTTTATGTGTTATTAGTCCGAATTCATACTTTCAACGCTATTTTAAGATATTTATTGACGACGATGACAACGACTATGTGTTTATCGGTAATAATTATTTACATTAAACATTGTTTATTGTCTTATAATTTTATAGTAAATAATTAAATTATCAACTTGTCCGTTTTATAGACACGTGTAACTGAAACTTAACTGATGCTTCATAAGTCAGTCTACGATCTCGGCAGACAGACAAACTTTGAAGTGTACTGTTTTATTAATAATTATAAATACCCTTGCAATTAGGCTGGCTTAAGTGAAGATAGTGTACTGGCATGGAAAATAGTATTATAGCACTGCGCTTACAGCCGCCTGTCATGACCTCAGGATGTTATCCTAGATACTCATTTTTACAACCCGAATAGACCTCTGAAGGCTGAAACACACATTTTGATTTTACAGTGCTCGCGCAACCTCTTGGTTAATAGCCAGGCACCACAGCCACTGGTAGATGTGGCTGTTTACGAAATATATATAAAAATATTTATATGCACACTTTTTGACATCATTTTTAAAGGTAAGCTGTCATTCAAATCTAAACAGGTAAAACGAACTCTGAAGTCTCGACTTCATGGGGACTAACTGCGTTGGGTTATCTAAATGTCAACTCAATCAACGATATAATTGTGTTGCATAGATGAGTGAATGTAATCACAGCACTATTGTATACGGAGATTTAATATTGACTTGGACAAGTGAACACGTGCCTGCCTATGACGGTTGGTATTCTTTGGCATCTCCAGCAACGGTAGAAAGCCCCGTCTAAATATCGTAATAAAATTATACAATTCATTTATACTAGTATCGGTCGTGCATTCGTCGAGTGCGGTTATAAGTTTGTGCTCCGTTATCTATTGTGTTATCTCTTGTGTTATTGTTTTGTTATGTTTATGAATATAGTTTATCATCTTAGTTTAACATTTATCTAATCTGTATATACTGTGTCTGTTTAGACTTCCAGTGCGTGCGTGCGCTGTGTGTGTGTGTGTGTGTGTGTGTGTGTGTGTGTGTGTGTGTGTGTGTGTGTGTGTGTGTGTGTGTGTGTGTGTGTGTGTCCAACTTGTCAACATATACTGTGTCTTTCTAGGCCTTCAGTGCGTGCGTGCGCTGTGTGTGTGTGTGTGTGTGTGTGTGTGTGTGTGTGTGTGTGTGTGTGTGTGTGTGTGTGTGTGTGTGTGTGTGTGTGTGTGTGTGTGTGTGTGCTTGAGTGAGTGGGCACGTGGAAAACTGGTCCATTCTCGTAAACCGTGAGTGTACGTATACGTTATCAACTTGAAACAGTTGTGTTCAACTTGAATACGCGTGTATTTGACCCACTTGCAATTGATCCTAACTCGTATACCTATCAACATAGTCCCCATCTTACACAGTACATGCAGCATCCGATACCAGAGCACCCAAGGCATTTTTCGCTGCCTTTACCTTAAAATACGCCATATAATTCAAATGTCTATCATCCACACACTATACTTACTTTGAGTAAGACCCCTTCTCTTTTATCTTTTCTGTCTGGCCTCTCTTGGTCAACTCTTGTTCTTTCCGACCCTGACGCTATTAGGTTACCGAGGGCTAGGGGTCTTTCAGTTTCATATTTCTATTACTCTGTACTTATTGGATAAACATTAAAGCAATGGAGAACACAAAAAAGGAATGACTACACCAGGTGGCAGACCAGGTAAACACCTGGTAAATCCACCCTTTTCGGAGGTCGGCCCCATGGATTCTGGGGGGGGGGGCAGCTATTGCTTGGTGAGGATCCGTTTAGAAGAGGTTCGTTGGTGGCAAGGTCTCCGCCAACTAATATAAACTGTAGTTTGGAAAATCAAAACTCACAGATACCAACACTGGAAGTCCCAGAGGACACAATAAGCAGACTGCAGGCTCAGCTTAATTCTGCTTATAACGAAATCAGACGACTACAGGAAGAAATCAAGAATTTACAGCCTAGGGTATCCTATAGTCCAGCCAACTCGGAAGAAGAGGAAGAAATCGTGGCCAAAGAAACTGCTTGGATACTGGAAAAGAATAAAAAACGTAAAAGGAAAACTATGGAATCACCAGAAACACCGAAAACCAGTCCAATAAACAAAAGTATGAGGACTAAAGAAAATGTAAAAAAATCGGCTAAGCCACCGCCAGTGATACTGAGCAATGTGGAAAATTATATAGAAATAAGTCAGAAACTGAAATCAAAAGATTTGAAATTTAACACCAGCATGATGAACAACAATCAGCTGAAAATTAATGTAGACACAGAAATGGAATATAGAGAACTGACAAAACTCCTAAAAGAAAGTAAGTTGGAATGGCATACTTATGAAAATAAACAGACCAGACCAATAAGAGTCATAGCACGTAACTTGCATCCAACATGCAAATCAGAAGAGATTAAAGAGGAGTTATTGAATAGAGGATATAACGTCCTTGAAGTAGTTAATAAAATTAGAAAGACTAAAGTTGACGGCAAGGGAAAAATCATACATTTGCCATTATTTATGCTAACGTTTGATAGATCAGAGGATATAAAAAAAATATTTGATATTCAATATTTATGTCATATGAAAATAAAAATTGAAGCTCTCAGGAGTAACAAACTGATACCACAGTGTAAAAGGTGTCAAAGATATGGTCGCACTCATAAGTATTGCCAACATGGACCTATCTGTGTAAAATGTGCAGGCAATCACAGGACTATCGATTGCCAGCAAGAACGAGATGTGCCAGCAAAGTGTTCAAATTGTGCAGAAGCACATCCTGCTAGCTACAGGGGTTGTTTGGTTGCACGTAAACTTCAAATAAGACGCAATAATTTAATAAGTGAGAAACGATCTAAAAAACCTTAACCAAGAACTTTCACAGCTAATAAAATCAATAGTGAAATGTCCTTTGCTCAAGCAGTTAAAGCTAACAAGACTTTAGTTCAAAATGATGATTCATCAATGGCGCAAATGATGCAGAATATGGTGGACATGATGAAAATAGTCATGGATAGACTAGATAGATTAGAAGCCAGAAATCCGGGCACAATCCCACAGAGAACTAATCAATGGACCAGAAAGACCTAAGGATAGCTACCTGGAATGCCAACGGTATCCAGAACAGAAAGCAAGAAATAGAATTATTCCTCAAGGCACAAGACATTGATATATGTCTAGTATCAGAGACACACTTAACAAATCAGTCATGCTTAAAAATACATGGATACCAGGTATATCAAACAATTCATCCGGATAATAAAGCCAAAGGAGGTAGTGCTATTATTATTAAGAATAAGATTAACCACTATGAGGAGTGTCACCTTCAGACTGCAGAAATCCAACTCACTGTAGTTGGAATCAAATCCACCAAGCAAAAACTAATCGTTGGTGCGATATACTGTCCTCCAAGACACAACCTAAAGGAGTTAGATTACAAGAAATTTATATTACACCTAGGTGAGAGATTCATTGTAGGCGGAGACTACAATGCCAAACATGTAGATTGGGGATCCAGATTAACAACAACTAAAGGTAGCGAGCTTAATAAAGCAATACAAGAAACAGGTTGTAGCTTCCACAGTACACGCAAGCCTACTTACTGGCCTACAGATCCTAATAAAATTCCAGATCTATTAGATTTCTTCATATCAAGGAGGGTCTCGCAGAACTTTATTGATATCGAGGAGAATTTTGATCTTGACTCTGATCATTCAGCAGTAATCCTGACGCTGAGTGAAAGGATAATAAAAAAAGTAAACAAACCAAGCCTAGTTAACAAAACTACTGATTGGGAAAGCTTCAAATTAGAACTTGAAGGCAAGATACAACTAAATGTTCAGTTGAGAACTAAGCAGGAATTAGAAATAGAAGCCGAGAAGTTTAATTATAATATTCAAACTACAGCCTGGAACAATACGAGAGAAATCACCCATAGAATTGTTGGTAACAACTATCCTAGAGAGATCAGAGAACTTGTCAAAGAAAAGAGGCGAGCTAGAAGAAAATGGCAACAGACTCGTGACCCAAATAATAAATCTGTGCTTAACAACAAATCGCAACAAGTAAAGCGTGTAATACAGAAGTTAAAAGAAGCATCAATAGCTTCCTATTTGGAAAATCTAACAGCAGATGCAGATACAGAGTACTCGTGGAAAGCAACGAGGAAGCTTAAAAGGTCGATCACTCAAGTACCACCTATTAGAAAAAGCGACGGTACATGGGCTAGAGATAATAAAGAAAAAGCTGAAGTGTTTGCTGAACATCTAGCTGACATTTTTAAGCCAAACAATACCCAGTCTGATACAGAGTTAGATGAAGACACAAATCATGAAGAGGAGGACATTCAACTGGTCACTCCAAAAGAGGTAGCTAAGGAGATCAAGATAAACTTGAACCCCCGAAAATCACCTGGCTTTTACCTCATTACAGGTGAGATCTTAAAGCAGTTACCTAAGAAAGGGATTGTTATGCTTACATATTTATTCAATGCGGCACTTAGGCTAAAGCATGTTCCTAGTGTCTGGAAGGTGGCAGAAGTTATTATGCTACGTAAAGCAGGCAAACCGCCAAATGAGGCCAAATCATATCGGCCCATATCACTGTTGCCAACTATATCAAAACTTTTTGAAAAACTTCTGTTGCAAAGGCTAAATCGAGTAATAGAGAGAAAAAAGCTGATACCAAATCATCAATTCGGGTTCAGCCAAAAACATTCCACAATAGACCAAGTACATAGAATAACAGACACAATAGAAAAAGCACTAGAAAAAAACTAATCTGCTCGACAATCTTCCTCGATGTGGCTCAGGCCTTTGATAAAGTTTGGCATAAAGGTTTAATACATAAACTTAATAAAATGCTACCAAAACAATATGCTGACGTGTTAAAATCATATATATCGGAAAGATTATTTAGAGTCAAACAGGAAGATGACTATTCTGAGCTAAGAGAAGTGAGGGCAGGTGTGCCCCAAGGGAGTGCTTTGGGGCCCATCCTCTACTTGTTGTTTACATGTGATCTGCCACAGCCAGAGAATGTGACTGTTGCTACTTTCGCTGATGACACAGCTATAATGGCGATTGGTTCGACCTTAGGTGAAGCTACCAACATGCTTCAAGATGCTAGTGATCAGATACAGCAGTGGACTGGGAAATGGAAAATTAAGCTTAATGAACTGAAATCTGTCCATATCAATTTTACAAACAAAAGGATAGAGAACAGTCTTCCAGTTACCTTAAATGGTGTTGTAGTACCATGCGCAAACACTGCCAAATATTTGGGGATGACCCTAGATACAAAGCTACGATGGAAGGAGCACATCAGAAAAAAAAGGGCGGAGCTTGGTCTCAAATATAGACAACTGTATTGGCTCTTGGGACGAAATTCTCAGTTGTCAATACACAACAAAATTTTGATATATAACCAAATTCTGAAACCAATTTGGCTTTATGGAATTCAACTGTGGGGTTGTGCGAAAGAAACGAACATTAGATGTATTCAAACCTTCCAGAATAGAGTCCTACGGAACATGGTAAGTGCTCCATGGTACATCAGAAATAGTGATATACATCGAGACCTTAGGATCCCTGATGTCGCCAGTGAAATTAAAAGGTTTGCTGCAAAGCACGAGTCTAGACTACACCAGCATATCAATGTAGAAGCTATTCAACTGTTTGACAACACCAATACAGTGAGAAGGCTGAAGAGAACTGAAACTTTTGAATTAGTGTAGTGCAGTGTGTGCAGAAATCTAGAAAGTAATATATAGTACACCAGTGGGTGACTTTATAAGTAACTTTAATTATAACATTAGATGTAAATTGATGGTTGGTCTTTTAGACCAGTTTCAATAAAAAAAAAAAAAAAATTCATTTATACTAAGGACAATAATTAGTACGACAGTAATAATAATAATAATTTTTTGTTTACACGTATATTATAAATATTTATAAAACGTTCGGCCGTTATTAAGATTGTTGTTCCTAAGCTAAGAGAAACGGCATGTTTTTATGACACTAATCGTTCAGATGCTTCTCTGAGATCAAATACTTCGCTCCGGCTTACTAACTACCATCCATTATCTTTAACAGTTTTAATTATTTTCTTGGCAATACCAAACTTCATAGACAAAAGTAAAGCTTCGATCACAAATTAGGTTTTGGAAATTTATTTCTTCCACTGTGATTGACTTATATATATTACGTTCTGACATAAGTTGTGTTTATCTCAGTAGTTTCAAATTGGAGTAAAAGTTTCATTAGCTGTAATAATGTTATACGTTTGTTGCTCATTACTCACTTATGCGCTGAGAGAAAAATGTATATTTATTTTAATGTCGTTAAATTATTAAATTTCTTCATGTAAGTGAATTAGTTTGAATTGTGTTGCGATTCGATTGTCTCGGTCATTAAAAAAATTAAATGCATATAAAAGTGTTACCTTTTTTTAGTAACAAACTTCTCCATTTCTGTTCAGTTAATTTTAAAAATAAGCAGTCTATATCATAACAGTGATTAAGATTAATTTTGGAGTGCTTGAGAATAAAAGCTTCTTCTAAGTAACAGTTTAGGATGTCTCAGTTCTTTAGCTGATATGATTAGAGCTACACAAGATAATTCCGTTACAACATAAGAAGACTCTACGTTACAACATATACAAGACAACGGCGTATTTCGTGGATGATGTACGTTATAGAAACCTCCTGAACTGAGCTTTCCTTTGAGAAAACCTGCCAAACATATACGTGTATTTTGTCCTTAGTCTTTACTATTACAGGTTTGTCAAACATTATATTATTTACTATAAATAAAGACTTCATTTACGAGAATAATGATTCAACTTAATGTTTTCAATTAAATACAAGTAATTAAATACAAGTAATGAATTTTTTGACTATAGTTGTTAGTTGTGTGGTTATTTTTGTAAAAATTGTATTGCATAAAAATATTAATTTCCTAATTAGACAGAAAAAACCCAGTAATTAAAGACAGTTAAAATAAATCAAAATATGTGACAAATCAGGTGCAACATTATTTCCTGAGAAACAATGTTCATATTTCCTGAAACATTGTTTCCTGAATCCTTAAATTTTTAGTGACCATCAATCAATGAATGTTTTAGTGGATGGTTAGTGAGGATCGGTCAATAATACAAATTTTAGCTATGTTGCGTCGAAGATAATTTGAAGATGTAAACAAACTATCATAAGTCTTCACATATAAAATGATACATACATACGCACGCACACACTCACATACACCAACACGTTTACCCAAATATTCAATTGGTTCATTATGTTTGATATTTCTATTGTATTTCATACACAGGTCCTGAAGATGACAATAAATATTGTCGAAACGTCGACGCAAAATAGCTAAAATTTTTATTATTGACCGATCCTCACTAACCATCCGCTAAAACATTGTTTCCTGAGTTACCGTAAGGAAACTTTTCCTGAGATGGAAGCATTGTTTCCTTGCTTTCTTGTTAACTTATAGTTTTAAAATTTTCAGTCATAATTTCCATGAGAAAAACAATAATTTAAATTAGTTAATGTGCTGGACATACGCAAAACCAAGGAGCTGCAATGGGCTGGCCATGTTTAAGGGTGGATTACAAATAAACGCCTAAAAAGAGGATGGATGGCAAAAGTCCAAAAGGTCGTCCAAGAAAAATATGGGAAAATACTGTCGCTCTGGATGCAAGAGAGATGTTGGTAGTGCGAGGTGGAAATCCTTTGCTACTGATTAAAGAGAGGTGGAGGGTCAGGATAGAGGAGGCGAAGGCTCGACTTCGGGCTGTAGCGCATAGGTGGAGGTGGAGGAATGTGCTAAAAATTTAAATTATTGAAATTATATTGATTTATAAAAAAAAATTTAAATTTAAATTTACCAGATTTTTCTCCTGTGACATCTTTATGTGTTAATTACGGCGAATCTCAAAGCATGTGACTCATAATCACTATTTGTACACTCTTTAGGATTGGTCAGAATGTCAAAAGACAACATTAACCACAGTTCAGTGATCTACAGGACGTACAGAGAACACACATTTATAAGGAGAGGCGAATGTTGTACAGAATTACTGGTGCGCACTACACGAAAGTTAATACACAAACCCTTACTAAATTTAAATTTGGAAATTTAAATTTTATGCTCTCCTTAGGCCTGACTTGATTCTGATCAATATGATTCTATAATTATTTATCGTATTTCAGAACTAAAGAGTGAATCATAAAACAAAGTATTCTGCGAAAAACATTCTATCACATTTGCGAAACTAATATTTTATTTTCTATGATAATGCCTTACATTTGAAGGCTAAAAGCACACGAAAAACGCTGTGTAAGAAAAATTTATATTTGTGTATTATAATCCAGAATGCACACGCGAGTGCAGCTTATATATTGCATGGAAAGTATTGCGAGGAAACGGCAGATCTGGTATCTTATTGCATGGGTAAAGGTGGAGGAGATTAATATTCTCATAGAATAAAAATAAAACAAAACGTTGTTGCGTTCAGTCACGGTCACAAAAGTCGTTAAGCAACAAACGGTATATAAGCATCCACTTTGTTACCAGCAAGATCTGGATCATATTCACAAACTGCTTTTACTACGTGAGTGCTAAATAACAAATCTTTCATTACCCTATGTATGCTTTCAATAGTTCTACGCATGCAATCTATAGGTGGATGCAATAGTTCCATGGATATTCGATGCAATCTTCTTCTTCTTCTTCTTCTTCTTCTTCTTCTTCTTCTTCTTCTTCTTCTTCTTCTTCTTCTTCTTCTTCTTCTTCTTCTTCTTCTTCTTCTTCTTCTTCTTCTTCTTCTTCTCCTCCTTCTCCTTCTCCTTCTCCTTCTCCTTCTCCTTCTCCTTCTCCTTCTCCTTCTCCTTCTCCTTCTCCTTCTCCTTCTTCTTCTCTTTTTCTCCTTCTCCTCCTTCTCCTTCTTATTATTCTTCTTCTTCTTCTTCTTCTTCTTTTCTTCTTCTTCTTCTTCTACGCCTCCTCTTCAAGGATTAGGTTACATAAACCTGTTCCGGCACGCATCTCATCCTCGGACGACCCACGTCTCTTTTACCATTGGCTTTATCGTTCAGTGCCGCTTTCGGCAATCGATTCTGTGTAGAGGATCCCACCATTGTCTTCTGTAATTTGAAGTAATTTCATTTATGTCCTTTACTTCGACTTCTACTGTGATATTTTCATTCCTTATTCTATCTTGCAATGTATTATTTACAGTATTTTGAGAAAACTGCATTTCAGCACTCTGAATCTTGGCGCTTTCTTTTTTGTTATGACCCACGTCTCACTCGCATAAATCAACGTGGTTATTGCAGTTGTCTTATAAAATTCAAATCCTTGCCCTGTGTCTTGTTTTATTTCTGAGAATTCTGTGAATCGTCCCTAATTTTATTTATAACTAAATATCCCTAAATTTATTTATTTTCTCTCTTATATCATATTTACATTCATAGCTTACTGCACAGCCGAGATATTTGAAACGGCTCACTTGTTCTAAAGTGCTGTTGTTTATAACTATCTTAGTCTTCACTGAATATTTACCTTTAAAGGCAATAGTTTTGGTCTTTCTTACTGAAATTGTCAGTGAGAACTCTCTTACCACTTCTTGTAATTGAAACATCGATACAATCTAACCAACATTAAAGGAAGCAATAGCTACAATAGTACTAGAATAGTTGTTGTATCTCCGTGCAGGCTACGCTACACGGAGACTGTAAAAAATAAGTGTTTGTATCTCTAAACTTTTTTTTGTTTTTACAACTCTTAAAGTTTTATTATTACATTTTTGTTTAAAAAATTATTATATTGTCAGTATACTTGTGCACTCTGGCTTACTACTTTTCCTTTAGTTGAAGTAAGAATAACCTTTAAACACGTAAATAAGTACAAATAAATATTTCATTGTTACTATGGTCGCATGATAAATAAATTAGTAAATACCAACAAAAGCGAAATACACTTTGTTTTGGTAAATACTAAATAAAACAATCATTCTTTAATTGATCTAATCTTATGTGTAGTCCAATGATGCGCAAGGTATATGATGCGCAATATATAGCCTCTCATGTACAAATGCTAACCTCACCTTCTAGAATTACAGCGTCGGTTGTATGGTGCACCCTGTTTTAACTGACGGGGAAATGGCGACCGAGTGACTACCGGAATAAGTAGTCTCCCGCTTGCTATTCAACAGCTTCGGGTGGATGAACTGCCAAGTGGTAGGGCACCTCATTGTCCTGGGGTTGAGAAATCGGCCCCGAAGGCGGATGAACTAGTTACTAGTCAACGACATTGGGATGTAGAAGGCAACGAGAAACCACCGTGTTAAAGATAGTTTAGATATCTCTAGTAATATCATGATAGCTATGTTCGAGAGTTGAAATAGGCTGTATGATGTCCAACTTCCGAAACGGTTATTACCTATCAGAAGAAGAAGAAGTAGTCATATACACAAAACAAACAATAAAAGTCATAAAGTTAATAAATTACCATATCGAAACACGAATAAACAATTAAACTTGAGGCACGATGGCGCTCTCTAATCACTTACATAAACACCTCTTCAGAACTCACCTAACAACTGCGCTCGTGCTTTATTCATAAAGGCGTAGTAAAAGGTGCTAACGTAGACGTCAATTTATTACTCTCGCTGTGGTTTTCTTTTGCTATGGTCTTAAGGATGTAACTGAAATGTAAAAGTATGAGACAATTGAGTATCCCGCCTACATTACGCATAGACCCCAACAATTACAGCGCACACATCCATCAACTCCCCTCGTGTATAGGCCCACACAATGTAACGCTTTTATGTAAATCTAGCAGTAAAACAGTTATACCAAAATAACGACTACACGCTTGGCGTGACTTCATTGAAGACGACAAGTTATGATTAATGAGTACTTGTGATAGTACTAATAATAATCCATGTGGCCTGAAATTGAGTCGTTTAGTAATGGAGCAATCCGATTGGCGCAGACAGGCGTTAGTACAGCTCAAAGAGCACATCATTGCACCAGTCTTCAGAATATTAAGATTAACCTGTATCAACACTTTTTGACGACTTGCATTGGTCATCATCATCATAATGTTTAGCAAGTATTAAACCAAACTGGTTTGTTCCGGTCCCAAGCAGATAGGACTAGAGCTGGTATCTCAAACGCTTCTTCGAACGCCCCACGCCTCTCTGTCTTTTTGGTTTACCAGCATTGATTCAGACCCATTTCACCCTAAAACCCTAGCCATAGTGGAAGAAATTTGGCGCCAATTATACCAAATATTTCGAAATCAACTTGATGGTATAATGAATTTAATGGATCGTAATTATACATTCTACATAAACAGATTAATGGGAAAAATAAACCAGGTTCTTGTGATTCAGGTTCATATTCATATTCTTGTGATTGCAATCAGAATATAAATAACTTTTGATTGCAATCAGAAAGTAAATAACTTATTTATTGTTATATAAGTTAAATAAGTTAAAAACAACAATCTATATTATATAAGTTTAATTCAAATTCAGTGTAAATCTAATTTAGGTATGGAAGTAGAAACGACAAAACGACAATTTCAGTGCCATGTGTGATTAAATGGTTTTTTAGAATTTAGCGGACTGAGTTCATTTCTCTAAATAACAAAACGCTCATATGCAAACGGCGTGTACACTATCAATTTTAAAACAAAGCATGACCTTTTCCTGGTAAATACGTTAAATTTGTTAAAATAGTTAATAGAATACAATTATCTTAGTATTAGTTTTGCATAAGTTCAGATGTTGGAAGTATTTTAGTTATTCTATATAAGAGTACAATGTAGATGAACACAATAAAGTTTTAACAATGCCAACAATTAGAGAAGAAATCTCCAAAATCACCGTCAATTGTAAACACAGAATGTAACACACACACTCAAAATGTATCACATATATATATATTCATTATACATGGAGAGAGAGAGAGAGAGAGAGAGAGAGAGAGAGAGAGAAGGCACAAAACTCTAAAAAGCTTCAAAGCAACAGACATAAAAACTAGATTTTTATAAACATTCACTAGGATTATGAATGTTGGAGAGTATTCACCGGACTACAACTGTAAAACATTATATTAAACTACATTATTGTCATTACTATAGGCGTAGGTTGTCATATATTTAACTAAGTTTATAAAACAAAAGTCAGAAGTAAAATTAGTTATAGTTTAAAAAACTATTTTGTTCTACGTAAAAAATAATTTTTTTCAACATCCACATTCATATTTTAAAAAGGACAATTAAATAAACTGTGCTGTGATTATAATAATTTTAGATATAATATCCCTCCGAAATAACGCAAAATGAGCAGTTAATAAAAATTATTAATGGTTTATAGTAATTGTCAGGTATAGGCAGACAGTTTAACTAACAATAAGAGTAAAAGAATACACAAATTACTTCATAACATCACAAACTACAGCTGTTAGCTTTACAAATAAGATTAATTTTCAATGATTTTAAAATATGACTATTAATTAGCGTTCAAAACAAACAATGACATCTACAACAATCTGAAAATAAACAATAAGAAAAGAAAAGCATTTACGAAATAGCGGGAGTCTATCGATATCAGTGTCAGCATGGTAACTCGACAGAAAATAATGTGAGGTGCAACAAAAAAACGTAAGTTTTACATCAAGATCCTTGAAACACAGATACATAGAACACACCAAACATTCTCAACATTCAAATCCAAACTCAACAGTAGCTAAACACATAGAACAACAGTCTTGTGAATATGGTCCATTAATACATTTAACAGCAACATTAAACATGTTCCAACAATAATATGGTCAATACAGCAGCATTTAACGTTATTAAAACACGAAATTATAAAATATCTTATGATATAATATACAGGGTGGCGCAGGGAAACGGGAAAATTTGAAATAATTAGAAAAAATGAAGGAACGTTACAATACTTTATTTGAGGCTCAAAATATGTTCTACAAGACAGAAAATTACATTAGGCATCACTTTTTAAAAATTACGTCAGTTAAATGGTGCCCATTTTGCCGTACACATTCAGTAAGTCGTTTCAGTAGGTTTTGCATAGCGCGGCGCAATGTGTCACCTGGAATTTTGGCGATTTCCTCTTCAATCTGTGTCTTGAGCTGAGCAAGGGTTCTTGGTCTAGTCTGGTACACGATGCTCTTCAGATGTCCCCATAAAAAGAAGTCACAGACTGAAAGGTCTGAAGATCGGGGCGGCCAAGCGATGTTAGCATTCCTTGAAATTATGCGGTCCCCAAACAAACGTTTCACTGCTGCCATAGACTGTCTGGCAGTGTGTGAGGTGGCTCCATCCTGTTGAAACCAGGTGTGCTGAATGTCAAGATTTGGAAAAGTATGGAGTCTTGGAACCAAAAATATCTCTAGCATGTTGACATAACGTTCAGACGTCACAGTGACAGCAGTGCCTCGTTCATCTTCAAAAAAGTGAGGGCCTATCACCCCATGACACGACACTGCACACCATACGGTAACTTTGGTACTGTGTAACGGACGCTGGTGAAGCTGAGCAGGGTTTCCGTGAGCCCAGTAACGGAAGTTCTGCTTATTCACGTATCCACTTAAGTGAAAATGAGCTTTATCGGACATCCAAAGATTCTGAATGAAGTTAACATCCTCATTGATTTTAGCCAACAATTGTTCACAAATTTGCAGGCGCAATACGCAATCATTAGGATTCAGTTTTTGCACAATCTGAAGTTTGTACGGGTGAAATTGAAGTTCATAGAGTATTATCTGAACGCTCCGACGTCCGAGCTGCAATGACGAGGCAATTTTTCGCACCGAACGACGAGGACTTCTTAAGATGGCAGCCCGCACGGCATCAGTGTTTTCTGGGGTACGTACCCCACTAAGCTTTTTCTTCAAAGCTGAACAATTCTCTTTAAAATTACGAACTCACGTTTCGATTGCGTGTAACGAAGGAACTTGACCGAGGGGCGGGATCTGATAGCGGCGCCGAAACTCTCGTTGTGCAGCTGTCAAACTGTCACCATGTCGGTAAAACGCCCTTACGGCGACCGCACGCTCTGCACTGCTCCACTGCTCCATGGTAACTAAATGTCCGTTACTGCTAGACAGTTTCACTTCTGCTACATCTACAGGGCTGCCAACATCAACTTCAAATTTTCCCGCTTCCCTGCGCCACCCTGTATATGAACCATAACGAATATATAAACATATAAAAGAAGAGGGCCACGAGAATCTATCGAACATCATGTCGGACTTCAAAAATCGTATCACGTTTGAGATATCCCGACAAAATGAAAGCAACATAATCAGCTGATATAATAATAGACCTGAATGTAAACATAAACATTCCGCAACAAAATCAGTTCTCGAGAAACATTTAAACGTACATTTAACGGTCATTAATCAGTGTTTTTCAATTCTTTTTTTGTAAACAGTAACTGTTTCGCAGTATCGTTACCGCGAGTACATAGTGTAAATATCCTGACGATAATCTACGACGTAAATCAATAGAAATTACGAATGTGAGTAATCGAAACTTTTATTATAAATCTTTAGGTATCTTTTGCATGGTATCTTTAGGTTATGAACAATGAATACTGTTACAACGGTCTCCTGATCGACGTACGGTACAGTGGAAAACAAAATACAGGACACAATAAAGTCATTAATCACCAGCTTTTATCATCTAAATTAAGCAGTTTGTAATCAACAAGGTAGTCTCTTACAACAAATCAAATAAAAATTACAAACAGAATTATTACTGTTGCACACCACTATAGAAAAAGTATTCCGATTAGCGCTTTCAAGTTTCTCAGCTCATCGTCAGATCTAACGATGAGCTGAGAAGCTTGAAAGCGCTAACCGGAATAATTTTTCTATAGTAGTGTGCAACAGTAATAATTCTGTTTGCGATTATAACCATTAACACACAAGTTTCTTCATTAAACTTCAAATAAAAATTGTTCACACGGAATAATAATCTCTACCAATAGAGTCCGCGCAATTACAAAACACGTAACACTTCGCCACAATACATCGAACCGCACTGGAATAAATCACCACTAAAGCTTATCAAGCGTCGCTAAAGTCTTGTATTTATACCCCGCTGAGATCCCAGCATTTTTTATTCCATAATGCGCGTCTACTAGAAAACACTAGAACGTAATCGACTGCGGCCTTGAACACAGCGCGCGCGGACCTGTATGGGCTGGAATAGTCTCACCGGAGAAGCGTGACAAGTGTCACGTTAATTGTCCCTCATCTCAAAGTAGCGGCAATACGTACGCACACACGCATACTCTGAAATAGCCTTGAAATACATAGAATGTTCTGTAATGGTGTACACTTTTTTCGCATTAAGTAACGTACAATAGAAGATTGAGATTATATGTAAACACTAAATGTGTATATGTTATAAATACATCACATTATCTTTAGTTAAAAGAGTAGTTACAATGTAGAGAGTCAAATGGAGATTAAGGAGCGTGAGTGAGAGAGAGAAAAGCGTCAGTGTCACAGAAACGAGAGTGAACTACAGACAAGTGGGTGCGGCGAAATGAGGAAAACTGATGAAAAACAACATGTGTATATAAAGTAGCTATTTTTAAACTTATTTCTTACTGTATCCTTTACTCTGTCTCATATAACAAGCAGGCCTACACGGTAACTAGATCTGCAAAACCTTCGGTTGGGGGGGGGGGTTATTTTAAATCTTGAGTTTTAGTGTAATGTTAATGTATTTGTAAACAAAATTATATTGTGGAAATCCGAAGCAAACGCATTTACTTTTAGCAATTAAATTTACATGAGTACAGTTTATGTCTATAATAAGGAAACATAAATACGCTTAAACGCTGACTGCTGTTTTGTAGAGGATTACGTGCAATTAGCTGGCTTAGTGCTGAGTCCTAAATAACAGCCTCTTCTTCCTCCTTACTAATAGAATGTTATTTTCGGTGTCTATGTGGGGGTGTTTACATTGATAGCATCATTAAACATCTTTAATGATGACACAAATATATTCAATATTGAATTGAGGACTAAGTCATTCAGAGATTTACGTGTACTAATTTGTTTACAATTCGTTTACAATTTTTGAGTAGCATTAGTTGAAGGTTATTTATAATGAAAAAATGTTTCTTGCCATTCTCCAATGTCCTTTATACTCTTGCTTAACAAAACGTGTATACATATACATTACATTGCTTCTGACATTATAATCACAAATATTCACTTAGAATATTTAATTTGACATACATTTAAATTAAAGTCACTAAAGAGGAGTCAACATTGTCTTTAAACGTAGCAATATTTTAATAATCATTTTTAATCAATTATGAAATTTGTTAAGTGTCAAAAAGTCTTCTTTTAAGAAATAAAATATTGCAATAACAATGCATAAAACAAAAAATTAACAAGAGAATATTCTGAAGGGATGACGTTTCAACTCTGTTGTGAAACCTTTCGCGTTCGGACCGACAGAGGTCTTGGCTGGTAAGTTATCCTCATGAAATATACATTTGGTAATTGTTGTTTCTTATAACTATGTCTTTTAGTTTACAATACATTGTTTGTTTTAATGTAAATTTACTGATGCACTTAAGACAATCACTGAATTTTATTGATAGAAACTTTGTATTCATTACAACTGTAACGATGACAAAAGTCTGAATTGATGCATTTAGCAACCTTTGACTATTTCAAAATCAGATATCCCTTTAAATTGTTTTGTACCGAATTTTATATATTTTTACGACGGTTTCATTAATGGTTGTGTGTTACAGTAGAAACAAAATACAGACAACAATGAAGTCACTAATTACCAGTCCTAATTAATCACAAATATCAATTTGAAATCAATAAGGTACTCTCGTACAATAACTGAAGTTAAATTTGCCCACATTATATGTTAATGTAAACTATTGAGAGTTCCGCACTAATTATAACACAATAATTACTTTTTACTAATCCTCAGCAATGGCTCGATCTGCACTAAAGAAATCTCTCCCTGTAACTGTCTGCAGCGCCAGCCGCTGTGGTTTAAATAGGTAGCGCAGATGGTCCAGAATAATTTTCCATCCTTTCGGCGGCGTGCCAGCTTAATGCGTATTTAACTAGCACTCAAAGAGTCTAGAGGTGTGCGGCCTTGACCGAGCCGCAGCACCTGCTCGACTAGCCGAGACGTTTAGAACGACACTCTTGACTGTTCGAGAGAGTTCCGTAGTTGCAGTATATAATTTTAGTGAGCGAGTAACAAATTATGTTAAGAACAAGACTCTTATTATTTTATTTTGTTTCAAAACAATTTGAAAATAAACCTGTTTAGAGTTAAAATGAAAAGAAATAAAATCGCAAAATTCCTAAGTTTGCTGAAATCTTTACAACAAAGGGAGAACTTTATGCTACACTCACTTGTTGCACACACCACTAGTCACTGTGACACCGATTAGCGATTTCGAACGTACCCGTTCATCATCAGATCGTAACTGCCATCATCAGATCGTGGCAGTTACGATCTGATGATGAACGGGTACGTTCGAAAGCGCCAATCGGTGTCACAGTGACTAGTGGTGTGTGCAACAAGTGAGTGTAGCATAAATTTATTTAACCACTAATAAAATTTGTAGTATAAAGGGAGAACTATTTTATATTTAAAATTGTTTTATAAATATCGTACATGAAAAATATAAAAAGTAGTGTATAATGATCTTATTATGCGTTTTTATTGAATTTTTTAATTACTGTTGAATAATAAGCACAAAATGTTGTAGCATTACTAATTTATTTACATAACGGTACAAACAGAGCTACAAAGATGACACGCTTCTGTATCTTGTTTCCATATTAACGTTTTCTTTTTGTTTAGTGTGTGTGTGTGTGCGCGCGCGCGCGTGTGTGTGTGTGTGAGCAAATATTCTTTTATATACTCTCTGACTCTACAATCTATTACACTGATACGGGAATTAAGCAACGCTCTCGAAAATCGAGAGCCGAGTGCTACACGTTTCTCGGCTAGCCAAGCAAGTGCCATGTCATTGTGAAGGCCGTGTACAAGAGTACCTTCCAGACTTTTCAAGCTCTTGTAACTACGCAAAATATGTTATCACTCTGCCAGGAGTACGAAAATTACTCAGGAACATCTACGGGATCTATATAAGCGTCTACGGCACACTTAGTTACACCTGGCGAGATCAAGTGGTTGTTTTGGAAGGTGATTACCGTGTTATAATTAGTGCGCAACTCCTAATAGTTGACATTATTATTGCGTGTGGATAAAATGTACTCGACTTATTGGCTGAAAGTATCTTGTTTATTTCACGTTCTTGTTTTTGACTAATATAAAGCTGGCAATTAGTGACTTCATTGGTGTCTATGTTTTGTTTCCACTGTACGACACGACGATCCTTGAGACCGTCGTAACAATATTTCAGATAACGCTGTACGTTTTGTATATAATTTATTTATCACGAAATAGTTTACTAAATATTTTTGAAGCTTTATTTTGCATGTATGTTCATGTACAATGAGAATAATGAACACTCTGCCAAAACAACTTTTCTGTCATACGAATGACAGAAAAAAACATTTGCCCAAAAAACTTCTCTTTCAATTATTGCTTCTTCTGCGTGTATATTATTTTTTCTAAATCCTTTTGGACTTCTTTAATCCAACTTGATGTTGACCTCTTCCTCCACAGATATTTGAAGATCTGCTTTGTTAACATATTGTCGTTTATTCTATATAAATGTCCAAAAAATAATAGTCTTCTTTTTCTCATCGTTTCCGTTATATTTTCTATACTTTGATATATTTCATCATTACTACATTATTTCCAACCTTCTGATGTTTTTCGTGGGCCTAACATTTTCCTAATAATTTGTCTTTCCAATATTTCTAGTTTGCCTAATTATAATTCAATGCTAGACATTCACTTGCACATAGGCATTCTGGCTTCACTACTATACTGTAATGCCTTATTTTCGCATTTTTAGATAGGCACTTTTTATTGTAAATATATTTACTTATACCATATACCCTTTCCATCTTATGAATACTTTCTTCTATAGCAGATTTTTCTAAATCATTCTCTTGAATTATTTTTCCTAGATACTTAAATTTTCGATTCCTCTCTATTCGACGAATTAACCGAAGTTACCAGGAATTTTGACACATTTTTAAGGTTCGTGAGAAATTTGTTTTCTCCTGCAGAAATTCTCAATCCCGTTCTACTGGCTATGTCCTCTAAAAAATTAACTTGTGTTAGTGCTGATGTCAGATGTTCAGAAATTATAGCAAAGGTATCTGGGAATGCCAAACAGTTTATTTCAACACGTTTGTTCCTTCCTCCCAACATGATTGGTGATATTTTGCATTCCTTTAATTTTTCATTCCAAATTCTCACTACTTTCTCCAGGACACAGTTGAAAAGAATTGGGGATAAGCCACTTCCCTGTCTTACACCTGTATTTATTTTGAACGGTTGAGATATTTGTCCCATGAATTTAATGTTGATACTGTGTCCGTAAGGGTTTCACGGATTAGATTTGCCAATTTAGATTTAACACCAAATTCTTGGTTTTAATCCAAGTTGGTATTTTATCTGTAGTTTCTCTATCAACAGAATCTAAAGCCTTATTAACATCAACAAATGTTACTACAATCTTTTTTGAATTCAGTAGCCTGTGACGGATTATTGACTTCAGAGTGAATATTTGTTCTGGACAGGATCTGACCATATCTAAACAGTATCTGACAATATCTAACAATATTTATTTATGACGATTATTTTGTTTGTTTCTTCACTTGTTTTACGTAACACAGTGTTAGGTGTAACATATCAGTCGTAATATATTACTGTACTTACTAACTGAGTCAACATTAATTACTCGACTTTCAGCTAAGTTTGTGAAGGTGACCTTGGTTTGCGTGTTTCCCAATTGCGAATTTACATATCGCAATTGCTTTACGTGAGGTTTGTATTTTTGTTTGGCTGGGCACGTGGCTGATAGTGCATAACTTTATTGGACTCTCATACGTTTTTATTATTGCTGTTGTTATTGTGTGTTACTACTTTTGTATACAGACTATTTCACAATTTAACGGAAATAATTTAACAACACGCTCTTCAGATGAAAAAAGTGTATTATTCATATAGATGTAGAAATGCTCTACTCTAATTATGGCCTCTGAAATATATATCCCTTTTTTTAAATAAATGTCGAACTCGAGGTGCAAATTTTAAAAATTTGCATTCTTTTTGAGTCAAAATTCATGACAGTAGATTTCATTTTCTTATTTTGAGGAATTAATGTTATCACTTATTGTTATGCATTAATTCTAGTGTTTTGCATGTGAATGTTCTAGTGTTTCAGCGGGGTATAAATACAAGGCTTCAGCGGCGCTTAGTTTCAGTTTTAGTGGCGATATATTCCAGTGCGGTTCGAAGTATTGTGGCGAGGTGTTATGTGTTTATAATTATGTGGAACAATCGTAATACAAATGTATGTTTTATGCTCATTGACATTATTATTACCTGTGAACAATTTTATTTTAATTTGTTGTAAGAGACTATCATGTTGATTACAAACTGTTTAATTGTGATATTTAAACTGGTGATTAGTGACTTAATTGGTGTCGTGTATTTTCTTTTCCACTGTACCATACGACGATCAGTAGACGTCATAACACTATCCTTTTAATTGCTATTAAATGACATCTTAAAAAATGAAATCTCCACGACTATTATAATAAAAAGTATTACAACGGTCAACAAAACAAAACACTTTAAATTTTAACATTGGTATACGGTTTTATTTAAAATGAATCTCCAAATAAGAAATCAACATTGATAATCGTCTTTCGCATCTTCATCTGTTTTCTCGAATTTCTACATCGTCTGTCTAGTTTCATACAGGTAAAGATCGTTGTCCTCTTTAGTTTCTTCAAGCAACATTACGATTCTAAACCGCTTTAGTTATATTTCTATTCGTGCCTTTTCTTACTTGATTGTGTTTAAAAGGAATAAATTCCAAATGTTTAGTACCAAGCCACGTGTTGTTCAATCAAATATATTATACTTACCGTCTGCGGCTTCTGAAACAGCGTCTTTATAAAATTTACATGTTTCGGGACGCTTGTCCCATCATCAGAATTTAAAAATAATTGCGTATCATTTAAAGTTGATACACTTGTCAACACTTAAAACATTAAAATCCAATATAAAAACAAATAACTTAAAATAACATGATAATATAATATTTACAACGAGTGCAAAGGTTTACCGATGTACATCGTATGAAGACCGATCGCGTACTAATTTACGTCTCGCTCCCACCACGACAATAGCGCAAGGCAGTGTTGTACAATACATTTGACTTGAAAACTAATTTAACATTTAGAACATGCGGCTTGGTATCAGTATTATTGTGTGCTTTATAAATTTCGTACTCTTCAAGAGCGTTCAAATATCGCCCTTTCTTACATATATGAAGGGGTTTCAAATTAGTTTTAAAATTAGTGTAGCTATGATTTTCGGAAATAAGGTGTTCTGCAAATTTTGACTTAATATTGTCCAAACTGTGAAAATGTGCAGGCGGCCTATGTTCTGTAAATCTTTTTAAAAAACCACGTCCTGTCTGGCCCACATAAAAGGCGTCACAATCGTCACATGTCAATTTGTAAACACCAGTTTTGTGTTCAAGGCTGGTAGTTCTGCGGACACGAAGATTATTCATAATACTATTAGTGGTCTTATAGGTGACCTTGATATTACTGGTTTTACCAAAAATTAACCCAAAAATCTGAGGCATAAGGTATGTGTACGGTGTTGCAATATATTTGGGTGTTGTATTTTCGCGTGTTTTATGTCCGTCAATGTTACTATGTCCCTTCTTATGTTTTCGAAGGATGTTGTTCACCATATTGACATCTAACCATTAGCAACTGCAATGTGTTTAATGGTGTCTAATTCCTCACGGTATTCTTTATCACCGAGGGGCAAAGATAAAAGTCTATAAATCATACTGTGGAAGGCAGCTAATTTCTGTGATAAAGGATGAAAAGACGTAGCATGTATTACAATGTCAGTCGTTGTGGGTTTTCTATAGATGTCAAATTGCAACTTTTTATTATTGTCCTTAGCAACAGTTAAATCTAGAAAATTCAGTTTACCATTTTCTTCACTTTCAAGTGTGAACTGCATTTTGTTATTGATATTATTCAAATGATTATGTAAATTATTAATTTGCCTTTGTGTACCTTTGTATATTAAAAAGGTATCATCAACATACCTGCCGTAAAATATTATGTTATTTTTGTGTTTGTTATTAGTAAGAATGAATGAATTTTCGAAATTATTTAGGTATATATCTGCAAGAAGACCTGAAAGTGGAGAACCCATTGCTAACCCATTTTGTTGGCTGAAAAATTGATTATTGTGGGTAAAATAATTCTGATCAAGAACTAACTCCAAAATGTGCATCAATTCATTTATACTATTAATATCCAATTTATTAGTATTAATAAGGTTAGTCCTAAGTATACGCAAGGTCTCAGCTACTGGTATATTCGTATACAAATCCACAATATCAAAGGAAATAAGTTTGTAAGCCGGTTCAACTATTAAATTTTTAACTTTATTCACAAAGTCAACACTATTAATTAGGCTATGATCATTAATTATTTGTATATTGTGTTTTATTATGGTGACTAATTTTTTAGCTGTTTTATACCCCGGAGCAGTGGTGAAATTTACTAATGTTCTCAAGGGGATAGCATCCTTGTGGAGTTTTGGTAATCCTGTCAAAACGGGTGCTTTTGAATTTATAGGTTTCAAGGATCTTCCTGTTTGTTCATCAAACAAATGGGTGCATCTGTTTATACATTGATTTAATTGTTTTACATAATTTTCCAATATAGTTTTACCAGTTTTACATAATCATTTGAATAATATCAATAACAAAATGCAGTTCACACTTGAAAGTGAAGAAAATGGTAAACTGAATTTTCTAGATTTAACTGTTGCTAAGGACAATAATAAAAAGTTGCAATTTGACATCTATAGAAAACCCACAACGACTGACATTGTAATACATGCTACGTCTTTTCATCCTTTATCACAGAAATTAGCTGCCTTCCACAGTATGATTTATAGACTTTTATCTTTGCCCCTCGGTGATAAAGAATACCGTGAGGAATTAGACACCATTAAACACATTGCAGTTGCTAATGGTTAGATGTCAATATGGTGAACAACATCCTTCGAAAACATAAGAAGGGACATAGTAACATTAACGGACATAAAACACGCGAAAATACAACACCCAAATATATTGCAACACCGTACACATACCTTATGCCTCAGATTTTTGGGTCAATTTTTGGTAAAACCAGTAATATCAAGGTCACCTATAAGACCACTAATAGTATTATGAATAATCTTCGTGTCCGCAGAACTACCAGCCTTGAACACAAAACTGGTGTTTACAAATTGGCATGTGACGATTGTGACGCCTTTTATGTGGGCCAGACAGGACGTGGTTTTTTAAAAAGATTTACAGAACATAGGCCGCCTGCACATTTTCACAGTTTGGACAATATTAAGTCAAAATTTGCAGAACACCTTATTTCCGAAAATCATAGCTACACTAATTTTAAAACTAATTTGAAACCCCTTCATATATGTAAGAAAGGGCGATATTTGAACGCTCTTGAAGAGTACGAAATTTATAAAGCACACAATAATACTGATACCAAGCCGCATGTTCTAAATGATAAATTAGTTTTCAAGTCAAGTGTATTGTACAACACTGCCTTGCGCTATTGTCGTGGTGGGAGCGAGACGTAAATTAGTACGCGATCGGTCTTCATACGATGTACATCGGTAAACCTTCGCACTCGTTGTAAATATTATATTATCATGTTATTTTAAGTTATTTGTTTTTATATTGGATTTTAATATTTTAAGTGTTGACAAGTGTATGAACTTTAAATGATACGCAATTATTTTTAAATTCTGATGATGGGACAAGCGTCCCGAAACATGTAAATTTTATAAAGACGCTGTTTCAGAAGCCGCAGACGGTAAGTCCAATATATTTGATTACTTGATTGAGTTGCTTCTTACTTGCTCTGAGACATTAATCACCTTTGTTGCAACATATCAATACTACGCGGACGTTTCCCGATTTGATTCTTCTCATCCCGTTATTTATCTGTTTTCCTTTTTAGTTTTACTAGCCGCTTTTTTCAACCTTATGTGCGAGACCATTAGGCGAACACTTAAGTCAACAAGTAAAGGAACACGCCTATTATTCTACAAGGTGGTGGCTTTTCCCACACTTCTTTAGGGTCTGAAAATTAGACTTTAACTGAAAGCCAGGTCAGTCGTATCCAAGCGGCTGAAATAAGATTTTGTCAGGCACGTGGCAGAGTATACTCCCCATGATCATAGAAGAAACACAGATATACGGAAGGAAGTGAATATTATGAGTATACTCGACATGATTGCCCAGTATCGGCTAAGTTGGTGGGAATATCTTTGACGAATGGATGACTGCTGCATCCTCAAACAACTATGGAACTATAAGCCGAGGAGGCGGAGAGATGTGGGAGGTCCGAGGAAGCGCTGGAGTGACCAGCTCTAATCTTTGCCTATTTGAGACCGCAACAAACCAGCCTTGGTTTAATCCTTGAAGATGATAATAATGAGGATGATGACTAGCCGCTTTTCTTCAAAAAATCAGGTACTAATCAGGTACCTGTTACGTCCTTAGGATTCTGGCGCTTGTTTGACTTGGACGTACCTGTTACGTCCTTAGGATTCTGGCGCTTGTTTAACTTGGACTTACCTGTTACGTCCTTAGGATTCTGGCGCTTGTTTGACTTGGGCGCAGCTGTTACGTCCTTAGGATTCTGGCGCTTGTTTGACTTGGACGCACTTGTTACGTCCTTAGAATTCTGGCGCTTGTTTGACTTGGACGTACCTGTTACGTCCATTGGATTCTGGCGCTTGTTTGATTTAGACGTACCTATTACATCCTTAGGATTCTGGCGCTTGTTTGACTTGGACGCACCTGTTACGTCCTTAGGATTCTGGCGTTTGTTTGACTTAGACTTACCTATTACATCCTTAGGATTCTAGCGCTTGATTGACTTGGACGCACCTGTTACGTCCTTAGGATTCTGGCGCTTGTTTGACTTGGACGTACCTGTTTACATCCTTAGGATTCTGGCGCTTGTTTGACTTGGACGTACCTATTACGTCCTTAGGATTCTGGCGCTTGTTTGACTTGGACGTACCTGTTACGTCCTTATGATGCTGGCGCTTGTTTGACTTGGACGCACCGGTTACGTCCTTAGGATTCTGGCGCTTGCTTGACTTGGACGTACCTGTTACGTTCTTAGGATTCTGGCGGTTGTTGACTTGGACGTACCTGTTACGTCCTTAGGATTCTGGCGCTTCTTTGACTTGGACGCACCTGTTACGTCCTTAGGATTCTGGCGCTTGTTTGACTTGGACGTACCTGTTACGTCCATTGGATTCTGGCGCTTGTTTGACTTAGACGTACCTATTACATCCTGGCGCTTGTTTGACTTGGACGCGCCTGTTACGTCCTTAGGATTCTGGCGCTTGTTTGACTTAGACTTACCTATTACATCCTTAGGATTCTAGCGCTTGATTGACTTGGACGCACCTGTTACGTCCTTAGGATTCTGGCGCTTGTTTGACTTGGACGCACCGGTTACGTCCTTAGGATTCTGGCGCTTGCTTGACTTGGACGTACCTCTTACGTTCTTAGGATTCTGGCGGTTGTTGACTTGGACGTACCTGTTACGTCCTTAGGATTCTGGCGCTTGTTTGACTTGGACGTACCTGTTACGTCCTTAGGATTCTGGCGCTTGTTTGACTTGGACGTACTTTTTACGTCCTTAGGATTCTGGCGCTTGTTTTACTTGGACGTATTAGGTACGTCCATAGGTCTCAATGTGTAGATAATGTGTTTTGAGTACCTCCACTCTAAAGGTAGAACGAGTAACAAACTCAAAATTACTTAAAATCTATATTTTAAGATGGAAAAAGATTATTTTCTTTGCTAATTAACATTTACCTGGTAAAAAACTGATATTTGTTTTATTATCACATCAATTACACGTAAATAGTGTAACGTCACAGAACGTTCCATAAAGGAATTTAATTGCAAAGTAAATTATCATGAGAGGAAGGTGAGGTGAACAGTATCGAACCCAAGTAATACGAAAAATTTTGTAATAATGTCCGATAATTAATATCATTAACATGAGAAAACGACAAAGACTATGAACAAGACTCAAACCCCATATATATTGTTTAAGTGAAGTACAGTGTAAAACTGATAATATACTATAAGAGAAACAGATAATCTCAGAAATGACCAAAATGAGGTCATTACATATTAAGAAATGTAACTCTGAATAGGGTATAAAAAACTATTTATTGTGAATTAATGGACAAGATATGTTATTATACTTTGTAATATAAATAAAATAAATGTATTAAATGGTTTGAATACATCATTAAAATGGATGTAAGTTAAAATAAAAAATATATAAATGTTATGACAAAAAATCTAGGTTTAGGAGCTTAGACCAATCACTCAGATTTTATGTGAAAATTAATTATTATAGAATTAATATAAAAACTATATGTAAATGTCAATTAGATAAAGACGAACAAATTATTTAAAATAGAGAAAGCTGTAAATTGATTAGAAATCAATCAAAATAGTCAAAAACAGTGTTAAACTGAAAACATGTGATGAACATATAAAATTGTAATATTTATAAATTTTATGTTGTCAAAATGCAACAAAATTGTATTCTAAAGTTGAAATACAATATAATGTAACTATACTAGTATATGTGACCACACTAAACACTTTAACAGTCAAGTTATGAAACTATTTAACTATACCATACCAGGCTGATGCCAAAAAACAATCACAAAAATAGTCATATTTGACAGAATAATTGCAGAATATTAGAAAAAATAAAGGAAAAAGGTACAATCCTATAATGTACAATGGAAACATACTTGCTCAGTTGAAGACAAGCTTAATTCTTAGAGAATTTTAAATATAAAAGTGAAAATTGTCACACCAAGAAAATAACTCTTCTGTGCAAAACAGTATGATGTTAAGTAATATTACAGTAAAAATAAAATGTATCAGGATAAACCAGGTATTCCCAAAGATAAACAATATAACAAACTCTAAGTGAATACCCAAAAAATCCCATAATAATACCGAAAAAGACAAATTATCATCAAAAACTAATGACAAAAATCTAGGCCATATGTAATGCCTATAGGAAAATAAACTTATTTATATATTATATGTTTTAATATGTGTTTATTTTGTTATGAAAGGATAAATATGTTATGTATTAATGTTATAGCAAGGACCAAGCAACTTCATAACATTTTAATAATTAGAGATTTAGGATTTTGTGCAAACACTACAAGGTAAGAGTTGTATTTTATGTTAATTTATTAGATTTAATTTGTTCAAAACCAATCGCGTATGGTATCATTGTATTCAGTTGAAAGCGGAGAATCCAAAAATAATAATGGCATGCAGATTGTAAGTAGTTCTGTAAAATTGTTTAACAAATACCAGAATAATTTCAGTAATATCCTTGAGTATGAAGAATAAGAAATTTTTGTTCTAAAGCTTCTACGGAAGTCAAATTTGTTCTATGATGTTCCATTTGCATATTTTCGAACGTTCGAGAAGAACATTTTACTCAAAAATACCGGAAGTTCATGTCAAAAAATTAAAACAATGAGCCTAACAGAGTATAAAAGGAAGACGAAATTTGACACAAATAACACTTTATGCTTTGAATCCAGAAGAGACACATCACCTACGAATCCGATCATCTCGTCCAAGGCGAAGTCGAAGAACAGGAATTCAACACGAGAACACAGAAAGGCTTTTTCCCGTACATGACAAAAGACTGACTTAACCTATACAAGGAGTATACGCTAACGTGTTGTTGAATAGAGCAGCAACACGCCATTTTTAATAGAAACGCACACAGCCAGATATCCAGCGGCCCAGAAAAGGACCGGTTTTAAAAGAGGAAATCAATTTTGCTGGTATTTGCTAAGACAAACCGACTTTGACAACATTCCCAAAACGATTTACTGACACGAGCCTTCAACATTGAGCTGGGAACTAGCGCTGTGACGGCCGAATAGAGAAACCACGCAGACAGCTGTTCGCCGCCGCCAGAATTCAAAGCATAGATACAGTACGAACTTATTTCAATCGTGCGGAGTTTTAAAACCGTAATTTGACTTATAAATAATTACCAGTGCGCGAGGAACGTAAACACGAAGAGGCGCAAGATTGGAATCGTCCCCAAGAACAGTGTCGAGTGAAGAAAATACTTACGTGAGTTGTTCAAAAGTTAAAATCATTTTTACCTGGTATCCTTTGTCACACAATTGTACTACACATTCCAAACACCTTCAAATCACACAATTTTTGTAAAGCATCCCACTGATTTGTCTTGATAGTTCAAAGGAGTCACGTCCTGAGTATAAAGATTTTTCATACACTATATTCATGCTATTCAACTGAGCAATAAAATATTTATTAGCCGATACTTACTTAAAAAACTTGTCAATAATAATTTTTTGTAACTCTGCAATTTTGTTTAATTCGAGTGTTAGTCCTTCAGACGATCTTTATGAAAAGAAAGTTCATTAAACGTACGTTATTTACAATTCAAACTGTCTTGTTCACATTTTTTTATATAATTAATTTAACAACTAAGAAATCAAATTTAATAATAATAATAATAATTTCTTGGAACAAATATCCAAGTGGCGCCCACATACACATATTAGCTTAAGTTGTGTTTGCAGGACAACATCGTCGCAGAGAACCCAGCAATCAGTAAGTATTAAAAGTGCGCGGAGTGTAACACCCGACATCACAACATAATAACAAAACAACATACATACAATTTCTTTTCGTTATAAATTGACGAATCCAACGTGAGGCAACGAGGGAAAGACTTGAACAAAACATACGACATTATATCTATTCGTTATAATAGTTATAAGTCTGTTTTTGGAACGTGGTTAATTTTCGTCTTATGAGTACAGTTTTAAAGAATTATTTGTACGCGCTATTTATAAAAGTTATACCTTTCTGTAATAAAATTCTGTCCTGCTTAAGTATGTCATGAATTAAATATGTCATTCAATAACAGTGAGATTGACAGCTGACTAAGCAGATGGAATTGTCAATAATATATGAAGGTCACACGATATCGTCTCGTGACTAAGCAGCGTCTACGTATTATTCCTGACCTTTGAATAAATGTCGCCAAGATTTGACCTTTATATAAAATTTAAGGCAGTGTGTAATTAAGAAATTTCCTTTGTTTCTTTAAAGTTTTTTTTCAATCAAGATATTGAAGAGGAGTCAAATTCGTTAAAAAATCAGGAGAGGTATAAAAAAAGAACTCATTTGACTTTCATGTTCCATAAGGAAATGGAAGTATGATGATGGCGAAAAAAATCGTCCTCGAGATAAGAGCTGATTCTGATTGTACTATCCTCAAAACATGAATAAAAGTCCTTTTTTGAAAAGTGTGTGTGTGTGTGCGCGCGCGTGCGTGTCTGTGTGTCTGTGTGTAGAAGTTTTTCTATGGCGAACGATAACTGCCGCAAATTCAAACAATATCAAATAATTTTTTGCCCGGCTTGTAGAGGACTCAAGGCCCATTGATTTTGGTGAAGATCGTTTAAGGGGTAGGGGTAGTTTACCTAAAACGTTTTACGTTTTAACAAAAGTACGTAAAAATTTATTTTATTTTTTGAAACAATTTTAAAAAATAAAATAATTTTGTTTGCCAGGCAACCAGGCTGATTGGTTAGTAGGGAGGGGTAGTTCACCTGCATTGTTTTGTGTTTTAACAAGAGTAAAGTACTTAATTTTAATAAATAAGTGCCCGACAATAAAGTCATATTAATCCACCGTAAAATGGTAAATGAGGTAATTACCATGCCTAATTTAGTTTTTGTATTTTTTGTATCTCTTTAATCTACTATCAAAAACAAGAAGAGCTGTCAGTGGTCAGCTCTTCATAATCCTGTGTGTGTTGTCAGCCAATTTTTTAAATGTTCGCTTAGTCGAACAGATTACAGATCTCCAATAACTTACAAAAAAAAAAAAATTACGTCACATGCGTAATGGCTAAATGGAGTGATATTTTGAAAATTGCTGTGCTGAAATCAACTAAAGTACGAATATTTAATTTTGAAGGGTAAGATACCCTAGGAAGTACATATGATAAAACTATTACTCTCTGAAAGTGTAAATATCATTAATGGTGGAGATCGGTTGAGGAGGAGGGATGATTATCTGCGTAGTTCAGTTTCTTTATAAGAATAAAGTAGGCCTACCTAATTTTTATAGATAAAGTGACTCGAAAATAACATTATATTAAACCACTACCCCATAATAACAAAAATATCTATAAATAGTGAAATTAATTTAAGGGTGGGCGATATTTTTTTTAGAAATTATCGTATCAAATTCAAGTTTTTTTAAAACATAAATCTTACAACATGGAAGTCATGTATGGTTCTCCATATCGATTTTTTGATTCTTGAATTACTAGAAATAACATTTTTTTCAGTGAATAGAAGTAATTAAAAGATACCAGAGGGGAACCGAAGCAGAGAGACGAATTCTGTGTATGTTAGTTACATACGTCTGCATTTGTTTTTTGTGTTCCGAGCATTTACGCCGTGGTATATTGTCGTCTGTGACTGGATTCTTGTGACAGATGTTTCGGTTACATTTACGGTAGTCTGTCGTCACGGCAGCCGTCTATATTTATAGAAACCGGCGTTACACTACATTATTAATGTAGACCAAATAATGTAATTCATCTTTTTTTCAATTGTACCAGGCTTACACCTTACGGTCTGTCCTCAATACACCAATCATTCTTTTTCGTTTCCCTTCCATTCACTTTTCCTTGTATCTATTTGCAGTCTTCACCATCGTTTTTAAACCAAATTCCTCCTGTATAATTTTTTACTAATTTTATCTTCTCCAGCACATCCGTTTTACGGATCTCAAATTTTATCTCGTATTTTTGTACACCTCATTACTTCTATTCTTCGTGCCCATTCAATATCGTACAGAACCTGTACAATAAATTGGTCATCACTTTGTACAATTTTGTCTGTGTATCTTTAGTAGCTATTTTTCTTTGTGTCTTCTCATGGTGCCACATTGTTGTTGATTTTTTGTTAGTTTTATTGTAGATATCTTTTACTTCCTCAACAGATATTAAAACCCCAGTATTAATTTATTGTTATTTTGGAGTGTTAGTGGTCTCAAATATTTCTACTAGTAATTTTATACAAACCACTATGTTGTATTTGGTACTGACGAGCGCTTTCGGCAGTCAAGCCATCTTCAGGTCATTTACCAACGACCAATTTATGGTACATCGTTGGTAAATGACCTAAAGATGGCTTGACTGCTGAAAGCGCTCGTCAGTACCAAATACAACATAGTGGTTTGTATAAAATTACTAGTAGAAAAACCCAAGTATTTGAAGAAAAAAACACATGGTCTATTGTGCACCTATTACGATCTTTGTTTCTCACTGGATAACGTTTTAAAAAGGATATAATTTTATTTTTATAGTAAGTATTCTCTGGCAACGCCTCTGTGATGCACTGTATATAGTAGAGGCTGTGTACTGATTTTTGTAAAAACCAAAGGACAATACAACAGTTGAAATAGATAGTTCCGGATTTTAAAGTGCTCACTAATACTGGTAGGTGAGCACGGAAGTGATAGAAAACGTCCAGGATAGAACACCAGACAAAAAATCTACTAAATCCTATCTTGGAAAGAGAAGGTTGAGATCGAGTCTCTTGGGACCTAGAAAAGCGGCCTTTCGTCTAAGGTATGGCAGGCCCGTACAAAAGTGTACCTATTCACGGGGTTGGGCGTTTTGCGACGAGCTAGTAACTCCTCCAAATACAAATGTAATTACCCGTAAGATTTACAAGAAATCTGTAAATGAAAGGAAATTAAAATATAACAATTAATAATCATTACACTTTTTTCGATGTTTTTGTTTGTCAGTTGTGGCAGGTACTGTTTTCAGCTTGCAGAGGAATTTTCTAATGAAGTAGAGCTAGAGTTTTGCGTGTGCATGGTCAGAGTAACGTAGGTGTAAGAAAGTGTAAATCACTTACGGAGGCTTGCGATTGGCTCATATTTTGTCTCACCATAGCATGATCATTTGTATAGACTGTCCAAGCATTCCATGTAACTATAAAAACTTATTATAGAGTAGTAGTTTCATTTAACATTTACGTTACTCCTAGTAGTGTTGGTAAGCTCTGGTAAGTACTGAAAAACTAGCGATTTTGTGTTCTACGAGAAACAACAAAAAATTAAACATAACTATAACAGTATCCCCACAACAAGAAACAGAGACAGTATCGAGACCCAAGTTATGTACATACGTTTACACTACGAGCTAAGTCACACACGGGAACATCATAGACGTTGAACGTGAAGTTTACCGTAATTTAGGTGTACCCTGTAGTACTTTTTTACAGTGAATGTTGGTAGGCTTAAGCGGCCTACACACCATCATTTCGGCGTGTCACATCGGTGTGTCGCCAAAATGATTGTGTGTAGGGACAAAGTGCTATGAGATCACACCAAAAGTGTAAACTGACGGAATATTGAAACCGCATCATGCGGTGTGTCAGTTTGGTATGACATTAGGTAGAAATGATCGTGTTTAGAACTCAGCTCATTTCGGTCCGTTCAGACCTTCACTTCTAGCTTTCCGCGCATGCGCTGTCTGACAGAACCGTCTGGTCAGTGGCGGGCGGTTATGTGTTTTTTCTCGACGAAAACAAACTGTTTGTTTAAAAAAAAAAAGTTTTTAAGAATAGTTGGAAGGAACGGGTTGAATTAATGAACCCTTAATATTTACAATGACTGATTTTACAGTCATGTTGTCAGAACGTATTTGCTTTGAGCATCTATATATATAAAACTCAAATTCTGAGGATTTATGTGTATTGAATACAAATGCACACCGTTACACCGATTGCCACCAAATTTTGCACAGGTAACCTTTGACACAAGGCAAAAAACACTGTCTAACTTGGAGTTTGATATTTTGCCCCGTTTGCACGATTTAGATCATTTTAATTATGTCTTTTCGTTGACGCGTATAAAGATGTCAACAACACCATGGAGATCAGAATTAATTATCATAGTAACAAGTAAATAAACAAATGATATTTAGCGGCATCGGAACTATACCTTTATCCGTTCCAGTATTTTGTCATGTATTTAATATGCGATTGTATCGATATATTTTGTAATTTTGTATACAGATACGTCTATATATTTGTAATTGTCTTAAACGATTATAAAATTTATGTTTATACGCATTTCTAATGATGCAATGACTAAGTAATGAAATATATTAAAATAGTACTACTAAAGATGTCAAAAACACCATGGAGACCAGAATTAATTACCATAGTAACAACTAAATAAAAAAAGCTATTTAGCGGCATCACAACTGTACATTTATCCATTCCTGCAGTACATTTTCGATGTTTTATATAATATGCGATTGTATCGATATATTACGATGTGGAAAAGAAGAATTGTACTAATTGTAAATTGTCCTATTTCTTAATGCAAAGCGAAAATACGTGGTGTTTTCATTTGTGAGGTTAGGTGACAACGGTTTTTGGTTTTTAGTTTAGTGCTAAAATAAATAAAAGCCATGGTTGAGGAAAACATAACGTTTAACGTGTTATACAATGCTTCTGAAACAGTAACACTTAAAATAAAGAATTTTAGCGTTTTTGATTTAATAGGTACTTTATAAAAGTATCCAAAGGTTTTATAAACGGGTATTTTTAAATCTCCAAATGCTGTTGCACCAACATAATAATTTAGTACAAGTGTTGAAAACAGCTTTGGAGAGAATTTGACTAATGAGTACAAAATTGTTATCCGAACTGACAGAACGCCAAATAGGCATAGATAACGAAAATTTTATTAAAATATTTATTAAAAGTCAAATATTCGCGTGCGAAGCCGCGGGCAACAGCTGGTTTAAAACAAACTCTTTATTTTAGTATATTTTTTCTCATACGGATGGTGATGTAAACAACACGTAATGTAACAAAACCTAAACATTATGCGACTACACGTCGGCGAGTGCGTTCCAACAGAAGACTGCGTTCGACTGACTGGATACCGATGTGACCGTGTGTATGCATAGACCGTGTGATGACACATAAAAATTAATACATCTAAGTGACACACTGAAATGATCGTGTGTAGGCGACTGCCTTAACAGTGAATAATATTGGTAGCCTTACGCTGGTGTGACATAAGGAACACGAACAGTCTACGGTCAAGCTTATCTCTTACTTACTAGGTCAGCAAGTAGGCACACTTTTCCAGTAGGCCTAACGTCTTGTAAATAGTAGCTAAGGTTTTGCAGATTCACGATGCTGACCTGATAACATTTTAGTCAAAACGACAGAACAGAAAATTAATTTACTCAGTGTACATCTCAAACTAACGACATACAACATTAAGCCACTTTAGCTGAGAAAGTAAATACAATCTAAATATATACAGATTGCCTATTGTTCAGTCAGTCTAAGATTTTGAACTGTATTCAAATGATTGTGTAGGCCAGTGATTTTGTTAAGCAACATGCAGCGGAGTACAGCGTATTTTTTCGCCAAGGTCGGTGACGGTGTAGCTGTGTTGATTATTGCATTTATTCAACTTGATGAATTTTGTTAGATGCGTATTATGCGTACTGGGTACTTGTATAAGTAGGAGAGCTATAGATATTCTGGTCAGATCATGTTATAAAAGTGTAACAAAAATTTTATGTAAGTTACAGATTTTTTGGGATTCAGTAATTTATTCCTTTGTTTTAACACCTCGATTCATCCAGTTACTGAAACAATATTGTTACGACATAACAGAACCATCTACGTTGTTCTCGAACGATCCATTGGAATCTGGCTGAATGTTGTGGCGTACGTGATTTCAACATGCGCTTGCGAGACTTTTCTAGACGCCGCCAGCCTCGCTGAATGTGTCAAGGCCGCAATTGCATCGTAGTGTAGAGATAACGCGTAGTTGTGGAATGTTCTGGTCTGTGAACGGGGTATAAATACTAGGCAGCAGCAGCCTTAGTTCAGTTATTATCGGGCGATATTACTCTGTGCGTTCAAGTGGTTATTAGTGAAGTGTTGTGTTTTATAATCGGGCGAGACTATTGTAATACAATTGTGTTTTATATCAGTTAACATTTTTATTGCATGTGAACAATTTTAATTGATTTGTTGTAAGAGACTGTCTTTTTAATTACGAACTGTTTAACTGTGATAATTAAAGCTGGTGATTAGCGACTTAATTGGTGTCTTGTATTTTGTTTTACACTGTACCATACGACGATCAGTAGACCGTTGTTACAATATGTTATAAAATCGAATTAGACAGCGTTGACTTTTCAATATCTACACTTCCAACAGGGCACCGAAAGATGTCCGTGGTTGTACCAGGAGTTCAACGTGGAGATACAGCAGTATTCGGCGTGGAGAGGAAGTTTATAATGAAAGAGAGCCAGAGTGGTGCGTGGTCAGAGTAACGTAGGTGTAAAATCACTAACGTAGGCTTGCGATTTGCTCACATTTTGTGTCACGATAGCAGGATCGTCGCCACCAATAGCTGTTCGTACATACTGTCCAAGCATTCAATCCTACTATAGAAACATAACCTATTATAGAGTTGGGTTGTTTAAGTTACTGCTAATAGTGTTGTTCGTGTACGTACTGAAAAAGTAGCGGTTTGTTTGTAAAGAGTAACAACGACAAATGCAACCTAAACCTAAGCAGACGGCTCTGTCAGAGAGCGCATGCGCTGAAAGCTATGTGTGAAGGACTGAACGATCTGACTCCTACGCGATCATTTCTACCTTATGTAATTTCAAAAGTCAGATGCGATTTCGTCAATTCGTCAGTCCACACTTTTGGTGTGAGGTGATAAGCGGTCTCTGTAAAGTTTGTCGCTGACTTATTCGGTCAGAAAATAGACATAATGTTTCAGTAACGTCTAGAAAAGAGTAGCTAACGTTTGAAAATTCTTGATGCTGGCCTAATAACATTCTAGTCAAAATTACTCAACAGGAAATAATTTCCTGCAAGGTATACGTCAAACAGTAACGGCACACAGCATTGAGCTGCTTTAGCTAGGAGAGTAAATATGCACCGCAAATATATACCTTTTTCCTGCTGTTCAGCCAGTCTAAGTACTGCGAGCTGTATGTAAATGAATGCGGTTTTGTAAAGCGATAGGCAACGGACTACAGCGTAATTTTTGTCAAGGTCGGTAACGGTGTTGCTCTGTTGACTAGTGTCAGTTATTTAATTTAATGACTTTTGTATTCTGCATACAGGGTACTTGTATCAGTAGAAGAGCTATTATAATTCTGGTCCAATTAAAAGTGTAACAAAAATTTTATGTATAAATTTTTTAGCGTTCCCAATTTTTTTTCGTTTAACATTTTGATTCGCCCAATTTCTGTAACAATATGTTGTAAAATCGAATTAGGGAGCGTTGACATTTCAACATTTACACTTCCAACAAAACCCGAAAGATGTCCGTGATTGTAGGAGTTCAACGTGGAGATACAGCGGTCCTGAGACGAGGGTAATGAAAGGGGGTGAAGAGAGAGAGAGAGAGAGGGGCAGAGGGTGTGTAGGTGTGTAATATTGTAGCCGCTAATGGCCATTAGTTAGTAGCGAGCCCTTGAATTTCAACTGTTGGCCATACTTAACGACCTATCCTCATGTAATGTGTGTCATAGTCTGTTGTTGGCTAATAAACGGGTTCCCCCCCTCCCGAGTAAGCGTTAATTATAGTGGAAAACTTGAAATCACATAACCCACACGTTTGCAGATTCTTGACGCTGTGGTAATAATAACATTTTCGTCAAAATTACGCAACAAGGAAGTAATTTAGAGATATTATTTAAACAATAATTTAGAGATACTGTATTGTCTAATAACATGTAATCGCCTTTACTTCACACCATCAGTTAAAGGCTAATATAGCAATATTAGATTTTTCAGTCATCGAGTATTACATTATCCGAGAGACATGGAGATTTCAACTTAATAACGCGTTATTCACACAAATCTTGTTTTGTGAGTGTGTAGCAGCATATACAAAATAATGTTCGGCATTGAAATGAACCTGTTTTAAGAAAATATGTGGGAATAAGTATTTTAAAATTAGCAAACTAATGTTTCCAAAAATAATAAATTTTAACATTTTCTTTCATTGAAGTTTTTCTTATTTTCAATACCCATGCTTCTTGTCACGGTTATTTTAGTTTAACACACACACACACACACACACACACACACACACACACACACACACACACACACACACACACACACACACACACACACACACACACACACACACACACACACACACACACACACACACACACACACACACACACACACACACACACACACACACACACACACACACACACACACACACACACACTGGAAAACTAGGGATGTACACTTTTGTATATTCGTCGTGTAAGATTGTGTAATATTCGTATTTATATTACATATTATTCATATTGTTACGACAGCACAGAACAATCTACGTGTTTATCGAACGTTCCAGAGAGATCCATAATGTAAGTGTGTGGCGTACGTGCTTGTAGACGCATTTTGCGAGAATCTTCTCGACTGTGCCGGGCTTCGCTCGAGCGCTCGGCCTGTGTCAAGGCCGCAGTTAATTACGTAGTTCACACGAGAGATAAGACGCAGTTTGGAAGCTTCTGGTGTGTGAGCGGGACTATAAATACATGGCGGTAGCGGGCTTAGTTTTCAGTATTAGAGCGAATTATTGACTGTGCGGTTCGAGAGTTATTCACGGCTATATTACTGTGCGCGTTCAAGTGGTCATTAGTTAAGTGTTGCGTTTTACAATCGGACGGTATATTGTAATACAATTGTGTTTAATATTAGTGACATTTTTATTGCGTGTGAACAATTTTTATTTGATTTGTTGTATTAGACTGTGTTGTTAATTACGAACTGTTTTACTGTAAAAATTAAAGCTGGTGATTAGTGACTTAATTGTTGTCTTGTACTTATTTTGTCTCCACTGTACCTACGACGATCGAGTAGACCGTCGTAACAATATTAATATTTATTGTATATTCGTGTTAGGTATATGATGCGCAATATATAGCCTCTCATGTACAATGCCAACATCAACTTCTCAAAGTACAGCCTCGGTTGTATGGTGCACTCTGTTTTATGTGACGAGGAAATGGCGACCGAGTGAATACCGGAATAAGTAGTCTCCCGCGTGCTAGTCAACAGCTTCGGGTGGATGAACTGGGAAGCGATAGGGCATCTCATTGTCCTGGGCTTGAGAAATCGGCCCCGAAAGTGGATGAACTAGTTACTAGTCAACGACATTAGGATGTAGAAGGCAACGAGAAACCACTACATTAATGATCGTTTAGATATCTCTAGTAATATCATCATCGCTATGTTCAAGGCAAAATCATCCGGAGCTTCAAGTTCCCCAATCGGATCTCCGGGGGTTACTACAAGAAGAATACAACTGACTTATTCCGAACAGCAGTGCAGAAAGTTGAAATAGCCTGTATGGTATCCAACATCCGAAACGGATAGGAACTATGAGAAGAAGAAGATATTCGTCGTAACGGGCGAATCGGCTACTGGACGCAATGATCTAGAACCACCCAGAGACGTCCAGAGTCTAAACTTGCAAATTTTTACGTTGCTCAATGGTCGACGTTTAAAATAAAATTATACGTCATAGATGAATTCCTTTTCTAAGTATGAAACCCCGTTGGTTACACAGATGGAGGAGAGTTGAGACTTCAGCAAATTGTTAGAGCAAATTTGTTTCGCTGATTGGAATGTTATTAGAAATCTGTTATGGAAATTGTAAAATTTTTTATTAGCGGGGGTCCTGCCGCATCCCGCATTTCGATCGCCATTTCTCCCTATCCTTCCAGTCAAACTATTCTTAATCTCTCATGCTTTTCCTAATTCCTGTTCTCCATTGTGCTGTTAGTCTTCCTTTTATTCTCCTGTTTTATGGTGTGTAAGTCAATGCTTTCTTTGGTCATCGCTTCTCCTCCATCCTCATTACGTGACCATACCATAGCAACTGTCTGGATTCTATTTTTTCTGCTGTTATAAATACGCGCCCTGTTTTCCTTCTTATATTTTGCATTTCATTCCTTCTTATATCTTATAACATGTTGCATTCTAGAAACATTACACTCTCTTCTTAATATTTCCACAGTTTCTATCATCTTTTTCTCTTTATCTGAAAGCTGCCAGAATTCGCAGCCTTTAGTTAAAATGGGCTCCACAATAGTTGTGTAGATTGTCAGTTTAGTTTGAAGTTTCATTTTGTTCGACCAAAGTAACACGTTTAGCAAACGAATGGCCTTTTTTCCCTGTTGTATCCTATTTTTGATGTCATTTTGTGTTGTTCCATCTTCTAAGATAATGCTTCCCAAATATTTGAATTCGCTACATTTTCCGATTCTATGGATTTGCAGATGTCTTCTATGTCTTCCTCTTGCATGACTTTTAGTAGTGTTTATGTTTAGACCCCATTTATCTTATTCGTCTTTCAATTTTCTAAACATATAGTCTGTGTCGTCCTCGTCACACGCTATAATTGTAAAATACTTTACTATTAATTTATTTGTGTTGCGGGCTTTGTGATCTTATTTAACTTTACGTTACTTAATGTCTATTCTGTATACTGAATACTTCATAATTATACGGTACTAGAATTATTGTTATACGAGAGTGAATGATAGTAAAAGTATTAATAACGAATTATGAGTATTGATTTCTCTGGTATTAAATAATTTATACCAGTGTTTTTAAATCATACGATGTTACGATGTTTGTAACAGTGGTGCTGCACTACGTTAAACACCAGAAAAAAGTTGACTGTTTCTATCTTTGACAATAGAAACTCAAGAACTGATATATCGTAATAGGTTGACTAGAAATCAGAGATTCATAAGAATGGATACGTGCGAGATGTTTATAGTAAATTATTTTTTATCTATAATGATAGAAACTAGAGTACAGCAGAAATATACCTTGCTAGACACAGAAGTTTACAGAAAGCACTTTTATTGGAAACAGAGGAACGAGAAAGGAAGGAATGACAACAGAAAACAAAAGAAGACGAAAAATGTTAGGACTACCAAAGGGAAGTAGAAACCAAAGTAAACAGAATCTCTTTTCGAGGCTATGAGAAAAAGTGTAAAAGTAAGACATATGAGGGACGTTCACGTCAATCCTGGACTTTGGTTAGACTAGAGTGTAAATGGAGATTCCTGCGCATTCTGTTGGTCGTACATAATATAAAGTACAAGTCTCAGCTATTACCGCATGGTGCACTGTATTGTTTACACGTTAAACAATAACAACAGTCAGTCGCAAAGAACATGGGGTCCAATGCACATGTAGAACAGCGTGTTGTAATGAAATTTCTCGTGAATGAAGGCGTAAAACCCGGTGAGATTTATTCGCGACTCTTTGCACAGTACGGTGATGAGACTCTTATTTGCCGTAAAACATTTGAGTGGTGCAAACGTTTTAAAGAAGGCCGTACATCAGTGAGTGACGATCCTGGTCGAGATGGTTCGGACCCTACTGTAATCTCATTCCCATGAACATTCAGCGAGTGGAAGAACTGATCATTGATAATCGACGGATAACTTGTCAGCAAATTCCAAAAAATTGGAATGTCTTGTCCTGTCTTGGTTTCGACGTAACGACAACTTTTTCTACACTGCGGGTATCCAGGCACTAGTGAAACGCTGCGATACATGTATAAATGTAGCAGGGGATTACAGCGATAAATAAAAGTACTTTTTACTATCATAAATGTGTTCTATATTCCCGGATTGACGTGAATGTCCCTCGTACTTCAAGTCTGGGCCTACTACGTAATGACTTGGGTCAATTACGTGGTGACTCCAGGAGAGAACACACGAAAATAATATCTGAAATGCAAGAATCAATGGAAATTATGTAATTGTTAATAGCAAGCGTAAAAGATCAATTGGTAACAATCTTCTTCTTCTTCTTCTTCTTCTTCTTCTTCTTCTTCTTCTTCTTCTTCTTCTTCTTCTTCTTCTTCTTCTTCTTCTTCTTCTTCTTCTTCTTCTTCTTCTTCTTCTTCTTCTTCTTCTATTTAAGGATTAGGTTATATAAACCTGTTCCGGCACCCATCTCACCCTCGGACGACCCATGCCTCTTTTACCAAAATGGTATAAAGCCATTTTTTTAATCTACGGTTTAATAAATTTACCGTTATTACGACTGATATTTCTTATTAAAAATAGTAAGTAATAATGTGGTTATGTTTGTAGAAAATTGCTTAATAAAAGTCTGACTTGAATTAAACTATTTGAAAATATTTTGCATTTGTTATGTTTAATTTTATAAGGTTATTTATATGTTTGTAATGTTAAATTACGCCCCCCCTTCCCGTCAAATTCCTATTAACGTCTTCTTCTCCTCTTCAAGGATTATGTTATATAAACCTGTACCGGCACCATCTCATCTCTTCTACCAATGGCATTGCGATCCTCTGTCATCCTTTGCAGATGATCCCACCATTGTCTTCTGTAAATTGAAATAATTTCATTTATGTCCTTTACTTCGAGATCTGTTCTAATATCTTCATTCTTTATTCTATCTAGCAAAGCATAATTTAAAATATTTCTAAAAACTTCATTCCAGTACCCTGAATCTTGACGCTTTCTTTTTTTGTCGTGACTCACGCCTCACCCGCATAAATCAATGTGGGTATTGCAATTGTCTTATAAAATTTAATCCTTGTGCTGTGTCTTGTTTTATTTCTAAGACTTCTATGAATCGTACCACAAATATTCTTGAATATTTTTAATATTCTCTCATCTTCTCTCTTATATCGTATTCGGATTCATAGCTTACTGCATAGCCGAGATATTTGAAACGGCTCACTTGTTCTAAAATGCTGTTGTTTATAACTATCTTAATGCCTACTGGATATTTGCCCTTAAAGACCATGGTTTTAATCTTTCTTACTGAAATTGTCAGTGAGTTCTCACTTACCACTTCTTGTAATTGAAACATAGCTCTTTGTAAATCATCCTAATAATCTATTATCCTCACTGTAAATTGCTAACAATATAAGTGGAAAAATCAAAGTCGAACAATTCAAGAAAATACAGCCACGTTATTTGAAACAAGTAACTGAACAACACTGAGCCTCCAGGTGGTCTAGTGGCTAACGCGGGCGATTGATGCGCTCGTGGTCCCGGGTTCAATTCCCGGCGGAGGTTCCGTACGGCGTGCACTCAGCGTCGTGAAGCAAACTGAGTAGGCGCTGAGATAACAGCGCCGCCTCCTGGCTGTGAATACCGCAACTAGCGGCTGGTGGCGCGTAGTACTAGCCATACACCGTCACACTAACACAAAAGCCGCGCGGTACGCCTTGGTCCTTAACGGACTGTTGAGCGGAGGTTTTTTTTTTAACTGAACAACACTATTACACGTAGTTCATTTAGCTACTTAAACTGAGATGGCGACATTTTATGGACATTTGATGATCGCGACTTTCAGTAATTTGCTTTTGCGTATTTGAATGTCGCAGATGAAAACCCGATGGAGAAATGGTCTTCTACTTCGTTTCTTTTTAGTTTATTTTTATTGAAGAGAGAGCCATCTGTAACCAGAACACTTAACTAATAGAGGTTGCGGTGAATTAATAGAAAGTATGCAACCGCAGTTCAAGGAACAGCATCTGCAATGTTTCATTAAGGTTAATGTCCCTGTGAATTATTGTTGCCTCGTATGTAAGTTCTGGTCTATGTGACAAATTTCTCTAGTATATACTCTCTGGTATTACACTCTAGTTGATTCTCTGCACTTACAGCTCTTAAAGTATACGATTATTATTGACGCATTCTACTGTTACGTTTACTCTACCTTTTGGTTAGATGGTAAAAATAACGAGTGTAGTAAGAAAAAAATGAATAGATAAAACAGAATTATCAAGATTGGTCGATATAAATGGAAATTGTTAATACAAGTGAAATATAGTTTGAAACAGCAAAAAAATATTTCACTATTTATTAAAAGTAAAAATAGTTGAACGAAGAACTCTTCGAAAAAATTTTAGCCCCAAGAAAACCGAAGATGGGTAAAGGCATAAACCTAAAGAAGAACAAGACAACAAGAGATCTACAGGGATCTGGAAGATCTGGAAACGGCTTAACGGCTTTCCAATGGAAAAGACTGAGATTCCTTGGACATATGGTTCGGATGGATCGATCCAGATTAAATAAACAAATTTTCAACTATATTTGGCAACTTTTTAGTCTGAACGGATACACCAAACAATTCAAGGAAGGAATGATGAAACTGGGTATCTCTTTGAACGGTTGTGTGGATAGAAATACAACAGAAACAAAAATCAAAATCTTTACTTCAGGTTCTCTGCGATGAGAATAAGACGAGGAAGGGGTGGACAGTGGAAGGCGGCGCATAATGTGCGAATGAGAGACTTCTGGCAGGAGAAGAAAAGGAAATGATATTCGCGTGGTCCACAGCTGGCCTGTTAGTGGAAAAAAAGTAAAAATAATAATTTAAAAACGTTAATTTTGCAAATGTAAAGGAAGGAAAACCATTAAGTAGAATCTACTAATCTACTAAGGGGTAGCCTACTGTTTAACATTTGACAATTTACAATTCCATGGTACTATTTTAAAGAACCCTCACGGTTCGAACCATTACGATTTGGACGTGAGCCTTGGATTATAGGGGAAACGTGACAAAACCATATCCCTGCTAATGTCAGAAATGAAGTTGCACTAAGCCTCTAAGTAAATTATTTTACCGTGAGAGGCTTCCTCATGAAATCAAATTGTTAGAAAATCATATATATAATTTTTATTCTTAGTTTAATCTTGATGTAAACAAATAGACGTGGGACATCTAAAACGCTGTTTGCTGATTGAATTAGAGGCGCATCACTCTGACAGAAGGAGTACAGACAGGGTACATATAATATTGATACTATATAAATAGATGTAAATTGTAATAATTTGTTCTGACTAAAGTAAAATTTGTATGACTGTGTCAGACAGACAGTGAAATATTTTTAACATCACAGTTAGAGGCTTTTTTATTAACCGTTTTAAAAATTGCAACAGAACAAACAAGTAAACTTTATTTAAAAAAATAAAAGATGTGATAATTATCGGTGTACTGCATGGTATCAGTTGCTGTCAGAGAGTAATTCAATCCCTTCCACATCTGTGTCGGAACTTGTATCATCACTTGAGTCAGCGTTGTTATTAATAAGAACGACGTCGGTAATGTGGGCCAGTTCCCCGAGCTTACCTTCTTCCTTGATTATATGCTCCATACCATGACGCCACTTGTCTTTCTTCGTTCATTTAACTCATTCTCTATCCAATTGTTTTATATCAGACGGCTTATATGTGTTGTGTTGTGACGGACAACGTATACTTTCAACTGACCACATATTAATTCAAGAGGATTCAGAATACAGTGATAAGGTGGAAATCTTAAAACGACGTGCCCCGATTTAAGTGGTAAGATAACTTTCACATGACTATACAGACATTCTGTACATCCGCGTAATAAATTACTGTCTGAACTCTGTCAACGCCCCTGGCCAAGTGCGTTTCAGATTTGTCACGTGGGTTTGTTTATATCAGGATTGAACTAGGAAACAGAAATAGTATACGTAATCTGGCTGTTTGCTATAAACCTCAACACTGAGGTTGAGGACACTGTTGTCAAGACTGAAGATGTGTAAGGCAATATAGACAGAAGTGGACAACCGGATGAGAACAGCTGACACAAAACAGGCGTCACATTGACATAATTTCAATATCTACTCTGACAAACAGTAATTTTAATTTACTGATTATGTTAAAAATTATACGACTGAATACGTAACTACTACAACCGACATGAAACGTTCAAGCCGAGACGAGTGCAGCGCTTTATGCAAATCAGAACGTTAACTATGATCAAGTTAAACACAAGACTTGTAGCCGTACGGCCGTGTTAACTAAACTTAACGTTGAGTAAACAGAATCTGGGTAGAGTTCAGTCGTGTTCACATTCGCAAACCCAATTCTGCCCTTGTTTGTTTAGCGCTTAAAATTAAATTCTCTTGCTACACATAGAGTGTAAAACTGAATACCGAAAAATGTATTGTTACGACGGTCTATTGAGCATCGTATGATACAGTGGAAAACAAAATAGTGTAGAGTCTCGTTAGTTCGAGGTTCGATAGTTCGAGATGCCGTATAGTTCGAGGTGCCCCGCTAGAAAAATGTTATGTACTCCGAAAAAGGGGGGTTATTAATAACAGGAAAAGATCGCCAAATCAAAAGCAAAAAAAAAGCTCTTGGTTCATTTTTTAAAAAGTAAGTTTCATGCAAAGTATTTTGTTTTCAAATATACATACAGTACAATTTTAATATTACTGTATGTCGTTTTAAATTTTAGTGTGTGAATTTAATAAATAACTTTTATAAATAATAAGTTGTATATCAATAATAAGAATTATTGGAAAGACGAATTATTAGGAAGGCCCACGAAAAACTTCAGAAGGTTGGAAATTGAGAAGTAATGATGAAGTATATCAAAGTATAGAAAATGTAACAGAAACAGTGAAAAAAAGAAGACTAGTATTTTTTGGACATTTATATAGAATGGACTACAATAGGTTTACCAAACAGATCTTCAAATATATGTGGGGAAACAAGTCAACATCAAGTTGGATTAAAGAAGTCAAAAAGGAATTTGGAAAATTCATATAAACGCAGTTTTTTGGGCAAAAGTGTTAAAAATGGAAGGAGTCCGGGGTAGGAGAGAGAAAAACGCAGGTTCAAAGTGGAGTGAAGACAGGAAGAAGGGATATAGTGAAAAGGTAAAAGATTATTGGAGAAAAAGAAAAGAACAAGGAATAAAGTATTGAAATTGGCATGTGGTCCTCAGATGGCCAATACAAATAGAAACAATTTTATTATCATATAAAATAATGTATCTTAATCGGTCTGAAATAATATGAAACGAAGTTACGTACATTTTTAGAGTTTATAATTTGACAGAAATCTTCAATCCAGATTTTGTGCTTTATACAGTACCAGTTGAACCGACTGACTGTCTTCCAGAGGATATTCAATAATTTAAGTAGTATCTGATATATTTCTCTTCTTTCACTTCTTTTTCTAATCATGCAGATTCGTGCGACTTAGAACATAGACTTCTCTAGTTGTTTCCGTTTTTCTCTTTTTTTCCAGTGTTGTGTTGATTCATCTTTATCCCCCACATTCTACCAAATCACCTAAAAATTTCATCTCGGTGCTTCTTATTATCTTATTCTTATACTTCTCTAGTCCCCAACTGTTTATTCTGTTTGTCGTTCTGTTGTTTAATTCTAATTAAAGCCACTGTGTAAGTTTTTTTACCTGTCCTCGATGTTACTTCGATTGGCTTCTGATGGAGTCATTTGATCTTCTATCTGGAAGTTTTACATTCTACATATGGCTTTCCCCTACCATTTGGGTTTCACTATTTTCTCTGTCTACCTTCTGTCGGTGTCCATACTTGTAAACCACAAGCATGAATAGGAAGTAAGCAGTAATTAAATAATTTTATCTTCAGCCAATGTTGTTGGTTTTTTGTTGTTAAGAACGTATCCCAAATTGCCAAATTTACACAGGTCAGCCAAAATCTTTTTACTTTTACGTTCGATTTTTATTAGTTTAATAAGTTGCCTCAAATATATACATCATATTCGTTGACTAGTTTTATTGCCTTTTCTTTACATTGCCTTATAGAGCATTTTCGGAGGACACATTTTCCACGTCTCAGCAAATTATAAACATTTTCATATTCGTTTACATCAAAAGGATATGCCGTACGTCGCAGATAGGCATCAAAATAGTTCTGAAAAAATAGCTTGTTACGTTTCGACATCTCTGATTATTACCTAACAGCTCATTCAAGTCTTCACAAGTGAGCCTCCTGGTAGGTGTAATCTCTGTGGTACGGTTTTGTCAGCTTTCTATCTTGTTTCAGAGTGCCCTGCTCTACAATATCTGCGAAGCAAATTTAATATCCCTTCAGATGTTAGAAAAAGTTTAAATGACAAGGCTGCAGCCGCCAGCATACTTCTCCTCATAAAGGAGATTCAGTTGTGAGGTAAAATATAGGTACGGATTACGAAAATTATAAGAACATTAAAAATTGTGTAATGTATAGGACAATTAAGTTAATGGATTGATATGTGGTCGAGATCGTTATTACTGTTTTATTTATTATATATATTTATTATTATGTAACTTGTTACATTTATAGGTATATATTGTTTGTCGTTGAATATGTTATTACGTGTTATATTTATTATATTTATATCTATGTTATATATCTGCATGATGTATATTTATTATTTTTGTGTTGTGTGTAGTAATAAATATCTCATTTATTTGCATTATTTGGTATTTAAACTAATATTTAATATATGTTACTGCATCTGTATAAGAATCTGTACAAATTCATTTTTATAATTTTTGTGGTCACTAATGACGTTGCTGTTGCAGCGACCTTATAAATAAATAAAAATAAAAAAGAGTTCATTATAATTTTCTAAATTTCAGCTCCATTTATTCTGATTTAGTAAATGTGTGAATGATCTAGTCAGTTCATTATCGAAATGTATTCCTAAATATTTTACAGTTTCTCTGTGTAAAATTGCAGAGTTGAGTATATGAGTGGGACACGAGAAGCGCGTTTTCAAGATACCGGTAAAGTGGGTCACTTACAAACCGATTTATTTTTATAGCTTTTAAACGGTAGCACTGTAGCTACTTTTAGTATAGCTGAAAATCGATCGTGTTCAGTTGATCTATTCCAGATATCTGAGACTTTTCAACCCCGTTTGTAATAAGTAGAAGGTTACGGGGGGTAAGAGATAAATAACGTAGTCGATGTATATGGAAATGCTGATTAATAAGTCTACACATCTGAATACTTAAAATGCAGAATAACGAGTACAACACATCATCGCTACATTACAAATAAAAGTTTCCGTAGGAAAGTAACTGTGTAAGATTTCTAGCATTCATAGGCGGAGATGCGAAATATAAAATTTAACATTTTTAAATTGTAAAGTAATAGGCCTAATCCTGGTTAATGTTCTAGACTCAGCGTCTACAGTTCTACATCTGCACTGAAGATGACGCCGTGGCTGCGTTTGGAGCGTCGACAAGAGAACCACAATTGTAAAGTTAGGAAATTTTGAATTTAGACTTTGGATTCTTAACGTTTAACTTTTCTCTCCCCTCGTCTCGTAAACACACGTCATATTCACACACAATATCAAAAGAAACCATCCAGATCTTCTTCTTCTTTAACTTCCTTGTTAGGACTCCGTCCGGTTCTATAACAACGGTCCTACATGCAGTCACTCCACCTCTTCCTTGGTCGTCCGATGCTCCTATTTCTCGCTATGGTCATTACCGTATCGTCCGTCCAATTCCGAGGTTGTTCGTTGCTCCTTTGAACCATCCATATTTTTTCCAGTGGGGAAGGTGGCTAGCCTTGTCCATCAAACCATCTCCTTTATCCGAGATTGGAACGGGCGGTGGTATCCAACGTGCTACTCAATCCACACATTTGCATTTGCCACAGGCGGAATTCATCCTGTCCTATAATAAAATGTTTACAGGGTCGCGTGGATTCTAATCTTAAAAATAGTGGAATAAATCGTTAAATTGCAGAGAATTCGATAGCACAATTTTAAGTTGACACGTCTATAAAAGAATTATATATTTTTGTACTATAACGATTCTCCTAAAACTCATACAATACGTACTATGAACGGTAATAAAAGTCAGTTATAACAGAAACAATGAGAAAAAAGAAGGCTATTATTTTTTGGACATTTATATAGAGTGGACGAAAATAGGTTAACAAAGCAGATCTTCAAATATCTGTGGGGGAAGAAGTCAACATCAAGTTGGATTAAAGAAGTCCAAAATGATTTAGAAAAAATAATATAAACGCAGAAGAATCAATTGAAAGAGACGTTTTCGAGCAAAAGTGTTAACAATGGAAGGAGTCCAGGGTAGGAGAGAGAAACACGCAGGTTTAAGGTGGAAGACAGAGAGAAGAGACATAGTGAAAAGATAAAAAGAATATTGAAGAAAAAGAAAAGAACAAGGAATAAAGAATTGAAATTAGTATGCTGTCTTCAGATGGCCGATACAAGTAGACCTATAATTTAGATTTAGCTATGAATAGACATACTCATGATTTAGCAATGCAATGAAATTAAATCAAAATATAACATGTTCACTTTAGCTATTTTATTACACTATGCTTATATAGGCCTCACACGCTACGTTGCTACGATTAATATTTCGGCTTTCTACTACAGCCGGCCATGACAAGGCCTTAATGCTTTTATTTTATTTGTATCATGAGCAAAGCTAAAATTGATCAAGTTTCAAGGAATAGTTGGAAAGGTTAATTATTACCATAAACCGAGTCCATAAATTGTACTTACGAAACGTTGGCTTACAATTTATATCAGTGAGATATTTGTAAGAAGAAACAAAGAGATCAATTTATTATTAGATTTGAATGAATCTTTGTTTGTCTGCGTTTCCAGTATGCCTTATACAATTTATTATGAGTTTAAAGTATTTAAAGTTAAGTAGAATTTGAGTTTTAACAACCAACTAAAATATAATAAAAATAAATTCTGTTCGTTGGAGACAATGAAAAGTTTCTTTACCGCATAGTTAATATTTACACGAAAACTTATAAGATTGCTGACAATGATTAGACACGAAGCGGTCATTAATGTAACCATGGAGATGGAGTGACGTCATTACATTTAGTTCTATTTTTACAAGTACTCAGACGGGGAAAACAGACTTTTGTCACCGAGACGTTTAACTGTCGATTTTGAACGCAGGGAAAATCAAAGTATCTCTAATTTTAAAACTATTTAGTTTATAAAAGTGTCTGTACTTTGTTAATATTTACCATAGTTATATTGTGTACAATCGTAATGACTGTATTATTAGAAAATCATTATTGCATCGAATATTTAAATTATCACATGTATATCAAGCTAACAGAGACAAAGCTGTAGCCTGTCATTATACTCACGTACTTCGTAAATAAAAATAGCATTAGGAAAATTGAACAGACACGGTAGCGGAATGGTAGGCCTACTCAGACTGAAGACGAAAATTTGTTTTCTCTCAGTTTTGTTGGGAAACGGAATACTTTTCTTAAGATTTCTACGTATGACTTAGGTTTATTGTTACATGATAGTACTGAAAATTTGTGGCTTGGGTTTTAAGTAAACTCTACGTAAATTTACAAATACACTCTTTAAGATAATGTCGAATCAAAACATGCCTAATAATTCAAATGGCTAACGATTCTTACTAACAAAATGTTTGGGAAAGACTAAAATAATAAAAGCATTTACTGGAGTCGTAAACAATATGATTTATCAGCTCCTTAGTGAGTTATGGTAACACATTGAAAAAATAAAAAAAGAATTAGTTAAGTAGATTGAAGTAGTAGATAAAATATGACACAAGTGTGTGAGACGTGATATATATTTGACATTAAGATATGGAACCTAAATGAGAATTTTATTAAAACGCAGTATAAATAGGTAGAAATTAATTAAGTGGAAAGTGAATACACGAATAGAGCGGAAAACCAGAGAAGATATAAGAACTATAATTAGCACAAGAAAGAACGTGCCTTAGAATGAACTGAAAAGTTCAAAAAGTTTGGACGTTACAAGGAATACCAGAAGACAAGTGACAAATTCTCTGGAAATGATCGGAACAAAAAAAAAAAACAGTGGACGCGTCAGTTTTGTTCAATAAAGTTGAACGTAATAAACATTATATGGCCATTTTGTACGACATTAACAACTCACCCACTCAAACTCATCCTAATCCAATATTTATATTGTGAGAATTAATAAATTACTTGATTTATATTTTCAAAGGTTATTTATAGGCAATTTTAATTAAATGAAACTATATATAATAATAATAAGTTATAAAATTAAATATATTACAATAATTAAACCATATTTCTGACTAAGTGTAGTTTGTACACATTTACTGAGTTTGCCGAGTCGCCACATCAACCCGTGTTACGTTAAATTATAGTTTATTGTTTTGCGTACAAAATAAATGAAGACGTTATCGAGGAGGCGTGCCTTACTCGAACTCTGCAGACTCGTACGGTTGGTACTCGAACATGGTGGGATATTTGGTTGAAAATACCGACTGTCCCTCCAACAACGGGGCGTGCGGCCACATTAAATAAATGCACCATCTTTTGAGATGTCGCCCGTATCGAACCCGTTATTACTGACAAATGTTCTGTTGAATGGTTTGTGAAATCAATGCACTGAACTGTTGAGCCGAATCATACGGACGTGCTTTGTAAATGCATAACGAGCGGCCCCTTAACGTAGTTGCCTGCTTTGTAACACAGGACCACAATAAATATACAGGTCTACTGTTACGCGCAACAGGCATAGTGACCGACAACAGTCTGCCACTAATGAAATTGGACTTAATCCAATTTAACAATGGCGACTAATCTAATTAAGGGAATTAGTGCCCAGGGAATCGTCAGCCAATATTACGCTGTCTCCGAATTTCTATTAAATAAACGGTCTCAATAAACGGATAATGTCTTTCTTTCTCCTAAATTTCATAATAGTGTTTTTCTATTAAACAAATCAATAAAAGCTTAAAGTATCAAACATTTTATGGCTTCAAATGTAACTAAATTTTACTAGAAAACTGCGAGAATACATTTGAACAATAAACTTTCAACAGCTGTTATAGTAAGTAATATAATATAATAACTCAATCAAGAAGTAAGATTTTGATGCGACAATTAACTTTATTTGATGTTACATGTTGTCAGCTGTTATAAGGCATTTACTTATGGTCCCAAGAATTTTGTTCTTCACAAGCGTACAACTAAATGTTAATGTTTTGTATATAATACCCAGGAACTATGTAGACTTTCTCATACATAACTTCCTTTTACAGATATTTTTGTATAATCTATTGATTTGTGAGCTTCCATAATTAATACGTATAATGTTTTTATCATCACCAACCTCAAGGATTAGGCTTATCCTGAACCCATTCCGGGACCCACTTCGCTCTTGGCCTTCCTACATCTCTCTTCTCCACCGTCCTATTTTCCATTTTTAGCACTGGAATCCTGTCACCCACCATTCTTCCAAAATTTTCACCTTCTTTGGTTGCTCCTTAGCTGTTCCAACAATGGGTCACCCCCCCAGTTCCGTCCTTATATCTACATTCTCGTTTCTATCGGGAATGGTACAGCCCAGAGTACTCATAAACTTCATCTCCGCTGCCTGAATCTTTGCTTTGTCTCTTTGTGTCGTAACTCTGACTTCAACTGCATACATCAAAACTGGTACAGTGTTAAAAAAAACTTATCCTTGTTTCCTTCTTTGTGTTATTTTTAAGATATCTGTGAATTGTTCCACAGATATTCCTAAATTTAACAAGATAACAAAACCGAGTAGTAACCGAGACGCACATACGTGACTTCTATTTACGGCCGAACTTTACCCCATACATTAACCAACATTTTTAGAAAAATGAATATAACTAACTTTCCGGACTGATAACAACATTAAGAAAATTCTTCACCATAAATCTGCCAAACCAATAAAACAGAGGACAGGTGTCTGTAAAATCCAGTGCGACGATTGCAACAGCTTTTATATTGGACAAACCGGCAGAGCGTTCAAAAAACGCTTCCAAGAACATTTACCAAAAAACGACATCCATAAAATCAAATCCAACTTTGCACGTCACCTCGTGAATAACAATCATAACTACACCGATTTTGACACCAACTTTAAACCATGACACATTTTCAAAAAAGGCAGATATATGGACAGATTAGATGAATTCGAAATTTACAACGCCTTCAAACAGTCTAAAAAGACGAACAACTCACAAGACGGCGGATTCATATTAAACGATCAACTCAACTTCAAGTCAAATCCCTTGTACGACACGGCCATTGGGATACAAGATGCGTTGTACAGATAACAGTTTACTCGGACAGTCAATGCGCAAGTAACATCGCGACGGTGTACACCGGCTGTAAACGCAACGCGAACACATCATCGTGTGACAGTGCGTGCTCCTCTGTGTTTTTAGTGTGTTTTAATATTCTTGATGCTTTAATGTTTTAACTATTGATTTTAATTTTAATTTATTATATTTTGATCTTAATGTCTGACGTTCTTTAAAGAGAAATTATTCTGAAGATGGGGCATATGCCTTGAAACGCGTCAAGTTAAGCGAAATTACAAGTAAGTCACTCGACGGATTCGGTAAGCAATTATTTATTTAATACAAGTGACTTGGATACTTTAAAAATGAATATTAAATTCCTAAATTTGTTTAATTTTTTATCCAGATCAATTTCTCTCCCATATGTAACGTAACATCGCAAGTAATTGAAATGCTGGACTTGTTCCATAATCTTTTCATCAATAACTACCTTAGTTCTTACCGGTTGCTTTCCTCTGAATGCCATTGTTTTAGTTTTGTCCGCTGATATTTACAATGTTTGTGTTAACATTTTATAATGAATATAATTTCTTGGCTATCAATCTGGAGAACATAAGTTTTCTTACTATTATTACTAATTATAAAGCTACGTTTATAGCCACCCAGGTTGACAATGCCTCTTAAAGGTACCCACGATTAGGCTTATATTTGAGGGAAATAACGGAGAAATTGTAGAGTATAATATAAAATAGTCAACTAAAATTTTTAAGTGTTTAAAATTAATGTATAGTATGTGTCAGGGCAGAGTATTTATTGTGTTGAGACAGTAGACACAAACCGATAATCACATAATAGATTTGTTTAAATATCAACCACAACAAGGATTTATCGGCACGTGTACTCCTATAAGATACGAGTGTCTTATATTATGTTGCATGACGTAATATAGGACTAGCCTCTTCACGTTTGACTGCTATGCTGTTGATTGTATTTCAAAAGTGATACTGTGTCAGCGGTAGCCATGGCAACAATCACGTGAACATGGCGTGCATTTGTTTTCTTTTACTCCCACGTCTAGGTAAATGCACTACAGATGAGACGGGAAGAGTGAAAGCAGTTCAAATGTTTTGGCCGAGTAATTTTGAAACACTGTTAGTCAAAGACAATTTAAAACTAGTTACTGCGATAGGATAAAAATAAAAGATGTAAATTCTAAGAGAAAAAAAGATAAAAACCTAATGACGAGCCTCCAATTCTAAATTAGAATAGAGCCTAATAAACGCGGGACGATATAATTCAGCACCCTTTTAAAATAAAAATTTAGCGTAAGTCAATGTTACAGATAGTAACTTAATACAAAGATGTGTTCCGCTCACGACTACAAGCAAGCAACTTCTCTAAGGACGTAGTCTAGAGTGAAAACCAATTAATTTAAACTATTACAGTACGGAGTTCGGTTTTGCAGTTTCTGCTTGGTTCGTGGACCTTATCTAACGCTCTAATGTGATTAATAACTTTTGTTACACGAATTACGGTTTATAACTTCTAAAGTACACTATAAAACTCTTTTATTACTTACCTACCAAATGGTTGTCTGTTTAACCATTATTAAGAGATATGATTGTGAATAAAATTATAAAAAAATGCAAAACAATATTAACATACAACTTTAAAGTGAAAGTGAACAAATAGTTAACTATAAAAGTAAAGCAAACAGAAAAATATATTTGCTAACATAATTATCAACAATACAAAAATAATATATTTTATCAAATTATGATTACTTTCCCAATACATTTTTAAAACGAAATATTTACAAATCTAATTTAGCCACGCATTGTATAAATAATAATCACCAATTTCCAGGTATTCAAAATATGAAATTAATTTAAAAAATACAAAAAGGCCAAAAATGTTTGGGAAAATCTTAATGTTTACAAACACAATAACAATAATACACTAACTAAAGAGCAAACACAAATTAAATAAAACAAGATGATCTATTTACAATTGTATATATATTTAAATAAAAAAATATAATGTGATGTTATTCAATTTGTTTCTTTTGCAAGTAGTGTAATTTCGTATATTCTTTTTAACACCTGACGCACGTTCGACTGAAAAATATCAGTATCATCAGACGATTGTAAGTAAATTAATAACAATCAAAATAAATAATATTAATTTATTATTGTTATTAATTTACTTACAAACCACTGATGGTACTGATATTTTTCAGTGAAACGTGCGTCAGGTGTTAAAAAGAAATTACGAAATTACACTACTTGCAGAAGAAACAAATTGAATAACATCACAACATTACATAATTGCTGCAAGAAACTTCGAGTTACCTATATAGAAAATGATAATTAAAAAAATATATATAAACATAAAATATTTGCAATATAAGAGTAGAAACAACTGATTAAGTAAATAAACTTTAAAACAATCGATACTTTAATTCAAATTAAACCAATTGTTCGTTATTTTATATTAAAATTGAAACAGATTTGCATTAACAGTTAGTTTTTATATTGAAATCGAATCAATTTGATTATTTGCTAATTAATTTATAAACCTCTGCAAATACTGATACTATCAGTGAAACTTACGTTACGCGAATTAAATTAAATTAAAATAATATCAACAACTTGCAGAAATAATTACAATTTGAAAATTATCACTATTATTCAAGAGTGCTGCAAGAAACGCATCGTGTTATTTATAAAGAAATAGTACAAGAAATATTATTAACACGCTTTGAAATAATAAAACGTTATCATAGGGAAACCAATAAATCACCAATTTATTGAACGAGATTTAACCCTGGAACCGTACACTGGGGCACTGAGTGCCCCACGTATTTTTCGTTTTGCGGTAATTTTGTCTTGGCACCCCTTATTGCCTCCAACATCTGTGACTTTTCCTTGCCCTTGATTGTGATTCAATTCGTGTGTTTACTTCACACGTGTAACCTCACGATGTATGAGAAACAGTGACAGCGGGGCACACAGTACATCAGTGTATGGTTAGTGTTATTTTTGAAGTGTGTAAGTAATTTTACTTCTTTGTGTTTTTCTATAGATAACTTTGTATATATTGTTCTGTATGTGTAAAATGAATCACCTGCTTACCAAAGAGAACATTTTATTAGAATTAGATATGCATTAGAGTGATTTTTCCAATAACACTGACGATAACGATGGTGAAATAGACTGTGTTGTCTTCAAGAAGATATTTTTTGCCCAATGCGTTGATATGTGTACCCCTGAACCAGAAAGCGAAGTAGAGGCAGTAAAAGATACATTGATTAACAGAAAAAGACAAAGGATTATGAATTATAAGAACAATATTCAATTTGGTAGCTTCAATGATGTGTGTATTGTCCACACAAAGGTTCAGAATGTTAATAAAGAGCAAGCCTCATGCAACGTGGCTGATAACATTGCAGTACAAGATAATGTTTCCCTACAAAGGAAAAACAAATACTGCTAGTCGTCAGAACCAGTATAACCATTAGTACTTTTCATAGTAGTTTGTGTACAGAAACTTTTTGAAAAATGTAATTGTCATGATTAGGGATCACAAAAACAAATAAAAATGCAGTTTTCTTTTTAAAACAGACTGTTACGACGGTCTATTCGATCGTCGTAGGTACAGTGGAAGCAAAATAAGTACAAGACACAAATCAAGTCACTAATCACACCTTTAATTGTTACAGTAAAACAGTTCGTAATTAACAACACAGTGTCTACAACAAATCAAATGAAAATTGTTCACACGCAATAAAATGTCCACTAATATTAAAACTCAATTGTATTACAATTATACCGTCTGAATATAAAACGCAACACTTCACTAATAACTACTTGAACGTACACAGTAATAACTCGAACCGCTCTGTAAATATATCACACTAATACTCTCGAACCGCACAGTCAAAAATTCGCCTCATACTAAATAGAACGTCGTTTGAGTACCGGTATTTATAGCCAGTCGAATATCTAGACGATTCCTAATTGCGTCGTAGCGTGCGTATGAACTACGTAATTAACTGCGTCCTTGACATAGTCCGCACGGCTGGCGGCATCGAGAAGTTTCTCGTAGATGCATATACAACCACGTACACCACACCCGTACACTCTGGATCTCTCTGGAACGTTCGACAAACACGTAGATTGTTCGTGATGCCGTAACAATATATTATGTAGTGAAAACAATCTGGTCTTGTAATTCAACATGTTTTTTTAGTAAAAAATAAATCACAATTTTTAAATGTGTATATTCATTTGGGGTATACAATGCTCCAGTATACGGTTAATGATCCTAAAGAATAGGTGTACGGTTCCAGGGATAAAGATGCAAGAAACAACTCCAACCTCAATAAATACTTCAACAAACGGTACTAATAATACAACGGTTTATTTAGCTAGTTTAACATATACACAAACAACAAAAGAACAAATCAACAAAAAAATGAAATAAGCACAAACACTGTGGATAAACACTTATACAGAAAAACAACATAACAATAGACATATATAAACAAAATTTAGAAATAACAAGTTAAATACATCCCATTATATGGAATAATAAACACAATAATACAAAAGCTGTACATACGTATATATTGCAATGAGTAGAATATGGAAATTAATTAGTAACGAGACTCTGAGCATATGATAGCACGTTGAAATAAAAATTTGTATAAGTAAAGCCTGGAGGTTTGGACATTGTAAAGTAGGGAATAAGAGACGTGTTCAACTTTGATTTTAAGTAAACTTTATACAGAAAAGGAAACAATTAATGTTGTGAAGTGGTGCAAAAATATTATTTTACTTACGGCTTTTATTCGGCTTTACGGTACGGCAATCCGGGTATTTTTATAGACACTAAAACGATGTGGAAATCTACCTCCACACGATTATTCTACGACGATCGGGAATGTTCTATGCTGTATGTAAATAATTACGCATTACATTTCATTACACGATCAACAACGAGATAGCCTACTATACACGACACGACTGGGCGGTTGCGAGCGAGTAGTGCAGTGTCCCGAGTCTCAGAAAGGACTCCTGGGTCTATTTGAGTTCTTTATGTACCTTTTAGCTAATTATGGAGGGGTCTGAGCGAACTTCGATTGGTGGATTATACCACTGGGACTAGCAAACGAGGTCGCTTCCAGGACTCACCTGTCGTGGTCGCGGGGTGTATTTACCAAGTCCGGCAATGAGGAAATTGTGGGTCACTCTGTCGGAACGAACATAGAATCTACGCGCCAGGCGTCTCACGGTGTCATCAAAAAAGCGGACACCGAGTCCTCTTCTCAAAAGACGAGAAGAGTGCCTCAGGGGGACTTTACACGCAAGCTTCAGTCCCCGGTCGAGTACGCGCTGGAGCGCTGTTCTATGACCACGAGCCAGGTATCCCCAAACAGGACAGGCGTAGGTAATCACGGGCAACACGTAGGAGTTGACTATGAGCTTACCTAGCCAGGGGGTCATTGCCGGATTAGATAGCACGGGCCAGAGTCTACTGAGTTGCGCCGAAGCGCGTTGACGGATGTATTGAGTATGAGTTCGCCAGGTGAGTCGGGAGTCCACGTGGAGCCCGAGGTACTTGACGCTGTTGGTCCAGGGTACCTCGACGGGGCCTACTTTAAGCGGCCGAGGCCGCTTGCGTTTGCGCGAGAATATTACCGCGGCGCTCTAGGAAGCGTTAACGGTAACTCTCCAGTCATCGGTCCACCCGACATACGCGTCGAGTTGGAGCTTGATTGCCGCGTACCTTGCGTTCTCCGTCTGGGCCAGGCGCCTTCCGGGGCTTGAGCTGAACAATCCTCTCAGAGACCTCCTCCGGGGAGATGGGCTCCGGCTTAACTGTGATACCGGCCGATAGAAAGCGCTCTACCTTGCGGCAGATTTGCTCAGTGAAAACGGGGTTCTTGGATGGGTTGGGAGCGAACTGTCGCTCTAAACTGTCAGCCAGGAATTCTGCCTTCTCGAGGGGGCATCCAATGGGTTGACCGCCGGGTCCGACCAGTGCGGGGGGAGGCGCGCGTTTACGCTTTCGCGTTAGGGCACTGGGAATCCGCCAGATATTACGGTTCTCGTCAGGCCCATCCATCTGTGTTACAGCTAGCTCCCAGTTGCGTCTACGGAACGCCAGCATGTCACGACGCAACTTGCCGGACGCTCTGTTGAACGCAGCCTTGTCAGCCGGGTCACGAGTCCTCGGCCAGCGTCTCCGGAGGCGATTCCTCTCGCAAGCGAGCTGAGACACCTCTTCGGGGATACGCCGATAGTCGGGCGTGAGCCCCGGCTTCATCCGGGAGGACACGTCTACCGCCGAGACTACGGCTGTGTCGAATAAAGCAACTGCCTCGTCGACATGCTGGGTAGTGTCGAGCGGGATGTGCTCAGGTAGGCGGCGACTGAACGCCGGGCCAAAGCGTTCCCATTCGATTACCCGCCGCTCGTCGCGGACGGTAGAGTGCTGGGTAGCTATACGTACACTGATGGGGCAGTGGTCCGAGGACAGTTCCGAAATGACGGAGACGTGGACCGGGCAATAAACGCCCCTGACCGCGGCAATGTCCAGGACATCAGGGCGGGAGTTAGCCCTCGAGGGATAGTATGTAGGCCCGGTAGGACCCATGACTGTGACCCGAGCCGCATCAGCATACCTTCGTAAGCGGGCCCCGTTTGGGTTCACCAAGCGGCTCACCCAATCAGGGCGCTTACAGTTCAGGTCGCCCGCCAGGACTACCCTTCTGTGTGCGCCAAAGACAGCCTCCAGATCGTTCGACAGGTTTGTGGAGGTTTGTATGCGGAAACCACGAGTAGACCGTCGAGAGCACCATGGAGCTCAATCGCGGTGCACTCGAGGTTCCGCCGCTGAGGCAGGACAACGCGGTGATGGCGAAGACTCGCCTTCACCGCGATGGCGGTGCCCCCTCCTGCGCGATCCGACCGGTCGTCCCGGTAGCACACGTAGTTAGGTAGTCGGAATCGACGATGCGGGGTCAGGTGCGTCTCACCAAGAAGAAGCACATCGGGCTTGTGACGGGCAACGAACTCTAATAGCTCAGAATGCCGGGAAGCGAGGCCGTTGGCGTTCCACGCCACGAGCTCGAGGTCTCGCTTGAGGGATTGCCGTGGTTGTCCGTTCATAACAGACCAATAATACGGCAGGCTTCCACCAAGAGGGGGAATTTGTCTTGGGGCGAGGCTGTTGCTAAGCGTTCCTTGATTTTGAGGAAAGTTTGGGCTACTTTCTGCAAGTCGTAGCTTGCCAGAAAGTCGGAAACGACGGCGAGATCATCGGTAGATGATGTCTGGGGAGAACGCTTGGCGGTAGCTGCATAGCTGCGGCGGGGGGAGGCGGTGGAAGCCTTGGGGGGGGGGGCAGGTTCTGGAGCGGGTTTTGGCGGACAGGCTTGGATCCAGTGGCAGGTATTGGCTGGCCCGTGTTCTTGGCCTCACGTTTACCTTGCTTCTTGCCTGATCTGAGGTAGCGAGGCTTGGGTGGCGGCGGCAGTGGAGGATCAATTTGCTCGTCATCCTGCGGCAACGGGACTTTTGTGTAGGCGGGTATCACGCGTTCCGGTTCCGGGGGCGCGGCTTTTGGTGTGGCCTGTTCAGCTTTGCTCGGGCTTAGCCTACTATTTGCAGTAACGTAGTATATATAGGCCCGCCAGTGATTTCTGAACAGTCATCGGCGCAGACCCAATGTATGAATTACCCCCACTCAAAAAGTACTCGAGAGAGGAGAGTATGCGATAACAGCTTCTCTCTAACACGTACAGCCCCTTGAAAACAAAACTTGCACGCTTATGATGTTCTTGCCAGAAATCTAATTACATTTTAACTTTATCTATGTTGTTACTTAACATCACTGATGTTACTTTGTATGTGTAACATAGTACTTCATGTACTCATTACTTTGAAGACAGTCATTTACAGTTTTTGATATATTTGTTATTTGCATTGTTTTTAATGTACATAACCTAAATGTATTTTAAAATTATAAATTCGAGAACATTTTGAGATATTCATATTTAATTATTTTTTTTTAATATTATTAACAATAAATACAACTTTTCTTACAAGAATATATTTTTTTGTATTTTTTTAATAAGGCACTGTTTCGATAGTATAAACTATCATCATCATAGTTTTGATGATGATAATTTATACTATCGAAATAGTGTTATATATTCAAAAATACAAAAAAATATATTGTAAGTAAAGTTTTATTTATTAGTAATAATAAAAAATATAAACAAGAATAACTGAGCAAATATTAATTATTAAATTTAATTAAATGTAAAAATTTGTACTATATTTAAAAAATAATATTGGAGTTATTTAACCACAAAAACTATTGTACAGTACTTACGTTTGAAGGAAGTTTTCAGTTGCTGTCAGGCAATACCTGTATTCCAGAGATATTACCATCTTCCTCTTCAGCAAAGTCGTCGGAACTGTCTGAACTACTCTCTCCTCCAAGATTAATTATGAAGCGGTCTACTGTTTCATCAACAATAGCTTGATCGGGAATGTTCTCTGCTGTATGTAAATAATTACGCAGTGCATTCCATTACACGATCAACAACGAGATAGCCTACTATTTGCAGTAACGTAGTAGGCCTTTATACTGGGAGCATAGGTTAGTGCATACAACAGAAAATATTCATGAGCTGAAATAAACTTTGTTTACACAGTGGGTGTTACGATCCGCGTCAGCAAACTTTCACAGTAGCCTACTGCTACCAATCTGAAAAGCAGACGTAATTGAAAGCGCCGTACATTGTGTTGTTCAGAGTACAGTATACCGGACGACGTGAACTCGCACGGAAGCAATGGAGAGTTACGCAGCGGTAAGCCGACATGTCCTGTATAATTAAGCAGGCTCCCTGTCTGGCTGAGTGACGTCCAGGTCTGTAATTTGAATACACCCACGTGTCTTCAACAACACAACGTCCTTCGCTTTGTTTGTTTACCCACTGTGCGACCTTACGACCACGTTATTTTTACCTGCGTATTCATGAAGTGCTTTACAGGAAAATCAAATTTCTTACTGCCTGTAAAAATAGGTTAATCTTTTTAATTTGTTTACGAATGTTGAATTAGTATCAAAATAACACTGTCAACACTTCTTCTTCTGCACTACAAGGATTAGGCATTTGCCTGTTCCGTCCTCACAAACTCACAACCACCGTTTTCGTGGTCTTCCTAAATCTCTTTTCCCTCTTGGGTTGTAGTTAAGTATTTTTGGGGTGTTCTCCCAAATCCCATTCTATTTACGTGGTGTTTCCATCTTTCTTTATATTCAGTTGTTTTTTCATTTATTGCATATACATTTAGTTCATTTCGCACGCCTTCAATTCTTACTAAATCTCTTCTTGTGCAGCCGTTGACCCGTCTCAAAAATCTCATTTCTGCTGCCTGTATTTTGCTGTCTCCTTTTTTGGTATTTATCCAACTTTCACTCCCATACGTAAGTACAGGTACAGCCATCGTTTTATAAAATTTTATCCTTGTGTCGTTTTGTGTTTTGTTATAATGTCAACACTTTGCGAAAAAAATTAAACGAATACAAAAATTAATGTCTCCTCTGTTAGAGGCTTTTTCAATGTCATGAAGCATCAAATAATTATTTAGATCTAAATTAATAAAGAAAATACAGGGATTTGGAAGATCTGGAAATGGCTTTCCAAATGAAAAGACTGAGATTCGGATGGATCGATCCATATGATCCACTTGGACATATGATTCGGATGGATCGGTCCAGATTAAATAAGCAAATTTTCAAATACATTTTGCAAACCTTCCAGTTTGAACGGATACACCAAACAACTCAAGGAGAAAATGATGAAACTGGGTATCTCTTTGAACAACTGTGTGGATAGAAATACATACAGAAATAAAATTCAAAATCATGAAGTTCTCTGCGGTGAGAATAAGACGAGAAAGGCTGGACAGTGGAAGGAAGGCGGCGCATAGTGTGCGAATGAGAGCCTTCTGGCAGGAGAAGAAAAGGAAATAATATTCGCGTTGTCCACGGGTGGTCTGTTTGTGTAAAAAAAATTAATTCTTTAAAGACTCCTGAATTAAAACAGTTTTTACTAGTAGGATTCATACAATTCTGAAAAATACACCCCTGAACTGGATTTATGGTTCTACAGCATAGCTATTCACGTTATCAAGTTGTAGGATTTGAGCGTATAACTAATTTTTACGTTTCGTGTTGGACGTATGGTGAGGAGGCAGTGTCTGCAAGTTAATCCTATGTGATAAGCCAATCAGTCGTGTACACTTACATCAGTTCAAGTTTTAGTAACCACTATGTCGTATATCTCCTTCTTCAGAACTAGTTACGACAAAATATTATTGTTTAGACATAATAAGAATTACATACTTTTTAATTATTTGCGAAATGATAGGAATTATGATATTGATGTTAGGTTAGTTAAGTGAGTCGTTTAGTTGCAATGTCAGATACGTCACTTTTTGTTAAAAATGTATAATTTTGCAATTTCTAAGCTGCAGAAATATTTTATTTCAAAACCAGATACATCAAAAGTGCACCCACAATTCTACTTTGCATTCTAATGAGTGATAGTAAAACTTCAGTTTCGATTGTTACTTTGTCTCATTATTAGTTGTTGGTGTTTTCAGCGATTTGTAAATAAAAATAAAACAATTTCTAAATATAAGTTTCAACAACGGACTGATATGTAGTAGAGAATGCAAGGAAAAAACAACACAGAGAAAATACGTGGATTAACGTAAAAAAAAATTATTAAGTAACATTTTGTATTCTACAATTTGTATGATTGTTAAAATGTATTTGTTTAATTTTGTAAATAATTAATTCACATAATTTTTTCCAGATTTTACTCGAAATCCAGATAAGTCATGATATTTCAAAACAAGATACACCAAAACATCAAAAACAAAACGTTAATTTTCTTAGAAAATAATTATGTTTTCGTTATGAAAAATCAAAAAGTTGTGTACCTGTAAGAAGTAAGTGTACATTATGACGAATTGCAAATTTTAGCTGTAAAAATAGCAGAAAAAAGCGTTTTTTGTGTTTTACTGAAAAATTTGTTTTCAAGGTGTATCTGGTTTTGCAACTAAGCGACTCGAGTTTCAGACGGTTTGCGGGACAATCGACCGTCTTTTTAGCAACAAGGTACGTCGACATACAACAATAAAGTTATGGCAGTCCCTGTACTGTTGTTTGGTGTGAATTATAGACAACAAGCAAGAAACTGCACAGTAAAATACAGGCCTCGGAATGGGGTTCTTAAGAGGGCATAAAAGGTGTTCTAAACGTGACCATAGAATAAGGTCTTCTAAAGAATAAGGCCATCAGAGAAGAGTTACAATTTTTAATTTGAATGAAAAATTAAAATAATACAAACAACACTGGAAAGAACACTCAGAAAAAATTTCAAATTCCAGAGTGGCTGAACAAGTCTTGGAATACAAACTTAGGCTATAGGACACAAATGTGTGAGTAGACCCAGGAAGAGATGGCTGGAGGGTCTTTCAAGGCGGAACAGGCAGCATCTTTCCTATGCCGTGTTGTGAAGATGATGAAGACGATGAGAAACAACCTGTAAAATTGGTGCATTCAATAAAAGTGAAGTAAATAAATGTCAAGAAATAAGCTAAAGACTCACACGATGATGACATTTTATAAAATTATGATTGATTCAAACGGCTTTTATGGTTCAGAGACTGAACCTTACTTCTACTGCAAGAAGTAGACAGAATCTGAAGTGGTGAAGTCACGAATCCAACTTTAACGAAAAGATTCTAGCTCAGTTGGAAGGAACGTGTACAGATGACGATTACTAGTCGCTTCGAAAGATCTTAGAATGCAGCTAAAAGGGTACTGAAACACTGGTACAGTTCTAAAAAAGCGTAGGATGAGATCAATTATTTTAATTTGAAGGTCGCGCTAGGTCAGAAAGCCTAAGATTTTAAAAAGAAGATGCAGATAATGAAAATCATGTAGCAATAGACCGTATTCTCCATAACGTACAGAATAATAAACAAAATTTTATTTTAGCATACTTAAAAGTATTTTTTTAATGTGTTCATTTCTAGGGGCTCATGGTTTAATAACACTTGTTTTTAAACGTAGTATAGTTATTTAGTAATAATAAAAAGTTAAAAGCTAAAATAATTAACAATTAGTTATGTATATAATCTATTCGCAGTCTGTCCTGGATTGCAGAAACGATTTTCTAAATGGTGTCCTTAAAATATAAAATTGCAGCCTTTCTTTTACAAAATAGGGTTGCTACAGCTAGTGTCGTCTCTCCCTTCCTTCAACCTGGCTTTCCAATTCTCCCGATGTTCCCATTGTCCTTCCTCAAGTCCTATACGTTGCATAGATTCGTCCACTTCGTCCCTCCAAGATCTTCTGGGTCTTCCTCTTGTTCTCCTTCCTAATGGACTTCATTCCCACTTTGTTGATCCACCTATTTTGGGCTCTCCGGACATGACCGTACCACATCAATCTTTTTTATTCGATGTAGTCAATTACACTTCTTTCCGTTTCCATTATATTTCTGATCTGCTAGTTTGTTATTCGGTCTGCTCTCGTTATTCCACAGCACCTCCAGCAATACTCCATCTCTGTTGCAAGAATCTTTTTTTCATTCTTTTTGTTAATAACCCATACTTATGCTGCATACGTCATAATGCTTTGGACTATGGTCTGATATATCATTTTTTTGGTGCTTTTTCTAATATTTTTGTCCCATATAACAATGTATAATTGTCTAATCCCTATTCTAGTCTGCCCTAATCTACTTTTTATTTCGTCTTCCGTTGTGCCTTGTTTACTTAGTCTGAATCCTAGGTACTTGAATTTGTCTGTCCCTCTACTTTTAACTTTTTCCTATACTTCTAAATCTGTTGTTTCTTCATCTCTAATTGCCAATTATTCAGTCTTTTCTATGTTTATTTCCAATCCCATCTTTGAGTATTCTTCATTCAGCTTTCTGACCATGTAGCTTAGATTTTTTCTTCATCCTGGGCTATAACTACCTGGTCATCGGCGAAGCATAGTGTTTACAGATGTTTGTTTCGTATCGGTATTCCCATTTCATGGCATTTTTCTTTTCACATGGTTAATGCATATTCCAAAAATATCTTGAACAGCATGCGTGATGTTACGCAGCCATGCAATAACCCTTTGGATGTTTTAAACCTACAGACAATTTTGTTACCTACTTTAATTTGTACGTTGTTGTTTTTATATAGATTTTTTACTGCTTACGACAGGGCTTTCGGTATTTCCGATTGTGATAGAGCTTTAAACATTTCTTGTCTGGGTACTGTATTATATGTTTTTCTAAGGTCGATAAACGCTAGATGTACTTCCCTGTTTTTCGCTTTTTTTCTTTTCTATGATCTGTTGGACTCTATAGGCTATATCTGGTCTACGCATGATCTCCCGGCTGTAAAACCCGCTTGTTCTTCTCCAATCTTTCCTCTATATTTTCCTCGATTTTGTTTCTTAGCACCCTACCATACAGCCTTCCCATTGTGGCTATCACACTTATGCCTCTACAGTTTTTGCAGTCTTTTCTATTGCCCTTTTTAAATATCAATGTAATTCGTGCCTCTTTCCATTCCGCCGGTAAATCTTCTCCATTTATAACCTTCTCGAACGTTTTTCCTATCATTCTCATAAGTTTTTCGGTTTCGTAGTTTATTAGTTTCTCTACTAACCCTCATGGGTCTGATGCTTTGTTGTTTTTCATTGAGTTTACTGCTTTCCTTATTTCTGCTACCGTTATAGTAATTCTATTTTCTGTTTCTGTCACTATTTCTTCTTCATCGTTATTCAGGAATTCTTGTCTACGTTCCGTAAGTACGTTTTTATAGTGTGTCTCCCATTCATTGTCTTGTATGTATTGAATATAGGTTTTATCCTTTCTATTCTTTCGTAATTATTTAATTACTTTCCCTGCTTCTGAACTCCTAGCTCCTCCTATGTATTGGTCTACATTTCTACACCTGCTTTTCCATGCTTCATTTTTCTCTTTGCTGACAATTTCCTTCACTTCCTTGTTCTTCTGTCTGTAGTTTCTATAATCTTCTTCTTTTTTCGTGGACATCCATTTGTTATATAGTTTTTTCTTTGCTTTTATCTCTTCTATCGTCTCTTCCTTCATGTTCCGTTTGTATGTATTATTTCCTTGTGCAATCTCTCTTAGGGCTTCTAGTGCTGCTTGCATATATTTGTTTATATGTGATGTTTACTCCTTCATCATACCTAAATTCTATTAAATTTTGATCTAGACGTTGCTGGTATAGGTTCCTTATCAATTCTTCCTGTAACAATTGAATTTTTAATTTGTTTTCCTTACTTATTTGTGTTGTCGTAATTGTCTCTTCTGTTTTGTTGGTATTTTGACGGCTCCTGTCCATGGGAATTTCATTTTTGCTATCAGTAGATTATGGTCCGTTCCACACTCCGTTCCTCTCTGAACTCTGACGTCTTTTATTATAATTGTTGTTCTGTTCCTAATTATTACATAGTCAATTATCGACCTCAGCTTTCTTGTTTTCTGTGTCCAAACAGCCTTTCTTCTAATTTTATATAATCAATTATATTTGTGGTTTCTTTTATGTATTTTAGAAGATAAAATACAAGGTTATTGCAAGGATTCTCAAAGTCAAAATGTACCATGGCCTAGAATATGTATATTTTAGGACTGAATAATGGAAGTAAAGCAACGCAGTGAGGTAAATAAATCCTTTTAATGCTGACCAAAATAATTTCCAGAGACAAAACTCGATTCTATTGTGTGGAGGCATTTTGCAGCTAGTAAACAATTTTGATAACAAGAAGCGATATTTGTTTATGGTCTGAGGTACAGTGTTCTTGATAATTTAATAAGTGATCTGTAACAACTGTTGTACGTTGTAACTATAGGCTTTAGTTCATTATTGAGGTACGGTATAAATATTTAAATACTGTATATGTATTACATTAGAAAAAGGAAGTTTAGTTAAAGATTATTTGGTCTCGATACTCAAATACGTCAGAAGAGAAAGTATTGCTCCAGCAGACAAAGAACAAAAAACAACGGATGTTTAAAATAACGCTCTCATTCATTTTTTATTCATCTTATTCATTATTTATTTCTTATTCATCTTATCTAAATTGTGTTCTTGGGCCTGTCTTGTATGTATTATTTACCAGTGACATACCAAATTTAGAACAAGCAAAATTGGCTACTTTTGCTGATGATACAGCTTTGCTTACAACAGGGCAAGATGAGGTTATTTCAACCTGATTATTGCAGAAAGCTAGCAATACCATATATGACTGGACCAAAAACTGTAAAATTAAACTTCACAAAGCCAAATCGGCACACATTAATTTCACCAATAAAAGATTGAATACTCTTCCATCATTGGTCATAAATGGAACGGTAGCTCCTTATGAAAACAAAGCCAAATACCAGGGTATGACATACGATACCAAACTGAGATGGTAAGAGCACGTAAAAAAGAAAAAAGGGGAAATTAACACAAAATTCCGACAATATAAATGGCTCATAGGAAAACATGTCAACATGCCTTTATACAGTGAAACTCTGATCTAAAATCAGATAATTAAACCCACCTGGCTGTATGGAATTCTACTCTGGAGGTGCGCGAAAGATAGTAACATCAGGATAACACAAACATTCCAAAACAAAGTTTTGCGGACATGGTGAATGCACCATGGTATGTTAGAAACGCGATATCCACAGAGAGCAAGGTATTCCAACAATTAAAGACAATATTAAAAGGTTTGCAAATAAGCATGAAGAAAGGCTTCACCTCCACGAAAATGCAGAAGTTCTTCAGCTGCTGGACAATCAACACGTGTTCCGAAGACTGAAGAGAACAAAGCCATTTGAACTTGTGTAGTGTTTTGTGTTATAAAAGCAGATCATTGTACGCGGGTGAGAATGTTTAGTTAAGAATACCAGAACTAACTAAAGGATGTCATTGGACTTAATTTGGCTGATATGTGTTTAGTATTAAGAGATATTAGAGATAAGTTGATGGTTGGTCTTAGAGACCAGTTGTAACATGTTAAAAAAAATAAATCTTATCAAAACTTATCTGGCTCAAACTGTAGATTCTTCTTTACACGATCTACATGTAAAGCAACGTAAAGTCTCTATGATGTACAAGATAGGACCGGAAGTTTCCGGTTTAGCAACATGTGCTTGTGTGACGATTTATCATTTGCAAAACCCCTCTCACACACATCTGATTGCGTTGCAAAAAGATGTATGACAGTACATCGAAATACTGGTACGTCCAACTTTGACGTACACTGTTGTATTTAAACTGCCAATTGCTTTACAGTGGACGAGGCCTTTCGGTGTCTATATCTAAATAGCCACTTGAAACAATCAGTGAAAATTATACACGGGACAGTGTAAGTCCAACTTTGCCGTACACTGTTGTATTTCAACTGCCAATTGCTTTACAGTGGACGAGGCCTTTCGGTGTCTAAACATAAATAGCCACTTGAAACAATCAGTGAAAATTATAGTTCCTTTGACGTTTCTCTGTGTTCGGTAACATTCGTTTTTCTGTTTTATTTTTACTTTTAACTGCTGTAATTATATCTATCCAGGTATAAGATTAAACTTAATCGGGGGATAGAGTTTTGGTTTCATAAACGTAATGTACCTCAGAGGAACGAACTTTGTACGGAAATTTATAATTAATAAGGACCAGTGAAGGCAGAGCGCTACTAATGCCTCAAATTAATATAAGTCTTTTAGCACTTAACGCTACACGTGTTGCAGTATTAATGGTACTCCGGGGAAACGTGTCCTACTTTACAGCTCGTCTGGGATAGAGTCTTAACGTCACAGTCCCTTGTTAGCTTCATAACTGCGCGACGGAAGATTTATACTGAAATAATACTTCTTATTTCATTATTTCATTCAATTGGTTGAATAATGGTTATTAGCAGAGATATATTACAACCTCTTACCTTTCGTTTTCAGTTCGTTTTGTAATTAATTGAAGATTAATTGTTCCATAAACCTAATTACTCTATGTGCTCCGCTACCGAGTGCTGTAAATACCAATTTTAGTGTCAACTGAAATCACTGTGATTGTAGATAATTTAATTGTTATTGTGTCTTTCTAATAAAGCACGTTTAATTCTGTAATTCCTCCTAAATTGTGTTTCACTGAATTCTAGCAAATTTGAAAAAAAATGATAACAAGACAAAGATTAAAATGCTTATAAAATTTTGCGTCCTACACCTTTCAGTGTGACTTACGATGTATATTACCTAGTTTATTCAATGATGTTGTAATATTACAGCATTCTATTGTAGTTCCAACCGCTGTTCATGTCATTTTCCCGATAACGGCTTTCACTTTTACACGACATTTTCATCAGATACGCCTACCGATAATAAATGGAATATTAGAAAGTAAAGTAATCAAAAAATGGAATGATAATAAATATGAGCTATAAATGGAAGAGGTTAATAAATATAAGAATAAAGAAATGCTTCACTGTTTATTCGATGTTAAAATTAATTAGAAATCAGACATTTAGTTTGAAAATACTGTGACGAAGGTCTACTGATCGTCGTATGGTACAGTGGAAAGCAGAATACAAGACATCAATTATGTCACTAATCAGCCGTTTTAATTATCTCAATTAAAAAGTTTGTAATCAATAATGTAGTCACTTACAACAAATCAAATGAAAATTTTCACACGCAATAAAATGTCAACCAATATAAAAAACAATTCTATTACAATTGTCCCGCACGATTATAAAACACATAACACTTCGCCACAATAGTTTGAACAGCAATGTGTAAATCACCGCTCAAACGCACTGTGTAATCGCCCGACAATAACTAACTTGTCCGTCGCTGAATGGCTGTATTTTTACCCCCATGATTTCCAGAATAATCTGTCACTTGTTGTTAAACAAACAGCCGCTCTCAAGAATCCAATAGAAACGGTGTCCTTGAACACACTGTGCTGACCGGTACGGTCCCGTATAGACTCGATAGTTGACGCGTAATTGTTTTCACCGTAAAGTAGGAGGATTATGCACACACACACACACACGCACACACACACACACACACACACACACACACACACACACACACACACACACACATTACAACTTGAATGTTCGAGATAATTATAGAACGTTCCGTATTACGTAACACTTTTCCGCATTACGTAACAATATATTTGATGGAAAACCGTTAGAACGGTTAACGGTTCCTTTGATGGGAGGAGCGTGAGACGTGACAATTTATCGCTCCGTGGTACTGTTTTAAACAACCCCCACTGTAGTCTACCGATTTACAAAATTGTTAAAAAGCATATGAAAATAGCTGTGGAAAAAGAACGTTAAGTTTGAGAACATCTTTTGGAGGAGAAAACCTAATACGAGACACTCATTAGCTGAATAACTAATAAGAGAAAATGGGGGGAGCTTAAGCTATGGCAAAGCATCATTTGGTAACCAAATTAGAAAGTTTATAAATAAAATAACACTGCTATACTAGCGCAACCGAAGAGTCACGTTTTTCTGTTAATATCTGACTAGAAGATGGTGAAAAACCCGAAAGTGCTTGTCATGGCAAATGACTTATATAAGGCTTTGTAAATTAGTAGAGTGCGGTGATAATGAAAAATTATTAACATTTCAAGACCTATCAGCGTTTATAATAATTACGTTTTAGTACGCACCTAATATTACCCTCTAGTTATTTGTTGATTCACTTCGTTTCCTGCGTCGCGTGATAACATATGTTATCAGCTAGTTGCCTCCTCAGTGTTTGACAGAACGCAACCTTATGAATCAATTCAGGGTCTGTAAAACAACAACGACGTTTTTGGAAATGTTTTTGAAAAACAACGGCAATGTATATAGCTTAAAGTACAGACAAAATCCATAGTCCTTGGGTGAAAGTAAGGAGGCGATAAGACCACGTCCGTAATCCTGAGATAAGAGACAAAACGACAGACTTTTCATTAAATTAAATAAAAGTTATAGACTTATAGAATCATTTCAAAATATAGAAAACATAACAAAAACAATGAGAAAAAGAAGACTATAATTTTCTGGACATTTATGTAGAATGGACGACAATAGGTTGGCAAACCAAATCTTCAAATATCTATGGGGAAAAGAAGTCAACATCGAGTTGGATTAAAGAAGTCCATAAGGATTTAGAAAAAAATAATATACACTCAGAAGAAGCAATAGAAAGTGAAGGTTTTCGGGCAAAAGTGTTAAAAATGGAAAAATGCAGGTTCAAAGTAGACTGAAGACAGGAAGATGAGACACTGTGAAAAGATGATAGAATGTTGGAGGAAAAGAAAAGAACAAAGAGTAAAGAATTGAAATTGGCATATGGTCCTTAGATGGCCGACAAAAAATAAGGATACTGCCAAGAGGGGATCCGTCATAAAAACGGAATGACAAACAACCATATGTAAACTAGTCTTTTCATATAAACCTAAAGGCCGAAGTTGTACATGACAAACAAAAGAGGAGCAAAGGGGCAGATGACATAAACGGCCGGCACATTAACATAATTTTAATTTCTACTCTGACAAACAGCAATTTCAAGATACTGATTATATGACAAATTATACGACGGAATACATAACTGCAGTCGACATGTAAATACCCAATACGGGACAAATGTAACGCTTGTGCAAATCAGGACGTTAACTATGATCAAGTTAAACACAAGACTTGTTGCTGTGTAACTGTGTTAACTAACTTTAACGCCAAGATAAACAGAACCAGGGTACAGTTCACTCTTATTTAAATACGGAGACCCAATTCTGCCCATGTTTACTTACTGCTTAGGAATAAATGATTTCGCTACGCAAAATATGTACAACTCCTACTGTATTTCGAACAAATCAAACCAACCAATTAAGAAACAACTGTACTATCTGTGTACCATTCCCTATGATAAAAATGAATAGAAAGAAAAAGTAACTTACATTATTATTATGCCAGTAATGTTTAAAAATTACATCTCTAATGATCATACGATTCTTAACAGCAATAATTTCTTCAAAAATACAAAAGTAAACATTAAAAAAAAAGGCTTATAATCCATATTGAAGACATTAAAATCGAATTTTGTTTCTACCTGTTTGTAAAGGAATATAAAAATTTCAACAAGATCAAATTTGCTTTGATATTTTAAAACAGTAAGTTATTGAAAAATGAACACAGAGAACACACACGCAGAGTGAGTGAGAGCGAGGAGGCGATTTTTCTATATGTTCCTCTCAAAGCAATAGTGTAGTTCTGCAATTTCAATCATACAGTTTTTGAAATTGATATGTGTGCCTCACTTTATAACAGACAAAGTGATTTCAGTCTTACCAGTAATTAATTTATTGTCTCCATCTCTACACACAATATTTCATTTTAACAATAAAGTACAAAAATTATTTATTTTATTGCAAACCCAAAGAAAATTTGCGTTGTTATTGTTGCATTTACATAGTTGTATGTAGGGCTTGATTTTAGGGGGAACGCGCCGAAACGGCGTCCCGGAACCTCTTGAATCCAAAAATAAATTACCTAAAAAATATATGAACAGAAAAACCTGATTATTACAAACGTGTACTACTACTTTTTAAATTGTACCCCTCATTAGCCTTACTACAAAACTAAACATTTGTCAAAATAAAACACAAGCACTAATCTTTATCTTAACTACTATCATTCAAATAACCTATGGAGAAAACGAAAGAAAAAAACCTGCTTCAAAATTGAAACTATTCTGAGAATATGTGCACTCCAAAATTTTTCCGGAGAGTCACCTTGAAATATGCTATTGCTTCAATAACAATATCTTCAAGTAAATGTGAGAGGGCTGATTTCTGGGCATCATACAACATTGGACACAAAGAGTAAGGAAAGCTCAAGAAACAAACAATATGATGTCACGATAACGAAACTATGGAAACTTTTTCAAAAGGTCCGAACCAGCGAAACCATCACTTAGAGTTTGATTGAGGCTCCGGGATGACGCCATCATGAGTGACATGTTTAAAACGTCCGAACCAGCGAAACTATCACTTAGAGTCTGATTGAGACTCCGGGATGACGCCATCATGAGTGACATGTTTAAAACGTCCGAACCAGCGAAACCATCACTTAGAGTTTTAATTGAGGCTCCGGGACGACGCCATCATGAGTGATATGTTTTCGATTGTCGTGCGGCTAACCTGATGATGAAGCTCTTTAGAAATATCAGTAAACTTTATTTTTTAGGTACTTTTTAGGTACACGTATATTACATATTTTATAAGGCTTTAAAAATGTAGAACTTCTTTCTAATGACCTGAAGTATACTTGTACGCTAATATAAAATATAATTATATTTGTGTCTGTACAACTTTACAACTTTTGAATTGATGCGTTCCGGCACATATAATTTTAGAAATCAACCACTGGTTGCATATATGTGTGAGGTATGCCCTATTTACAAATTTATTATTATATATCCAGTGTTGTGTCTACTGTTTACTTAAATTCATTCGAGAATTACTCTACTATTACTATGAATTTTATATATGAAAATGTACGATCTAAGGAGTCTACTTTTTCACATTTTGATATTGATTATATAAGTCTAATCTCTTCTGTATCAGGAAAAATGTGTTTTCATGTTTTAACGTAGAATTCTAGGTCCCTTTGCGTAGTAAAACGAGGTTATTCTCATTTTTGGTTTACTACCAGTCTTCGGAATGCAGTACGAATAATAAGTTATTTAAAGTTTTATTTTAGAGTGTATAGATTTAATAAAGATTCCTGTAAAAGGAAATGTGCCATTATTTGGAGCAATGAATAATTTATTGCTAATGACCAGTTATAATAACAAACATTAAAATCCTTATATTTATAAATAAATTTTAATAATTAATCACAATAATTGATTAATGTTATTAATTGATATTTGTTTATTCATACAAATAAATATTTAATATAGGCCTTCAAACAAATGTTGTTTATGCAAAACGCAAACGTATTTCGATATTGTAGTCTATCTTAATCAGATAGAAAAACAATTTTTATACGAAATATTATATGTTTTCTTGTATTATGTCTTCAATAATAAATATATTCTCAATATGAAAAATGTTTACTTTGTTTACGTAAACAAAAGACAAGAAATAAATGAAATTAGTATTATCACTGTTGCACACCACTATAGAAAAATTATTTTCTATATTATTATATACAACATTATTATAGAAAAAAGCGCTTTCAAGCAATACAGCTCATCATCAGATCGAAAAAATGAGCTAATTTTTCCGATCTGACGATGAGCTGTGAAGCTTGAAACTCCTAAATGGAATAATTTTTCTATAGTGGTGTGCAACAGTGATTATAACCACTAACATAACTTACTTGATTAAAAGGAAATAGTATTAATAAGTACATAAATAATGAGCATTTTATTTGTAAACAGCATACTTTGTGTGTGTGTGTGTGTGCGCGCGCGCGCGCGCGCGCGTGTTGAGGATTTGTAATGCACGAGAGGCAGGGTGGAGTATAGCGATAAACTGATGAGTGCAATGCATATTTTGTTTTTATTAAAACAATGGAAATTCTGCAGCACATAATCCGGTTAGCCAACAAAGCATTACTGTTACAACAAAACAGAGCACTGTTTCATCAACACTGTCAGCGTGCTCCATATGACAACGCGGCTGTATGTTGAATGGCAGATAGCTTTCGCTGCCATAAAATGCTAACTGTACAAAACACATCTTACAATTGCAAATCAAAACAACACAAACGAGTGAAAACGTCAGTTCTCTTTCTTTCTAAAATGTGTGGCCTGCGACAGATAGAATACATCGTGTCTATCAAATATTACCAAACGTAATATACATACTTATTGCTTTGTTTGGAGTCTTGCTTTCTTTGGCGGTGTCGTCAGCAACCGGTTTTCGGAAAGACGTGGTCATAATTCTGTGATTTTATGATAAACTTTCCTTTAACGCATACCATATACTCGACAAGATCGCCCAGTATCGGCTGAATCGGTGGAAACATCTTTGCCGAATGGATGACTGCCGCATCCCCAACAACTATGGAACTATAAGCCGAGGGGACGAAGAGGTGTGGGACGTCCGAGGAAGCGCTGGAGTGACCAGTTCTAATCTTTGCCTATTTCAGATCGGAACAAAACCATCATTGGTTTAATCCGTGAAGATGACGATTAGAGCTAGGAATTTTAAGTGCAAAGTTTTGGTAAAAAAAGGTCCTTTAATTTAGCTGAAAAAGGTGCAAAAAAGGTGCAAATTTCAAATGTAAATATTCATACAAACAGTATCAAAACCAATTACATCCACATATAAGGACTCAAAATTCACTCATGTACAGTATTAAAAAGTCTGCCTAAAACAAGTCCCAGAACACAATGTTATTAAAGTCACAAGTCCATAAAAAGTACCCCATCTAGTGAGAATTGGGGAAGTTGGAAGAGGAAGTCCTGTAATTTGAACATACTTTTGTATCCTAGCAGCCTTTTGCCTTTTTCAGCAATTTCTTAATGCAAGACAGAAATTCATTAGCATATGAATATTCATCTTTTAGTGCCTCACAAACTCGATGCAATGCATGAATGTGCAATGCAGGTCACATGTTTTGGATTAGAGTATATAGGTTTCATATTAGCAATAGCCAATAACATTGGAGGAGCTTGGCCCGTAAATACTAGCCACACTTGAACATATTCTATTCCTTCAGGTCACAGCACAATACATGCGTTGTTGAAACTTCGCATCACACTGGCATTGTCTGTTTTGTTCAGAAAGTATGTTTTCAACAGCATGGGCTTTACTTACTGTCCATTTAGGGGTGCTACTAAAATGTTTAGAAAATATCTCATCTGCCTATCAGTGGTTTCATCTAGTATAAAATATAGTAGATGCGGTGATGCCGCACACAGTGCTCCTTGTTTAATTATTATAGGAATAAAATGTGGCAAAGGAGCCAAAAAAAGCGCAAAAAGGTGCAATCAAAACACAGTTAGGAGTGTTTATTTAATGTTTTCTTTGCAAGACAAGCTAATCTGGGCATTTTAATAGCAAAAAAAAATTAAGGTGCAGCACCTAAACTTCCTAGCTCTAATGATGATGAAGAAATGATACCGATCAACAAAACGACGATGGTACTCTTATGACTAACTAGTAGCCTACGCACCCTATGTAGTTGTGTTACTAACTTTGTTGAGCTATAACTCTCTTCACACAGGCTTATCATGGCGACGAGTGCGTTTATCTAGACGTAAAAATAACATTTTCTAACTTACGACAAATCATAACTACAAATGAAATATGCTAGGTCATCTAAAGCACATCAATAGGTTTTTAATGAAGTTTACCATAATATAGAGAGATCATAAAATGTAAATGGTCTTTACAATATAATATAACGTATTGTAAAATTAAAATTAACATAGAGAGGGATTGGGATTTGTTGATAAACCTCTTACTAAAGTCAAAATGTCAAACTATATGAAATCTTTTGTCACAGTAGTGTGGTTAACTGGTGAAGAACCGTACCAGTTACTCGATACTCGAGTTATTTACACTGAAGATGGCTGCTAACGGTGGGGCCGAAACGTCTGTTCTATAGTGAGTAGTGGACTACGGCGTAATTGCCTGGAAAGTAATAAATCAAATGTCAACAGAGTTTTGGAAAAGAATGTGGAATAAATTACGATGTTGCTTTTAGTGGCCGACCACGTACGGAAATTGCAGAAGAGGTGGAAGGAGTAGACGCTGGTGTGTAGTGAAAATCGGTGCGAAAATCGAAGGAGGTTTATATCTGTGTTTATTCTACGATCATGGAGAGTATACCCTGCCACGTGCCTGATAAATCTCATTTCAGCCGCTTGGATGCCACTGGCCTGGCCTTTCGTCAAAGTCCAATTCTCAGAATCGTAAAGAAGTGTGGGAAAAGCCATCATCTTGTAGAATTTTAGGCGTGTTCATTTACTTGATGACTTAAGTGTTTGTCTAATCGTCCCGCACATAAGATTGAACTTATGCAGCTTATTCGTCTATATCATTTCCGGCGTGTTTCTCTATAAAGCTGTGATCAAAACAATATATCACCTGTTTTTGTAAGGCTTGGTTCCTAAGTGTGATCCCATCTTAACTGCAGGCAAAGACACAAACATTATATTTAAAATTTACGTTAAAATACGCCCTTTAGCTATCCGTAAAAGTCCACTAGAATAAGCTATAACGTCGAACGTAACAAACATTATGTGTATATGTTTGTAAGAGACAAAAACGGGCTACTTTCTCAAAAACCCTTCCAACCTATCTCAATCCAAAATTTGTAAACTGTGAGAATTAACAGCTTAATTGATATATATTTATCGGTGATTTGACCTCTATTATAGTTAACTAAAATTAAATATAGGCTACAAAATTAAATACATTAAAAAGTATTTGAAACGGACTTACTGCCAGTTATTATATTTTGTATTTAAGTATTGCACTTGCCGAGTAACCACGTCGAAATTTGTTACGACTATTGTAAAGTATTAGTAGTTTACTGTTTTGGTTAAAAAAATCGAGACGTTATCCAGAACACGAGCGACACACAAACACTTTGTGGTTGGCGAAACGTCTGGTTGGTGGACTGTACCTTCAATATCGAGACGTGTGGTCACATTTATAAAATATCGGTATGGAGAACCATACATGACTTCCATGTTCCAAGATTTATATTTAAAATCATTTACGAAATGAAATGTTTCCATAGAAACTACTTCTTTCCACTTATTGCTTCAGCCTTAACCACAGTACTGTGGTCATTAACGTATACCAGCACACGTTATCGCACTCGATTTTCACTGACGATGGCAGTCGACGGCACTGCCGAAACGTCTGGTTTTGCAGAAAATATTGGACTACGGCCAAATGGCCCGGGAAGTCCGGCCAAATAGTGAAGGACGTCAGAGACCCGCTCTCGTTGCGCGCAGTGTGTGGGGTTTCTTGCTTATGGGGGCCAGTTGTACATCGGAACTACGAAACGCAGTGTTCATGCCCGCGTTGATGAACACAGCCGCTACTGTCGTTTGAGGCAGCCGGAGAAGTCTGCTATAGTGGAGCACGCACTCGCCAATGCCGACCATCGCATACTCTTTGAAGAGACGATGCTTCTGTCGTCGGTGAGTGCGTATTACCCCTCGCCTTGCATATGGAGTCTGTCTAGATTCAGAATCGGCCTGGTTAATCCCTCTCACTGAGTGCTCGTTGGACGCAAGTTGTGGCGAACCAATAAGAATTTGCTTTTCTATTGATTGGCCGGTGGTTTCAGACAACAACTTCGTGCGGACACCAAAATTTTATAAATATGTGTGTCCTATTCACAGCCACTAGCCTTAACAGCAGTTCAGTGGTCACTGACTACGAAGCCTTTGTCACTGTTTTCAGCCTTCTGCACTGAAGATGGCTTACGAAGGCACGGTCGAAACGCTTGGACCATGGCCGTACAGCCCGGCAAGCCGACGTTCTCGTAACATGGCTTTGGCTTAGGGCTTTGTTTAATAAGTACCAAGTGCTCTGGAAGACCGAATCACTGTCGCGTGTTTTCTTATAATAATGTTACGACAATCCCACCGATCGCCGTGTTTTTCAGTGGAAACAGAATAACTGAAACCAACAAAATCACTAATTACATATTTTGAATATTACAAACAATGGATATAAGTCAACAAAGCACTCTTATAGAATAATTTATGTTAAATTTGTCCAAAACACAACCTTATGTCTTTCACCACAATACTCCGATCCACACTTGAATGTCGCCTGGACTAAACTGAACTTCTAAACAGGCCGCTGACGCTAATATACGAGGTTCAGTTGAAAAGTTCGCGGAGCGACATCTGTAGCTTAGCGGTAAAACTAAAATGTTTCGTGTCCTGCAAGATTTGTATTTTTTGTGAGCTCCTGTGTTAATTTCCAAGTCTATCTATAAATTTATTCATTATTTAGGAGCTGTTTAAAATTGCATATCATGCGTGTTTTGAAAAACGGACAAAATCAAACATCCTGGTGTGATTCTTAGTTAAAAAGTGTTTAGCGCCAACGGAAATTCAGAACGAAATTTTAAATATGTCAGGAGATTCTGGGACTACAAAACCAACGGTTTGTAAGTAGGCACTTGAGTTTAAACGTAGTCGTACCGGACGCCCAAAAAATGCAACAACTTCAGATGCGGTAGCCATCTTGCACAACGCTTTTTCACAACACGTTCTTGAGTTAAAGTATGATGCACACCCTCATATGAGAAAAGGTTTTTAACAGAGAATTCATTACAACACGGTGTTTCATTTCGCGTATTCTAAAAACACGTGTGACAGGGAAATTTCAAACAGTTGGTAAAAAGTGAATAAATTGACATGTGTGTGTGTGTGTGTGTGTGTGTGTGTGTGTGTGTGTGTGTGTGTGTGTGTGTGTGTGTGTGTGTGTGTGTGTGTGTGTGTGTGTGTGTGTGTGTGTGTGTGTGTGTGTGGAAATTAACAGGTGTTCGCGCGAAATATACGTCTTGCAGCACATGAAAGAGTTTAGTTCTACCACTGAGCTATAGATGTCTCTCCGCAAACTTTTCAACTGACCCTCGTACATTCTGCAATGATTCCAGAACAATTCTCCATTTTCCAGGAAGCGTGGTGAGCATAGTATGCGTAGTTACAGGTGCTAGAATAATTCGAAGATTATGTCAAAACCTGACCTTGAACTTGCCGACTGCACGCGGTAGGCCAGACGAGAAGCGTGTAGAAAGACAATCTCGGATTTTCAAAGGCGTTACATACATGTCTTTTATCTCAACGAACGTAGCAAAATATGTCAGAAGCTTATATTGTGTCGCATGCGTTGTATACGGGTAGCCAGCTTGCTGCTGTGAACTGTTGACTCTGTCTTCGAGCATTGATTGTGTCACAACCTTCTGCTGTGAACCGTTGAATCTGTCCTCGAGCATTGATTGTGTCACAACCTTCTGCTGTGAACCGTTGACTCTGTCTTCGAGCATTGATTGTGTCACAACCTTCTGTTGTGAACCGTTGACTATGTCTTCGAGCATTGATTGTGTCACAACCTTCTGCTGTGAACCGTTGACTCTGTCTTCGAGCATTGGTTGTGTCACAACCTTCTGCTGTAAACCGTTGACTCTGTCTTCGAGCATTGGTTGTGTCACAACCTTCTGCTGTGAACCGTTGAATCTGTCTTCGAGCATTGATTGTGTCACAACCTTCTGCTGTGAACCGTTGACTATGTCTTCGAGCATTGGTTGTGTCACAACCTTCTGCTGTGAACCGTTGACTCTGTCTTCGATCATTGATTGTGTCACAACCGCTTGTTTCTTTGCACTGTCTCGTCTCGGCGAATAACACTGTAGATGAAACGGGAAGAGTTAAACGAGTCAATTGTTCTGATAGTTCCTATCCGTTTCGGATGTTGGATATCATACAGGTTATTTTAACTTTCTGCACTGCTGTACGGAATAAGTCAGTTGTATTTATGCCAAACGAGGTCCTTAAATTTCTCAGCCATGATATTCGCGGTCGCCCAACTCCTCTCTTTCCAAATACTTTTCCCTGTAGTATGGACTGCATTAAGTAAAATCGCTGTTCATTTCTCATGAGATGTCCCAGATACTGAAGCTTTCTTATCTTCACTATGTTCATAAATTCCCTATCTTCCAAGTGCATGTTGCCACATCTGTGTTTATATTAAATTATATTATTATATATTATATTATAATATTATATTATAATATTATATTATAATATTATTATATTATATGTTTATATTAAATTCCGATTGGGGAACTTGAAGCTCCGGATGATTTTGCTTTGAATATAGCCATGATGATATTACCAGAGATATCTAAACGATCTTTAATGTAGTGGTTTCTCGTTGCGTTTTACATCCCAATGTCGTTGACTAGTTCATCCGCCTTCAGGGGCCGATTTCTCAACCTCAAGACAATGAGGTGCCCTACCGCTTGCCACTTCATCCACCCGAAGCTGTTGACTAGCAAGTGGGAGACTACTTATTCCGATAGACACTTGATCGCCATTTCATCGTCAGCTAAAACAGGGTGCACCATACAAACGAGTCAATTGTTGTGGTCACATAAAAATAATGTCGAAATGAAGTTGGTAAGGAAATTGTAAATTGTTAACCAAGATTAGAAAAGAGAGAATGACGGAAACTTTATTAGAGAGTGAGGTGAAGACAGGAATGGAAGCTACAGTCGAGAAACGCTAGACGGTATAAATCAACTCCCGTTTGAGTTCTAAAACGAAATAGAAGCTACGACGGGAGAAACACAGATCGGAATAATTCGACTCTCGTTTGAAATAAAAATTTAACTGAAATCGATGTTAGAGATGCTAACCTAATACAAAGATATACGGCTCACGACTACAAGAAGGCAAGCAATTTCTCTAAGGACGCAGCCTGGAGTGCAAAACCAATTAATTTAAACCACCCCAGTGCGGCGTTTGGCTTTACAGTTTCAGCTTGGTTCGTAGACCTTATCCAGCGCTCTAATGTGATTCGTATTTCACTACAAAAATTACGGTTATAACTTCTAAAGCACCCTATAAAACTCTCCTATTACTCTCCTATTTGGGTCAAATGAATGACTTCTTAATCATCAAATATTCTATATGCATTATATAATTAACCCTTTTATATATGTGCGTGGGCGCGAGTGCATTTCGGGGACACAGTAACATTTCAGATTTAAAATGTTTACGATAATTGAACACGTTTAACCAAATGGTACACAAATATAAATAACACACAAAAATCAATGTAAACAGACAGGACCAAGTAGTACGGTATTTGCTACGTAATACGGAACGTTCTACAAGTATCTCGGTTATTCCAGCAGAGCCCAGTTGTAATGTGTGTATGTGCGTACATATTGCTACTGCTTTGTGATGAAAGACGCTTTCGTGACACCTATCGTGCGTTAACCGCGCTTAGCAGATGAGTTCAAGGACATTTCTAGTGTATTCAAGACCGGCTGTTTGTTTAACACGTCATCCAAAGTGACAGATTATTCTGGAATCTCAGCGGGGTATAAATATAAGCACTGATCGACGCTTAGTTCAGTTTACGACGACGATTACTCGGTCTTTTATATGGCGATTTATTCAAGTGAGTTTCGAAGTATTGTGGCAAAATGTGTTTGTGTTATAACTGTGCGGGACTCTATTAATTGACATTATTATTGCGTGTGGACACATTTTGCTCGGATTATTGTACATATTTATTATAACCTGTGTTTGTGATAAATTAAAGCTGGTGATTAGTGATTTAATTGGTGCCTTGTATTTTGTTTTACACTGTACCATACGACGATCAGTCAGACCAGTTAGATCAGTTAACAATATGTAGTATTATTTGGTGACAGCTCTATAGTTCTATTTATCTTTTATTATTTATTTTTAATTTTATAGTGATTCTGATTATTTATTTTGATCTGTGCGTTATCACTTATTACGCTATCACGTTATCACGTTATTGTGTTTGTGTTTTCTTTATTGTTATCAACAATTATATTGTGAAGTTGGGAGTATGCGCTGGAACGCGTACTTCACAGGAATAATAGACGCAATGAACTAAATCTTTACTTTATAAAGATAAATATTTACAAACTAGTCATGGTTATGCATATAAAATTATACACAACACGCTTGGGTTTCGTAAAGTCTGTGCAAGTAAACAAGACGGGTCCCAAAACAACTCACTGAAAAGCACGAGCGCAATCATGCTGCCAATCAAACGATGACCATCTGCCAACGCTTGCTAGACCGCTATAGTAATGAAGGTGAAGGTTTTTTAGAAGCGAATAGTCACTGAAGATGAAATGTGGATCTACATTTTGTGCCTGAAAACAAACACCAGAGCATGGGGAATGGTAACACCCCGAATCTCCAATCAAAAAGAAATTCAAGAGTCAACCCTCTGCAGGAAAGGTAATACAGACAGTATTCTAGAACCCACAAGGGCCAATACTACAACAGTACTTAAAGAAGGGCTCAACAGTAAACATTACAAGTTACAGTGAGATTATTTATAACGAAATGAAGCCTCTAATTCGATCCAAACGGCGCGGCCTATTGTCGGAAGGACTGGTTTTGTTGCATGACAACGCGCGCCCACATACTGACGCCCGCACTGTATCCAAACCCTTGAGAAATTACGTTTCGAGGTGTTGGAGGATTCTGCATAAAGCCCCGATCTTGCTCCGTCGGATTACCAGCTATTTGGTAAACTTAAAGATGCCTTAAGGGGCTCTAAATTCTCTACACACCAAGACAACTGTCAGAATTGTTATGCTGTTATAATAAATTATGAACATTTTTAGCTAATAATTACTGACTTATCCTTTTATGTAAAAATTAAAATAATAATGTTATTGTATACTAAGCAAAATAAAATAAAGAAAAAATAAATAAATTTACATTTAAATTAATAAAATAAAGGCAGTGCTGATTTGTTGAACATGTAACTTCTGTCTAACAGTCCGGTTACATTAAAGTGTTATTTTGTGTTTTTCGCTATGTAAGAATAAACGTACCCACAACGTATGTTTGGTTAGCAGTTGACGACATAAAATAGTGTTACATTTAACACATTCTTGTTACTATTGTCAACATTTGAATTAATTATAATACGCAAGCCAAGAGCACATCTATAGGATATTGTTTAGGACCTCATGTGCTCATAAAATTATGGTAATAATAAGTAGTGTAGACAAAAGTTTTAAATTTAAAGTAAATTAAAAAAAAATTAATTTCAGTACAAAAATGGCGGAGGCTACGAATAGTAAAATAAAAATTCATCAGGGTGGTATTTATTTTGTAGACGGTAGTCGCTTTATTAACTTTTATATGGTAAGCAGCAAAGGTTTACATCTCTGAAACTGCCATATAAATAATGAAAATAGTAAAACATATATTACAAATAAATTTATAGATTATTAAACATGCTATACAGTGTAATTTGAGAATAATGTTGACGCTTTAGGTTATTCACTTTTTATGAGAAACAGTAAGTTTGAAGCATGATTGTGGCTTCGTTTTTTTATAGCTTGAGTTTAGCTAGATTGAATCCGAAATAACATGTTACTAAAACAAAGTGTATTGCATGGGGCTCAACCTCACAACTGTTGTGGAAAAGGTCACTGGGATTACTGAAGAGTACTTCTTCCTATTCAGATAACAAATTACTTGAAAGGTCATTCAATCAGTTGGTGGTGGGGAACCCTACGATCTCAGATAGCTGAGATGTAACAATTCCATTGGGGGTTAACTCTCTTTATATTTTAAGCTCTGTAAATTTATAAGATAAATTTTCTTTTCAAAGTCTCATATGGCATTTATACAAGTAAAAATTAAACTCTAAAAACACAAATTGTAGTTCTTTAGATATCTCGTCCCTTGCAATAAAGCATTTATTTATTTCACGATGGTATCCAGTTTTCATCTGTCGCCGTTCTGTAGGACATGTGGCAAGTATTTTACCTGTAAAGTGTTGAGGATGTTAATTTCGAAAACAACATTGATTTTAGTTTTATTTTTCTTAAGTTGAAACATTATCTACTTCTTTTAATGAATGATCATCTCTCACTATTTATTAGTGTACTTTTAAACTGTCCGTGACTGTCCGTAAAATTTTCATGTTGTTTAATGACTGCCTTACATATACGGGAGTGAGTAATAAGGTGACTACTTTACAAATGCGGATGTAAGTGATGAGGTGAGACTAGCAAAACGGATGCGTACCTTAGAAGAAGATAATTGAGGATAGCTGAAGCAAAAGGTAGGCGTTGAACAATAATACGCGGACGATGTTAAGGAGACGGGAACTGTGGAGCATGATGATTTAGCTCTTGAAAAATAATTCACTTGGGTTTTGAGAGGATTTCCATTATTAAGCAGATATAAGTTGAGTACACCACTAGATAGGCAAAACAATGGCGCATCAAGCTGAACGAAGCAAAGTCTACTCATATCAATTTCACCAACCGGAAATTAGATTATTTACCAATTGTAAAACGACCAGCAAAGAATTCCACACGCACAAGCTCAGTGAAGTACTTGGGGATGACTCTGGATGCCAAACTTAGGTGCCATGTTAAGAAGAAAGGAGAAGAACTTGGATTAAAATTAAAGAAATTGTGGTGGCTGCTTGTAAGAAACTCTGAGATGTCGCTTCATAAAAAGCTGTTGTTATACAAACAAGTCTTGAAACCAGTTTGGCTGTATGGTGTACAGCTTTGGGGTTGTACTAAGAAATCTAATATTAAATAATTCAGACTTTTCAAAATAAGGTTCTTTGCATTATTGTTGATGGACTATGGTACGTAAGAAATGCTGACATCCATCGGGACGGTTGCTGACGAGGCTAAACTGGTTGCGGATAAATATGAAAGAATACTTTATGAACACGAAACTGCTTGATAATGCTGGACTCGTTTAGCAATTGCAGATATAGAAACCATTTGAACTAGTGAATTAAATATATTTAGTAATTCTCAGCACATGAACAAAATGTAATTGTACTGATGAATGCTCCACACAGTTACAGAATGTTAAGTTATATATTAGAATAAAATTACTAAATAGTTTGGAACTAGTTGAAGTGAAGTTGAATTAAAAAAAAAAGCATATATAAAGTTGAGAGAAAATAATTGTAATAAAGATGCTTTCTATTATAAAAAAGTTAAATAAAATGATATGATTAATTGAAATATAAGTAAAATTTTAAAATATGTTAAAGATCTTAAACCTAATTGTTATCACGTTTTTGTCATACTTAACATTTTATTACCTGAATGTAACATCGTCCTAATTTTACAAGAGACGAAATTTTTAATGTTAGTTTTTAAATTTTTAGTTAAATTATTCAATAACTCCTTTTAAGTTAAATTATTGTTCATACAGTTTTTTGTTGTAATTGCCTATATTGATCACACTTCGAGACCTCACGCACATCTCGTTTTGTACTGAACTCTTCCCAGCAACTCTCTCCTAACGTCTTCTGTACCCTATACCGGTATTTATTAACTACTTTCACGCGCCTGTTGGCTTTCTCTTCTGTTCGTGTTTCAGTTGTAGATCGGTTGTTAGGAAAGTAAGAATATGTGACTCATTGCGCAACCCTAGTAATATTTACATTTTATATTAATTAAACGTTCAGTATTACGTTTTAAAAAATCCATATTACGCATTGTTTAAAGAATTTTTCAAATATACTGTACAATTAAACATATTATATGTTTTTTATCTGGGCAATAAATAGTAAAGTTTTTGTAACATTAGAATTTTTTGCCAGTATGAAATACTTGAAGTTTGCATGACTACATTCTATTCAAGAGTTTTAGTTTATAGCAATACACTTTGTTTTAATAACAGTTTATTTCGGATTCAATCTAGCTAAACTCAAGCTATTAAAAAAAGAAGCGTCAATCATGTTTCAGACTTACTGTTTCTCATAAAACGTGAATTACCTAAAGCGACAACATTATTCTCAAATTACACTGTATAGCATGTTTAATACTCTTTAAATTTATTTTTAATATATGTTTTACTATTTTCATTATTTATATGGCGGTTTCAGAGATGTAAACCTTTGCTATTTACCATATAAAAGTTACATCTACAAAATAAATACCACTCTGATGAATTTCTATTTTATTATTCGTAGCCTCCATCATTTTTTTAATGAAATTAATTTTTTTTTACGTTACTTTAAATTAAAAACTTTTGTCTACACTACTTATTATTACTATAATTTTATGAGCACATGAGGTCCTAAACAATATCCTATAGATGTGCTCTTGGCTTGCGTATTATAATTAATACAAATGTTGACAATAGTAACAAGAATGTGTTAAATGTAACACTATTTTTTGTCGTCAACTGCTAACCAAACATACGTTGTGGGCACGTTTATTCTTACATAGCGAAAAACACAAAATAACACTTTAATGTAACCGGACTGTTAGACAGAAGTTACATGTTCAACAAATCAGCAATGCCTTTATTTTATTAATTTAAATGTAATTTTTTACCTACTTTCTTAGTCACACGCAAACGGATTTACCGTTAGCAAAGTGTTACACGTTGGAGTAACGTTACACTATTTACGTGAAACAAAACTGGAACGTACCTTACGTGTTTCAGTGAAAGTTCAACTTGGAATCATTTTTTTTCTATGTCTGTTGTAAATGTAACCAAAAGAATCTGTTAAAGATAGTATAAATATCAAATTTAAAGAAATTGTGTATACCGTCACTATTATCATCACGGCACAGGCAAGATGCTGACTTTATACCTTCGAAGATCCTCCAGCCATCACTTTCTGGGTCTACCCACATAGCTGTGCCTTATAGGTTTATATTTTTAACTTGTTTGGACACTTTTAAATCTGACATTCTTTCGAGGTCAGGTTTGAATCTGATGTTCTTTCCTCCGTTGTTTATAATCTTTTAGTCTTTTATTCAAGTTAAAAATTTGTAACTCCTCTCATTCTTTCTGCCATCAAGTTTTGAACACCTATTCACTCCTGTTAAGAACGCCATTTTCGAGGCATGTATTTTACTTTCTTGTTTCTTGCTTGTCGTCCATAGTTCGCACCCATAGGACAATACAAGGACTGCCATAACTTTTTAAATCCTTAATTTTTTATCTCGACGCACTTTGTTTCTAAAAATAAGGTTGATTGTTCCACAGATCGTCTGGACCTTACATAGTTTAACATCAATATCATAATTCTTATCACAGCCAATACAATTTCCATTATAGTTAAAATGGCTCACCTGTTCTACAATTTGATCATTAAATATTATTTTTGTCTATATTTGTTCTTTGCCTTATTGACTTTGTTTTTGTAGTAGTGATTTTGATATTATATTGTGTTAAAATATGATGAAGCTTAAAAAGAGTTTTTTGTAAAGCAGTTTTGTATTTCGAACTGCAAAACAAGTCGTCAGTAAACAACAGCACATTAAAATATCTGTCTCGTAACACTTAAACAAAATGTTTTCTTAAGTTTGTAAACAGAAAAGCAATTTCTATGTAAGATATTAATGTAACTAAGTAATGAAATATGCAAATTACCCTATAGTTACGGCAAATACACAACATGTGTAGTCCACGCAAACTTTACAACAAATGTAGAGTTATTTTCTTCTGCTTTTAGCAACCTCAAGTGGAAGGTAGGCATATTCAAAAATCGTAATTATATCATCTTGGTAGCCATCTGTTTAAACTTTCTGTTCCTAACAAATCCATTTGTACAGCCATTTGTTCGTGATCATTTGTCTAACCTTTTTATCTAATATCACACACATAAAACTATTGTGCCTAATAACATGACCAAGCTTCAAATTGTCTTCACATTTTACTTTTGTCCCCACAGTGTTTGTTAATTCCTCTCTCTTATCCTTTAGCATTTGGTTAAAACATACGAGGTGCGGCAGAAAAGTAATTGGACTGATTTTTTATTTACCAAAGTTTTTATTTTTTTCAAACATCAATCTTATCCCCTTCAAAGTAGTTCCCTTGGGGAGCTACACACCGATGGAGACGTTGTTCCCACTGTTGGTAGCAGCGCTGGAAGTCTTCAACCGGTATGGTCTGTAGCATGTCCGTTACACTCTTTTGGATGTTTTCTAAAGTCCCTAAATGCCGTCCTTTGAGGACATTTTTCAGTTTAGGAAATAGGAAAAAGTCACAGGGACTGAGGTCAGGTAAATAGGGGGGCTGGGGAACCACAGGAATGCCTTTTGAGGTCAAAAATTCTGTGACGGAGAGGGCAGTGTGACATGCGGCGTTGTCATGATGGAGCACCCATTTGTCTGCAATGTCCGGTCTCACGCGAATGACCCTTTTTCTGAGCCTTTCAAGGACGTCTTTATAAAAAACTTGGTTGACAGTTTGTCCTGGAGGAACAAATTCTTTGTGGACGATTCCCCTTCTGTCAAAAAAACAAATCAGCATTGATTTGATCTTCGATTTGCTCATTCGAGCTTTCTTTGCTCGAGGAGAACTCGCAGTGTGCCACTCATCACTTTGCCTCTTGGTCTCAGTATCGTATTGAAAAATCCATGATTCATCACCTGTGATTACACGACTAAAGAAATCTTGCTCATTGGCGATTCTGTCAAGAAGATCAAGACACTTGTTTTTTCGATTGTCCTTCTGCTCAATTGTGAGGTTTTTCGGCACCATTTTGGCACAGACCTTTCGCATGTGCAAATGTTTAGTCAAAATTTGATGAACGGTAAATCTGTTCAAATTTAATTCTTCACTCAACATTCTTAATGTTAATCGACGGTCTGATCTCACAAGAGTGTTCACACGTTCGATGTTTTCGTCGGTTTTAGAAGTTGAAGGCCTCCCTGAGCGGTGTTCATCTTCAACGTGTTCTCTGCCTTCCAAAAATGATTTATGCCAGCGAAAAACTTGAGCTCGGGATAAAGAATGTTCCCCATACGCTTGTTTTAACTTTTCAAACGTCACACTTGCCGATTCTCCACGCTTAACACAAAATTTAATGGCACAACGTTGCTCCAAATTACGCTGTTCCATTTTGCGTGACGCACAACCAAAACACAACTTCACTAATAGCAGTCACAACAATCACGTAGTTAACGGAAGGAGTTGAAACTCGCACTGAGAGATGAGAGGGGGCTGATACATGTGCTCTGTCAAGGACAACAGCGCAGCGTTGCCAGATCGCTTGCAGTGTTCCCAGTCTCATTACTTTTCTGCCACACTACGTATATGTAATAAATCTGATATTAATTAATGGAATTCATGACTCGGGAATAATGAACGATAAAATATTTATTAAATATTTTAGATGATAAACACACATATTTTATGAATATTTTTATTTAAATTTTGTGTAAAGTCTCTTTATTTGTAAATTTGCATGCTACTCGGTGTTCAACGCTACAATATAGTGTTACGAGTCGTCGTATTGTACAGTGGAAATAAAATAGAGACACCAATTACTAGCTTTAATTAGTCACGAGTAACAATGTGAAATAAACAAGGTACTCTCATACAATAATTCAAGTCAAATCTGTCCACACGCAATAATAATGTCAACTATTAAGAGTTCCGCACTAATTATAACACAGTAATCACTTTCCACAATCACTTGATCCGCACTCTACAATTTAGCCAGGTGTAACTAACTCACTAAGCCGACCGGATATTGCTTATATAGGTCCCGCAGATGTTCTAGAATAATTTTCCATCCCTTTGGCGGCGTGCCAGCATAATTTGCGTAGTTGACAGTACTCTCGAACAGTGTGGAGTGCTACTATTGTGGACGGTCTGGACACAGACGCTACACGCTGGGCTAGTCAAGAAACGTTGTAGCGTGACAGATAAACACATAATAATGAATGGCATTGATCATTAAAATAATATAATATAATAACATTAAATCCGAAGAAAGCATTATAATATAAAGAATTAATTGAGAACAACCGTGCAGAACAATCATTGATATTAAAAGTTTAAGTTCGAATAAAAGCAATGTTACTAGTGATGAATCATCAAAACCAGTTTAATAACTCAAGGTTAAAAAAAAAAAAAAAAAAAAAAAAAATTAAATTATAAAATTTTTTTTTAAACAAACAATTTTTATTTTTCTTACACGAACACATATTTAATATATTTTTGTAACACTACAATAATAATTAAACATACATAAACAAGTTCTTTTACAAATTGCCGCACAACTGAGGGGCTTTAATTAGCGATTGAAAGGCCACTACAATCTGCCCAATCACTAATTGGAGTTCGGCAGCAGCTATAAAGCCAGAGAAAAGGGAACAACGACAAGCAAAATGGCAGAACTTACACGAGATGAGAAGTGGGATAAGATAACGGAAATGTTTCAACAAATAATGGGAGAAATCAAATCCTGGAGAGAAGAAATAAGAGAGGACACTAAGAAAATGGACGAAAACATTAAGAAAAGGGAAGAGGAGCATCAACAATGGCGTGAGGAAATGAGAGAGGACAGATTAAAAAGCGAAGAATTAAGAAAGGAAAGGACCAAAAAATAAAAAATGATAGCCAACCAGAAACAGAAGAAGTACCAAATGATAAAACGCAGGAACAAGTAGTGGTATTACCTGGAATTAAAACTAGCGGAAACAAGGAAAATATTAAACAAAGGAAAAGGAGAATGTATCTAAGAAATTTAATAAAAACGAAGGAAGAGTTGGAGATGATGAACCATGGGTTAATTGATGGCAATAATATCCCAATTACCAATGATAAAGACATCATGAATTCTAGGAATTATAGGAGGAGAATTGAAGTAATTTCAGAAATAATTTACCACAAAGCAGTAGCCTACCACTGGGAAAGGACCAGAGGTAAACAGAATACAACATGTGGACCAGATCAGTTTCAGCGCAGGACTGGACAGTGTATTCCAGAAAGATGGATATGTGACGTCTTACCAGACTGTGATGACGGCACAGATGAATCACCAGAATGTATTCCATTAGTGTGCCATCTAGGACAGTTCCAGGGTACAGTTACACTAAAATATATTCCTTCAGGGTGGATATGTGATGGTGAACCAGCTTGTGTGGCTTCAGATGAGCAAATAATAATTAATAACTCAGATGAAGATCCTCACATATACTTTTCAGATAATACAACATATAAACCAGAGACGTATTGGTATATCAAACAATATGATAAAGGGAACCAGATAAACTTTGTTGCCAACAAAGAAATAACAGCAAGGAAAATTGAAACAAGCCACAGAGTAACCGCAGTGAAAATGAAATACCAGGCGGAAACCAGAGATGTCACAAGTACTGGGATAATTAGGAAGACCATGATCGTCCGGAAAATAAGGGCAACTGAGATGATGGACCCTGGTTAACACAAATACCACACACCATCAAGAAAAGGGACGGATGTCATGATAACCGACTACGGCGAAAAACAATGGTAGAGACGAGATATAAATACCATTGAAAAGGAATAATATGAATAATAAACAAAGAAACAAAACTGGGTTTTATGAAGAAAGGGTATTTAAGAAAATGAACATTACAAATGAAAATATGAGCAACTGAGCGACATAAAGAAAATTGTCCATCCTCCTGGGTATAAAAGAAAAGAAAATAATAAGGAAAGAAAAAGAAAAGACCAACTTACGAAAGTATAAATAAAATGGGCCGGTATAGAGTAAAATATATGCCCATATGTTGTGGTAAAGGATAATCATAATAATACTTATGAACTGAGAGAGATAGTTTCCGGAAGAGTTAAAGGAGTGTACAATCAAGCATCCATGAAAAAGTACTATGAAGAATGAGTTTGGAATTTTGAATTTAATACAGAAAAATTCAAAAACAATTGTAAGAACATCTTACTACCAAATAATTTTGAGAAAGAACTTTATGGCAATTTAAAAGAAAGGAATTTTATAAATACAACAAAATTCGAAAATAAATGTAAGAACATCTTACTACCAAATATTTAGGAGAAAAAACTTTTTGGCAAAACAAAAGAAGGAATTTTGAATTTAATACATGAAAATTCTAAAATAATTGTAAGTACAACTTACAAACAAATATTTTTGAGAAAGAACTTTATGGCAAAATAAAAGAAGGAATTTTGAATTTTATAAACAGAAAAATTCTAAAATAAGTAAGAACATCTTACAACCAAATATTTATGAGAAAAAATCTTTTGGCAAAATAAAAGAAAGAATTTGGAATTTTATAAATACAGAAAAATTCAAAAACAATTGTAAGAACATCTTACTACCAAATATTTATGAGAAAAAACTTTATGGAAAAATAAAAGAAAGAATTTTTAATACATAAAAATTCTAAAATAATTGTGAGAACATCTTACTACCAAAGATTTATGAGAAAAAACTTTTTGGCAAAATAAAAGAAAGAATTTTTAATACATAAAAATTCTAAAATAATTGTAAGAACATCTTACTACCAAATATTTTTGAGAAAAAACTTTATGGCAAAATAAAAGAAAGATTTTGGAATTTAATATACAAAAAATTTAAAAATGAAGTAAGACCAACTTACTATGACTAATTTGTGAAAAAACTTTATGGTAATTAATTAAGATGAATTTGAATTTAGAGAAATACCAACAAATTCAAAAGATAATTGTAAGATCATCTTACTACACACAATTTTGAAGAGATACCATTTGGAATAATTAAAAAGGAAGAATTAGAATTTAGAATTATATATAACAAAAAATTAAAAATTAAGTAAGCACATCTTACTATAAACAATTTTGAAGGAAACAATTTTGGGAATAAATGAATTAAACAGAATTTGAATTTTGATAAAACGTCAAAACTTTGAAACAAAATAAGATCAACTTATTACAATGATTTATGAGAAATGTTATGGAATTAAATAAAAAGAAGAGTTTGAATTTTGCATAAAACTAACAAAGTTCTAAAACTAAATATGTGTCATTTATAATTAAATTTAGAAGAAAATAAAATGATTAATTCAGAAAAAACTAATTAAATTTAATCCAGAATAAATGTGAATATCTAGCATTTGAAGGAGTAGAGAAGAAAAACAAAAAAAAGTGTGATATACAAGAGAAAGCAAAAATTTGGAAACGAAGAGAAGAATCTGTTATTATAATAAAATTATAAATATCCAAGAAAGAAAAACAATAAAATAATAATGAGAACAACCTATGACTAATTACTTATGAAACGATAATGGAAACAGTTAATCAAGAAAAAGGAATACGATATTACTCAGTTCTGAAGGAACAAAGAAGAACAACTCATACCAAACATATGGAGAAGATGATTTTGAACAAATGATAATAATAAAACCTATGTGAAATGCAAAGAGAAGAAGTACCACATGAAATATAATATAAATGAATTAATGTTAATGAATGCGAAGGCGGATTAATAACTTTCTAAGAGAAAGGAAAGAACAAAATGTTTAAATAAAATGATCAAAATAACAACCTGAATATCTAATATAAAGATACAAATTTAAAAAATTAAATATAATAAAATAAGACCATTCAAATAATGAATAAGAAAATACTATATATAAAGACCATGCTAACACTGAAATTAACCAGATGGAAGTATAAAGAGAATTCAGATGGAGAAGAAAAAGAGTTACACTATAACCAGTAACAAGAATTATTAAGAGAAGTTTTCAACCATAATTAAAATAAATATATCTGACAAGTTAAGAGTTCAGAAAAATATATATATAATGAGTATAATAAGAATTAAGAAGATTTATTGAGATAGAAAATGTGAGATAATCTGAGAAACTACGAAGTGAAGAATCCAAAGATATTTTTATTAGTCGAAAATGAGACTACTTTTTATTTATTTATTCGATGACTGACTGAAGATAATTCCAGCAGCATTATGTTTTTTGAGCAGAGATGAATGTGCCTCTGGACTCAAACTGTAGAAGAGGTGTATGGCCAGCAGAGTTGTGTAGCCTACAGTGCCCCTCTGAACTGCCCCAGCCCACGTGATAGGGAGTGTTAGGGAATTAATATCCCAAGGATGCAACACGAAGTTTATAAAGAAAGAAAATGTATAACAATAATAATAATATATCTCAGAAGACACTAACTATCCAAGAAGGATCAAAAGTAAAATAAGTAACTATATATATACAATTTATTAAACTCAAATATAAAAAGTCGATATAGAAATGGAGAGGAAAATGAAATATAAAAAATAATGAAATTATCATAAGAAATTATTTCATCCATAAACATGTCTGAAATAATTACTTCTGGAGGAGAGCAATCTGTAGCGTGACAGATAAACACATAATAATGAATGGCATTGATCATTAAAATAATATAATATAATAACATTAAATCCGAAGAAAGCATTATAATATAAAGAATTAATTCAGAACAACCGTGCAGAACAATCATTGATATTAAAAGTTTAAGTTCGAATAAAAGCAATGTTACTAGTGATGAATCATCAAAACCAGTTTAATAACTCAAGGTAAAAAAAAAAAAAAAAAATTTAATTATAAAATTTTTTTTAAACAAACAATTTTTATTTTTCTTACACGAACACATATTTAATATATTTTTGTAACACTACAATAATACTTAAACATCCATAAACAAGTTCTTTTACAACGTGTAGAAAAACGTGTTCCATAATTGTGGTAACAATAGTACATTGTTGCGAAGACTGCAGTCTGTACTGTGGTAAAATTGAACTGACAACGGAAATAGTAATTACAAGATTTTCTAAACACTTTATCAGAATCACTAAACTTTCAATAATCCTTATGTCCCATTCACAGTACCAATACAAGCGACTACACATGTAATCACTAGGGTAATCTTTGTTAGAAATAAACTTCCACTTCCTACTAATTAAATGTACAGCCGTCCCCCCCCCACACACACACACACCCGGACACACGCTATTCCGAATTAATACATTTATCAATTAGGGCCCTGAATATTCTTGACTGTTCTACAATGATCAGGTGTTCTCTGGTATAAATAATTCATCTCGCACCCATTTCATAACGCAATCAACAACGACCTCGACGATACTACTTGTATTTATTTTCTATTGTCGCTCCACCATTACAGCATCGGATAGCTACGGCATACCAGAGAGAAATATACTATGTCTGAGTGATATAATATAACACGTATAATATATATTTTAAACACACGCGCTCGCGCGAGTGAGCTAAAATAAACTTTGTCTACAAAGTGGAAGATTCTCCCTTCAGTGAATACACAGTCATCGTCATAATCATCTTCAATTATTAAACCAAGGATGGTTTGTTCTGGTCTCAAATAGCTTCCTCCAGCGCTGGCCACTCCAGCGCTTCCTCGGACATCCCACACCTCTCCGTCCCATCGGCTTATAGTTTCAGAGTTGTTTGGGGATGCGGCAAAGATGTTCCGAGTATACTCATGACATTCAGTTTATGCCGTATATCTGTGTTTCTTCTATGATCATGGAGAGTATACCCTGCCACTTGCCTGAGAAATCTTATTTTAGCCGCTTGGATCCTGCGACTGGCCTGGCCTTTCGTTAAAGTCCAATTCTCAGACCCATAAAAAAGTGCGGGACGAACCATCACCTTGTAGAATTTTAGGCGTGTTTTCTTACACTATTACACAGTATTACTACAATTCTGTAAATAGTAACTAGAGTATTCTATACATAAAGCTATCACGGTCGGCGTCAACTGTGTTAGAATGTAATTGGCTTGGCTCCGGGGTATTACACTCCTGCCACTACGTGGACCACGGCCTGATAGCCGGGAGACAAATCAATTACATTCTAACACAGTAAATGGAGTCTGCCTGTAGTCAGTAGTAACTGGAAACGCAGTAAATCGTGTTGAGCGGAGTAACCCGGATGAGATGAGTTTATTCGCAAGCAATGGAGACACGGCGGTAAGCCGACATGTCCTGTTTAATTAACCATGTTGCCTGTCTGACTAAGTGACGTGTGACGTCTGTAATTTGAATACGCCCAATTAAATTTAACAATAGCAACGTCCTTTGCTTTGTTCGTTTATCCACTGAGTGACCTCTTAACCTACGTAGTTTTAATCAGTGTAGTCGTGACGTGGTTTTCAATCGTAATCGGGTCTCTTGAGCAGCCCATCTGCTTACAGTTTTCCTTGCACGTTTCTTGGCTGGCAAGCCTCGACAAGTCTCTACCAATTTCTTCGCAAGCCTCGACAAGGATCCTTGTCAGTTTTTATAGTGGATGGGCGTAACATGGCATGGAAAGGGGAAGAAAATGCTTGCGACAAGGATCCTTGCGCCATTCAAACCGTTTAGAAGTTTTCACTGCAAGTCAGGTCAGTTTTCTTTTTCTGGCTCATGCGCTGTACACTACAGACGGCCCATCAAGATCACAACATCCGGTTGCGCTATTTACAACTCGTACAGCTTGTTTTGTAGGTATTGGTTTGTCTATTGCGTGTTATTGTCTATTTATTTACTGTGAATTATTTATTTTTATTTGTGTTATTATACTGAGTTTTATTGCACATCATGAGTCGAGATGTTTGGAGGGAGTTTTTAAATATATATGTTTCCATGCCGTGTTTATGGAAAGTTAAATCTGACGAGTATAGCGACATAGATAAGCGGAACCAAGCTTTCCAGAAACTCGTGGACATGTTTCGCAGAATAGAACCAAATGCAAATAAGGAGTTTGTGCAGAGAAAGATAAATTCATATTGCACAACCTGTAGGAAGGAGCATAAGAAATTAGCAGATTCCAAGAAATATGGTATCGGAACGGACAACTTGTACAAACCATCGTTGTGGTACTACGATATTTTATTACCAACGGTCGACCAAGGAGTCCCACTTCCCAGTCTAAAAATCGTAGTGTAGCACTTAGTTTTTCGTGAACACGTATAGCTTTTCGAAACTCAGTCTTTTGTTTTTATAAAAGTGGCCGCACTTTCTCCAGGAGCGTAACTGGAGAAAGTAAGTGGAGAGAGACACCTTCATCCATACGAAGCCAATTTCGGTAACTGTCTGCATCATTTAATCGTAGTTCATCTAATAAATTTACGTGACTGTATAAGTTCCTTTGCAAAAACCAACTTCGCGACCAAAACCTGTGTCTTCTTTTTGGTTTCAAACACTTTGCTAAAATTAGAGCAAAACAGGCTATTTGACGGTTTTGAACGGGAGGCATTTTGAAAACAACGACTGGATCACACTGCAAAGTTCACTTGTAAATGGATGGGCAGTTCCAAGGAAACTTGCAAGGAATGTGCCGAGGCTGTTCGAGATACCCAGTCATGTCAACATCTGGGGCAACGAGGAGGCCGATAAACTGGCCAAGCAAGGCACAACCCTACCCCAGCCTACCCGCCCGCAGTCCCTACAATCTTCCAAAGCTCAAATAAACTCCGCCGTCAGCATATGGAATAAGCGAAGACTGTCTGAGGCGGCCGCCGGTAAAAAATGGGAAAGCCTCGTCACCGACGGTCCAATCAACCCCAACCTCCCTCGTGCAGTGTGTGTCGCCAACTTCCGACTAAAAACCGGACACGACTATCTCGCTTCACATCTGCATCGCCTCCACGCGCTGCCAACCCCTGAGTGCCAGCTGTGCGGCCACGCGACGATGAACGCCGACCATCTGAGAGACTGCGCGGCCTTGGACCACACCCCGTCCAACGAGGACACCGAGTTCGCCGAAGCCCGACGCTACTGGTCAGCGCGTCGCCTAATGGCTCAACAGCCAAGGGTGGGCGTTGGCTAGTAAGTAAGTAAGTGTTCGAGACTTGTCGAGCCTTGCCAATGCTGTAGGGGCCTCGGCACATTTCTTTGTCAGTTTTACTTGTTAATGGATGGGCCGCTTTAAAGAACACTGAAAATAAGTTTGACTCAAATTGTTTTAGTTATGCACAAGATTCTAACAACACTGTCGACGTGATGCAAAAACCAATTTAACAATAACAAAACTTTAAGTTAATGACCTGTTTGTTCGCTTAAAGTGATCGTCAACCTAATGAATCATCAAACAATAATCTGAAGCGTAATAAAGCTATGCAAATAAAGAGGATACGGTTTAATAAGCTTTGATTTTTTCTTTTGTTTTTATTACAGAGATCAAACAATTTTTACTATTGTCGTTTTACAATTTTGAATGTTCACCGGTCAAAACATATATCGTTTCGTGTTCTGTACCAATCACTAGCTGCTAAGCTTCGAGTGACATAACATATTTATGTTACGACTTGGGTACTTCAAAAAGAGACACCATCAATATATTATTACGACGGTCACATGGAAACAAACTAATTGAATCTTATGAAATTGCTAATTACTAAATTTAATTAGTCACAAACAACAATTTGAAATCAACAAAGGCACTATAAAGAATAATTCAAGTTAATTTTGTCTTCACGCAATAAAAATTGCCAACTATTAGAGTTCTGCACTAATTAACACAATAAACACTAACCTAACACTAACACTAATCTGAAAAATCGCACTAACTTTATCGGTACTAAACAAATCGCCAACTGTAACTGGCTGACTAAGCCGATCGCTGTTGCTTATATAGGATCCCGCAGAGGTTCCAGAATAATTTTTCATATTCCTGTCGGAGTGCCGACATAATTTGCGTATTTACAAGTATGGAGGGTGAGTGCACGGCCTCGACATAGACGCTAACGTGGAGAATGACGCTCTCGAATTTTTCAGGGGGCTACCTAATTGTTGTAAAAATATTAATCATTAGTAATAAACCAATCATGTAGGCCTACAGAAGGTGAAGTTTCAGCTAGCATTACCTCAGCTATTTTTCTATAATTGTATGTGAACCGTAAAATTAAGATATTCACTAGGATGTATGTTAATGTAATAACTCTCTTCTTGGTTAGTAGCAGCTCGCCATTGTTCACGTTTCTCTGCTTTTCTTTTCAACTCACAATATGATGTGCAGTTCATATCGACCACAAGCTGTTTCATGTAGTTTAAACGGGGTCGTCCTCCATGATTCTTCCCTTCAATTGTTCCTTCTATTATTCTCTTAACCAACCCATTGTGTCGTAGTATATGTCCTATAAACTTAGCTCCTCTGCCTTTTGAATTTCGTAGAAAGCTCTTCTCCTCCTGACCTCTTTTAAAGACTTCCTCATTCGTCATCTTCTCCCTCCAGCTTATCTTGAATATTCTTCTGTAGCACCAGGTCTCAAATGCTTGGAGTCTTTTCTTGTCCATTTCTCGATTTGTCCAAGATTTACTCCCATATAGGACGACACTCCACACGTATGTCTTTACTAGATTCTTCCTTATTTTTAGGCTGATATAGTGTTTGAAGTGAAGAGGTTTCTCTGTTTGTTGATAGCAATTTTAGCCTGGGTAATTTTGCTTATAATTTCCTTACTACTACGTCCATCACTTGTGATTTTACTTCCTAGATTTTTATATCCTTTAACTACCTGGATAACATTATTTCCAAGAATTATTTTGACTGGATCTTCTTCCTTCCGACTAGAGACTAGAACTTTGGTCTTTTGTTAATTTATTTTCATATTGAATTTATTTTTCTTTCCCAATCCATTGTGTCAAGACTCGTTTGTAGATCTTTGTTGTTCTCACTGCTATGTCATCTGCGAACCTAAGCCTGTAACTGTGAACCTAAGCCTATTTATCTGCAAACTGTAATCAAAACGTTAAGAAATAAGACAAGGAGGCACAAGATAATGAAATTTCATAAAATTATGATTCTATTGATTGACATTTACTGTGCAAACACTTTAGTTCATACATCTAGTGAGAGAAGTAGACTTTGTGCGTTAGCCTCTAGTCTCGAGAAGAGACAGCACCCGAAATGATGAAGTCTGCAAGTACTAAATAATCCAATTCGAACGAAAATATTCTCGCTGAATTGTATGGAACGCAGCTGTTAGGACTGTGACAGATAATTGTTTGCCAAAAATCTTACACCAGCCTAAAGTTTATCGGAACATTTGGATATACTTCATCGCCACTTAACAATATCCCAACTGTTGTACATAAAAGGTCACAAAAGAAGATCACAAGGCTTAGGAATGAAAAAGAGGGTAATGGTGATGATGAAGCTATAGATAACACTATCGCGCAATTGCCAATAAATAAATGTAATAAGTGTAAATGTAAATGTAATGTAAATAAATTTATTGATAAACGTAACTAGCAATCTTCACTCCAATCTGTAACAAACGCCAAAGGGATAAGGCCTAGTTAATTAGTTTGCGCACTGTGGTATACAGAAGATATACAGAAGATATGTTAAATCTTTATTTAACATTAACTAAAATTATTTTATTGTTGTATTGGAGTGTTAATGTGACTAATGAATATAAAAACCACATTTGAAAATGAAGAAACATTTAGCAGCTTATTTAGACAACAAAAAAGAGTAGAAAATGAGTTAATGTAAATTGTATCGTATTGTATTGTATCGAGTTGTATTGTATTTTGTGGCTACAAAATTGGTAATGTAAGACAACCCACAATGGGTGGAGCTAAGTAAGACGTTACTCTGTCAGGGGGCGGGGCTAGATAGGCCCGGTAAAACGGTATATAAGAAGTGAACGGTTTCATATTTCTCTGTTGGTAAATGACCTGAAGATGGCTTGACTGCCGAAAGCGCTCGTCAGTACCAAAGACAACATAGTGGTTTGTATAAAATTACTAGTAGAAATAAAATTATTTATAGCAAACAACTTTAGGGATATAAAATAATTTATTTTATCAATGGTTTTCATTGTGAGTAGAGCGTAACGGATTGTAATATTTACGAAGAGATATTGTTAAATTATTTGATGCTTTTTTATGCGAATCTTACTTTTTAATGTTATTTTTCTTTGTCTTTTGTATTTATTAGTATGTTACAACATATGACATACGTACATATATACGTGTTTGAGTGTATACAAATTTATTATACATTAGTGCTATTACTTTATATTATCACGGCTTACATATGTAATTCTGAAATAATTCAAGTTTTACGGTAATTTTTTACATTTTCCTAAATTAAGAAAATAAGTAAATTTAACTAATACACTGCGTTGTGTATACTGAAAACAAAAAATTTATATATTAACCTTAACTTTGTATATTGTAACACGGAGACTCGGTCGTATCTGTAAAATGTACACCAGTTTTGTATGTGTATTAAGTGTTAGCGCGTTCGTCTCGCACTGGGGTCGTTACATCAAATTTGCGCTACCGATGTCCGTAGCGTTGCGGTAATTACCAGTATAAAACGGCAGTAACCTTACCTGTTTATAAGTATAGGGGTGTGTTAATCCCGAGTGGCGCCAAATTGTTTATTAAAACAATTAAAATTACTTAGTAAAGTGTTTTCAGCTGTGACGGTCGGGGCGTTTAAATAATTCCCGCTCGTGCCGCCTTCTGAATCGTGTAGACAGCTGTGTGAATGACCGCTCGAGCGCTGCTCATCCAACCTAGTCTTTGTAAATAAACACATGTAATATAATGCACTCCCTATGAATAATAATAACAACGGTTACTCCCTGTAATAGTTATTTTTAATGGGTGATTATTAAAATGTTCAATTTGACAATTAGATTATAATAAATTTGCACCGACTTTTTACATGAAACACTTCCACTCAAGGCTGACGAATCGATCAAGGAACGAGGTATTTACTCCAGCATGGCCGTGTAACGTTTAGTTATTACAATTAGTTTCGTTCCGAAATCGTGGGATTCTTTTGATTATGAGATAAATAATTCCTATGATTAAAACAAAAATATTTTACCTTATTCTAAGTGTACATAAATAATAAGGTGTGATGTTACAATCTGTTCTGTTGTGTCGTTAAATGTGTTTTGTAAGTTCGTGTTTAAACAATAGGTTAGATTTTATGTTAACAAATTTTCAGTGTATTTATTTTACTTAAATAATCTTTGAAAGAGAACTATTCGGTTTATAGTGAGATCAATTTACCTTTAGTAAAATTTAGAGTGATTATGTTTTTGGAAATAGGTAATTCAATAGTACTTAACACATCAGCATGACTTGGTGTTCTCGTTCATTGGATCGGGATAGGATTGGGCTGCAATAAGTTCTTTTTTCATTAATTTTTGGACTTCAACAGGTCTGGCGTCCTTTTCGTATAATATCTGGTCATAATTTTCTGTTAATTTTCAGTTTTATTATCTCGGATCTTCAATGGACTGCTCTAATGGGTCGTCTGCTTCTTATTCAGTCGTGGTTATGAACTTCGTGTACTGTTTTACATTATTTTATTAGAAAATTGGTCTTCCAAACTTTGGCTTCTGTACTGCTTGACTGACGCTTTACGAGTAACGGTATTCAACGGTAATTTCGTCTTCAACCGTAGTTTTCATGGTAACGAAAAAATTCTGATTGGCTGAGGTTGATACAAAACCATTGTTATCAAAATTTGAATTCTTTTCAAAATCCTCGTATATCTTCTGACTGCTGTTATTCCTCTATCTTCCTTCCTAATTATTAAATATTGTCACTATAGTATGTATTTCCTTTGGTAGATTATTTTGATACCCCACAAGTTTGGGTTATTTTAGATTTTATGTTTTTACAATTATTTTAATTGTTGTTAATTACATTTCTTTTTGTATTCAAATGCTTATTATAATATTTTGTTTCACAAATGATTTACAATTTATTCTGGATACGTCCTTCACCTCGGATTTGCTAATTTCTTTGTTAATTTGTTATAATTTGTAGTTGTTTGTTTCTGACAGTTAGGCATTTTCATAGGCCTAAGTAGCCATTATGGTATTTGACTTATTTCATTTAAATTACATTTCATTTCAGCCTAATGGGCTTTAATTTGTTATTATAATTGGTTGCGTTGGGTTTCGGGTCTATTTATGTGTTATTGTCTTGTCACTGTTATTTTACACTTAATTGTTTACTATTTGGTTTCCACGTTTTCTAGTCATACATTTCTTAACTTTTAAACTTATTTTCTTTGCCAATAATAACAATGTGGCTATTATTTACTACTTTTTGATCTTATTACATATAATAATAAGGCCTATGGTCTGTATGATTCTTACAGCCATATCCAATTCATAAATAATTATTTAACTATTATTTACTATATTTGTTTACAAATTATCTTATTTTATATTACTTTTTAGTGTGATAAACAACATCACTTTTATGAACTTATAACGATCCCTTATTACATGGGTGTTCTTTGATTTGTTGTAATTACTTAATTTTTAAACAATCCTTACTTTCCCTCCATGTTAACACTATCTGGTCTTCTTCCCTTCAATTTTAATTGCATTTACTTAAATTTCATAATAATAACATTCTTTCTTAAACTAGTTACTGTCTTATCAGTTTATATTGCTATTCTTAATTACTAATATTTTTCACCTTTAATTATTTAGTGTTTCATTTGGAATTATTAATTGTTAATGATTTTATCATCCACTATTTTTCACTGTATTACCATTCTTTATTTTACACTATTCTCATTCAAACATCACCTTCACTTTTAAATTATTTATAGTTTATTACAATTTAATTAGTGTACTTTCTTTATCACTACACTTTGGGGTTTTTACACTTTCATTTTGCACTCCACATTTTTTTTTGTTTTTTAAGTGTTTCTGAATGGGTAATCCCTCTAATTATTATCTCACTACCGTACTATCTCTTTCATTACAATATTTCCTTAATAATATTAACACTTTTATGTTCTTACATTTCTATTATTACATCTAACTCTAAATGGTGAGTTAGTTTGCTTTTTTATATTTATCCTTAACATTGTTTATTTGGGTTCCTTCTATAGATTTATTATTGTCCATCAATGGATAATAATATTTACTATTGTTTTTTTCTTTTCATAGGTTAATTATTGGTCTTGTTTCCAATATTATAGTTGAGTGCATTATTTCTCCTGCTCGTATTCTTTATTATTTGTTTGTGTATCATCATTGGTTTTCATTTTTATTTATTTCCCTTCATTTTGGGTTTGTTTCTTTTTCATTCCCCTTCTTCTTCATTTTCATTACATTTGTTTAATACTTTGTTTATCCACCTTCTCCTTTGGGTTCATTTTAACATGTTTCATTGATTCATTCAATTCCATGAACTTGTTTCATTTTTGTTTGGTTTTGGTTTTTTTCCTTCTTCTTTTGGTTTGGTTAATCACCTTCTTCTCTTCTTTGGTTTTATTCTTCTCTGATTTTTTTTTTTTGGTTCCCTTCTTCTTTTGTTTTCTTTTGTTGGGTCAATCACTTGGGTTGGGTCATGTCGTCGTTCGTGGTGTCATTGTCTTTATATTTTATTTATATTACGCATTTTATTTAATATGACATATTAGTTTGTATTTAGAATCATCTTTTTTATCCCTGGTACTGGGTTGGCTTATTTGTGTTGTAACAATATTTAAGAAAAGTAAAGATATTAATGTCTTTCCAAAGTCTTTCCAGAGACTAATGAATTGTTATTATTTATCGTTAATTATTGAGTATACAGTTCTTAATAATTGTCAGTCAGTAATGATATAAGAATAAAATATTATTAAATAAATTGATAAAAAAGTAAAATTAAGTAGAATAATCACACCCTACCATGGATTACGAAAACGGTTTAGCTGCTCTTCACCTAAATGTATATAAGTTCACCTTTTCTTCCATTTGAAACTCTTCTTTACATATTCTTTGCTTCTTCTCTGCGGAAAATTATGGGTACTCATAAATTTCCTTAAAAATCATTAAATTCATTTTTGTACGTATTTTAGAAACGCATTTGAGACTTTTTTTAATATTAGAAGTTTGGTTTAAGTTAATTATAATTTACTTTCTAGTTTAAAGTAATGTTAACTTAACTTAGTTTAAAGTTCAAATTAATTTAATTTTAATTTACAAAAGGTAGTAGCATTCGTTTTGTATACATTTATTGGAATATCTGCCTACCGAATTTATTATATAAATCATCATTTAATGATGACATAAATAATCATTTTACGAGCTTGTAAATTCTCGAAGACAAAATTTGCAAGGGCGTGAAATATGTAAATTTTAGGGCAGTATAATGAAACGGAAACAGCGGAGTGAGGAAAATAAATCCTGTTAATGTCAAAGAGTAAAATTTGGAGAGAATATCTGATTCTGCAGTATAGAGGCAATGGATTAAGAATGTTCACAACAATACGGAGATTTATTTCAGTATGAGACACTTTTGTGTTAGTAATTGGGAAACTGCAGATTTAGGTGATGTAGTAACTGCAGACTTTAGTCTCAGCATATAAGAATTTGTACCCTTATTTAAGTATAACAGTATACCTGTATATTTAAAAGAAGCAGTTTCAGATAGAAAACTATTAGGTTCGATATTAAAATATGTTGGAAGAGTACGTGTTAGTCCAGCGGGCAAAGGTTGAAAACTATGGAGACGTGTAATATACGTCCTAATATGGGATTCAAGAACACGTGTTAATTAGCAATTTAAAAGCGCATATCGTCCACGCAGAACAAAGAAAATCTGCAGCGAAGGCGCAGAGAGTGTATAAGAAGAGCAATGTAAGGTACGAGAATAACTTATAAAACGATCGAATAAATTTGAGTGTAAAAGAGACACCTTCGGAAAACTTTATAAATCTATATTCAAAACTGATAAAAACTCATGCGATAGCACCGATTTTAATTAAATCACGTATATTCAGAAGGTTGACGGTAACAAAAGTTTTTTATACTTTTGTGTAAACAAAGTAACATTCAAGGAAAAATTGAGGAGTGTCAGTAACAGATATAGTATAAGTTTTTACCATTTATTACACTAACAATCGACATTATATTGTCTTATTTATTATTGTATTCATAATCTATTTTTTACAAAACATTATTGGTTAGGGAAATACGTTTTGCATTCAATGTCTTATCCAAATTTGTCCTAAATATTTTTTCTCTAAAGCATTTTCTATATCATATAGGCCTAGTACTTTTTTGCTTACCTTACTACATTTTGTGCAAATTTACTGTTAAAACTTTATTTGGAACATTATAATAAAAACACGGCAGTCGGTGAAAATAAAAGAAAAATACAAGTTAAGACTACAGATATTGGAGGCGTATGTTAACAAGAAATGGATATTTAAGTAAGCATTTCCATGGCTAAGCTAGTCTTTGGTAAGCAGACGAGGCTATTTGGCAGCAGTATGCCAGGGAGGCGGATCTTATAGTGTTTGTGGTTGTTCTATCGATAGAAGCTGTGTTGGATTGAAGGGAGACAAGGTTTTTGGCACATTTCTAGTGCAATTTGTGCGGGAAGGAGTTGGAGCTGGAGAATGCTTATTTAGGGAATACAGAGCAGTATTTTTTTTTTTGGGCGTGGGGGACGACGGTAAATTAGGTAGAAGGTTCGACGTTCTGTTATCCTGTCAGGTTTCAGGCGGGTCGGCTGTTAGCATAGGATGTGCGTAGGTCATGATATGACGTAGACACGCAGTGTAGATCCTACTGAGAATCACGCTGGAGCAACGGTCATTACTGCTGAGGATTCGGAGAGTCCGGATTCGTCCGTGGGCTAGGTCGGTGGTTCGTTTGATGTACTGCTGCCAGGTTAGTCTAGAGTCAAGCGAGTACTTATTATCATGTCCTAAACGTCCACTTGATATTCAGGAACGTTCCATCAGTGCAATCTATTATTCCTTTGACGTTTTCTTTGTTCCTTGACTTTCGATTTTCTATTTTATTTTAGGTCTGAGTATATTTACCTGTACGTTCAATTTATTAGCCCGCAGAAGAACCTTTGTTTTCTTCCGCGTAATGTTGCTCATACGATTGGACGCGAATTGACTACGGGAACTTTAATTAATAAGAAACCGTGAAAACAAAGCGTTAGTACTGCCTTAAATTAATATCAGTCTTTTAGCACTTAACGCTGCACGTGTCACAGTATTAATGGTACTCCGGGGAAACGTGTCCTACTTTACAGCTCGGCTGGGATGGTTTCTTCCTTTTAACGCCTTATATCAGAGCCACTTGTTAGCTTCCGAACTACGCAACGTAATATTTATACTAAAAGAGAAATCTTATTTCATTATCTCATACAGTTGTATGAAATAATGGCTATTAGCAGAGACTTATTCCAATCATTTATCCTTCGTTTTGTGTAATTAATTAAATATTACTTGTTCCATAAGCCTAGTACTCTCAGGGCTCCTCTCTACCGTGTGCTGTAGATTGTTCATTTGATCTTTAACTGAGCTTACTTTGATTGTAATTTAGTTTTTACAAATACAAGTTTGATTATAGTGTTTTTAAAGTAGCAAATTTGAATATATATTTACTCTTAAATTGTGTGTTTTACGCAAATGTTATAAAACTTATAAAGTGACAAAAATTTAAATATCTACGATTAAAGTTAAGATTAACTTTAATTAATTTAACGGCACTTAAAATAGCTAGGGATCACACAACTTCTATACTTTTTTCACTGTTATACGTCTGTTAAAAAGAAATAGGAAAACTTGTTTTTATTTATTAAAAACCAGCACGTAATTTTCAAGAGCCTATATGGTTTGTTTCAATTCTTAGCGTACATTTTATTTTTTACCAATGATTTTTTTAATTTCGCGACTTCCTACCGTGAAGAGAAATATGAAGAGGATTTCAGCCAGTGTTCCGCAAGGCAGTGTGCTGGAACCCATCTTGTATCTATTGTACACAAGGGATTTGCCTAATCGTGAGGAAGTTACCGTGGCAACATTTGCTGACGATACTACAATCCTAAGAGTGGGGGACGAGGTTGAAGCAACAGCAAACAAGTTCTAGAGCTCTATCGTAGAAGTATGTGCGTGGACCAAGCGGTGGAGAATCAAGCTTAATGAATGCAAATCAGTTCATATCAACTTCACCCACAGAAAAGTAGATCCAGTAAAGGTTTATATTAATGGGTTGGAAGTGCCATATGCTAACACAGCAAAGTATCTAGGTATGACGCTGCATACAAAGCTTAACTGGAAAGAGCATATAAAAAAAAAAGAATGAGGAGCTCAACACAAAATACAGAAAAATGTACTGGCTGTTAGGTAGAAACTCACAATTAATAGTTGAAAACACACTGCTGTTGTACAAACAAGTTCTGAAGCCTGTGTAGACTTACAGAATTCAGCTGTGGGACTGTACAAAGGAAACAAACTTGGAAAAGATAAAAACCTTTCAGAACAAAGTACTCACAAGCATAGTGAATGCCCCTTGGTATATAAGGAACGGCAACCTACATAGAGACCTCAATGTAGAATATGTCAGCGAAATAACAACAAAATATGCAGACAAACATGATCAGAGGATTCAGATCCACGATAACACAATAATGCGACACGTGGTGGAAGAAGTTCCACACATCCTGAGGTGACTGAAAAGAAAGAAGCCACATGATCTGGTATCGCAATAGAAGCAATTAACATGTATAGATACATAAGACTCTACATGAGAGAAAGACAGAATAATCTTGGGATTAGCCGCTGAGCTTCACCTCATCACCCGTAAAGAAATCATGAAGGGGAAGTTGCTGGATGAGCTTCCTCAGTTATGGGATGTGTTTTTATTGGGTTAGAGTCCCACACTACTAGGAACTACGAGGTTTCTAATGTCTATAGAGATTTTCGCCTACCCTCGAAAAAAACGAATTACTACCGATAATCGTTTTTGAATAACAGTAAACCCTGTCATAAGCACATAACAATTTACTAGGTTAATTGCGTTGTTGAGGGAGGTAGGTATAAAGAACTACACAAAAAAGGGATAGGGAGTAAGAGGGAGCAGTATGAGGGAGGGAGACAGAAAATTGTACATATGGAGACAACCAGAAAAAAAGGCATATCTGTGAGTTTTATATTAAAATTATCTATATTAAAATAATGTGTTATGTAATTACTAATATAAGTAAGTAGATTACAAACTAAACGAAGTGGGAATATAGTAACGTTAATAAAAACATCATATTGTTTTGAAAATAAAAGAGGGTAAAATAAAAAAGAAAAGTAGGGAAATATGTCATAGAAAATAAGCGAAAGAGAGATTTATAGACAGGAGCTTTTCAAATCGTGTCTACTAATTCTCTCTGATTTATTGCTCAATTCCCCATCTGAGGAATAAACAGACCTAAATCATTAAAACACACAGTTACTATCTTAGCCTAGCCTAGATATCGTTTTAAGTTTGAGTTGGATAAAACATAGAATTTAGATTAAGGTTGAAGAGATTCCAATTATAACTAAGAAGGTGCAAGTTATTCAATTTGGAGTTAATTACAAATTTTAAACGAGTTAACTCGTTTAATGCATTTGCAGCAACAGTGTCTTACAAAGGTTTTGCAAATGTAGAATCGGTTTTTCAGTGAAATTATTTAAAGGTAAACAAAATTTTGCAAAAAAAGTTGGCATCGGTTTTAGTTCAGACGAGAGTTTGCTTGTATCAGGAATGTAATAATGGAATATGAATATACCGTCAACGATAAACGTCAAACCCAAAATATTTGTGGTAGTAGTCTGTGTCTTTATTCTTCTTATAAAACGCATGTAACAAGCGGACGTGCTGCTTACCACGTTGTTTTGAGTCATCTGTTAATGGGTAGAAACAATATGTTTGAACCTTCTAGCATGGGCGGGGATGCACTCGCACATTTCAGGAAGCCTGCAATTAATATTGAATCATCTGAAAGTTTCTAGTTTTTATTACACCTCACAAGTTTATGGTTGTGCTATATGAATACAGTAAGAGATCGGTAAGTGTCAGCTGATTTAGAGCGATAAATGCTTACATTAGTGTAACTGCCAAGTTTTATCATCATCAAGATCATCATCTTCACGGATTAAATCAAGGGTGGTTAGTTCCTGTCTCAAATAGGCAGAGATTAGAGCTGGTCACTCCAGCGCTTCCTCGGACGCCCCACACCTCTCCATCCCCTCGGCTTAGAGTCCAGAGTTGTTTGAGGATGCGGCAGTCATCCATTCGGCAAATATGTTCCCACCAATTCAGCCAATACTGGGTGATCCTGTCGAGTATACTCATAATATTCAGTTCCTGCCGTATATCTGTGTTTCTTCTATGATCATGGAGAGTATCGTGGAGACCACGTGCCTGAGAAATCTCATTTCAACCGCTTGGATGCGACTGGCCTGGCCTTTCGTTAAAGTCCAGTTCTCAGACCCATAAAGAAGTGTGGGAAGAGCCATCACCTTGTAGAATTTTAGGCGTGTTCCTTTACTTGCTGATTTAAGGGTTCGCCTAATGGTCCCGCACATAAAGTTGAACTTATGCAACTTATTCAAAACGTCGTTGCATGCATTATACGACACACTGTAACCCAAGTAGACACGTAACTCCGGCCATCTATGTGTTCTTGTTTCTACTCACACGCCTGTGACCTTTAGGTTTGTACTTCTAAACTAGTTTGGCCACTCTGAAATCTGACATTCTTTCCACGTGTTCTTTCAACCGTATTCGTCTAACGTAGGGGAATAAATCTAAAACGAGAAAATCATGCGCACATATGGTCAGGGAAATAAAAATTATAAGTTGCTTATAAAATAAAAAAATCTCTATGCGAAATACGTTTTCAAAGATTGCCTATTAACTTTATTCCAGTTAAAACGTGTTCCATCAAACGTGTTGTGAAATATTTCTTTAGCGAGTTCTCCCCTAACGCAGAAAAATCTTTCTCTATTAATACTTCAGATAAGTGAGAAAATTGTTAACGCGGACTAGCGATTTAAAAATAAACACAAGTTTATTATTCTTATTTATTCACAAACTCATTGTAGCAGTCTTCGATTTGGTAACGAGACTTACCTGAATCTTCTACTTCCGTCAGCGATACTTCACACGTTGTCACGTTGGTTTTACTTCATCGGTTAGAATCAACAAAATCAACAGGCTGCTGCAGCCTTGTAATCATTTTATAAAACAAAATTTAAAGTAGAGAAAATATTAATAAAATGAAATACGTTATAAATTGATGTATGCACAAAAGTGCATAGTGATATGTGTAGTTGAAATTCAAACAAAAGTTCTTCTTCTTCTTCTTCTTCTTCTTCTTCTTCTTCTTCTTCTTCTTCTTCTTCTTCTTCTTCTTCTTCTTCTTCTTCTTCTTCTTCTTCTTCTTCTTCCCAACAAGAATTAGGGCTAGGTGTCCTGTTTCGACTTCAAAGCATTTATTTCCATCTTTTCTTTGGTCTCCCTACGCTTCTTCCTCTACCTGGTTTGTACCTACTTGCCGCTTTTGGTAATCATCGATCGTCCATGCGCTCCAGATGGTCTTTGCAATTTCTTCTATGCAACTCTATTTTCTCATTTAAGTTGAATGTTTTCAACTCTTATCTAATCTCTTTATTTATAAATCGATATTGTTTAGAACACCTTATTCAATTCATCTCCGCTGCCTGTTTGCTGCTTTTATGTCTCTTCCTCATTATCCATGACTCACTTCCATAAAGAAGCATAGGAACAGCCATTTCCTTGTAAAACTTGAGCTGAGTATTTTTCCGCGTCTTGCTTTTTATTGTTCTCCTTATGGTGCCGCATAACATATGAAATTTATCTAGTTTATTGTTTATTGTTGTCATATGATAAATCATACCGTAGGTACAGTAGCTAAAGTGAGAGACTTGTTCAAGTAGTTGGTTGTTAATCATTATTTTGGCTTTTACAGGAAAACCGTCACCTTCGTTTTGCTTGTAGAAATTCTTAATTAATATTGAATCAAACACCATTATAAATTATGTAGCGGTCTTTGCAAACCATTTTCAGTGGTATCTATAAGCAGCAGGTCGTCAGCAAACAGCAGGGTAGAGCAGCAGCAAATTCGCTTTGTCCTAGAGAAATACCTGTTAAATGCTCTGCCACCTACGAATTACATCGTCCAAATAATTGCAACAATACAGATATTTGCCCAGGGCGGTATGTTTTATATTATAATTAGCGTAAATAGAATAAGGAACAGTTTTATACAATTTTGTGCAAGAAAATGCAGGCTCTGTCATGGCGAGAGTGCACCTGCTTCGGTAGTTAAAAATACGGCGTGTGTGTGTTTGTGTGCGTGAAGCCATCTGCGACAAGAATGGGGTGACGCTACGAATTGTTTGTTCCAATTGATCATGTCTTAACAGGATTATAATAAACTAATTACTTGTGTTAAACCTGTAAGCAAAGACTTACGCCAATTATAAAGACACCATTATATTAAGGGATTATTAACGAGTATGGTAATGTAAAATTTATTTCCAGAGGTGCAATATTAAAGATGTTATTTAATTAATATTAATTACTAGTGTAATTGAAGTGTAATTAATATGCGTGGTATATGTGAGTGACCAGAGAAAACTTACGCAAACAATGAGATCGCTCATGTGACGAATATGGTCATGAGTTCGCGATAATTAACCAAAAAGTGAGTGTAATAAAAAGGACGCTTTGGCAATCTCTAGCTTCTCGAAAACAGGCCTGTTCCTGTCAAATCGCTACCAGTAGAAATACCACTGGCAATTATGGGCGAGCACACACTCAGACTCAAGAAATCTACAGACGACGTTACGCTGCCCCTTGATTATACACACACACACACACACACACACACACACACACACACACACACACACCACACACACACACACCACACACCACACTCACACTACCACACTCACACAAGACGTATGGACTCACACTACCACACTCACACAAGACGTATGGAGGAACTCAGGAGCAACAACAACCCATAGAGACAGAGAACACACCATCATCATAAAATTCTCAGGATTCCGGACGCGCGCGCGCGCACACACACACACAACGGTAACGGCAGTAGTATGCAGGTAGTGACTAAATATTTATAATTTTGTTGTGAAAAGAACTTTCAGAAAGACAATTTTACATGAACAGTAAGACTTAAAAATTTTAAATGTAAATATTTTTTAATAATTTTAATAATTTTTAAATAATTTTTTTTAATATTGGAATATTTTTCTATTAATGAATAAACCTTAGGATGATTTTTTTAAATGGTTTTAAATAATTATTTCATGTCAACAACATCTCACTCCTCTTTAAAAATTATTTAATTATTGTGCAACTACATATACTTGACGCAACGAGATAACAAATCCTGCGACCTGGCCGGTGTAATACATATTATAGTTGCGTTGAGTACATGGTAATAAATTGTGTATAATTGTTATAACGTTGCAATATATTAAACAGCGTTGGAGAGAGACTACAGCACTGCCTTACACGTAGGTTTATACTTAGATCCTTCTGCTCTCTTCCTCTTCGCAAAAGTACTTGTGTATCCCAGTGCCCCACTGTTTACTGCTGAAATAAGGCACTTTCCCCATTTCTTTGTAAAATTTCCCATATCACCTTCCAGTCTACTTTGTCAAAAGTAGATAGTGTGACGATTTAAATTGTAAAAAAAAAATAAAAAATTTAATAATAGAAATCGAAGAATGGGAAGTTAGTTAAAAAACATTAAATTGCACTATTACACCAATTACCCCTGGACTAACTCATGGTAGTGATGAGACTTAAATAAGAAAATTTAACTAGTATTAATTAATTAAAATTGTGGATGCAAAAGTTAAAAAATAAAACTGTTAACCCTTTATTAAACTTATCATGCTATGACCTGTGAATTCCGGATTCAACTTGTATACCGAGCCGGCATTAAATAAGAAATACGTGTAAACCATAATATAAAGAATTAATAATTTAAAGTCACTAGTAATAGGTGTAATAATTTCAGTATACGAGAAAAATCTAGATTGTTTATTTTGTCTAACTGTAAGACTGTAGTATTAAATAAAAGATGGAACTATATTATGGCGGAGTATTCGCTCCGCGTCTTTGCAACTTTCCTGTTGTAACAACTAGGATTAACGATGCGGCTTTCTAACTGTAAACAGCTCCACGCTGGGGCTTTTCACAAAATGTTATTTTGTGTGTATTTTAATTTAAGTGTTAACTTCCACTAAAAGTGTGGACAGCTGGACATAAGTAACGAAAATGTAGTGAGTAAATTTTTGTGAAACAAACATGTAAGAAAAAGGGAAAAACGTGTATAAGAGGTGACATCTCCTGTAATTTAAATATCCAGTCAAATATTGTTCAAGCTAAAAGAAATTCCAACATAATGTACAAACAATACGTAAACTCCAACACGACGGTGCAATTAAACAGGTGATGTGAATAACAGTGAAAAATGACGACTTCGAACTATACTGCCTTTACTCTATCGCCGAGAATCCTGACGACTTCACGTTAGCTGGCACCATCACATCCATTTCATCGTTACTGGACAGACTACCCCTAGGACAATCCTCGACTACAAGAGTACGGAAGAATCACTCGCCAAGACACGGACAGTTAACCATAATATAAGAGGTGACGCGGGAGCTCGTCTTCCGTGAGTTATACATATTTTAAAATATAAGTAATTAAAGATGAAAAAGACTTTCAAAAGACAATCAATAAGCTCTAAGATTTAAACTGGTGTAACCACCAATTCTTGTAATCATACGTTGTAACTTAACTTTCGTTATGTAACTTCAAAAGTTGCTCAACTAAATAAAACCATTCTTCAAATGGTACTTAAGGAATAATGTAATCATATAATCAAGTATGGTAAATTTGAAAATTCTTAACAAGAAAAAGAAAGACTCGGATCCGAGGTAAACTCATTATCTAAATGATCATTTTATTTTAGATAGAAAACCCCCTTAAAAATCTCAGAGTAAATAATATCTTTATTTGTAATGTGTTACGTATACTATGTGAATAAAAGGGATGTCATCTTTGTTACATACTAAAGTGAGTGCATAAATCAGTTAAATCCCTCCCCTTGTTTCTTATAATTAGAATAATTGTAATTTTGTTAGTCTTGTGTTTTGAGTTTCAGTTTGTTACAACGTAGGCAGCCTGTATAATTGGCTAGCGTCAATTATCACAGGTTCCCTGGATTATGACGTAGCCGACACGTCATAATAGGTTTTTAAGAAAACTATTTATTGGCGCATTTTTGGGCGCATTAATTGGTCTGTCTTGTTTTTAATTAAAGTTAAATTTTTCTCAAATTTGTACTTATTTTTAATAAACATTACACACATCAATTTTCTCATAATCAAATTCTCTACAACGTTTGTTAAAAATTTTTATTTGTTTATTGGTAAATTAACGAAGTTATTTTACTACAAATCTAAAAGGTGTGTTTTTCGACTCCAATGTTTTGGGTTCTACACAGTTTTTCTTAAAAACTAATTGACATAGAACTCTCGGACGTTTTTATTCAATTTTTCAGATCACATACTATAAGAAACTATAAAATTTTTGCTTTATTTTATACCCCTAAGAATTTTAGTATGGCGCTATTTTACCGTGGGAGCAGAAGTCAGGGCGAACTGGTTCGCGAGCCGTAACTCGCTAACGAACCGTTTTCGGACCTGGTTTATGTTTTCCTTCTTCTTATTTTTAGCTATAGAATTAACTCCCGAGAGATTGCCGTGTAATTTTGAATCACTCTGTATATTGCAAGCGCCTCAGATTGAATGTCTGTGCTTCTGTACTCTGCAGCACAACTGATTGATTTTGTAACGGGGTGTAACGGAATGTGGTCTTTATATTAGCTTAGCCGTACTTAATTATAATGGAATTAGCGTAAAATCCCGAGCACACAGAGATGGCTGGCAAGGTAAGCCACTTTCATTACCGCACACACTGGATACAAGTGCACTGAAGCGTAATGCTGTAGGTATACATGCGTGCGTGTTAGAACTATCTAAATCTGTGTGACGTAGAGATTCCAAAGACTAATTGTTTATTAATATGACGTACATAAAACTTTTTAAAAGTTAAATATTATATTAATTAATGCAACAAACTAAACTAATTTTAGTGTCAATATATAACCCGCTTCTTCTTCTTCTTCTTCTTCTTCTTCTTCTTCTTCTTCTTCTTCTTCTTCTTCTTCTTCTTCTTCTTCTTCTTCTTCTTCTTCTTCTTCTTCTTCTTCTTCTTCGTCACGGCTTTATCTCCTTGATCTGTTACGGCTCCAAACTGATCGGACCAGGTCTTCTTGGGTCTTCCCAGGCTTCTTTTCCCTTTATGGCTGATAAAATAAGGCTAACTTGGGGAATGTGTCACTGCCCATTCAGCTAATGTGTTTTTTCCAGCTTTCTCTATATAGTTATTGATGATTCCATTTACTTCTTCAACTTTCAGTTCCTCTTTTATCTGATTATTTCTTTTTAAATCTAATTTTTTGTACGCAGCTATGGGACGCAAAAATTTTATTTAGGTAGCTTGAATTCTTGATATTTGTCTAGCAGGCATTGTCTATGTTTCTGAGCCATAAGTAAGGGTAAAAACTGCCATGGATTTGTATAATTTTATTATCGATTCCTCTCTTGCCTTGTGTTTTAGAACGCGTAATATAACAAATATAACACACACTTTACATAAGACTGAGAAAAAATAATCACCAGTGATTTAATAGCTGGTATGCTAAGCAGCTTGGTTTGATTCCTAGCTCAGAGAAAATAGTATCCGGCGTTTGAACGGTCACTCTCCTCTTGCACATTATTAATAAACCATCAACTAATATCTGTGCTTAGTAACACCTTTGCATTGAGCTAACAGTACAAACGCATTAGTCGTAGCACAAAAATAAAAATATATAATACACTTATCAGGCCGGCTGTTACATACGGAGGCGACACATTGACATTAACAAAAACACTAAGATGATTTGGAATAAAGATTGTAAGACGTGTGTACGGGGTGGTTAATGAAGATGATGTAATAAGAAATTACCAGGAGACAGATGAGCTATTCAAGCAACGAATACAATGGCTAGGTTACCTAGAGCGGATGGATAATCAGCGTATGCCATTAAGAATCCTCAGGGCGCAACTCTATAACAGCAGAAATAGAGGCCGATCTGGGTTAAGATGGTTGGATGACGTGCTGAAAGATCTAAAAAGAATGGATGTGAAGCGTTACACTGAGAGGACAATGGATAGGAGACATTGGAGAAGATTGGTGTCGGAAGCCAGGGCTCACGTTGAGCTGTAGTGCTGAAAAAAGTAGAAGAAGAAGTAACATTAGCCTTTACGTAGCAGTTTGGCGTGCATTTAAAATGCGCGTCACATTTACTTGTGGGAAATCAAGAAAAATGTGAAAATAACACATGAGCTTAGGCAGATCGTCGATTAAGATTTATTTGCAATTACTTCGAAGAAGACATAAATAAAAGATTATTTTTTTTTTAGAAAACAGTGTGGAATAATCACATATGTCGAGACATTTACAAAAACTCAAAATTGTTTCCTGATCGCATGAATAGTGTTCCTATGGAAGGACATTTGAAAGAAAGCTCCACAAATGTCTACTAGTTTATTACTAATATTAAAAAAATATTCATATTAACAATACTACTTACGAGTAAATATAAGACTAAAATAAATAAATTTCTGCACAATTTTGTTTGACCATGACATACTATTTGAACATAGGGTATGAAGAAACTTGGATTGTGTTCATAACAGTGGAATAAACAATTTAATACCAGAGAAAACAGTAGTTACAGGTTTATTAACACTCCTACAAAGTAATTACATTCATTTCACATTGAGTTATTTATGTTATATGATATATATTGTTACGACGGTCTAATTGATCGTCGTATGGTACTGTGGAAAACAAAATACAAGACACCAATAAGTCACTAATCACCAGCTTTAATTATCACAGTTAAACAGTTTGTAATCAACAAGATAGTCTGTTGCAACAAAGCAAATAAAAATTGTTCACACACAATAAAAATGTCTACTAATATAAAATACAATTGCATTACAATTGTCCCGCACAATTATAAAACAGATAACATTTCGCCACAATATTACGAACCGCACTCCAATAAATCGCAACTCAAACGCACTGTGTACTCACCCGACAATAACTGAACTGCACGTTGCTGAGTACTTGTATTTATACCTCGCTGAGATTCCAGAGTATTCGCTAATAGGCGTCTAGTTGAAAACACTAGAACGTAATTCAATGCGGCCTTGAAACAGAACGCGCGGACCGGTATGGTCTGGTATAGACCCGATAGTTGACGCGTAATTGTTTTTCACTGCAAAACATTATGTACGCACACACATTACAGCTGCAATAATCGATAAACTTGTAGAACGTTCTGTATTACGTAACACTTTTCCATCATTACGTAACACTATGTACTATACTCAACACATAATGGCAGTAATTAAGTTGATAAACAGCAGTACCTCCCAGAATTGAGAAAACAATGAAGAATTTGTACACTTTGCACGCAATACAAACTCTTTTTGCGAACAATTATGATGACCTTTAGGTATTGCGCCTTGAGTTCCGTGAGACTGGTAGGATCTCCTCTGAGTTCAAGGAACGATGACACGTGTTACAAACACTGATTTGGCTAAGTTGAGATCAACAAAATCGGTGCAAAGAACAGCCAAGTGAGCTATCGTCAAAGTGCATAAACAATATTTTAGGGTATATACAAAGTTATTTTTGTGTTTTTAAATTTGTTGTTTTTATCCTTTCTTTTTTTAGCGATTTAATTACGGCTGGTGCCGCCTCTCGGATCCTAGCTTCTACGGGCGCCGGTCTAAACAGTTCTATTCTGTAAGTCCTTTTGCTTTCATTGCATCTTCGACGTCCATTTTACATGAAAGTTTAGATTTTCCTTTTTTATAATTAGTAAAATAGTTTACCTTTTTCTTGTCCGTCTGGTGGCCTTTTCTCTATATTTAATTCAACGCGTTTCAGGACATATGCCCCATCATCAGGAATATCCCTTGTTGAAGTTGGTCGATCGTTAAAATATTTATATTTTATCGTTTTACTAATTATATACTATAAGTGGCCTGGATACCGAAAAATATGGATCTTTCCTTTTTTCTTCTAGAGGGTGGAGTCTATTTCCATACCTTCCTTCTCTCATCCGACATTCTTTTTAGGTGTCTAAACCAATTCAGTCTTCCTGATTCTATTGTTTCTATAATGTCAGGTCGATTCCCATCGCTGTGACATTTCTCACTCTCCCTAGTCTTGTTAGTCTACAGCACCTCCGCCAGTAATCCATCTCCATAGCTCTTATTATTCATTTATTTCTTTTATTAATTTCCTACAGGTCTGGTCTATATAGGCCTATACTTTCGACTATAATCTTATGTATTCTGATTTTATTGTTTTTTGTTATTTGTGGACTCCAAAGCAGATAAACAGTTTCGTTGCTGTCTTAGCTTGTCCTATTGTTGCTTTTATTTCTTGGTTGCTGTCACCATCCGATGCCATTGTTACACCAAAATACTTGAAGTTTTTAATATTTTTTATCACTTTTGTTCCTAGTTCTAGGTTTTGACCTTCACCGCCTAATATAAGGTACTCAGTTTTTGAGTAAGTTTATCCTTTAAATTTTTTTATAATTATTAATTAATTAATTATAAGACTCTCTCATTCAATTCATAAGTCTCTGGGAAAGAAAGTACGAAAAGGTACAGAATTGAAATTTTATAAGTAATGACGGCACCAGTACTGATGTACGACAATGAATCGTGGACGCTCACTCAAAATCAAAGAAAACGAATTCAAGCTGCTGAAGTGAAATTCTTAAGGAAGCGCCCTAAGAGAGCACTAAGGATTGCAGTCATAAGACAAGAGCTGAGTATATGTACACGGTCTTCTTCTTCTTCTACACTTCATGGTATAGGCAGAAATGCCTGTTCCGTCTCCACAATGTCATAGTTGGTCCCATCTTGAAAAAGGTCTTCCAACGTTACGCTTGCCCGTTGGTTTATAAGATCTTAATTGTTGTGGTAGTCTACATTTGTCCATGCGGTCGATGTGTTCCCGCCATTTTCGTTTGTAATCATCTATTCGATGATTCAAAATTGTAGATGTTTAGCGCATTCCGGACGTCGTCATTACGTATTCTATCTAATCGTGTACAGCCCTTGACTCTTCTCAGAAAGCGCATTTCAGCTGCCTGAATCTTTGATCTATCTAGCTTTGAAGGAACCCAGGTCTCACTGCCGTACGTCAGAATTGGGACAACCACGGTTTTATATAACTTTAATCTTGTCTCCTTCCGCGTTTTATATACACGGTAAACGATAAAATTAAACAAAATAAAGAAAACTGCATACAAAAAAAACAAACCTAAGCCAGTATACGCCTCTTGTAGAAAGAGATAGAGGCAGACCAAGAAAACGGTGGCTGTGAAGACAAAACAGGCTGCAAGCCTAATCCTTGAAGTAAAGGAAAAGAAGAAGAAAAAGAAAAAGAAGAAGAAGAAGAAGAAGAAGAAGAAGATTAATTTCTAAACTTATTATTACATTTATAGTGATTACAATTTATATACATAATCGATTAATATGAAGCCATCTTGTCTCGAAACATCTTGTATTGGGACTGCACGACGGGTACTTCTAGTAAATCCACCAAATCGACATCGTTCACGGTTCCGAAACACTCCATTGGTGCCGCTGCGGCTGTTTAATTGCCGTGCTTTAGCACAGTCAGTTTTCTCTCCCTGTAAGCCATACCTCTTTTGTCTAGGGTAATTGGTAGATTCCTGAATTCTCCACGACCCGAACTATCTTCCATTATTTTGTACTTCCGCAAATTTAACTGGACATTTCGAAATTTTACCCAGCTGTTTCACAAAGTCCTACACACTTTGCACTAATAAGACAGACTATTTTATTTCACTGAGATGGAGGGACGGAGTGATCAGGACATCAGTTCTCTTGGAATTATAAACGGATAGAATATGGCTATGAATAGAGAAGAATGGCAAAATGTTTTGAAGAAGGTCAGGGCCCACAAAGAGCTGTCGAACCAGTGATGATGATGATGATGATGATGATGATTTCATTTCACTCAGTGTATTATTTCAGAGATTTACACCCAGTCTTCGAGTTTTGATTTAAATGGAATAACTCCTATTGTAGTCCCAAGCCACGTGTTTGTTAACCAAATATACTGTTACTCACCGTCTATGGCCTTTCCGTGATGTTATTTCGTTGTTTACATGTTTCGAGGCACTTGCCTCATCATCAGAACTTTATAAAAACTAATGTATGTCATCAATGATGACATGTGTCAAAATACTAAAACACAATACGGCATTAAACTATGTACAGAACTTGCTTTAAAAATGAGCACGTCAATGTTAGGTGTGCCTTGCAAGACAACACGCGTCGTACTGACGAAATCTAAGTTTTATCTCGACCATATCGCATAGCGGTATCGTACAGTATATTTGATTTATATTGTAATTGGTCGTTCAACACGTGTGGCTTGGTACTGGCGTCGTTATATGCTATATAAATCTCATATTCGACGCCATACCATTCAATGATATCAAACAGGCATAAATTAAAGAATAGCGTGAAGGGAATTTTGCAAAACATTTTGACGCTCAAAGCTACCCGATACCTGTATAAGACGTAGTAACGTCAAAAATAGAGATACAAATATTCAAAAGTTTATACGAGTAACTGAAGAGATCGTTTACGTAGTTAAAAATAACAGAGCGAATGCCGTATAAATGATATTAATGACTGGGTAATGGAACGGAACTGGCGCCACAGATATCGGCTGTCATGCTAGACCCATAAACAGCAGACACGAGAGATGGGCTGTGAGCTAACTGCAGAAGAAGAAGTAAATGCACTAATGACTCACTTTAATCGCTGTAAAACAATTCGGAGTACTAAATGGCTGAGCTACAGGAATACTAACAGGGGTGGAAACACAACATTGTTGTAGGTAAGGAACCACTAGAATTATTCTCGTATTTACGCTATACTTATTAAGTGTAGAACTTTTGAGGTGTTTGCGCTGCAAACATCAGTAGCGATAGACTGCATATACTCATGTTATTTACAGCATATCTTCCTTATTAATTAAATAACAGTTGTTAAATTTTCTGTTCTATACTTTTTGTGTAATTTTAATGTTTATTTTGTAATGATAATTAAATTATAAATATTAAAATTAAGTTTGTTCTTATACAAATTTAATTACTGTATTTACAAATTACTTTTTCTACTGGTAAAAGTAATGTTGCACACGTTGTATACAACGTGTTCCTTGTGACGGCACGGACGCAAACGTCTGCTCTCCGGTACCAGCGAGAGGTGGCCGCGAACACCTGGCGGCCCGTGACATCTAACTAACAGCGAGCCCCAATCAGGTATCAGCAGCCGAGACGTGACACCTGACTTGTTAGGAGCGAGCCAATCAGCGATCACGGTCAGGGCATAAAAAGAGCGCCGCTAGAAGGAACAGCCGGAACGAGCATCTCCGCTCGGAGTACAGAAGACTCTCAAACGGAGTCAAGTTCGCCATTAAAGACTATCGTTCTTCCCGCCTTGAGAGCCTATGTACTTCAGTACAGGATTCCTTCCACACAGACACGCCCCGCATGTCAAACGACTACACAGCCCGCCCAAAGCTGATACCCTCTCCTGCTAGACGACCGCCTTCTCGTCAGCGATGAGGAGAAGGCTGTTGTCTTTCGGGACACTCTCCAGTCAATCCATAGCCACCCCGACAGCCCGAACTTTGACGCCATCGCCGAACACTCCATAGACACTTTCTTAGCTACTCACGCTGACCTCTTCATCCCTTACGACGTCCTGAACACAGACCACGACCATCCGCTGAAGCAGCCTATCGACTCAGACGATATCAAAGACAGCGACATCTAAGTGTCGAAATACTGCCCCCGGCCCCGATGGAATACCAAATAGATTATTAAAAGCACTCCCTGACACAACCATAGAAGCCCTTGCACATCTTTATACCGCAAGTCTCCTCCTCGGATACGTCCCACGGGCCTGGAAACACGCCGATGTCCTCATGTTCCCCAAACCGCTCAAATCCGCCAGACTTCCGTCGAATTATCGCCCGATTTCTCTAACCCCTGCAATCTCCAGGCTATTCGAGAAAATCCTCGTCGCCAGGATACATCCCCATCTACAATCTCATAGCGTCCTCCCCAGTACCCAGGGCGGCTTTCGCCCTGGCTACAACATATACGACCAACTAGTTCGGGTTATCAGCGCCATCCAGGACAACTCGGCCCGCAAACACCCGACCATCTTAGCCTTACTCGACATCCGCAAAGCCTTCGACTCTGTCTGGCACAACGGCCTCCGCTTCAAGATCCTCGGATGTCACTTTCCCCCTGCAATCATCAAATGAATCATCAAATGGCTCTCCCAGTTCGTGGATGGACGCCCTGCGCAGGTCCGAGTCCGCCAGCATCTCTCGGCACCCTTCCACCTCAATGCCGGTGTCACTCAAGGCTCCGTCATTAGCCCGTTACTTTACATAATTTTTACCAAAGAAACCCCTCCCCCTCCGCCGACTTTAACATACCCATCAGCAGGCCTAGCCCAGTACGCAGACGATACTGCCTACTGGGTTTCAGCAGGAGCACACTGGCAAGCCTCATCAAAATTACAGCAAATCCTAAGACCTTTCTTCGCCTTCTGTAACAAATGGCGAATCAACGTAAATGCGGACAAAACCCAAAACCCTCGCTCCAAAACAGCCCGAGTCCGGCCCAAATGGGCCGGTCTCAAAAAAAAAAAATGAACAGCCGAAGAGTAGAACCGACGTTCTTGCATTCTTCGCCCTGCACCGCGCCAGCGACGACGGACTTCGCTGTACCGGCAGCGGACTCGACGCAACCGATGCCGAAAGAAGAGGAGGACTGTAGTACCAGTACGCCACTAACAGCGGGTGCAGCCGCCCAACATGTCAGCGCGGCTCTGACAGAACAAACACCACAGCGTTTTCGCCACAAGGCCCTTTTTAGGGTCACCAAAATAACTAAGAGTTTTACGATTGGCGCCATTTGTCATACGACAAGCCCTTTTGTCCTGTGACATCCTTCAATAGCAGAGAATTACATAATGAATTATTATTAATATCAAACTACATAGCCTATACTGTTGATAATAAATTTTAAATTTCGACAAAACGAAAACATGAATTTGGCAAAAAATTTACTCTGACTAGCAAGTTAAATCTTGTTTGAATTCGATTGTAGATTATAAATAAATAATTCATTGCGTTAAAACATTCCCCGCGATTGAACCTTGGCTCATTTTCAACTAATTGAAGTTACGTGTTTTGACTGAATAGACAAATATTTTGAATCATTTTGATTAAATTAATTATTGTGTAGTCCGTACAAACGAAAGGCAGGACACGCGATCCGAGTCAGGCGTACATGCAGATACCTATTTTACGCGTTAGATTTACTTTACACGAGTTTAATCATTTTATTTTACCAGAGAGTATAACAAGCATCATCGTTTTTAGAGCTAAGGCAAGCGCGTGTTCAGACCACTTTAAATAGTCTAATCTAACGCTGTCTAATCTAGTCCACGTCAAACTAATGCTGTTTGGACTTAAATAGTCAACCGCCTTTACAAAATCGACGAATACCACGTTCCAATCCTGATGGAAACCTGTCACTTTTATCTATGGTGTACGTAATTATGAAAATACAATGAAAATAAACGTTTGGAATAACGAAGGAAACTATCCGTCTGGAATTTTACTACGTGGCAACAGGTCTTTTCCATTTATACCGTGTATCTGGTGAGTTTTAATTATATATATACTTTTATTTAACTTCATTACAACTTGTTACAAACTATCTAGCAATTTTATTCTAATACATAAGTTAACAGTGTGTAGGATAAGCTCACACTGGAGCATTCCTCAGTACAGTTACACTATGTTCACTATGTGCTGAGAATTGCTACACATATTTAGTTCACTAGTTCAAATGGTTTCTGTCTCTACAATCGCCGAACGAGTCCACCATTATCAAGCGGTTGTAGCACTTTAACGTTTACGTGTTCCTGAAGTCTTCTTTCATATTTATCCGCAACCCGTTTAATCTCGTCAGCAACCATAGGCATTTCCAGGTCCCGATTGATGTCATCATTTTTACGTACCATGGTGCATCAATAATAGTGCGAAGAACCTTATTTTGAAAAGCCTGAATTAATTTAATATTAGATTTCTCAGTACAACCCTATAGCTGTACACCATACAGCCAAACTGATTTCAAGACTTGTTTGTGTAACAGCTTGGTGTGCAACGACAGCTCAGAGGGTCTTCCAAGCAGCCACCGCATTTTCTTTAATTTTAATCCAAGTTCTTTCAGTTTCTTCTTAACATGCTCTTTCCACCTAAGTTTGGCATCCAGAGTCTCGGCCAAATACTCCACCGAGCTTGCGTGTGGAATTCTTTGCTGATAAATTACGATTGGTAAATAATCTTTTTTCCGGTTGGTGAAATTGATATGAGTAGACTTGGTTTCATTCAGCTTAATGCGCCATTTTTTTGTCCATCTAGTGAAGTATTCAACTGCTTATTGTGTTATTTAATATATGACAAGTTATTTACTATAGTAATTTAGTAAACTCTGTTTTATCCAAATCGCGCTCCTCCCATGTCACACAGTACACATACCTAATTCGCCCTATACACAACAAATAATAACAGTATCTATTGCAAACTTCAGTATCTATTGAAAAATTTCAGAAGGTTGGAAATTAAGAAGTAGTGATGAAATATATCAAAGTATAAGAAATATAACAAAAACAATGAGAAAAAGAAGACTATTATTTTTTGGGCATTTATGGACGACAATATGTTGACAAAGCAAATCGTCAGATATCTGTGGGGTAAGACGTCAACATCAAGTTGGATTAAAGAAGTCCAAAAGGTTTAGAAAAAAATAATATTCACGCAGAAGAAGCAATTGACAGACGTTTTTCGGGCAAAAGTGTTGAAAATAGAGGGAGTCCCAGGGTAGGAGAGATAAAAACGTAGGTTCAAAGTGGACTGAAGACAGGAAGAAGAGACACAGTGAGAAGATGAAAGAATATTGGAGAAAAAGAAAAGAACAAAGAGTAAAAAATTGAAATTGGCATGTGGTCCTTAGATGGCCGATACAAAAAAAAAAAACAGTATCTATTGCAACAAATAAGATTAACAATAGTCGCTATGTTAAATAATTTTATTATTCCACAGAGTAACGGGAACTTTGGTACTATTTACTAAAATGAAAACGTTCTATCGTCAACTAGAATCACTTACTAAACTGATTACGTTGCGCACCAATCGCTGAACATTACGTTGCTTTCTCTGTGTTTATACAGTCTGAACCACAGCTACCTGCGGTGTTAAAAAATTACGAGATGTCGGATATTTCTACATCAATTGGTGATTTTCTTAAATATGCTAGCACTATGCTCGCTTGTGTGAAACGATACTAAGACACTATGCCTACTTGTTGATACAGTAATTTGTGAGTTGAAAACTACTTATCAGTAATTTATACGTTCAGTGATTTACATTACTCATCAGATTTTATTCACAGCCCGTCGAACTAATGATGTCGATATCAATTAGCTGTTACCTATCGTTATGTAACGAAGATCGTTCTCAAGTTTTAGTTAATTATTTCGTTTTCTTCGTTGCCGTAGTGAAACAGGCATATTTGACGGAGCACAATGAATCGGTGCAAAATAGACACTTTAAGACCTTGTCATCACTAGTGATAAGGGTCCTGTTTACTTGAACGGTAATGTAGCCTTTCAATATCTATTATTATTATTATTATTCCGGTTATACAATGTTTACACATTTTACGGAACCAAAGATTGCAGAAGTGATTGAATTCTCGTCTTTCACTGCTGCTTGTCTATCCAATGATCTTAAATTTTTCCATTCCCTCAATATAGTCTGAGTTTCTTCTGTCCAGGTGATAGGTGGTCTTCCTCTATTCCTTCTTCCTGATGGAGTCCATTCCATAACTCTCCTTGGTAATCTTTCCTGTGCCATTCTTTTTGTATGTCCATAGCATTTAATTTTTTACATTCATTCTGCCCTTAATGAATATTTCTAATTTTCTCACGTCTGGATACTCTTCCCAAACGTATCCAAAAGTCCATATCTGCTGTCATTAATTTTGTTCTTGTGTGTTTATTAGTAGTCCAAACTTCTGACCCGTAAGTCATACTTCTAACAATGTTTTAAATATTTTGGTTTTAGCTTCTGTCTTTCAATATCTGCCTAACGAATTTTGTTGCCAGAAAACGTAACATAATTACGTGGCATTGTATTAAGGAGAATTGATAACAATAATGTAAGGAGAATTACATTTTTACACTTAAGGAGAATTGATAATGCAATAATTCCTCTTTCGCTTCCATGTGCTGGTTTGTACATCTGGAGCAAGGAGAATAACTTGTGTAATCACTTTACCGGTTTAAAGTTATTTTAGAAAGTCACGGAGTTTGAATTCAACAAACGTTTTTGGTATCACCAAACGTTTCATACATTCTACAATGTGGTATGCTCAATACGTCGAGTGCAATCAAATAGTGCTTGGTAGCTGTAACCATTAATGCAAATGAATCGTGCATTAAACAAATGTTTAATGGTAACAAAAGTAAAACGCGTGGTAAACTGTGATTACGTTTTAGCCATCGTCGCTTACGATAATGTATGCAGATGTTGCACAGTGATTCGTAAAATGGAAATTATTGGAAATTGTTTCGTTCTTGCGACCAACGCTAGGCATTGCATGCCGACTGCACCGCAAGGTAGGGTCGAGATGCGCCCATAGTCAAGAAATTATTAATGGAAATATATAGGACCCTGGAAGGGTAGTGGTCAAGGTGCGCCGGTTGTCAAGGAGGTCAGGTAAAAGGCCGGAAACGAAGCACCCGCACAGTTAGCGTCATTGCATTCCGCAGGTATTTCAGAGTTTGTGTTACAACAGATAATAACCAACAGAAGTTGTTATCCGCCATTTATATTTTATTAACATGCAATATATTTATTTATTTTTAGAAAAGTATATATATATATATATATATATATATATATATATATATATATAGGAGAAGGCTAAAGAGAATTTAACCTCTGCTCAACAGTCCGTAAAGGAGCAAGGCATACCGCGCGGCTTTTGTGTTTAGTGGGACGGTTGCATGGCCAGTACAACGCGTCGCCAACCGCTAGTTGCGGTATCCGCAGCCAGAGTGAAGAGAATAATAATAATAATGGCTCCCGTGTGTACCGCCTGAGGTAGTGTAGGAGAAGGCAGGGTAGGCTGCCTTATGTGAGCCGTACGGCATACAAGGAACGCAGTATGGCCAGCACTACGTTTCAGCCGTCCATTATTATCCCCAGGATGTTATCCCAGGTACTCATTTTCAACAGGCTGAGTCGACCTGCGGGGTGAAAAACGCACCTTGATTTTATGGTGCGGCCCCAGGAATCGAACCCCGGGACCTCTAGATTAGTAGTCAGGTGCCATACCCACTGGTCTACTGAACCTGTACTGGTCTACTGTACATTGAACTGTATAAATTTAATCGTTATAAACGATAAGAATAAAATTACCTTTTGTTTAAACATTTTCTTACCTTTACTTTTTCTTAAGCCTTTTGTTTTAAGGTTAAGAATAATAAACCTTTTGTTAATTTGTTGTCGTTTTTCGTGAGCCTACATGTGTGACTACAAACAAAACATTTTAGGTATTTGAACTGATACTCTGTGTATAATTACTATAATAATAATAATCTTTGTTGTTCTGAAGACTAGAAATATTGTTCCTGTTTCTGAGCCCTTCACGGCCGGCATCATAATTTTTAAACTTAGGCCTACTATTGAGGCTGTAAGGCCGTACTCTGCCAACTTCTTCATGCCGAAAGGTGTTAATACTCGACCAGACGTGTTGGCCTCACTTCTGGAGGCCATATCCAGTGTGACAACTTCAGAAACACTGACAAGGTGTACGTCAGTACAACCACAGTACTGTGGCAAAGGCCTGTACTGTGGTTTGTGTTGTTGCCTTTGCCACAGTAAATTAACAGACTGAACCACAATAAAAGCATCATTATTGGATGTTAGACGATTTTGTAACTGTATACAGATCTACAATTACGGTACGTAATACTCCCATTTGTACACTAACGACTGTCTTATGATGCAAAGACACCTCCATGTCTTCGGTATAATAAATTGAAAATAATCTCTTTTGAATAAAACTAAAAACTCATATTTAATAACCGCCCCAAACAAAGGCCTGTACCGAGATTTGTGTTGGAGCCTTTGACACAGTGCTGTGGTTGTACTGACTTACATCTTGTCTTGAAGTACTTACACTGAAGATGGTCTCCAAAGGTGAGACCGAAACGTCTGAGACCTTTGGGCATGAAGAAACTGCAAGACCACGGGCCTTACAGCACGGATAGTAATTTTAATAACTAGAAATATTTTGTGTAACCTGTTAGACAGAGTAATGTCCGTTAACAGTAAGCTATGTAATTTTGAATTCACGTTAAATATTTTAGTTCTAGTTAAAATATTAGAAACTATAAACATAATCTACAGATATAAGTTTCTAATTTACTTGCTCCTGTCAAAACGTAGACGTTAGAGTAATTTGTCATTTGCAAGTAATAAGATACTGTGCATTATTATATAAATAGCAGACTTAGCAAGTAACACTTAGCACCAATTCAAGGAGCATTCAAATGAACAACTCAAACTGTTGGTAATGGGTATATACATAGTTATTAGGACGCGATCAATAGAGATCAATGAAAGTTCGTGTGTGTATGTGTGGGTGTAGAGGGCGTGTGTGGGTGTTTCCAGCTGAGGCTGCACAGAGTAACCCCTGCTGCTGATATATATATATATATATATATATATATATATATTTATATATATATAAATATTTCAATCACTTTCTGCTACAGTCCGTTTCTTGATGTATATAATACTATAATACTTATAACTATTTTACCTCAAGATGTATTTTTTCTTTAGGGACATGTTTCGGGAGATCCTGTTCTCCCATCTTCAACCTTCGCCATCTTGCTTCTGGTGCAGTATTTGTGTGTTGGCTTCTGGATGTTATTATGGTGGTTTGTTGGTCTTTGGTCCTTCAATGTTGCATTATTGTGTGTGGTTGTGGTATCTGTTTTTGTATTTTGTGTATTTTCGATGTTGAGTGCTTTGAATATTGTGTCATGTTTTGTATTGATTTGTATTTGTTCTGGTATTAATTTGTTTTGTGTTTTATGTTTGTAAATCTGTAAATTTTCCCAAATGTTCATTATGGTGCCTTTGTGTGGTATATGTTTTATTAGTGTTACATTGGTTATGTCTGGGAATTCATGTCCTGTGTTTATTGCATGTGTGGCTAAATTGGACTTATATATGTTTGGTTTTTTGTATGCATTTAGGTGTTCAAAATAACGTTTTTTCAGCTGTTTTTTTGTTTGTCCTATATAACATTTATTGCAATCTTGGCATTCAATTTTGTATATACCGTTGGTTGTTGTATTATCTTTGTTGTGTGAGTTATTTAGATTTTGTAATTTATTTTTATTAGTTTTGTATGCTATTTTTATATCTGTGTTTTTAAATAGTTTTGTTAGTTTTGACATTTTATTATTTATATATGTGAATGTGGCCCATTTTTTGTTGTTGTTATTATTTATGTGTTGTTCAGTTTGATTAATTCTTAATTTTTCAGTTTTTATTTTGTATTTGATTTTATTTTCTATTTTGATCATAGTATTTTTATTGTATCCATTTGCATAACCAATTTGGTATATTATATTTCTTTCTTTGTCAGTTTCTTGTTTGTTTAGGGGTATTTTGTACATTCTGTTAAATAACGAATAAAATGCTGCCATTTTATGTTGTGGTGGGTGGTCAGAATGGTTAGGTATAATGATGTTAGTGGAAGTTGGTTTTCTATATATTGCATATTGTATGTGTTTGTTGTATCTTGTGATGGTTATGTCTAAATAGTTGATTTTGTTATGTTTTTCTTTTTCTTCTGTGAATTGTATTTTGGGATGTATGTTATTGATTTGTTTCAGTATGTTCTCTGCATTTGTGTTTTTGTTATTTGATACATATAGTCCATCATATGGATAAGATAGGTAGATGATGGACTATATGTATCAAATAACAAAAACACAAATGCAGAGAACATACTGAAACAAATCAATAACATACATCCCAAAATACAATTCACAGAAGAAAAAGAAAAACATAACAAAATCAACTATTTAGACATAACCATCACAAGATACAACAAACACATACAATATGCAATATATAGAAAACCAACTTCCACTAACATCATTATACCTAACCATTCTGACCACCCACCACAACATAAAATGGCAGCATTTTATTCGTTATTTAACAGAATGTACAAAATACCCCTAAACAAACAAGAAACTGACAAAGAAAGAAATATAATATACCAAATTGGTTATGCAAATGGATACAATAAAAATACTATGATCAAAATAGAAAATAAAATCAAATACAAAATAAAAACTGAAAAATTAAGAATTAATCAAACTGAACAACACATAAATAATAACAACAACAAAAAATGGGCCACATTCACATATATAAATAATAAAATGTCAAAACTAACAAAACTATTTAAAAACACAGATATAAAAATAGCATACAAAACTAATAAAAATAAATTACAAAATCTAAATAACTCACACAACAAAGATAATACAACAACCAACGGTATATACAAAATTGAATGCCAAGATTGCAATAAATGTTATATAGGACAAACAAAAAAACAGCTGAAAAAACGTTATTTTGAACACCTAAATGCATACAAAAAACCAAACATATATAAATCCAATTTAGCCACACATGCAATAAACACAGGACATGAATTCCCAGACATAACCAATGTAACACTAATAAAACATATACCACACAAAGGCACCATAATGAACATTTGGGAAAATTTACAGATTTACAAACATAAAACACAAAACAAATTAATACCAGAACAAATACAAATCAATACAAAACATGACACAATATTCAAAGCACTCAACATCGAAAATACACAAAATACAAAAACAGATACCACAACCACACACAATAATGCAACATTGAAGGACCAAAGACCAACAAACCACCATAATAACATCCAGAAGCCAACACACAAATACTGCACCAGAAGCAAGATGGCGAAGGTTGAAGATGGGAGAACAGGATCTCCCAAAACATGTCCCTAAAGAAAAAATACATCTTGAGGTAAAATAGTTATAAGTATTATAGTAATATATATATATATATATATATATATATATATATATATATATATATATATTGTACTGCTGTTAAAATGCACACAGTACATAATAGGGAGATAATAAATTTTAAAAGAGAACGGATGCAGATTTTGTATTGAATGTAAACAAAAAAACATTGGGAATATCGACTTACTCAGTCAACATAGAGGTCGATTCCCATATGATAATAAAACCATATTTAGTTATATGTTCTGTAAATAATATATGAAATTGAAATGAATGTCATAAGAAGAGTTAGGTTATTTATAGTAATATTTATATTTATAGTAATAAAATTATAATTTAATAAATAACCAATAGAATTACAAATATTAGAGTTAAAATAAAGATGTTAATAAGAAATAGAAAAATGATATATGTTTTAATAGGTATATGATAAACAGATGTAAAGAAATTAGGGAATTATCATAGTGGCAAATTGTTAAATTGTTAAGATTTGTTTTGTATGGTGATGAAGGAAATGTATTAGTCTTCGATTATATTTAATACAAGTAACATCATTAGTCTTCAATTATATCTGATAAAAGAAACGTTATTAGTCTAAAATTAAATATCTAATAGTAACTACATGAAGAATCTTAAATTATATTAAATAACAGTTGTACATCATAAAGTTAATGTAACATGGAAAAGAAAATAAAGTAAAGGATTTTGAATCGTGATATCAGAGTTTGATTATAATATTTAATAAATAAATAATAATACGAGACATATAACAATATCCTTGACAGAACGACGACAGAAGAGGAACATCTTGGACTGGAGAAGAGTTTAAGTGGCCATAAAGGATAATTAAGTGTTCCGAGAAGACATCTGGGTTGCAGTAGTCCTGGAGAGCGGCATTCAGCGGTGAGAGCAATAAGAGATTTGTGTGAAGAAACAGATTGCCAAGCTTAATATTGCTGTTGAAAAAAGGTAAACAACAACCAGAAGTGAACCCGTGGCAGCTGGAAGAATTCAGAGACGGTTAAGTTACATTAGTATGTTATTTATTTTTTACATGGTTAATTATCAAAATACTACCTATTAACTGAATCTGGGTTGGTTTAAAGAAAAGAAAATAATAGATACAATCGTAAATACGATAAAATAACTTAATAATCATTAACCCTGAGAGAAAGAGTTTCTTTACATGTAGGCCTACTGTAAATAAAAAAAAAAACATAATAACAGTAGGTACATTTCTTAATTACCATACGTATAAATAACTACAACACATAAATGGCTGATCCAACGTGGACCAGATCTTAATTACAATACCAGTAAATAAATGTACAGTACAAATAATGGCGCCCATACGTGAAAGCAAAGATTTTCTTTAAACCAGCACCAAATAACACAATTTTGTTAAATTTAATTAGCATAAAAATTTCTTTATAATTAAATTAAGTTAAAGATTGTAAAATGGCTAAAAAACCAGAGCAACGATATGAATTAAGGAGTAACAGTGCTGAAGAGGAAGAAACTGAAATGGAAGTAATAGTAGAGGATGCCCAAGGGGACCAACCAAAGAAACCAAACCAACCAATGGATGCAAATTTCCAGGAGATGATGAGAATTATAATGGAAGGGAATAACAAAACCAGCGAAACATTATTGAAACAAATGAGAGTAAATAATGAGGAATTAAAGAAACAAATGAAGGAGGATATTGAAAAAGTGGACAAGAAAATGGACAGTAACCAAGAAGAGTTTAAACAAATGAAATTAGATAATGAAAATTTATTAAAACAAAATAAGGAGAAATTAAAGGAGACCATTCAACAACAAATAAATGGGGTGAATGATAAATTAGACGAGCAGAAGGCTGAAATCAAGTTTATATTACAAAATTATGAGGAAAGGAACGTTAGGCAATCCGCAAAAGTGAAATTGAATATAGAAACAATGAAAGAAATAATGAGTGATGAAAACCAGTCAATAGAAACAACGATAGAAGATGACAAGCAAAGTGTGGAAACATTGAATAAGATAACGGAAGAAGTAATAAATGATAACAAAACGGAGATAGAAATAATACAAACGATCAAAACAGGGAGCAAGTAAGTCAGAAAATAGAAGATAATGGAATAAAGAAGCAAATAATTAAGAAAACAGAAGAAAGAAGAATAACACATCCTAAGAAAATTAAAAATACACGAGAAGAATTGGAGATGATGAACAATGGACTGATTAATGTACTTAACATCCTAAGTACTGACTACAGAAGAACAAGTAATTTTAAAAGTAATAGAAGGTACTTAATAGAATATTTCAAAGGGAATCACAATAAAATAGTGAGAAAAAACGTCAGAAAGTCTATAGGTAAATTAAATATCACAGAAATAGAAATGTGTAGCAAACTGTCAGTAATGTCATCAATAATTCAAATACCATTAAAATACCTGTTCAATAAAATAAATAGGAAAGTGATTGATGTAGGCATAAATACAAATGAACATGTAGTATTAAAAGAATGGGAGTACAGGGTGACAGAGAGATATTTAATAAAAACAGAAATCATTAAGGACACTGTAGTAATCCGAACAATAAGGGTAAATGAAGTATTTGGCAACGGATGAACTAAATATAAGAAATATGGAAAGAAGGGACTGATTTTCTGGGTATTGACCAAAGCAAACTAATTGAACAAAGATTAGATTAATTATTAATACAAACGACATAATATGAAAGTTATTATGTATTAAGATGATATAACCCACCAATTCTAAAATAAGTAAGAACATCTTACCGGATAGTTAAGAGAAATTATTTTGAATCAATTAAGAAGAGAAAGACAGTTAATAACCATAATAATTATTTGAATAACCATTTTAATCAATATAATAACAATGATAAGAACAATTAAGACTAGTTACTATTTAAGAAGGGTAGAAATGAGTTAGATGAAGAAAGAATAGACAAATACAACTTACGATAATGATGAAATTGAGTACTTAACTGCATAATTAAAGGTGAATAAATAAATAAAAATGAAGATGAAGATAGAATCTAAAATATCATTGATTGACAGCACCAAGATGGAAATAATCCAACATGTATGTCGAATAATGTTAACCAGTTACCTGTGAATGATAGAATATTAATTGCAGTGATAAAACACCAGAAGTGAAACAGTAATGGAATGAAAATGTGAAGAGACCTCAAAGAAATCATGTAACAATCCCTTGAATATAAGTTTGTAGCGAAGGAGCTACCTTATAGATAATAATTATATGTATTGTGTTGTGATAGTGCAACTTTTATTTTTTCCTGGACAGAGATGAAGTTCCTCTGATCTCAGATGATATATTTAGGGAAAACAGCGGAGTAATGGAAACCAAGAGTGCCCCTCCGAATCCGAACCCATGTATAGTATTTAATGTTAGGGAACTATGGTATTTTAGGGATGACACAAATAACGAGGTAAAGAAATAAAAAATAAATATGACAATATGACTCAAGGTGTGAAAAGTAAGAAGAAATTAAGTGTTCCAACATGAAAACAGGAATATAATTAAAAGTAACCAAATAAATGATAGAATAACCCAAAGTGTATGAAAAATCGACATCAAGTTTTAGGTGCTAAGTTAAGATATGATATTTGTAAAAAAAGTCCAGGTAGCCAATGTCAGATATGAGGGAAGGTGGATAAATCATCAAGCAGTTAGAGCGTTAGAGCAAGTTTTATTGACATTTGTGGACCATTATCAACTAGTGATAGGAGATGTAGGAAATATATACTGATTATCATGGACAGCTATTAGGTTTACAAAGCATATCACATCATTAAAGCTGATACCCATATTATAATAAAAATAATTTTAAAAAAAGAAGAGAATTCTGAAATTAAGAACACACGAAATTTATGACCAGGATTGTGAAGGTGGGATTTAAAAGAAAAAATGTTTGTATTCATGTTTTTGAGTTTTTTAGCCATGAAACTAGGCACAATTGTTATTTTATACTTATTATTTTTTATGTAAAGCCAGTTGGTTTGATTAATGATATTTTAAGCCATAAATGAGTGTGTAAGATACGGTGATTCGTGATAGTGATGAACCATATTTGTTATGTTAATAAAAGAAAAAAACAATTTATGAAAAGAACTTTGTGGGATACAATTAGCTAATTAATCAGATGTTTAAATGTTAAGATTAGACTATGTTGATTATTTCAAAATATCATCTAAAGTTGTATCTGAAATTATGAAATAAGGGAAGGTATTATGTACTGCTGTTAAAATGCACACAGTACATAATAGGGAGATAATAAATTTTAAAAGAGAACGGATGCAGATTTTGTATTGAATGTAAACAAAAAAACATTGGGAATATCGACTTACTCAGTCAACATAGAGGTCGATTCCCATATGATATAAAATCATATTTAGTTATATGTTCAGAAAATAATATATGAAATTGAAATGAATGTTATAAGAAGAGTAAAGAGTAATAAAATTATATTTAATAAATAACCAATAGAATTACAAATATTAGAGTTAAAATAAAGATGTTAATAAGAAATAGAAAAATGATATATGTTTTAATAGGTATATGATAAACAGATGTAAAGAAATTAGGGAATTATCATAGTGGCAAATTGTTAAATTGTTAAGATTTGTTTTGTGTGGTGATGAAGGAAATATATTAGTCTTCAATTATATTTAATACAAGTAACATCATTAGTCTTCAATTATATCTGATAAAAGAAACGTTATTAGTCTAAAATTAAATATCTAATAGTAACTACATGAAGAATCTTAAATTATATTAAATAACAGTTGTACATCATAAAGTTAATGTAACATGGAAAATAAAATAAAGTAAAGGATTTTGAATCGTGATATCAGAGTTTGATTGTAATATTTAATAAATAAATAATAATACGAGACATATAACAATATCCTTGACAGAACGACGACAGAAGAGGAACATCTTGGACTGGAGAAGAGTTTAAGTGACCATAAAGGATAATTAAGTGTTCCGAGAAGACATCTGGGTTGCAGTAGTCCTGGAGAGCGGCATTCAGCGGTGAGAGCAATAAGAGATTTGTGTGAAGAAACAGATTGCCAAGCTTAATATTGTTGTTGAAAAAAGGTAAACAACAACCAGAAGTGAACCCGTGGCAGCTGGAAGAATTCAGAGACGGTTAAGTTACATTAGTATGTTATTTATTTTTTACATGGTTAATTATCAAAATACTAGCTATTAACTGAATCTGGGTTGGTTTAAAGAAAAGAAAATAATAGATACAATCGTACGATAAAATAACTTAATAATCATTAACCCTGAGAGAAGTAGTTTCTTTACATGTACAGGTAAATAAAAAAAAAAAACATAACAGTAGGACATTTCTTAATTACCATACGTATAAATAACTACAACACATAAATGGCTGATCTAACGTGGAGCAGATCTTAATTACAATACCAGTAAATAAATGTACAGTACAATATATATATATATATATATATATATATATATATTATAACGGAACCAAATATTAACTATTTGGGGTTATATGTTTACCGCATGCTGAAACCATATTTAAATAAAAATTAACAGTTAAAACTCCATTTGAATGTAGCGCATTGAAAATAATGCTGTGTAAAGCAACGCACACGTGGTCGTTATGTAATCAGTTCGCTGTACAAGGAAGCGACCACACCCAAACTGTTAATTATTAATATCTCGGAAACTAATAAATAAAGGCGAAATCTAACATAGCCAAAATGTTTGCCGAGATATTAATGATGACGTGTGCAAATTTGATGCAATATAATTAACAAATGTAAGAGTTAATTAAAATAATTAAATAACTTCTGTTAAAATAGAGTTACAGTAATGAGATTTTAGTATGTTATAAAGATAATAATTTGTGACAGATTGTATATTTTAGATTTCACACAACTTGATTTGCAACCAAGTTATTGCAAAATTAAATAAGTACAGGATATCCTTAGCGACAAAGTGGTTCCGCCGGTTAATTATATATTAGATAATAATTCTATTCTCCGTCTGTGGGAACCAGACTTCATTCTCACGGACTAAGGGAATTCTAAATTTTATGTGGTAGGGAGAGTGTTTCGACCAATGAAATCATTTCATGCAGCCCCGGCCAGTGCGATGTTTTCTGGTGGAAAAATCACTCTTCTGTCAGTACTCACGAAGTTAAGACGTAGTCCTTCGATCGTCTAGTAGCCAAAGTGGTGAAGATCAACAAGAAGACTCTACGTGGTCAACACACACGCAATTACGAACACACTAACTACAGATCATCTGTATAGCTCGTAATTGCTACGTAAAGGCGAGAGACTCTTCAAGACATCAACCAAGCTTATTGTGTACTACCAGTTAGTCATAAGCACGCAAGAGATCCACCAGACTTCAAGACCAGACTTCAAGAATACAGCAGAGAGGCCGTCTAAATCATTGGTTAACAGCTGACGAGCAGAGCGACCGCCCGAACGAAGCACACACACACACACACGCTGACGTGCAACGTGCAAATCGACGGAGAACAGGAAGCAGTTCCAGCAGACAACAGCAGACGTTAAAATATTCACAAACAGCAGGGAAGCAGAGTGTTGCCGAATTTTGAACTCCACGACCGAATCCAGCAGTTCTAAGCAGATTACTTTCTCTAACCAAGGACTCGAATCGACGAGGGACAAATCGGGACGACATCCTCTTCAGTAACAGGAAAGCAAAATCCACTTATTTATTTTTCAGATCAAATTTTCTATTTTTCAATTAAAACATTGTAATTCAAATAATTCAGGTGCCAAACAAAAAGCAAAGACTCTAGTAATTAAAAAGTAAATTCGTTGTGATAATCTGTATAGCAGTTTAAGGCTTTAGTAAGTTATAGTTAAGAAATAGAAGTAGTATAAAAGCGCTATACAAATCTTAACTGACAATCTAATCTTAGATCATACTGCAGTAGATCAGAAGTAGAATCACTAGAAATGAAATAACGTGAACTAGACTGTCACGTCTAATTTATTTTAACTAATTATGCAAATTAATTTTAGAGTTTTATATTTTGTTTCATGAACACGTAGATTCAAATTAATTAAATAAATTTAATTAAATTCAAATCAATTAATAAAGTCAAATTTAAATTGCAATTAACTCGCAAAGAACGAGTTCAGTTTCTTTCAACTATTAGACAATCGAAAAACATCGATTCATTGTATAGACTATAAGAAAATTCATAAGATTATAACCATTCTATTCTTGTGTGTTGTTGGTGTAATAAACAACGTTTTATTACCCCATATAACAGTGTTTTATTGTTGTACGATAAAGCCTACCAGTCTCACAAAACTCTCCCCCTTTAAAGTAACCCATTTCGTGTGTTGTTGTAATAATTTGAGATTACTAGCTTGAGAACTTCAAATCCAAAATCCACACGCCCTAGTCGGAAGAATCTGCAAGATCAGACAGCAGGTGGGTACTCACACACAACATTACATTACAATAACGCAAAGTAGAAGTGTAGTTATAATATATATATTAGATAGATTGTCTTACAAATTGTGTACTAGTACTATCGTTTTACCTTTTGCCTTGAGACTTTTGTTTAATAAACGAATACATTGCTTTTACATTCCTCATTAGTCTTGTTCAGAAAACGAACACTTACTGTGTCCACATTCAAAGTTACAGAATGCTGTAAACAAACAGTTAATGAAATTATGATACTCAAAAATCGCTAGTTGTAATTAGTGACAATTAACACGAATATGTATAAACACAAAACGTTGAAAAATATTACTTCAATTAGTTTTACTATCCGGAATGATAGTATACCAACGTATAATGTATGAAAAATATCAACACGGGATGAATTCCAATTAATATTGTTGCAGTTACGTATAAAACAGAATAAAACTACTAGTACCGTCGAATATATTGTTGACCGTGTAATCTAGTAATGAACGAACTTTACGAGCCTTCAAAATATCATGCAGGCAAATTCTTTGTGGAGTGAATTCTTTTGTGCGTCACTGATGACCTTGACAGTAAAGTAAGTGTAGACAAAAAAAATAAATAAAGAAGAATTTAATCTCCTTCTCCTTCTCATCCTTCCCCTTTTTCATTATCATTATCATCATCATCATTTTCTTCTTCTCCTTCTTCTTCTTCTTCTTCTTCTTCTTCTTCTTCTTCTTCTTCTTCTTCTTCTTCTTCTTCTTCTTCTTCTTCTTCTTCTTCTTCTTCTTCTTCTTCTTCGTTTTCTTCTACGTCTTCTTCATCATCTCCTTCTTCTTATACTTCTTCTTTTCCTGTTCCTGAAGAGTGAGATATTACTTATTCTACTCAAAACTTTCGACAATTTCTTTATATTAATTCTAGTAAATTGCTGCCTTTTTTGTGTTATTAAAAAGCGCTTGTCTTGAATTCTGTCAACCTTCATTTCTCTAAATGACACAATCATTAATTTTTATATTCGCCAATCTTATAGTAGTTTATTATCTATAGTGACATTCACTGCACTTATCACTGTAACGCATTTGAGCTGATCGTTACATCTCTGTGCATTGTTACCTAAACAATTCGTAGAAATTGCTATGGCGATGTAAACGTTTATCATGACTGAACATAACATAACAATAATTTATTAGCCCAGTAATATTTTGTTATTAAAACTAATTTTCCGTTAAGGTATTTTTTTGCGAATTTCGCATACAACAGTTTCTTCATGTACTTGCAATAGTGCAAACAGTATCAAGAAGCTGAATGAGTCTGCTTACTTTAGGAAGTGGACGCGCTGTTGCGTGTTTAATATAAGTTTTCTCACTACACACTGGGCATTGCAGTCGTGACTTGGGAAGCGAGTCACATTTGTTTCCCTCCTGGTATTTTTCAGTTTAAAAATAGAAATAATCTGTATGACGTCGCGCCCGTCGCTATGGTTACCATAGTTAATGGCACCGTTGACTTAATCAGATCTACAATTACGGTACATGATACTCCCGTTTGTATACTACTGACTGTTTTATGTTGCAAGGACACCGCCATCACTTCGCCACGTCGAGTTAAAAATACTCTCTTTTGGATAAAATCAAAACATTCGCATGTAATAACTGTTACGAAGATTGCATTGATCGTAGCTTTTAAACAGTGGAATAAAGTTTTGAACACCAGAGCATCGAAACAATGTTTATCAACACTCATAAAAATGAGAACAATCAACATTTGTGTTGTGATAGTTTAACTATAAATATCTCATACGCACTGCACACTGCCAATTAATGAATGTCACCAAATTAAATAAACTAGAAACGTGGCAACATAAATAAGCAATTGAATATTTAATGTTTGCACTAATACCGGTCTCTAATAACATTCTAAATGCTTGTATTAAAAGCTAATTCACTAATTCACGGTAATGAATACCTGCAGACTGTATTTCGTATAAAGAGTCATGATGGTGTCGCGAAATAAATCCGGGTAAATATTAAATCGAGAGTGTAAACGTGATTCGGGCTTCCCTAGAATAGGCAAGCATCTGCTATATGTCCATAGACAGTACAAGAACACTGTGTCTATCTGATTACTCAACTGGACGTATGTCATTTACTCGTGATATTTTCTATACAGTATTTTAAAGGCATAAGGGAATTTACCTAGAACTTTGTCTACATGCTGGAGCTCTCTGATCAACGAACGGGGTACAGTCTTGTCACATACACATTAATCCACTTTAAGCATACTTTCATGTTTGGTTTGCCGTGCGCGTATGTGCTTAACCTTCATGCTTTTTATAACATTTGGGAAATACCATTATTTAAACATCAATCATGCCTTATGCACTCTTTAAAATCAGTAAACTTAAAAAACGTAGAAATATAAAAAAATAATTAATGATAATGTGATGTATTTATAATATACTTACACTCATTGTTTCACTAATGGTACATATAATTTCAATTTTCTATTGTATTCTTTTTTATTTTTTATAGGCTAAAGGTACCATATATATGATGTGTAATACAATTTTTTATTATTCACATTCTTAAAACGATCGATTTCGGTCATAGACCATCGTCAGATTATATACAGCACATTTGCGGTCACAATATTGTAAAACACTACTGAGTACTTACAATCACTACTTACCTCAGTAGTGTTTTACAATATTGTGACCGCAAATGTGCTGTATATAACCTGACGATGGTCTATGACCGAAATCGATCGTTTTAAGAATGTGAATAATAAAAAATTGTATTACACATCATATATATTGTACCTTTAAGCTATAAAAAATAAAAAAGAATACAACAGAAAATTATAAAAAAATAATTTTTGTTTGTTTCTATACGTTAATAAATTATATAATATTAATAATAATAATAATAATAATAATAATAATAATTTCGTTGTCCCTGCTTTCTGTGCAACCAAAAACATTATCTGATTTACTACGTGTGTTAATAGTGAAAGATTCCCTTTAATCTGTCTCTCAGTAATTCAATATTCTTGTTAAACCTTCTTGTTGTGATTACATTTTCTCTGGCAATCCTCTTGCTCGGTTCAGAAATGTTAATCCATACAGACGCAGATACCAGAAATAAAAATCTTTTAACAAAAAAGATCTTGTAAAGCTATCCACTTCTTTATTTCAGCCCAGAATACTTTAATTAAGTTGCATTCTTGGTGATACCGTGCAAAAATGATAACACGTTGTCATTCCGCAGCTAAACTTTCATCTATGACGAAACGAATAACGAATATGCCGCTGCTTGTTCTGATATATTTGGTCTGACTCGTATAGTTCAAAGCTTAACGTGTTCTCGATATTAATTGATGACTCGTTGGGCACTTGGTGAAACATATTAATACAAACGTTTTTAAAAAATATATAAACACTTGGTACGTTTCACAGAAGTCGAAACAGCTGTCAGAGTTAAATAAAAACTGTGAAACGTACTAAGTGTTTACACATTTTTTAAAAAACTTTGTATTAACGTGTTCTGCCTGAATAAACACTGTGATTTTCTAACCACGATTTCGTTTCAACTTTCTTAGAATACGAACTGGGCGTTCGCCTATTTTGAGAAATCATACAGCGCGTTGTTTACTACCAACAAGAGCTTTCTGGTTAGTTAAGTATTACCTTTTTTTTTGTAAACATTTTAAATAGATTTTTAAACTAACTTCACGACTATAACTGCCAGCACTTTAGCTTGTTTTTCACGTCGTGAAACAGACCAAAGTGTAGTCTATTTAACCTCTCGCGTAGACCGTAGGTTGTTGACGTTCTGACTAAGGCACTTTAATGTCGTCAGGATGTCTTTTCTTTCAGTGACCAACTTTTAAAATTCGTGTGACCATTATGAAAATTTCGACATTTTGGACTTTTGACCCGTCTCGTTTTATATATTTGTAGATCTAGTTTAAATTTACAGTACTGAATCCTGTGGGTCTTCAGTCAAAACAGATGTACTTGTTTCCGCTTTTTCAACTTAAACCCAATTGATTTTAAAATTTCATTTCAGCTATTTTTATACCTGAAAACAACGGAACATTTATTCTTCGTATTGTTTAAATAGCAGCCATCCTTACTATTTCTTTTATAAATTTGTTACAACGTTACAACGTTGTTTAAGACCTGAAGATGTCAGTAATGACGAAAAGCTTAGTCGAACAATAAAAAATTATAGCAGTTAGCAAATTCATAAAAGAAATAGGAACATTTATTGTATTAGAACACACAGAGTTCTTAAATGAACACACAGAGTTCTTAAATGAACATATAGAGTTCTCAAATGGTACTAAAGTCATAATAACAGATTGCTACTAAATATACACCAAGCCCTTAGAGAAGAGTGTAGGATCTAATTGACTAAAATTAGGTCATTTTGTCTAATTCTATTTCTTGTAATATTATTGATCAAATACGAGATAAAACCACTACAGCGGTAAAAATTAAAAACGTTCAAGTCTGTCGAAAAAGTTATACAAGTGAATTCCAAAACGTTTTGTAATGTGAATTCGAAAAGTATTTCTTTCTGCAAAACAATTTTTGTTTTGTGTTAGTGTAGGTGATAGCGTTACTATATCGTTTGTCTTTTGGCAGTTTCTGAGAATTCTTAGAACTCGATTTCTCTAGGCACTTGACATTTTCTTCAGCGACCTTAAATCGATAAACAATAGGGTTTTATCCTTAACTTTGTGATGCAAAGGAATCGTAAAGACATATTATGCAGGCGTCGACTCCTACTATGCAGCGTTAATATCTGGTATTCTTTAAACTACTCTCTTAGCATTTTATTAAACTATTTAAGTTAATATACTATTTATAAAAGTTTAAAATCGTTCGTTGTGTCTATTAATATTTGACTAAATTGATAGATTGGAATTAATTAAAAATAATAATCCAAGATTTTCAAAATTTATTTCGCCTAATTTTATTTCATTTTAGCCTACGACTTATGATAGAAAAAATTAACTAATTAATCATAATTTTATTTATATTTACTAATACCTTTTTTGTAATTTACAGTGTATAAATATACTTTTAACAAATCTTGATAAGTAAAAGTATGCATAACAGAAAGAGAAATTATCCTTACATACATAGGCATTTAATAAGTATTGCACTACAAACCAGGTAAGAAAGGTTAGAAATTTTTTTAACAGTCTTGGGGAAAAAATTATATAAATTTTTTAGACATACGCCAGTGCCCAGCAAGATACACATACAAAAACATACGGTACTGTACCTTTATGCGTACCCGCAGTAATTTTCGATATTTCGATTATGAAATTTTTTGGCTTCGATATGTAGTGAATATCGCACATAATTTTGTGTCTTTGAATTATATAAATTTTAAATTCGTATGTTGCAAAATAGTTGGCTGGCGATTTCAATTAGTTTTGTTTGTCATTTTTTTTAATGGAAAATGTTTGTAGCAGTAATGTATCACAGCCGCGTGCCTGTGACGCCAAAAGTTGATGTTGTTAGGTTAACATGGGAACCAAAAATCTACTGCGGGTACGGATAAAGGTACATTTTCAAATACACTTACACCTTTAAAACATGAAAATAATAATTTTATATACCAAGAGTTATATCCCTATAGTCGTTTATGTTTTACAGTGATGTACGTATGTCTGTATCGATGTTTACTATGTCTGTGATGATACTATCGATGACAGTATGTCTGTATCGATGTTTCTTTTGTGTTTGTATGTCACGTCGTCTCCACTTTCATGCATCGTTGTGGAAACTAATGGACAGTTTCAGCTGTAACAAGCGGTCCGTGTTGCGAAAATAAAAAAACCAAGTTTTAAAGTGAAAACTATTAAAATAGTATTTTTTAATATCGTCAAAAAATTTGTTACTCAGAAATGTTTATAATAAACGAATTTGTCTGGGGAGTATTAACACAGTCACTTAGTGGAGAGTTTGATAAAGGGAGAAAGGACAATTGAAATAGTATTGCACAACGGTCTCACTGATTGCCGTATGGTACAGTGGAAAACAAAGTACAAGACACCAATGAAGTTACTAAAATCTAGCTTAAATTATAACAATTAACAGTTTGTAATCAACGAGTTATTCAACTAGATTATACTCGTACAATAAATCAAATTAAATTTACCCACACGCAATAATAGTGTCAACTAATAGAGTCCCGCACAGTTATATAACACAATAACACTTTGCCACAATACTTTGAACCTTACTTGAATAAATTTCCACTTAAACGCACCGAGTAATCGCCGACATAAAACTGAACTGACCGTCGCTGGATGATTGTATTTATATCCCGCTGAGATGCCAGAATAAGATGTCACTTTTGAATGACGTGTTAAACAATCGCCTGTTACGGGCGCTCTCGAATCCACTGGAAACAGTGTCGTGTCTGGCCTTGAACACAGTGTGCGCGGAACGGTGAGGTCTGGAACAGCCTCAATTGTTGACTCATGATAAGTGTCACGTAATTGTCTTTCATCTCGAAGTAGCAGCAATATGTACGCGCACACACATTACAGCTGAGCTAGCCGACATATTTGTAGAAAGTTAAGTATTCGTAACAGTATTTTAATATCTAGAGAAAATTTGTTACACACAAATATATATAACAGACAAATTTATTTTGGTCTATTAACACAGTTACATAGTAGGGAGTTTGATAAAGTGGGAAGGAATGTTTTGAAGAAACTAGTGACGAAATCTGTGGCAAAATAGTCGTTATTGTGGCTAAACAGTGTGTGTTTTAGTTAGATAGGGTTCAACATGTGTCATTACGCTTAGTTTGTTGGTCGTTATTGAACATTTTGTCGGAGGTTATCGATGTTTGACTCGTTTGACTTTATCTTCTGCGCTTCTGTAAACAAAAATATAAATATAACAGTACAAATTACTTTTATAAAATAGTACGATTACTACAGTAACGACGTTTCGTTCACTAGTCACTAAATATCATGTTAGAGTCTTTCAAGATGACAAGATTTAATAAAACGGAAATGGCCTGTAGTCTGACTAAATGGAATCTCTATTTTGTCCTACTCCCAGTTTTATCTACTTAACTATGAAAACGCTTAATCAACGTCTTTAAATTGTTATTATGTTGCAGACTGCAATTAATAGATTTAAAATCACCGATAGTTTCCCGTTTGATGTGAATGTGTTTTCAAACCATTATTTTTCTTTTATAAAATTGCTAAACTGCTATAATTTTTATTGTTTAGACAAAGCTTTTCGTCATCACTGACATCTTCAGGTCTTAAACAACAACAACAACAACAACGTTGTTTAAGACCTGAAGATGTCAGTGATGACGAAAAGCTTTGTCTGAACAATAACAATTATAGCAGTTTAGCAATTTTATAAAAGAAAAGTAAGGATGGCTGCTAATTTAAACAATACGAAGAACAAACCATTATTGTTTGTTCCGTCCCTAAATGCAACGAGACCTCTGAAGTTGCTCAGCCAGCGAAAAATTGAGGTGTTCAACTATCTGTTGTTTGAGAAGAACAACATCAAGAATACTCTCCCGATCAAGCAAGTTTCAGCCTCTACATGTAAACTATTATTAGTCACTCTTACATTGACTACATAGTCATTTGTAGTTGTGAGTGTACTATTGTGTTACTTTTTATTCATTTAACGGAACACTATCACGTCATTTGTTAAACTTCTTTAAATAGAACAGAATCGTCCAACCATGCGACTTAGAATTTGTAGAAGACAAGTCAATTTGAATTCGTGTCCGAGAAATATGATCTAGAAGCTGCAGAGAATATGAGAAAACAAACCCTGAAATCTAAGAAACCAGAAAAAAACTTACAACACAAGTAACTCTTGTAAAGAGACAAAAGTAAGGAGAACCGCAGCCAGATTGTTTAAAGGGTTACTCAGGAATAAAAAGAAAGGAAAATTATGTTCCGACAACTTAAGCTCAGAGGAACAAACTGACGATACTTCGTGTTTTTACCTGATAAAATATTTTCCGCATCTGCTAACCGTAAAGGATGGGTCTACAGTGTAAAACTGGGCACATGCACTTACCAGTAGAGCTAAAAAAATGTAAGTATTTTGTATATGAAAATTGTGCTTAATTTCTGTTACATTTTATTTTTGTATTTTAATGGCTTTATCATTTTTTATTTTTTATTATAAAGATTGAAACTGTTAAAACTGTTTCAAATTTGCTTGGTGAATTTTTTTTTTAAATAACGATTTACTAAATACAAGTATATTTTGTTATAAGAACGTTAGATAAATTATTTTTTAACATGTGTCATCTGTATATATGTGTTTAAAGTAAATCAGTAAATATCGATAAACTGAAATTAAAATTCATAAAACAAAAGGTGTCTAACTTTTAAAATAGTAGCCCTCGTTTCCAAATCCGTAATGTAATTTTTTATAGCTGGATTTCGCCTTTTTGTTACTATTTCCACAGCGTATGCATTTGTAGTAACTAAGACTGTATGTTTATTAAATTTTACGCAAACGTTTACTCTCCGTTTTATGACATTGGCTTATAAATACGGAAAGAAATCACTTCCTTCATAAAATATAGTTATCTGAGAAATCAATTTGCAAATATTGTCTACAGTATACTATAATCTACTGTATGTACTGTAGTTTATTGTAATTACACAAAGACTACTAGGATTCCTGTTTTGTTTAATTCTCCTTGCAATTTGTAAGCATTGATAAATTGTAATTCCGTTATATTCGCGTAGGTAATGTTTTCGTAATAACCTCTGACTTTCCTCGCTAAACTCACACTAAATTCCTCACTAAATTTCTCTTTATGTATTCAACGGCGTAGCTTCTGAATACATCTTACTATATAAAGGTTTAGCATTTATTACATTTTAAGACTGAAATATTGTTCTCTACCGTGAAAAACGAGATTCACTGAACACGAATCGATAAGAATTTATGTGACAAAATTAAAGGATTTTTGAGTGGGCGTTTGTCTGTCAGTCTGTGTATCTGAACAACACAATATTCTTTGTAGAGCTTATTAAGTCAGGTTAATTATAATTTTCTTTTAATGTTAGGCATATGTACTGATATATGTTATTATTGTAAGAGATGCAATCCAATGTATTACATATTTTCAGTAACGATTATATTGTATTGGACTGTAACCTCTTCTACTTCTTCGTTATTAATGTTTTAGCTTAAACCTGTTAACATTTCTTCACGACAGTACTGTAGGCCTGACGTACGACACCCCGCGTTAGGTTGACTCGAATATCCACTGAAGATGGCAGCCAGTGGTGCTGCTGAAACGTTTGGTTTTGGTAAACCTTGGACCACGGCCAAACAGCCCGGTAGATATACAACTAACACCGGCCGTGAAACCCTTAGAACGTTATTAATAGAGTTAGTCTCACCATGTATTCATCCATGCCTTGGAGTGTTTCGTTTGGATCGGGCTGCCAGTTTTAAGAATTTTAAGATTACAAGTACGACTTTATTTTAAGTTTTCTGTACATTTTCTCTTGTACTCGTGTGTGCACTTACTTTACTATTCGGGTCCTTGCAAATTCGCTCTTGTTGTGCTAAGTTCCGTCCCCTCGTCGCTTCGTGTATATCCTGTTAACTTCCTTAGAAACTCCATGTCTGCTGTTTTTGTTTTGTGTTTTTTTTTTTTATACCATTGAATCTACTACCTTACGGAATTCACAGCATGGCTATAGCGTAGTAGGATTTCATCGTATTATTGTCCTATACTTAATATCTAACTGCGTAATTGATGTAAGTAAAATTCTTATTTAACTTTTGCGTTCTCTCTTTAGAAAATTGTAACGAATTTTAAGAAGCAGGATGCATTAGAGTCTAACGTAGATTTTCTGGCAAAATTATGATTTTCTGTTTTCCTTTTTAAAATATTTTATGGGTTATTCTGAACATTTTTGTATATACTGTAATACATGGACATTGGAATGCGTGTTGATTTTGAAATTAATTGTTTTAATTAACGCTGCACTCCTGCGTGGCCTGACCTTGTAACGAAAATTGTAACGAATTTTAACAAGCTGGATGCATTAGAGTCTAACGTAGATTTTCTGGCAAAATTATGATTTTCTGTTTTCCTTTTTAAAATATTTTATGGGTTATTCTGAACATTTTTGTATATACTGTAATACATGGACATTGGAATGCGTGTTGATTTTGAAATTAATTGTTTTAATTAACGCTGCACTCCTGCGTGGCCTGCCCTTGTAACGAATTTTAAGAAGCTGGATGCATTAGAGTCTAACGTAGATTTTCTGGCAAAATTATGATTTTCTGTTTTCCTTTTTAAATTATTTTATGGGGTATTCTGAACATTTTTGTATATACTGTAATACATGGACATTGGAATGCGTTTTGATTTTGAAATTAATTGTTTTAATTAACGCTGCACTCCAGCGTGGCGCTCCATAACCTTGATGTTGTTAATTCCTGGTTCAAATATAAACGTTCAATAATTTTATGAAGAAAGTTGTGTTAGTGGTTACAATCACAAACATAATTAACACTGTTGCACACCGCTATAGAAAAATTATTCCGTTTAGCGCTTTCAAGCTTCACAGCTCATCGTCACAGTGGTGTGCAACAGTTCAACAATTACTGAAAAAAAGTTCATCCACAAAAGCTCATTCCCAGCCGCATTCATAAATAAAATAAAACCAATATTTAGGGACCTGTCTAATCTAATGTTGCTGCGCAGATATCTTCGTGGGAAGAGAATCCCATGAACACAACAAATGCTTGAACACTGCAACCTGGTTACGAATTCCAAAACGTGACTTTTTACGCGTAGATACAGACACATCAAAAATAGATGTTTGGGATGCATTGGTGACTTATAACTATAGTTATTTACGAAGGGTAAAAGTATTTCAGGTTCTTACTTTTTATGGAGTTTGAAATTAAAATAAGAATATTTTTAAAACATTTTAATTAGGTTTTATAAAGACTGTTAAAAAAAAATATAAATCCATACGTATTCTTACAATAAGGTAAAATGTGGTCTTCGTTAAAAGTAAAGGCTATGTCTATTATCTGTGAAAAATTTGAATGTGTTGTCTCAAATTGTGTCTGAGAAAATGGTATATTAAAATTCAAAATTTAATATTGTTTTAAATGGGACGTCAGATTACCCTTATACCTTTCTATTTGTTGTTCGAAAATAACTGATTTTCATACTATGGATACCTTGGCGTTGGTCGTGTTAGGCGATATTCTTCTTCTTCTTCACTACCTCTTGAGCTATAGCCAGTTTCGACTTCACAGAGTCTCTAACCATTTTTTTCCAAGGTCTTCCACGATCTCTCGTCCCCACTGGCCTATATTCAAACGTTTGTTTAGGAATACGCGTGTCTACCATGAATTCCACGTGGGACGTCCAATTCTGCCTGTATTCCTTTATTCTATTTAGAACAGACTGTAACTTCAGGTCTTATCTTATGTTGTCGGTTCATCTACATTGTTATCCTAATTGTTAACTATCAAAAAAAATCTCATAAAAATATTTATTTTGGGATTTTTCATTGAGAGCAATAATCAGCTTACTGCCAATGAGAAATCGTATTAGATATTTATACGTTTAATTTCTAAGTAGTAAAATAGGTTTAAATAAATTTTAGTAAATATTAAAAACGTATGATAATAACGATGATTTAATAAATATTGAATTACGAAATTGATAATCTACAATAATCTACAATTGATAATCTACAATAATCTACAATTGATAATCTACAATAATCTACAATTGATAATCTACAATAATCTACAATTGATAATCTACAATTCTTCCGCTCAACATTTTTTTTCAAGTTTTCTAGACAGTCAGAGGCAAATAAAATCTCAGTTTTTACAGTCAAGTTCAGATTTTGTTAAACTATTAAACACTTTTAAGATGAGTTTTATCGTTACTTCAATTTGCACTTTTAATCTTTCTTACTTAAGTAGAAACAATTTAATATTGTTGTACCTTTTTACACGGACAAAGAGGCGTTTATCAGAGCACAATAAAAAACACTTTTCACAGAAACCAGTGCAGTAAATAAGGTTAGAGTTAATTGTTTCCAGTACTACACGTTTAACGTAATAAATATAGACGACTAAGTCCGCTGGGCGTAGTTGTCGGTTCAGATTAAAACGAACGTAGAGCAGGAGACTAGACAACCACCTGCTGAGACGTGACAGGAGTAATACGGTATTCATTACCTATTTAGTTGACAATTTTCCTCTACAGACAGTGGTGATATTTCAAATAATTTTCCAGTAAAGTTAATAAACAAGTTTTGTTTTACTTATTTTAATATTAACTAAATACAGTTTTACAGTTTGCATAACTTGTAACACTTAGGATACTCACGATTTTTCCTACATTTCATAATATTTCCTGCGACGATTAGCTAACATTTACTGTAACATATAAAATCTTATAAACCTTAAAAAATCTTAATTCTTTCTTTCTAAATTAAGGTAAACAAATTTACAACATAATGATGTTTAATATTTGTTAATAAATTGAAAATAAATGTATTTTTAGGTATAATAAAAGTTTTACAAAAGTTTGCGGCAGTGTGCATTAATAAATGTTACATAAATATACACTAATTGAAATTAAATTAATTATTTAGCTAAACAAGTCACCAGACAAATATATATAACAGATATTTATTAATAATGACGTCATAAATTTTCTACAGAAAAATTTAACTATAATTTACCATGGGAGATTTTCTGTGAAAACATATGATTCATATTTGCAAAAAGAGGAACATAAAATACAAAAGTGCTCTGATCTGTATTTTTTGTCATCAACTAAACATGTGAGAGACTCGCATATTCCAGGTCACGCAGGTCGCAGGTTTTATGTAATTAAATTTCTAGAGAAACAAATAGACATGCCCGCAGAAAGCGCGAATAACGTATCGAACGTGTTAGAACTCAAAGAAATAATGGAGGCTTTTTCTTACATCCTTACACGATGAGTGAACTACATCTAAAAACTACTCTTACCGAACGAAGAACATCCACCGTAGTATATATTTAGAGATTAGTTCCTTTGATTCCATAAATAATTTTTTTTTTCTCTTGAGCGTATACGAATCTTTTACATTGTGAAGAACACTATGCATAACCTGATTCCTGCCATTTGCATCCTGTTACTTTTATTCTTCAGTTTACATGTTCGGCTAAACTTATTATATGATTGTTTGGAAAATACATATTTAAATATATCTTTTTAATAAGCGATCAGTAAGAATATGTCTTTAACTTTTACAGCATTAAAGGCTCAGTAATAACGTCTCCCCTTTTGCTTTAAAACTTGTTTCATTTTTTAAACAAAGGACTCTAAAGTAACTTAATAAAAAATCTTTGAACAAATACGGGAAGAGACTGAACATAAAGGTAAACTGAAGTGATGCTCGCTGGATATCAAGCATACCAAATTTTCATTAAAACAGAAGGCGTAGTGTTAAATTAATTACAAACTGCTAGAGGAATAGGTTAGAATAAGGTAACTGTGAAAACAATGAAATGAATTAATTACGTTCAATGAAAAGGAAAAGCTTCTTAAATTACATGATACAGATGAAAGGGTAGAAAGGAACCACTGCAACCTTTTATGCAACCACCAACCAATCCGGTTTCTCTGCTGAAGTTGCAATACGACAGTCTGTTCATAGCTAGGCTGACCTAAATCAGTAACAACCCAACATCTACACAAGAACGCAAACAACAGTACTCGCTCCCACAGTGCAGTTCGTTGGTTTTCGTTGGTGGTGGTGTGGTGAGAGCGTGTTTTAGTTAAGAGTCGGTTCAACATGTGATATTTGTTGTTACGCTCAGTTTGTTTGTCAGTATTGTGACTTTTGTTTTAATACTTGTTTCATTTTTCTCAGCATAAAATCTTTCAGTGGCCCAGGCAGAGTAAGATGTCTGATTCAACCTTTACCCACCATCACAGTTGGTACACATAAACCGGTATTTTGAAACAACTATCCTCTGCCCAACAAGCTCACGAACTGCACAATTTTATTTGATACAGAAATTAGTTATACAGAGGGCGGGTCCTTATGTATAAATAAGTGAAAGGTCAGGCATTGTGCACAGTCCTGGTCGATGCCACATCATATCATGGGCGAAAAGTTTGTTCCCGAGAAAAACACAACTTTTGTCAAACCAAACAGGAAACTTGTTATAAGCAGTGAAACGAGAGAAAGTTTACAAGCCATTCAAAAATAATTACAAATATAACTGTGTAACTAAATTATAAATCAGTTATTTTCTCTATGTTAGCAGTTTTCATAACAACTTTGTCAAATTTTGTTGCTTCCCTGCTATATAAACTTTTTCCTCGAACGAGGCCTTTCGGTTTCGCAACCATTATCAAGTTCTTCCTGTTGTTGTAGGAAGAACTTGATAATGGTTGCGAAACCGAAAGGTCTCGTTCGAGGAAAAATTGTATATAGCAGGGAAGCAACAAAATTTGACAAAGTTAAATTATAAATATATATTCTCAAATTCGTAGTGACCGTCAATCAATGGATTTTTCGGTGAAGGGTTTGTGAGGATCGGTAAAAACTATAACATAAATTTTAATTTATTTGTGTCGACGTTTCGACAATGCTTAGTGTAGCGTCACACTTACCGTTTTCGACGCTGCGTTTTAGAACGGTGAGTTTTGTCACCAAACGCAACACATTGTATCAAATGTAGTCGGTCACACTTGGCGTCCTGCGTTTGCGTCTGCGATTGTTATTGTTATAATAAGGATCTGTGCATGCATAAAAAATAAATGTCAAACACAATAGAACAATTATTTGAGTGAACGTGTTTGTGTATCTAAGTGTGTGTGCGTGAAGCGCGCGCGCGTATGATTGTATCCTTGTATATGTGAAGGAGTTGAGATAGTTTGTTTTACATCATCAAATGTTTTCTTTAAAGACAACGAAAAAATTATAATATCACTGGACTTAATTTATGCAATATTAGAATTTAAATTACTTATAACGTAATGGTATTGTAATTAATTATAAAAGGAGTCATCAACAATTAAATACTAGAATTGGTACAGAAAAGTTTATACATATACCTGTCAACAAATAGTACAGTAAAATATATTACAGCTAAATGCAGATTATAGGGCTGTTTAATTATATAATTAGCTTCAATTATGTAATATAAATATAAAATAAATCACAGGACAAAACGCAGGTTACAGGATATTGTGACACCTCTTTCTGTGAGTAGAATATAAAATATATAAATATTTATGCTTTCCATGTTAATTTTCAAAAAGCATTAATAATCGATATGCCTCTAAACTTTTCATGAAATTTTCATCTGTGGCATCTGTGGTATATGAACTGACTTTGTGCAAATGCTCAGAAGTTTATACGCGCGTAATACCTGACGAAGCGGTGAGAAAAAGTTGTAAATATAAATATACCAATTATTAAGTAAAATTACAAGTAAATTTCAAGGTAATTTTTACGTTGCATTTACACACTTATAATTCAGTGCTGCTTAGGATGCAGGCACGATTCTACGTGGAATAACAAATTTCTAAGTTTAAAAATCAAAATAAGACATAACAAAAGTACCTATACTGGGTTACAAGCAAAAGCAAAGCCAGACACAGCAACAACTGAAAGACAAAGACAGACCGCTGACATGAGGACTTGAGGGAGGATATTAGACAGTAAACATACCGAAACAGAGTAATAATAAATGTGAACGGTCTACACAAACACAAAATCATTTGCATACTGGATAAAAAGGCAACAATACCTTTAAGACATGTTTGTGTATATAAAGTACTCAAAATTAACTTTAATAGAAATAGAGATTACGGGAAAATGAATGCTTGACAATTAAGGAGTGGAAAAAAACTCTTTTGATACTCTTAGCTAAAAGGGAAATATATAATAACTTTATTTATATTTTGTATCCTAGATTCTATAATCGTTTGCCCACTCACATAAAAAAGAAAAACAAAAACATTTGCACGGCAACAGACCGGGTGAGAATACGCAAATTTATGAAACAGAAGATGACGCCCAAAAAAGCAAAAATAGGAAAAACAGAAAGATGCTGTATGCAAAAGTAAATTTGAGTATAAACACACGTGTTTGCTTAAATCAAGAGAAGAAAGGACAAGCATAATCTGAAGGATAAGAAGAAGAAGAAGAAAAGAAGAAGAATTGTAATGTATCTTGACTAGAAATACCTTTCAATAAACTAAAATGCTGCGTTGAAAATTGTAATACTCTGTGGTCTGGATTCGTAACTTTACAGTATAAACTTGTTTATACGAGTATGTTAAACTTTCTCCTCTGTATTTTCCATCAGCTGTCACCAGCTGTCGTTTTCAAAGTGTTTCAAGCCCGTATCAATAACGCATCAAAACCACTCGCACACAACATACACGTCTCCCTCGGTCCTTCCAAAGTTATACTTTCTCACACATCTGGTGTTTTTCTCATGTCAGTTTTCAAATAACTGCACTTTGAACTGTAACACAAAAGAATTAAAGTTGATTTCAAAATTAATGTAATTAATTTTTAAGTTTTTATAAGGAATGAAAGAACACTTAAAATTAACTGAAATTTCTTGGCCTATATTTTTAAATCGCCTCAATAATTCTTATGGTAAACAAAAATGGTCTTCTAAATGTATTAATACACATAACTTGATTTTTTGTTACTGTAATTTGTTGTTTCGGTTATACAAACGCTATATTTGTGCATTTGTTTTCCTTTCTTTCTTTCAATTTTGTAATATCACGTTACGTAAAATAAGGTTATGCAACACTGATATCCCTTCTGGAAACTGTACACTGTGGTTACACGTTGTAGACTTTCGTCTTGTATTTTGTATGTTTCTGTTTAATATTGTTACGACGATCAGTAGACCGTCGTATGGTACAGTGGAAAACAAAATACAGGACATCAATTAAGCTTTAATTATCACAATTAGGCCTAACAGTCTGTAATCAACAAGATAGTCTCTTACAGCAAATCAAATAAAAATTTTTCACACGCAATAATAATGTCAGCGAGTATAAAACATAATTGTATCACAATTGTCTCGCAGAGATATAAAACACATAACACTTCGCCACAATACTTCGAACCGCACTGGAATATATCGTCACTAAAACTGAAACTGAGCGTCGCTGAGTACTTGTATTTATACTCCTCCGAAATTCCGGAAACATCCATAATACGCATCAGCGCTACACTAAAACGTAATTGATTGCGGCCTTGACACAATGCGCGCGGCTGACGAAGTCTAGAAGAGTCTCGCTAACGCGTGTTGAGATCACGTATGCTCACAACGGTACAGCCGGATTCCACTGGAACATCCGACAAACACGTAGAATGTTTTTGTAATGGTGTAACACTTTTTTCGTATTACGTAACAATATTGTAAAAAATTAGTTGTAAAAGTGTATATTACAATTTACTGGTATAACTAAAACAGCAATGCAGCTCTCCTTCAGCCCTGGCCACCTGTATTTCTTTTCATTCTACATTTCCATAAGTCACCACTGCCTTTCATCCCCTTACGTGCAACTGACAGCCCAGGATTCGTCTCTGAATTCAATCTTCTTTGGAGTATACCCACCCACTGTTCGTTTCGTCCCATCCTTCTAATCAGCATCTTTCTGGGTTTCAGGTTCTTGCATAATTTTTAGTTAATTACGTTCAGACATGATCAGTAACTCAGAAGTTTGTATACTTTTAGATATTTTAATTCTTAGATTACGTTATCCTTGACGTGCCCGTTGGTTAACTAAATGTAATTAAATCACTAGCGACTCCGAACACAAAGTTTTTTATGGGTAAAAACGTAAAATTTTTCCTTATAGCCTGAACTAGTTTTTGCTTATTATAAGCTTCGTCAAAGGCTGTCATTGGGAGCGCTGTCCATTTTGTTCTTGGCGACTGTGTCGACTTTTAAACGATCGATGTTGTGTGTGTGGGGTGTGATATGTCCGAATAATGCGTGTGATTTGAATTGTGTCTGTTCGTTTAGGATGTCGTTTTTATATGTTTTTGTGTACTTGTATATTTCCAATTGTTCAAGAGTGTCTAGTTTTTGGCCTTTTGTGTGTACATGTAGAATATCCATGTTATAGACGATGTTTTTGTATGTATGGTTTGCTTCAATGAGGTGGTTTGCACAGATGGGTTTGGTAGTGGAGTGTAGTGCTTTTGTGTGTTCAGTGTATCTTTTAATTCTCCAGTTTATATTTTTCCTTACTACTGTAGATGTCTGAAACATATTTGCCGTTACTACTTTAGCTTTCCCTCTGAAACACGGCTAGTTTTCCACGGATGCCGGTCTTATGGCTTATGTTTCACATTCGTGGCTTCCAACAAAGGAAATAACTACCTTTGAAAACCTTATTTTTTGACGGAAAAGTTTATATTATTTCATAAGGACAAATTTACTGGGAAATAAGCTTTATTTTCCAAAATTATCGCTTCCCGTATTCTTTACTCATCTTTCCGATCCGTCGTTAACACCTGAAGCAGACAGCCCTCTTCCACGATCTATAGATTGCCATGTCTAAATGTTAGAGTTTGACTCAACTTAGGCGGACAGGCCTATAAACATTCTTCCACGGTCTCTAGACTGCTATCTCTAAAAGATAGACTTTGTCTTAAACTAGCCTACCGATGTCCGAAACTGATTCAACATTTTAAACTTAAATATGTCCACGGATAGTCCCACACCTTTGGAATTCATTACTAGGAATGCATATGGCCCTCTGAGTTCTGATAGGGTTTCTGATGATTACAGTATAGTGCAAAACAGGCTACAGGAAACATTTTATTTAGTAAACAAGTTAAAAACTAAGAGCAGTAACCTTACCTTTCAGTGTACCCTTTTGTGTTGTCCTCCTACGCATACTTCTGTGTAGACCTTGTTATTTATAACAGGTATAAATAATAATATATTTCATAAAGACCGATGTGCTCAGAAGGATTCAAGACTACACTGCTTCATTCTAAAAGATAACAAACTCGTCATTTCGCAAACATTGCAAGCAAGTGAACTAGTCAATTTGGAGTGAATATATTTGTTAACGTATTTTTACCAGGTACATAATAATCATTTACTTACAAACACGTCGAAGAAAATCGTGACATCATTGCATTTGTGTGCGTGTGTGTGTATGTGTGATTTAAAGCTATGTAACTATGTAACACATTTTCCAAGACTTGTTTCGACACTTTTTGTGAAGTGTAAATAATATATTCCCTTTGCAAAGTTGAAGTTTTTCTCCTTCCTTCACACATCATACACATACAGAGTAAGCAGACGTTTGCGCGTGAGAGTAAGTGTCCTTGTGTCAGTCTGTGAGGAGTGAGAAGTGGTGTGATAGTACAAGTCCATTTGCTTACAAATGCCTGTCCATTGTGTTCACATCTTATTGTGTTGGAGGCTTCAGGATTTGTATGCTTGCTACGAGATATAGGCCTATGGCACACTGCAACGGTCGCGGGTCCGTTTGTTATTGTAGCGTGTCTACTGCCGGATGTGTATTGTGTTGAAAAAACGAATACGAGGAAAAGTGGTGGAATCTTTTACATGCTCTCAGTATTGACAAGCACTTAGTCATTACCACACCGCGGTTAACTAATGGTTTGGTCGGTTTGGTAATGAATGGGGGGGGGGGTCCAAGTGCCTATAAATATTGAAAACATGTAAAACTTTTCACCATTTTTACCACGTATTCGTTTCTTACTTCCATGTTCCGTAAGGAAATGAAATTATGGTGATCGCAAAACAATCGTGTTGGAGACAAGGGCGGATTCTGATTGTACTACCCTCAAAACATGAAGAAAAGTCATTTTCTGAAAAATGTCTCTATGTGTGTCTGTTTGTAGAATTTGTTCTACGGCAAACGATAACTGCCGCAAATTCAAACAGAATCAAATAATTTTTACATATGTGCTCGAGTTATAGAGGACTTAAGGCCTATTGATTTCGTTGAAGGTCGGTTAAGGGGAAGGGGTAGTTTACCTGCAACGTTTTACATTTTAACAAGAGTAAAGTACTTAATTCTGATAAATAAAGTATCCTGAAAAGAAGGTCATAATAATTCACTGTTGAAAGGCAGATGAAATATCTATAAATAAAAAGGCTACCAGTACTTGAAGAGTTAGAGGGTAAGGTTTCTATTGATGTTGTAAATTTCTTCGATCGAAAACTTGAAAAGTTCAATAAAATATTAACAATTGTAATCGTTCGATGCTATGTCACCACGGATACGTAAACAAAATAATTTTTCGTTTTCAGAAATTTTGCAGATAACAAACGTTGGGCGGTATTCGCTTACTTTCGCGTTGTTTATATAAAAGATAATTTAATCAAATTAATTCTTTATTTTTAAAATGTTAACAACTAGGTGCAGTTTGTATTTTGATTATCGTTTTCAGTGTTTTTACCAAAAGCATGTTGACATATTTGATTTCGTTCTGAGTGTAGGCATAGATATTAAAAATAATTTTATAATTAATTAGAACATGGAAGTCATGTATTGTTCTCCATACTGATTTTGTCAATACTCAGTCGTACAAAACCCGGTCAGTTGCTACCGAGGCGAAAATTTGAAGCAGGTCAAATGCGGACCAGACTAATTGCAATCAAAAACATTGTCTTATCATCTACAAATACAGACTGCGTCTACCAAATACGTGTGAAGAGATGAAGGCTCACGCGTGGAATGGTAATGCGCTACGACTGTTCCCTGTATTCATGTACTGTTGCGACAAACCAACTTTCTCTGTGCTTTCGTAGTGCGAACTTTGTTGTCGTATGGTTGTGCCGATTGCTACTAACATTTTCATGATATTATTATCATCATCATCACGGATTAAACCAAGGATGGTTTGTTCCGATCTCAAATAGGCAAAGATTAGAGCTGGTCACTCCAGCACTTCCTCAGACGTCCCACACCTCACGGTCCCCTCGGCTTATATTTCCATAGTTGTTTTGGGATGCGGAAGTCATCCGTTCGGCAAAGATGTTTCCACCAATTCAGCCGATACTGGGCGATTCTGTCGAGTATACTCATAATATTCAGTTCCTCCCGTATATCTGTGTTTCTTCTATGATCATGGAGAGTATACCCTCCCAAGTGCCTGAGAAATCTCATTTCAGCCGCTTGGATGCGACTGGCCTGGCCTTTCGTTAAAGTCCAACTCTCAGACCGATATAAAAGTGTGGGAAGAGCCATCACCTTGTACAATTTTAGGTGTGTCCTTCTACTTGCTGACTTAAATGTTCGTCTAATGGTCCCGCACATAACGTTGAACTATAAGTTATTATTATAATACAGAAATTATACTGAGGCTTACAATTTTTTCATTCCTAACCTAACCTAACCTAGCCCATTATAACCTAATCCAATCCAAACTAACTTAACCTAACCTAGCCTAACCTAATGAAAGTTATAGAATTGAAATCTCATCAAAGTTTGGAACAGGAATGTTTTTAATAGTTGCCACGGCTTCGGTCAGTTCAATCAAATGACAGTGCGCCCCGCAATTGACTTGGTAAGAATAGGTAAAAACGTCGTTTCGTCACAACTGACCGAGACCAGTTAAAAAAAAAATACGAAGTGAAGATAAGAACAGTTTAGATTTCTCAGATCTTTACTTTCATAAATAGCAACTGATAAATAGCATACTCATGAATGACAACCGACATCAGTATTTCTGCTTTAGAGTTTTCTGTACTTTTGTAATTATTCCACCCGATTTCACACAAGAAATTACTTATTATGCTCAGTGCCGTATCTAGTATTTGGTCTTGGGCGGGGTTTCGGGGTCGGATCGGTTTCATTAAAAAAGGAAAAGTAATTTAAGACTGCTCAACATTACTGTATACGCTAATGCTGTGCAATAAACCTCTTTGTATAGGTTAAGGAAAGGGTTACTACTATATTAGCATACGCAGAGAGGTTAACAAAATTCGTCAACTGTTTCGACCCTCTGTGAAGAGGTCTGGTCACGTTCGTCCCCCTCTCCGTAAATGCGCCATTGATCAGGCTCAGTTAAAATGCGTTACTTGACTTCTGGTGCCACTATGCCTGATAATATTTTTGATCGCAGTCAAATTAAGTGACTTTACATATGTTTTGTTTCATAAAACGTAACGTGGGTTTGACGGAAAATTTAAAACATGGCTGAGTGCGCGAGCGCGCGTGTGAATACGGTTACTAATTTTAATAATTAAACGGATAATATGTAAACAATCTAATTTTACAGAATTATGGCAATGTTTTGTTTTAATTCGATCATAAGTTTGTTCATTAGTCAACTCCGTAAATACTATTCACGACTCAGTACTGAATCCAGTCTGTTATAGTGTCACGACGGTCTCACTGATTGTCGTTTGTTACAGTGGAAACAAAAAACTGACACCAATGAGTCACAAATAACAATTTGAAATCAACAAGGTACACTTATACACTAAGTCAAGTTAGATTTGTCCACACGCAATAATAATGTCAACTATAAAAACTCAGCCCTAATTGTAACACAATAATCACTTTCCACAACAACCACTTGACCCGCACTGAATTAATCGCCCAACGTAACTGTCTAAGGGGCCGCTGTTGCTTATATAGAGACTGCAGATGTTTCAGAATAATTTTCCATGGCAACATATATTGCGTATCCAGTTTTGTTAGTTTTATTAGCAGCCATCTTAACACCAACTTTGTCACACTACTTGTTGCCACACTGCTAAATACTTCGTTCTTGACAAGGCCTTTCGGTGTCTCCACCATCTTCAGGTCTTAAACGACGGTGTCAGGTCTGAAGGTGGTGGAGACACCGAAAGGTCTCGTTAAGAACGAAGTATTTAGCAGTGTGGCAATAAATAGTGACAAAGTTGGTGATAATTTGCGTAGTTAACAAGCACTCAACAGGTCTAGAGGGTATAATTGAGTACACGGCCTTGACAGAGACACGCATCTGCTCGGTTAGCCGAGAAACGTGTAAAACCACTCTCGACCGTTCGAGAACGTTCCGTCGTAACAATAGCTTTATTTTATGAATAAAAAATGTAAAAGGCAACAAAGTTTAATTACTTATTAACTTACACTCTGCCTGATGCTTAAATTTCATTCAATACCTGTTTATTTTAATACAAAAATGTCTACTTTTGCTGATGATACTTACAACAGAGCAAGATGTGGTTATGTCAACCCGATTATTGCAGAAAGCTAGCAAAACCATACATGAGTGGACCAAGAAATGGAAAATTAAACTTAATGAAGCCAAATCGACACACATTAATTTCACCAATAAAAGACTGGATAATCTTCCATAATTGGTCATGAATATGAACAATTGGTAGCTCCTTATGAAAACAAAGCCAAATACCTGGGTATGACATTGGATACCAAACTGACATGGAAAAAGCATGTAAAAAAGAAAAAAGATGAACTTCCAACAATATAAATGGCTGATAGAAAAACATTCCAACCTGTGTTTATACAGTAAAATTCTGATCTATAATCATATAATTAAATATACCTGGCTGTATGGAATTCAACTCTGGGGGTGCGCGATAGATAGTAACATCAGGATAATACAAACATTCCAAAACAAAGTTTTGCGGACCATGATGAATGCACCATGGTATGTTAGAAACGTCGATATCCACAGAGATCTAGGTATTCCAACAATTAAAGAAGAGATTAAAAGGTTTGCGAAGAAGCATTAAGAAAGGCTTTACTTCCACGAAAACGCAGAAGTTCTTCAGCTGCTGGACAATCAACACGTGTTCCGAAGACTGAAGAGAACAAAGCCATTTGAACTTGTGTAGTGTTTTGTGTTATAAAAGCAGAGTATTGTGCGCGGGTGAGAGTGTTTAGTTAAGAACACCAGAACTAACTAAAGGATGTCATTGGACTTAATTTGGCTGATATGTACTTAGTATTAAGAGTTATTAGAGATAAATTGATGGTTGGTTTTACAGACCAGTTTTAACATGTTAAATTCAATTTTTAAAAAATTTAATAGAGCAGTGTGTCTTGCAGGGTTCAGTGTGAGCCTGACTGGTCTCCGTTGAATTAGTTATATACAACAGTTGCGTCAAGCGATACTCGGGTCAAAAGTAATATCTTTTATCTATTACATTTTGTTGCTTCTTTTTTTGCTTTATGTGTTGTCATGCCGCTGTACATATAGTAATAAAAAGTCCTTATTATAAGGTTGTTGCCATCAAAGCGAGGAGGATGACAGACGTATCTCGTGATTCTCAAGTGGAAAAGAAATTCGCAAACACGACGCGCCGCTGTCACTTGGTAATTGGCTGTTAGCAGGGACAGATACAACGCAGTTTGCGGAAATCTAAATACCTCGTGCTATATATACCGACTTTTATTATATAAATTGATATAATTTTTGCGGAAATTAATTTTAATGGACGAGTTACCAGCTGAATTATCATCCACAGTATCACGAATTATAAGGTATTGTATTTTTAATGTCTCATTATATATATATATATTGCAACGTAACAAATAGAAGGCATAGTAAATTAGAACAAAATAATACCAGAGTCTTTTATCTGGAGTTAGGTATTTATTTAAAAACAAATTTAATATGGTCTGTGATTTGAACATACATTATTTATTCTTAAATTTAAATAGTGTCTGTAATATGGTTTGGATGTTTCTCTTTCTTACAGTTTATTTTACTTGTTCGACGAATTCAATTGACGAACCGTTGAACTGCTCCACTGCTGCACTCGTCGCCTTCTGGATCAGCTGCAATGATGACACGTAGAACTCTCGCGACTCACGCACGCACTCTCTTTATCACCGATATAGTTTATCTCATTTGTCACAACTATTATTAATTCAATTTCGATGTGTTTTACGTCTTGACGTGTCCTCGCGTTCACCCAGATGTATTTCGGCAAATACACTGATTCCTGTGCGGAAAATCTTGACTGTCGCGAGATAGCACTATTTAATTTATATTTTAAACATATTTAAAGCGGTCCAGGTCACTGTATGATAATTATATATAATATAATTTACCTTGTAATTTCCGTCCAGTGACGTCGAGCGTAATTTGTATGGTTACGCGTTTCAGGCCATGTGGCCCATCTTCAGACCATCACTCCGAGAGGAGCTCGTTAAACAATAAAATCCACACAAAACAAACACATAATAAATAAATACATAAAATATATTAAATAAACATACAAAAGCGTTCTATTACCCGAACACGGTGCACCGCGTATAGCATGTCAGAACTGCGTCAGTGGAACCTGTTATCTATTATTATCTGTAATCGATCGCAGCGCGGTATCATACAGTGGGTTGGACCTGAAGTTAAGTTTATCATTAAGTATGTCGTCACACACACCAGGGTTATTATGACCTCTATATATCTCGAATTCCTCTAGTGCGTCCATATAACGGCCTTTACTACAATAATGTCCCCTACATTATGATTAATGTGGTGGCATTAGTAAAGTTAATAGTATTATTAGTAGTACTAGTAGTAGTAGAAGTAGTAGTAGTAGTAGTAGTAGTAGTAGTAGTAGTAGTAGTAGTAGTATTTTTTGTTGCGAGGGAGGAAAAATGCATTATGCACCATCAGGAGACACCCGACTGGTCTCCCTGTGTGTGGGACTCGCACCCACTAAAAAACCTCCACTTTACAGGCAGGAAACCCCCCCCCCTGGAACAACTATTCGTATGGCTTCAGGGTGGCACCTCGTATTGCGCCTACTAGCCTCCTACAGCTTTATCTATATCATCGACCTGTGAGAGAGTCCAGTTCAGGCTTCTTCTGCCGTAGGACCATCCTCACGAAGGTCACAACCATGTCCCAGTTCTCTTTGCTGTTGAGCATGACGCCTGTGATGTTATCAGGCGTCATGGGGCCAATCTCCGATTCCAGTCCTCGCCTCTCCAGCACCCACCGTTGACACTCGAAGAAAGTGTGATGAGCGTCATCAGAGTCTGAGTCGCCGTATACGCACGACGGATCCTCCATCTTACCCATCCTTCGCAGGTATGCACAGAAATAACCATGCCCTGTCAGGAATTGAGTAAGGTAATAATCTACCTCGCCGTGCGTTCTGTCCACTCATTCAGGGAGGTTCCCAATCAACCTCGCCGTCCATCTAGCTCGACTCTCCTGCTCCCATCGTAGTTGCCAGCTCCGCATGGAGTGTGCCTTGGCCACTGTTCTTGCTTCTACGATCCCCAAGTCTTCCTTGGTCTTGTAGACCCTCCTCCTCTCCTCAGCCATCAGATCTATTGGCATTACTCCAGCGACGACCAACACTGCTGGTTCCGACACCGTTCTGTAGGAGCTTGCAATTCGAAGTGCTCCTCTTCGTTGTACCGCGGCCATCTGCTTGCGGTATTTTTCTTGCTTCAGTGTCTCGGCCCAGACCTCGCATCCGTAGAGGAGAATCGAGTTGGTCACCAACATCAGCAGTCGCCGTCTTTCCACAGCTGGGCCTCCGACATTTGCCATTAGCCTGCTAAGCGCAGCAACGACCTTAGCGGCTTTCTCCGAGGAACAGTAGTCCTGTAGCAGTAGTAGTGCAACGGATACATCGTTTTACTTATTCAACACGTAATAAATACAAAATAAGTAAACATTTTCTTAGTTAGGATAATATTGTCCCTAACCGCATTTTTAGAGGAGATTTTACGATTTTCATTTTATAAGTTTTTACCTTGAACCTGTCACGTCTTCTGTTTGCCTATTAAAGCAGTAATGGTTCTATCCATCATTCCCATATTTGTGCAAATGGGCTACGTCCTTTTTATTGGAGCTCAGATATCTTTTTGTAAGTAAACGTTTTGTGAATTTTTTCTGTTTAAATTCTAATTTGTTTTATGTACCGTATGAGCTCACGTGTACTTGGTATTTGTACTTCTCTCCATTTTTACTATCGTCTTTTTTTAGTTCATAATTCACTGTAAGCAAGAATGGATGCGATCGCGTATACGAATATCGGAAGATTGATATTTGTTACTGATTGTTACCAGTAGTCGTGTTTGATTCGTACAGTAATTAATTTTTGTTATACAAAGAGTCATAAAAGTAGTTTGGGTGTGTGGCGTACGACTTTGAGGTTGTACTAAGTAATCTAATACTAAAATAATTCAGACTTCTCAAAAGAACGTTCTCTGCACTATTTTTGATACACCATGGTATGTAAGAAGTGATGACATCATCGGGACCTGAAAACGCGTACGGTTACTGACGAGATTAAACGGGTTGCGGATAAATATGAAAGAAGACTTCATGAACACGTAAGCACTGATGTGGATAATGCTTGATAATGGATAGTAAACTTGAAGTGGATAATAAACAACTGCTTGATAATGCTGGATTCGTTCGGCGATTGCAAAGACAGAAACACTTGAACTAATGATCTAAATATGAATAGTAATTCTCAGCACATGAATAAAGTGTAACTGTACTGAGGAATGCTCCAGTGGGAGCTTATCCTACACACTGTTAACTTATGTATTAGAATAAAATTGGTAGATAGTTTGTAACTAGTTGCAACGAAATAAAAGTAATTAATTTTAACAAACGTCAGACTTTTTGGGTAATGGAATGTTCCTTCAATGCATAGAAATGTTTCAATCCGCAGAATCACAGTGCAGAAAGGCACGAGAGAATTTCCATTTTAGAAGCAAGCGAGCCGAGTGCTACTTACCATACGTACGGTCTACACTGCATGTGTTTACTTTCTGAATGGCTGCGGGCGGTTCACCGTCAGCAGCCAACTTTTGTTTCATGTAATATTAAGAGTAACATTGTTTACGTAATGCGATAGCCAACTGTAATACTTTTCTGCGTTTAGAAACGTGTTGTACTTTTGAAAATAGCCTTTATCTCGCCACTCCACTCGCAACAGAGGAAACAAGTAATATTCTTGCTCACGTAATCTGAAATAGAAGAGTGTTCACCGCAAAAAATTTATTCAGAGGAAACAACGGGTTCACATACATTTTATATGGCAAGATTGTATTGAAATATCTTTTTCTATTTGAGAATTATCCTTAAATATGTTGTTTCTCTGCGGCCAAATAGTTGACTAGTTGATACAATAATGCAATCTGTGTATAAACAAAACATTAAATTTCCAAATAAATTAAATATTAAAATACAGATACAGTTCTAATTTAAGTAATTTTTCCGACCATTAACCTTCAATTTCCTCCGTTTTCGCATTTTTATCCGTTATCGCCAATCTCTCCACCGTTTGTTCTTTTCTATTCTTCTTGCATTATTTAAATACAACTGACTTAGGGTACTTTCCATCGTCCACTCTTCACATGTATTTCTACGACAATTACGGAAAGCTGTCGACCTTACCGACGACAGCGTCCTTCCGCCTCTTTCTCGGCTAACCGGGCACCTGCAGCGTCTCGGTCAAGGCCGCACTAAAATACCTCGCAGACTGTTCCAGAGCACTTGTTACTACGCGGATTATGCTGACATGTCACCGAAAGGATTGAAAATGATTCTGGAACCTGACCGGGAACTATATAAGTAACAGCGGCCGGCGCAGAAGTTAGTTGGTATTGTCGATTCATTCAGTGCAGATTTGGTGACTTTGGAAAGTGACAACTGTTCTTATAATTAGTGCGGAACTCTTATTAGTGACATTATTATTGACGGTGGGCAAATTTAACTTGAATTACTGTATCAGAGTACCTTGTTGATATCACATTGTTATTTATGACCAATTAAAGTTGGTATTAGTGACCTCATTGGTGTCTGTATTTTGACCCGCGAGACCGGCGTAACAGTACTTAAAATACTGGATACTTAACATTGGTATCCACACAGTACTGGCCGTTAAAGCATAGAAGAGCGTTTCGTTGTGTAATTCATTTTAATTCCTAACGTACAAACAAGCGTAAAAAGCTGCCAGGAGAAGTGAAACTACCAAAACGCAGTTTGTTTATTGTTACCTTGAAGAAGGATTCATTCGCGGCTTCCACGAAGAGTCTCAAATTACGAAACAATTATATAGGTGCTGTTTCGTATAATTTCGAAATGTCATAACTTACTGATTAGCACTCGTGTTAATTAATTATTAATATCTTCGAAGTAATTACCGCAGCTTTGATGCAAGGCGCCAAGATTTAAATATATTTGAAATAACAAGACACGAAGCCTAAAGCGCAGAAATGAAAAAAAAGTAAACGAGAATACGTCACAATATTTTACAGCAGGCAGAGCACATACATTAATTTAATAATTTTAATGTACCCTTAGGAGACACTCTGCTTAATTGTAAATGCTAAAGCGAATTTTCATTGCGTACAAATTACACGCGGTAAGTTATATGTGTCTGCCTTGTTACAAGTTACATGGATAAGTTTTCTAAGAACGTGACGTCGCGGCTTTTTTACATCCGCTGTCGGCTTGAATTTGAGTTGAGTATTACAACCGTCATCTAATACCAACATTATACTCTCAACATTACATGTTACGTAAAAGACATTTCTTTACAATTGTATACTACAAGCCAACTAAACTTGTTGTGATTGTTAACAATCCTTAAATTCGTAGTGACCGTCAAGCAATGAATTTTTCCGGTGAAGGCTTTGTGAGGGTCGGTTAAAAAGTAAAACACAAATTTTAACTTATTTGTGTCGACGTTTCTACAAGGTTTATTGTCATCATCAGGACCTGTGTATGAATACAAAAGAAATGTCAAACACAACAGAACTATTTGAGTGAACGTGTTTTTGTATGTGAGTATGTGTGCGAGCGCGAGCGCGGTTGTGTGTGTGTGTGTGTGTGTGTCTGTGTGTGTGCATGTATCATTGTATATGTGAAGGAGTCGAGACAGATTGTTTTACATCATCAAATGTTTTCTTTAAAGGCAACGAGAAAATTATAATATCACGGAACTTAATTTATACAATATTACAATTTAAATTACTCATAATGTAATGGTATTTATAATTAATTATAAAAGCAGTAATCAACGATTAAATATTATAATTCGTACACAAAACGTTTGTACATATGCCTCAACATAGAGCATAGTAAAATATATTATAGCTAAATACAGATTGTAGGGATGTTCAATTATTAAATTACACACACACAAGGATATACACATACGTACCCATACACGCGCGCGCTGACAAACACGCACACGCATTCACATGCAAAAACACGTTCACTCAAATAATTGTTCTGTTGTGTTTGACATTTCTTTTGTATTCATACACAGGTCCTGTGATGATTGCAATAAAATATTGCCGAAACGTGGACACAACTTAAAATTTGTGGTATATTTTTTAACCGATCCTCACAAACCCTTCACCGGGAAAATTGTACACAATGATAAAGAAATAGACGTAAGCTTTCACGGTCGGTGTTTACATTATCACAACTTTCTGGGCTGTTAGGCCGTGGCCTAAGTGGTTCATGTTTGTCTCCGGGACATTTCCTCCATACCGATGACGGACATCTTCAGCGGCGCGGGAACACAGATCACAACCGCCCGCGAACGAATGTAAATAAAGACTGTTCTGTAGTGTTGCGGCAATTTTCGACAGAACAGTCTTTGTTTACATTCGTTTGTGGTCGGTTGTAATCTGTGTTCCCGCGCCGCTGAAGATGTCCGTCATCGGTATGGACAAAATGTCTCGGAGACAAACATGAACCACTTTAGACCACGGCCTAACAGCCCGGGAAGTTATGGTAATGATAATGAAAGTTAGTTTGGATCTATTTTTTTAGTCTAAATTAGAATTTCTTACGATTCGCGAGTATTCTCAACCGATGGCTGTAAGTACTATAAAAGGCTATTGTCAAACTATAAAATTATAATCTTATTAATGTACCATTTTATAAATTTAAGATTATAAATATAAGGTGTTTAATATACTTCGTGGGCTTGCACGGCCGGTGTCAATGTTGCTAAAATTCATACCCGGGCTGTCTGGCCGTCGTCCATTGTTTCTAACTAAAACAGACACGTTTCGACAGTACCATCGACTGGCATCATCAGTGTAAAATTCGAGCTTTACTAACGTAGGGTGGTACACGTTAGAACACAGTACGTTTCTGTTGTCAGTGAGAGCGTATTTCCCTCGCCTTCGTATGGAGCCCGTACAGATCCAGAAACATGCTTCGATCGCTACGAATCGGCGGGGTAGAAGCCTGTCATTAAGTGTCCTTTATCATGCTGTATCGCAAGCGTCTAATACACGTTCTTCTTTCTGATTGGCTGGTGGTTGATTTATGACTGTATCGTAGCACATAGAGCATTTATAAGTAGGAGTGGTGTTCACGGGACTTCTCCAGCCTTAACCACAGTAATGTGGTCTCTAACGACTACCATCCTACGTTAACAGAGCTCGAATTTTACACTGAAGATGGTACTGTCGAAACGTCTGTTTTAATTTAAAACAATATACCACTGCCAAACAGCCCGGGAACGACTTTTAACAACAGAACTGTCTTTATTTACATTCGTTCGCGGGCGGTTGTGATCTGTGTTCCCGCGCCACTGAAGATGTTTGTAATCGGTATGGACGAAACGTCTTTTGATAAACATGAACCACCACAGCCTAACAGCGCGGAAAGTTGTGATAATGATAAAGAAAGTTTTGAGCTATTCGTTTAGTTTAAATGACGATTTCTCAACCGATGATGGCTGCAAGTACTATAAAAGGCTGTTGTCAAACCATAAAATTATAATCTTTTTAATGAACAATTTTATAATTTTAAAATTATAAACACAAGGTGCAGGTTTAATTAAAGTAACCTTTTAATTTTTTCAAGCCTGGAGGTCAAGTCCAGGATTGAAGATTCCCATGATGTCTTTAACAAAACGAGACCATACTTTTGTAAGGATAACATGAACACCAAAACTACATCAGATGTTACGTTTGTTCTGCCCTTGTGCTTCGGATGGAGGCTTTGACCCTCAAGATATCTATAATGAGACGGGTGAAGGCTTCTGAAATGTAGACACTAAGAAAAATGCTTTGGATTTCTTATGAAGTACAATGTAAATTTACTTAAACCACTCTTCGTTCCATCCGCTTAAGATTACAGGTAAATCAGTTTAATTATCTACTCACTTACTCGTTTTAATCAAAAAAGTTATTTTTCGTGTCCAAAGTTGGCAGGGTATCCAACTGTGAGGTCCTTCAAAGAAAGAATACTCGGTTCGAACTCCTATATATAATTAAAAGCAGAGAAATCGCTTATTTTGGTTATGTCTTGACGGGGAAAACAAATTTCCTACAACTAATTCTGACGGAAAGAATCGAGGGTCGTTGTAGTATTGGAAGAAAATAACTCTCCTGACAGATAAACATTAGGTTTTGGTCCGGCATTCAAAGCGTAAAGGAGCTTCTTTACTTAGCAGAAAATAAAGAAGCTATCGAAGGGGTGATCGCAAACGTTCAGCAGACCGAGCACAGATCATAAAGAAGAAAGTAACCACTAGTATCTGGAAAAAAATGTAAATTTGTTTCATTTTGTAAAGTAACTGAGTGCTGATTTAGTGCGATAATTATACTTAAATCGGATACAGAATTATTACACGGTTAGAGTAAGTCTCACGCGTTTATGATTACAAGTTACGTGTCCTATAGTATACAGTGGTTTTATTTGTGTTACACTGTAACCTAAATACTGACGTTAAAATGTTACATTATGGAATGTACACAGTACAGTCATAATACAATACACGTAGAAATCATAAATAACCAATTTTATATTAGCTAGAAAGGGGTTTTACGTTATAATATTGTAACACGTGATTAACTGAAGTATAGAGATGAACGGCTGACGTCAGTGTTGAGTGTAGTTAATCAGCACAGAGTGTGTGATTCCGCCTCCTTATCACAACGTCTAATTTGAATTGAGGTTGGGGTCCTTTGATGTTGCGCTCTTGGGAAATATAAGTGATGATTATTCTTTTCCTACTGAGGTACATTCGCTTCTTATTTGATTTCATATTTTAAATTAAACAAAACGTAGTTTCCTTTCTGTATTTTTTTTCTTATAAGGTACAAATTAAATTTACTTAAAACCATTTTTCGTTTCATCTGTTTAAGATTTCAGGCAAAGTAGTTCTTTAATCATTAAATCTTTTTTATCAAACAAGTTATTTTTCGTGTCAAGATTTATAGGTAATACACGTTGCAAATATTTTTTCATCGTATATTAAAGCATATTTGTACTAACACTATTCTACTAAAACTAAAGTATTGGCATACGTATAGATAAGACTAGCTGTATACCCGTGCTTCGCTACGGTTTTTACTGAATAAACACATTGGTTCGATGGTTTTTTTTTAACCTTGGGTAACCAAGCACATTGTATAAATGTAATATTTAAAAATTTTTAAAAGCATAAATGGGTGCTAATACTAAGTCTACTGAAATCGTTTTGTGAAACAAAATACGGCACTTATAAAACTTCCTTGTAGACAACGTTCTTTGTTTGACCCTGTGGCTGAAGGATAGTTAAACTCTCAGAAGAGCTAACTCGTGAGCAAGCAACACACAACTGGCCATGGGAGAAGCAGTCTTCCCTCAGATCAACACTGGCCATTTTCAAAGACTGCTCTTGTGATTTATTTATTGTCATAGCAAAGCAGAGCTTGACAGGGAACTGGAGTCTTTTAAACTGAAAATGGTAATCCGATGGAATTAAGGGAATGCGTGGAATGAAGACTGCTTCCCCCTGACCACATCCAGTGAATATTGTTGCTTCTATGACGTTGTTGTGCAACGATTTAATCTGCAGCCTAGTACCGTTACAAAGCTTAGGCGGTACCAGGTTTCGTAGCAGCATTATTGGAGCTCCAACTTTAAGGCAAAGATTGTGCGGTGGAATGCCTGGAGGATTAAGCGTGTGCAAGAACTCTTCTGGGTAATGGACCGCATCTTCTACTTCCACCACAGAGTCCACGGATTGGTACTGGACAATCTCAGTTGGCAGTTTTTCCAATAATGTGTTATTGATATTTGCAGCAGTGTCATTCTTTGGAGTAAGGATAGCTCTATCTTTCAGCCAAGATACATCTTTCAAGTAAAAGTTAGTTAAATCTGGGTAAATTTTTTCAGCCAACGTTGTCAAGTCGCATACAACGTCACATAAGTCTTTTGTAATATTGACTTTGCCATTTTCTTCAGGTAGATTTCCATTACCGATCTGTAAAAGTAAACTTGAAAACTCGTCTGCCTTTAAACTGCCTTTAAGATGCACCCGCATGTTGACTCTCAAGGAACGAACTTGGACTTTAGGCCACAGGACAGAACTCTTTAGACAGGCTTTAACTTCATCTGCTCGAGTTCCCTTAGGTACAACAGGTAACGTTTGTCTGAACTCTCCGGCCATTAAAAGTGTGACTCCACCCATCAGGTTTTTATTGCTTCTAATGTCCTGCAGATTTCTATCCAAAGCTTCAATTCCTCCCTTGTGAGCCATGGTGCACTCGTCCCAAATTATCAACTTACAATCCTTAAGTACCTTCGCTGTGTCGCTTTGTTTTGATATGTTGCAAAATGGGGTCTCAGAGTAGTTTAAGTTGAGAGGCAGTTTGAAGGCAGAATGAGCTGTCCTCCCTCCATCCAACAACGTTGCTGCTATACCTGACGAAGCCACAGATATAGCAATTTTCCTATCTTGTCTTACCGTGGCTAATATTAAATTAATCAAAAAGGTTTTCCCTGTACCACCTGGTGCGTCAAGGAAACATAGTCGTCCAGCCTTTGATTCAATGCTTGCAATTACTTCATTGTAGACATTTTTCTGCTCGTCGTTCAGTTTAGGCACGTTTTCAGCAACCAATTCAGATAGATGGACCGTGTTGTAAGAGAGTTCTTTTAGGTACTCGCGGTTGACTGCAGAACTGTTGGGCTCTTGACTTGGAGAAGGAAGACCGAGTTGTTGGAGGGATTGATTGGACATTGAAGAGACTAAGTTTTCTAATGAATGTAGGCATTTGTCGTAAATGATGTTGTTCCGTTGTTCAAGCTCTAAGCCCGGACATTCATACTCCATCTGTCTCTTGAAGTCCTCTGACATACTGTCTCTGTGTTTCTCCCACAGAACTAAGGGATCCGCTGCTTGACAAAACACCAAAATGACAGCGAACAGTTGTCTGATTTTCTGTGGTGACTCCGACAGAGCAGCTTCCTCCAAGGTGATGTCCCAATGATTGTCATCTTGAAGTAAACCCAACGCTCTGCAGGCAGACTGATAAGTGGAGTGAACTATGCCAGATACCCTCTTAAGATCATTAAAACTCGTAGGCCCTTTAACTTCATGAAGGAGAAGACGTAGGTAGTAACATTCTGCATTGTTCGGGTGTACAGTATAAACCCGACCGAGCACTTGATCTTTTTTCACTCCTGGATGTCCGGGAACAGCTTTGCCTTGTTTCCGCCGACTAAACTTATTGTTTTTCCAGGTGTAGTAAGCAGGGACTTCACTGTAGATTATGGTTCTGGCAAAATTGTCTGACTTGCATAGTTCAAAGAATGCCAGTAGAGTGGTTTTGGGTGGATTTTGAACTTTGTCTTGAACGTTTCCGGGATTAAAATAAATTCTCTGGCCATTTTCAAGGTGTACAGCCAAATGCATTACGGGAGGATATCTTTCATGGATTGGTTCGCAAACAAAATAATCGTCTTAAACAAAGTAGCAGGAGTGTGCAGTGGCAGTGGAGCGACTGAACTGAACTGAACAAAGCAGCATTCTGGCCTGTTATCAGTGGCCTTTAGACTGAACCCCATGACGCAAATGTGTCTGAGTTGTGTCCAGACCAGACTAAACATAACAACTCTTTATGGACTACATTGCAACGTAAACAAATATGTTACGTAAATTGTGTGATAGTACTTCTGGGAACACGTTCTTTTGCAGGAATGCATAAAATTCATGTGTTCATAAGTAATTAATATTTATTTAAGACAATAGTTAATATATCGTATAATATTGTTTTCTACCGACAAATGTTTTCTATATATTTATTACGCTCCTTTTACAACTTTGAATCAATTTACTCGGAAATATTTTGTTTGTAGGCCCTGTTGTTCTTGAGATACAATAATGACTAAGTGAGTAAGTGGTATTTAGCAAGTATATTATAGATTTCTTTAGGGTAGTTTTAATTAAAATTATTTAAGATTGACCTTTGTGTTCTTTAAAAGAGGGTTAGGTTATCTTGTAGAACAAATTTCATGTTTCTATGTCATCTAGAAGCTGCCTAACAGTTGTCACGTTTTAACTGTCATGTATTTCTTATGAGAATATTCGGTCACTTTGACCCCTCTAAAACCCCCCTAAAATTTTGAATTTTGTCAAACCCCGTCTTATTGCACATGTACAGTATCTAGTGAATATCTATGTAAAGTTTCATCTTTCTAGGCCTTGCCATTGTTGAGATACAGTGATGAGTCAGTGAGTGGGCTTTGGCAAATATATAAGAGATTGTTGGCTTAGTCCTCATTTAACGAGAAAACAGAAAGTCTTCTACAATAAAATGCCTGGGACAATTTATGTGACTACGTATACACCAGTACATAAGGGAAAAGGTAATATTAGTATGCTCCCTGAGCTGCAGAACTCGGTCACTATTTCGATCAAAGCGCCCTTATTATAACATAAATTTTGAGATTAGATAAGTTTTAAATTATAAAGAAAATTACAAATACCCCTATTACTCTGCTATTTCTTTAGTAATATAACACTGTAGAGCACACAATCTAACAATAAACACTAAACATCCGAAAAATTCGAATTTGTGGGGTTAGTCTGACACCCTGCTGGATCTTCACAAATTTTTCAAATTTCTGATCTCTTTTTTAGCCCCTGGTGTCAAAGAATTTTTGTATAGTTGTTTTGATAGTTCATCTTCTTTTTATACAGCACTAAATTAATATAGATGATTAAACTTTCACTTGTGAAACTTACTTTGTTTCCTCCCGTACGCGTTTCCTAGCTGTCTCACACCGCTGATGAAGGCGCACATCACGCCGAAACGCGTACGGGAGGAAACAAAGTAAGTTTCACAAGTGAAAGTTTAATAATCTATATTAATTTTTGTATTTCTGAAATGTAACACTATATTCAGGGGTTAGTTAAAATTCTCTTTAACTTGATACCTTACATAAACTTTTGCAATTTTATCAAACTTTCCATACACACATTTTGGGCCCTGAGGTCCCAAAATTTTAAAACTTCCAAAACATAACAGTACACTTAGACGTCAGTTAAATTCTCTTTAACTTGATACCCTACATGAATTTTTGCGATTTTATCAAAATTTAAGCTCTAACGTCCAAATATTTTGAAAATTTTAAACATCAATCATTCAGAGTGTTGTTGAAATTTCATTTGATTCCCCATATAGGCTATTCAATATTTTCACAATTTTGATCCCATCGGATAAAAACCACTCGTCCTCCTAATTTTGTCTCAAAAGCAATCGCGATCTGTAGAGTAAAAGTATGGTCGAAATTTTAAAAATACGGACACGTAGGCCAAATTTTACGAAAATCGGCTGATGCGTGCAAAATTTAATCCAATTGATGGATTACTAAAATAAAATAAAAAAAGTTTAGTATTGCACACTAACAGAAAAGCCTTTAGCTTTTTTTTTTTTTTAAATCATGACTGGATTAACCCTTTCAGTGCTACATTTTTATAAACTCAATACTGTCAATGGCACATTAATCCATTAGTAACGCTGAAAAGGTTAAGTACTAAATTATTAATGAAGAGATTATTTTTGAAAGATACTTTGAGTATAAACGATAACTTTACTCTCTAAACACATCACAGCAGAAAGACATACACCAAATAGACAGATAGACAGACAGACAACTGCCAAACGGTCGAATTAAAACTGAGAATTGGCTCCGCACTTTCAATTATTGTAGACATTTGCATGAAACAAAATTTCATTTACGAGCGAAGAGAACGTCAGAATTAGAAATCAGAATTAACTGATGTAAACAGCACATAAAAAATTTATTAATAAATCTTTAATGATATATATAATTGCACAAGTTGTCTCAAAATGGTATTTAAAGCGATATCCATATAATCACACAATTGAAATTCGCAGTTTACCGATAATTATCACTATCAATCTGAAAAATTAACAGATTTCTTCAGTCACTTGTTTATACGTTTACCCAAAAGCAGAGCCACCAACGAGCAGAACGTTATAGTACAGTTAAATATAATTTAAATCAGGCGTATTACCACCTAAATAAGAGTTTTCTTATTAAAAACCTTTGTTTAAACTTGACGCGTTAGTCCTCTTAATCCATTTAATCTATATTTATACACTATCCACTTATGTAACTATGTATCATTGAAATTAAATTTCAAATCCCAATTTTTAATTCCTTCTTTTTGGGTTTATTTGGATGGGCCAGCTTAGAACTCCGATATAAACTCGTTGTGTATTGTTTTATATTACTGAGTTACAGATTCTACAAATAATCTTCGTACGATTAATCTGGCATTCTGACCTACAGAAGCTCCATGCGTCTTTAGGGAAAGCACAGAAATATTTGGAGGGTTCGTTCACTTAGGCAATAAAACCAATAAGTCGAGCGGAGTAAGCAAGACATTTTATGGAATAGCTGCAGTCAATAAAATATGGTTGCTGATTGCTGAAAACAAACCTGAATAAAATATAAAGAATTCCTAGAGGCGTATACATGGACTCCCTTTGTACAGCTGTCAGACCTGGAAACAGGTACAGAAGATTAAAAATGGAAAACGTTATTTAAAAATATAACGGACGCTACTGCAAGAGATTGGAAATATTGTTACGAAATTAAAGAACGTGCTACGTGTTTCTCGGGTAGTCCAGCGGAGTCTGGATGTAATGTGTGCGTGCGTACATATTGCTGCTACTTTTACGTGACACTTGTCACGCGTCCGTAACCGAGACTGATCCAGATTTCACCAGTCCGCGAGCGCTGTGTGCAAGGCCGCAATCAATTACTTTCTGGTGTTTTCTAGTAGCGTTTTGGCGCGTAGTATAGACTATTCTGGAATCTCAGCGGGGTATAAATACAAGTACTCAGCGACGCTTAGTTCAGTTGAGGTGGCGATTTATTACAGTTCAGTTCGAAGTATTGCGGCGAAGTGTTATGTGTTTTATAATTGTGCGGGACAATTGTAATACAATTATGTCTTATATTAGTTAACATTTTTATTGCGTATGAACAATTTTTATTTGATTTGTTGTAAGAGACTGTTTTGTTGATTAGAAACTGTTTAATTGTGATAACTAAAGCTGGTGATTAATGACTTAATTGGTGTCTGTAGTTTGTTGTCCACTGTTCTATCAGTAAACAGTCGTAACAATATGATAGATTGACAAGTTAACAATGAGTCTAGAGTATACATTAAACCATACGTGGCGGGAATCGTAATTATTCCGATGAAATGAATGCAGAGTCACCCAAAACGATTCACATTCACTAACCATTCAACGGATTATGACCAGAAGAATAGACGTACACTTGCACCATATACACTCACTGCAGGTAAGTGCAAAGAAATCAAACTAAAATTAATTCTCTGACTGAAGTTGAATCATCCTTGTGCTGCTTTCGTTATTATCGATACCCATTAAAGAATATTCTAAAAATGTTGCCAGCGTTATCAGGTTATGTACACCTCTTCAGTGTACTAGAGACAGAATGGTGTTGGCGGGATGTCCAATGGAAACGCGTTTCAAATTGAGTTTGTAAGTATATGCGATGTACAAGGTCGCATAGAATAAAATAGTCGATAATTAGATATGGAAATGTTTTGTCTTTATTAAAGATTTCTCTTAATTTATAGATTGCACAATATTTACTACAGTTTATGTTAGCACAACAAAAATTAATAAACAGTTTTTAATACAAAATAAAATAAATTAATCGTTCTGTTTAAGTAAATAAATTACTACTTCTGTTGTAAATAAAAAGCAATGAACAGTTTCTGTTGATTTCAGTTTATAATTAAAAATAATTCCTACACTTTAATAACATATATATCTTAATTCCTATAAGTTTTCTGTCTCGTTTAGTTTATAATTGTTTTATTGATTTATTTACTTTATATAAATGGGTTCACTTTCCTGATTTGATGAATGATGCGGTGTTTCTTCTCGTTTCCTGATGAATGTCGACAGATGCTCCTTCCAGGTAGACGTCAGGATACCGCCGCTCCTCCTGTTGTTCTTCTTCAGGATCTCCTCCTGTTTGCCAACTGTCAGGGTCGTTTTACGGGTTGGGTACTTCTACGAACAATGTTGAATCATTAATTACTACTTAATTATATAGCTCCGGCAAATTGATGTGTTGATAAATGCTTAAAGAGAACTTTCCCGAACTGCCCGCATTCTGTGGTCAAGGGGGAAGTGAGTTCGGTAAACCTCGAACCAACGGAACCGACCGCTAAGAGCGACCTAATCTTACGTAACTTCGTCCTGTAGCTAACAAAGTACCATTGTCTTCACATCGCCTTAGCAAACGTGCAGCATGTTTGAGAGGCTAACTTCTGGTACGTACTTTCAAACTTTCTGTGGTCGCCCCTGAACTTTAAAGGTAACGAATTATTCATTATTCGTCCCACAGAGAGAAAGTCAGCGACATATAATCTTACGCTCCGGATAAGATCATAATAAACCGTAATTAAAAAACTTCGCAAAAATAAATAAGTAATATGACACTCTGTCTAATTTAAGATTAAGAACATTATAAATCTTACGTTATTCATTTCAAATTCAGGAAAAGTTAAGGGATTGTAATTTAATATTTTATAGGTCATGCATCTGGTTCCTGGAGTTACAGATGTTTAATTTTCATTTTAAGTTAAATACACAACAACGTCAATTTCACTAAATCTTTCTTTAGATTAAACCCATGCTTGTAGTTAACACACTTTCCCTACAAACGAAACTTTCATTCGAAACAACATCAGTTGCATAAAATGTTTCACCAACAGACGTGCCCATTTACCTTGCAGAATTTCATTTTTGTGTCAGTACGTGGTATAAGTCTTTATGAGAAGGGAGAGATAGAGATAGAAATAGATAGATAGATAGACAGACAGACAGACAGACAGACTGGCAGGCAGGCAGGCAGGTAGACAGACGTACAGACAGACAGATATACAGACAGACAACCAGGCAGGCAGATAGACAGATGGATAGACAGACAGACAGACAGACAGACAGACAGACAGATAGACAGACAGACAGACAGACAGACAGACAGACAGGTAGACAGACAGGTAGACAGACAGACAAATATATAGACAGATAGACAGACAGATAGATAGACAGCCAGCCAGCCAGATAGATAGATAGATAGATAGATAGATAGATAGATAGATAGATAGATAGATAGATAGATAGATAGATAGATAGATAGATAGATAGATAGATAGATAGATAGATAGATAGATAGATAGATAGATAGATAGATAGATAGATAGATAGATAGATAGATAGATAGATAGATAGATAGATAGGCAGCCAGACAACTAGATAGACAGATAGATAGATAGGCAGACAGACAACTAGATAGACAGATAGGCAGGCAGGTAGACAGACAAACAGACAGACAGACTAACAGACATATGGATAGACATACATACAATAGATAGACAGACAGACAGACAGATATAGACACTCAGACAGACGGACAGACATATATATATAGACAGATAGATATACAGTTAGATAGATAGATAGGCCTATAGTTAAGTGGCCTATCACATCAGGTATTCTAACAAGACGCCCAAAACAAATTTATTTGCAGTTTCCGTATTTTTCTACGTACTTATTCGACTCTTTAATCCCTCAGTCATTTCTTATTCTCTTTTCTGTTTATACCTTACACTACTCGCAGATGCTTCGTCTTTATCGGTTATAACATTTTTGACCGGGTTTGATTTAATACACCTTAATTCCTATAAAATACGATTACCCTAAAAACTGTTTTGTAAACGGTTATTTTTCGTATTACTATTTATTCCCTTATTTTCCCCTTCTGTTTACTTCCTGACTTTCTTCGTTTTTACTTTTGTAGTACAAAAATACTGCACTGGCCTTCATCCAAAATCCCTTCGCTTTCCATGTTTAAGGTCGGCAAACATAATTAACATAAAATAACTTAGGAAACATAATTCTTCACTCCCAAAATAATGGTCAAACATAATTTTAACCGTAGCTTCTCTTTCTGTTCCTCAGTATACTTACAAACTTAGAGGAAAAGCTGAAATACGAGCAGTAAAATCATTGAAGTAATAAAATAGAGAATTTTAAAAACGATATAATTAAATAGAATAAAAAGTTAACCTGTTTTAGAAATAATAGGAGAAAGGAGAAATTTGTATAGTACTAGGGAGGCGAGACGGATTAATAGCGCTCTGGTAGAGGCACCCATATTTATTGACTTTGCTAATGAAGGGCGGCAGAGTCAAGAAGAGTGACTGAAATAAACTGACATGTTGAAGTGACGGAGATTCATAGATATATTCACATGGAACGTAAATAGAGGTGAGGAGGCAGAATCACGATAGAAGGACCCAAACAAGGAGGTGATCGCATCAAACCAATCAGGTGATTCATAATACGGTGAGAAACTGGGGGAGAGTCACATATATACTCAACAGGCAGTAATATGGAAACTACTACGGGCAGGTTTATACTCATAGAATAGTTTCTGCAATATACTGTAGGAAAATGCTATATCATACTGTATAACGTTTAATTTAATATTTAATATTTATAATGACTTTACCTCAAGATGTTTTCTCCTTATTTGGAACATGTTTCAGGACGCTTTGTGTTCCCATCCTCAGCCTTCTATACTATGAGTATGAAGCTGCCCGTAGTAGTTTCCACATTACTGCCTGTTGAGCATATACCGTATGTGACTCTCCCCCAGTTTCTCACCGTATTAAGAATCACCTCATCGGTTTGATCCGATCACCCACACCTCCTTTTATCGTGATTCAACCTCCTTCTTAAAAATTAGGATGGCTGAGGATGGGAATACAAAGCGTCCTGAAACATGTTCCAAATAAGGAGAAAACATCTTGAGGGTAAAGTCATTATAAATATTAAATTATTATATACATCAAGAAATAGACTGTAGCAAAAAGTGTTTGAATGTTATATTTATATGGTCTTTGAAAAATTTATATGGCATTAAAATACACTTTGAAAATAACTTTGTTAATGTTGTTTTTGTGTCACGTCAGTCCTTTTTATTACAGATAAGTGGAAACTAGGCATAACTGTAACTACGACTTATCTACTAAACTGCATAATGTTTTAAAGCTTAATTAAAATACGATTCAGCTTGTTATGTTTACCGTGATGTTATAAACTATTTCGGATTCTTTATTTACATTCGGGACTAAAGAGGAAATAAAGAAACAAAGTTTTTAGTTGATTTTTAATTTACTGATGCCTTTGTTACGCACATTAGATGTCTGTTCGGACAACTAAAACTCTTTGGAACTAATAAAAGCAACTACAATTCTTATTTGTCTGAAGAGAAACAAATCGATATTAGTGTCACGAAATGTATATATCTATTTTATTATTTTTGTTGTAATTTATTTTAGTCTTTACACCTTTAAATTCTAAGTTTGCTATAAGAATTGTGAAGTACAATAACAGAACTAAAGAACATGCCAGAACTTGGTTGAATTTTCTTGGCCAAATCTTCTTCTTCTTCTTCTTCTTCTTCTTCACTACATGGGTTGGGCTATAGCCCGTTCCGACTTCACAGAGTCTTTAACCATTTTTCCAGGGTCTTGAACGATCTCTAGTCCCCCCTGGCCTATATTCAAACGCGTGTTTAGGAATACGCGTGTCTACCATGCGTTCTACGTGGGCCTTCTAATTATGCCTGTATTCCTTTATTCTCTCCAGAACCAACAGTAAATTCGGTCGTCGTCTCGTAGATGATCTCTCAAATTACATCCCTTAATTGGTCTTAAATTTTCATTTTCGAGGCCTGTATTTTTGAAATATCTCTTTGCAGGAGAGTCCAATTTCCACATCCATACATTAAAGTCGGCACAGCCGCGGCCTTATAGAACTTTAGCTGAATCTCCCCTCTGCGTTTCATTCTTCAATAGTCGTCTTATTCTTTTACAGATATGACTAAATTTATTTAACTTTCTCTCGATATCGTAGCCCATCCTATATGATATATCACATCCTAAATAATTAAAATGTGATACCTACCCCAAAACACTATTATCAATTACAATTTTCGCTCTTACAGGTTTCTTTCCTAGGAAAACCTTTACTTTTGTCTTAGTATTTGAGATCTTAAAAGTTGTATGTCTGGCAGATTGTATGCAAGGTATAAATAGACCTTTGTAACTCATTTTCACTCTTCTCTATAATTATTTGGTCATCTGCGTATAGTAATGTGCTAAGTGATCCCCCATGCGAGACTTGTATACTTGCAGGACAGACGTTCATCCATTCTCGCAAAATTTCGTCAATTTTTAATTTTATTTTTAAAATGTTAAGACGACATTGATATAATTTCCAAAGAAATAGAATTGTTGAATAAGTAGAGACATCTGTTACAGTGGTAGTGAACGCGGCTAACTCAGTTTTATTTGGAATATGCTTTCCTTCTGTTTGTATATTAAGTTACCTGACAGTGGAATGTATGGGGTGGTGTACGGTGAACCGCGTGGGAAATACACTTTCCTTATTGTCTGCGTTACTACGACAACGTCAGAACATGTGTACCCCGGCGGCTTAGTTGTCAGCGATGATCATAGAACTGACACTCAGAATATTATGATGTAAAAAATAAGAGGACTAAAGAGATCCTTGGGTTCTTAGATAGGTTATGTAAACGAAGACAATTGAATATTAATATTGAATATCATGAAGATGGAAGCAGGAAAGTGTTTATAATTTGGCAACTTTAATTTGGAAAGTGATGTATTAGAAGAAAAATGTGCTTCTCAAATTCGCTGAAATCTAAGAGGTGATGTAAGGTGAGGTGGTGTGGTATGGAAGTCCCAAGCCTTATACGTTAGGATTAATAAGTAATTCTTCGTATTGTTTAAATTAGCAGCCATCCTTACTAATTCTTTTATGAATTTGCTAACTGCTATAATTTTTATTGTTCGACTAAGCTTTTCGTCATCACTGACATCTTCAGGTTTTAAACAACGTCTATCAACTGTACGTTGTAGGCTTTTATACTTTAGGCCCCTCCCCTTATGTCATCGCCCCTCCTATTGGTCCTAGCTGCTACCGCTCTTCACGGGAACTTTGTCTACATTTTTCCGTTAGGCATTTTTCTAACGTCCGTCAAATTGTTTTAAGAATCTCCCGTTAATTTCTTCATTCTTGACTTATAATTTTTTTTTGTAACCTTTTACATTTCGTCTATTCATTATACATTTCTATTTTGATTATTCATTAATTTATTTTTATCTTCTTTTTTAACTTTAAGTATTTCTAGTTCTTCTATTAATTTTCTTTTTTGCGGATTGTTTTAATCAAAATAGAAAACAATCCGCAAAAAAGAAAATTAATAAAAGAACTAGAAATACTTAAAGTTAAAAAAGAAGATAAAAATAAATTAATGAATATAAAAGTGGATTTTACAAATGAAGAAATATTTTATTATATATTAAACAATAAACAAAATAAATTTAAATAATAAGAATAACACACTAAAAAAATGACGAAATGTAAAAGGTTACAAAAAAAAATTATAAGTCAAGAATGAAGAAATTAACGGGAGATTCTTAAAACAATTTGACGGACGTTAGAAAAATGCCTAACGGAAAAATGTAGACAAAGTTCCCGTGAAGAGCGGTAGCAGCTAGGACCAATAGGAGGGGCGATGACATAAGGGGAGGGGCCTAAAGTATAAAAGCCTACAACGTACAGTTGATAGACGTTGTTTAAAATCTGAAGATGTCAGTGATGACGAAAAGCTTAGTCGAACAATAAAAATTATAGCAGTTAGCAAATTCATAAAAGAAATAATAAGTAATTGTTATTTATTTTTATGCACGCAAAAGTCTTTTATACTTTGTAGGTGTACACGTCCGGAGTCAATGTTGTCAAAATTCATTGCCGGGCTGTTTGGCCATGGTCCATTGTTTTCAACAAAAACAGACGTTTTGGCAGTGCCATCGACTGCTAACATCAGTGTAAATTTGAGCTTCGCTAACGAGGGTGGTTGACGTTAGAGACCATAGTTTGTCGGCTGTGAGCGCGTATTTCCCTCGCCTGCTTCATATGGAGTCCGTTCAGATTCAGAAACACGCTGCGATCGCTATGGGGTGAAAGCCTGTCCTTAAGTACTCTATGGCAAGGTCTGTTCGAGCCTGTAATATGCGTTCTTCTTTCTGATTCGCTGGTGGTTTATTTATGACTGTGTCGTTGCACTTTTATAAGAATTTAAGACTTCTTTTATAAGACTTCTCCAGCCTTAACAACAGTACTGTGCTCACTAACGTCTACGACATACATTAGCGAAGCTCGAATTTACACTGATTATGAAAGGGGATGGCACTGCCGAAACGTCCGATTTTGTTAAAACCAATGGACTACGGCCAAACAGCCCGGGAATTAATTATAACAACAGAAGTCTTTTAATTCCCCTTTCACGAATATTCTCTTACAAGCAACATTCGTACAGTTATCTATTGATTTTACGTGAAACTCTAATTGAAAACAGATTCAGGCGTAAGGGTAGATAGTACGTTTATGAAAAGTTTCAACAGTGTTACGGCGCGATAACAGAAAATTACGCTTGTGCGCTGATATTTATGTATTTTATTAGGAGTGTTAGATTATAATCTTTGCAATCATCTAACACTTTTATTGGAATAAACTAAAGACGTTTGAAAGAAATAACCAGGACACTTGCAAGCCCTGTCAGAGAAATAAAACATATTTGGTGTCTGCCCGAGGCAGGAGTTTTACTGATATCGTATGAGTAAATGATTTTCTTTATGTCGCTTTAAATACGATCTCATGGTCAGCTAAACCGCTCGGAAGGACTGGCTAGCAAGATGTATAGTTTTGCATTAGTAAACTACAATCACCATACTAAATAAATTATTTTTGTTTTGTTTTCAAACTTACATGTAGAAAAGTGCCATCTGCAGTAGCATTGATTGAAATGCTTCTTTCTTCTGACTGGTGTCCTCTGTTTCCAACTTACATATAGCCACGAGAAATGATTACACTGGAGAATAATAATTTAAAAATTCAACGTGCCGAGATCTGTCAACCTCACCTCTTACTGGTCGAACACGACAATGGGAAAGTATTCACAATTGACAAAAAGTAGCAGGCCATGCAGGTCAAACCTATGTTCGCTTGTCTGAATGTCTGTGTAGGTTGTTGACAAACTACAGCTCATAATATTATGTAGGTCGACTGTGAGCGGACAAAATTCAATAGCTTCGACATTTTACTTCTGAACGTAAAAAGCACAGTAGCGTAACGGATTTTACCAAAGGAAATTGAAAACTATTCCCAGTAGTTGAAGAATGACCGTGTCGTTCTATACAATACTTTGAAAATGTTTGCGACTGTGACACCATTGGTCGCTTGATTCACACACACACACATTCTCTCTCTCTTTCTTTCTTCCTCCCTCTCCCTCTCCTTCTGTGTTTCTTCCTCCCCTACGAGTGTATGAATGGTGTGTGGATATTATGAGGAGATGTCGAATTCATACTCCTGATTTCATGACATTCATTTATAACTTTTAATTAATGAAAGGTACTTGCTTCCTGATGTAGATGTCGTTGCCTGCCTCCTGACTTGATAAAGCAAATAATACTATAAACACTATATTAGTCTAATCTGTTAAAAATAATGTATAACAGTTATTTAAAAAAATTAAATAATTAGTAGAAATTAACCTCTTTACCCTTCGATTCGTATGCTACCATCGTATCTATGTGCATGTACAATTTCTACCAGTGCAACGACAGCAACCAAAAAAGTAGACGACATTGTAAATAGAACCAGTAAACAAGGTGAGTTAGATTTTTGTTGATTTATTTCAATTGCGGGGAGATATTTAATATCGTGTGTAGGTTATTCATTTATAAAGCAAGTGTTTCTCCCGTTTTAGACGATTTTCAAAGTGATGATAGGCTTTAAGCAGTATGACGTGACATAACGGCAAAAGAAAATTCAGTATTACCATATAACTATTTTTGTTGTATTAAAGAAATGTATGAGCTAATACTGTATAAGCAAAAAATCAATGTAAATACAATGTTCTTTTTTATTATCGTAATGTTTCATTAATTTTGTTTTGAAATATATTTTCAGTAGTTTATTTATTTGGCTCATGACTTCTTTTACACAAATTGTCCTTAATTATTAAAACATTCTTGGATTTTGTTGTCCATGACGTGTCCGTTACTTAACTAAATATAATTAATTCACTACCGAGTCGGGACACAAAGTTTTTTATGGTAAAAACGTAAACGTTTTACCTTAAAAGTTTTATTTATTAAAAAAAATGTCATAGGCTTATTGTTGTTGCACTTGATTATACAAGTGGTTCTCAATTTTCTTACACACACTGAGAGCTTTTTAGTGTAGTCTATGTGACTTTCGTCTGAAGAAATTTTCTAAATATAGTAAAAGTTACGTAAATTGGAGACACTGACTAAAAACAAAGCCATATCTACCCTAGGCCTTAAAGCATTAATGGTTCAACCTGCTCGGAGACATAGTGAGAAAAAACACAAGATTGTATAAAAATGCAAAATGTGCTGAACAACATCCTGAGTGTCTAATTCCCAAGGTGTATAATTCCGATTCAACATACAAAAGAGAAGATAAATGTTGTTTTACAATTAATGCCAGCCTTATGAATCCAACTTTGTTTGCTTTTCATAAAGCAGTATTTTTTAGCTCTGAAGAAAAATTATAACTAGTGCAACAATACATATATTTGCATATTTGCCCAGGGCGGTATGTTTGTAAATATTTAGCATAGAAAATATATGATGAACAGTTTTTAACAATATTATGCAGGATAAGAATTGTTGGAAAGCGTACACCTGCCCCCGCGTAAGATACAGCGTTGTGTGTATGTGTGTGTTTGCCAGCTGTGACCTGTTTTGAACGACGCGATGGGGTGGTGCGAACGATTTATTGTTTTGTATATAATCAGGTTTTAACCGGTTAAAAACAAATTAATTAATACGTTTTAAACCTGTAAACAAAGACGTACTCCAATTATAAAAACACCATTGCATTGAGGAATTTTTAACGAATGCAGTGATATAAAAATATTGCAGAAATTGCAATATTATTGACGCTAAGAGTTTAGTGTTAATTACTAGTATAATTAAAGAGTAATTAACATGTGTGTTATATGTGCGTGAACAGAAAAAAAATTACACAAACAATGATATCGCGCATGCTACAAGTGTTTACGAATTCGCTAAAATGAACAAAAAAGTGATTCGTAATTAAAAGGACGCTTTGCATGAAAGTTACAATATCTAACATGTCAAGAGTAATCCTGGACATGTCAGATTGAGTCCAGTATAAATACGACCGACAATTTTGGGCATTCTCAGACTCAAGGAATCACTACACGAGGACAGTATGTCCGTTTGATAATCTATTTCCAAAGGACGTCACGCTGCTGGTCTGCCGATCGACTGAACACACTTTTACCACACACACAAGACGTATGGAGGAACTCAGGAGCAACAACAACAAAAACCCATAGAGACAGAGAACACAGCATCATCATCATCATCATCATCATCATAAAATTTTCAGGATTCATGGCACACACACACACACACACACACAACGGTAACGGCAGCAGTATGCAGGTGATGACTAAATATTTACAATTTTGTTGTGAAAAGAACTTTCAGAAAGTCAATTTTACATGAACAGTGAGACTTAAAACATTTTAAATGTAAATAATAGTTAAAGTCAATAATTTAATTTTATAAGAAAATTTGAAAGTTACTAAACCTTTTGGTTATATGTTAAAAATTTGGTTGAGTCAATAGAGTTAAATAATAGTTTGAAAGTAAATGTAATTAGTTTATTTTGTTTATAGCAACTAGTAATTTCATTCTTAAGTTTATTATTATTTTTGTTTCTTTTTAAACAAATTGCTATTAGCATTTGAAGATTGAATCAAAGTCAGACACACTAAAAATGAAAGAATTCAGATGACTTATTTAACATGTCAGTTTAGTTAATAAGAGTATATGATTGTTTAGTTTGTAGATGTTATGAACAGCCTAATATGTGTGAAACTTATAAAAGTGGATATTTGATCTATCTAATGTTTGAATTTTTTATATTGGAATATTTTTTTCTATTAATGAATAAATCTTAGGATGATTATTTTTAAATGGTTTTAAATAATTATTTCATGTCAACAACATCTCACTCCCCTTTAAAAATGTATTTAATTATTGTGCAACTACATATACTTGACGCAACGAGAAACAAAAAACAAAATGTACAGAGTGTCCGAAAAGTCCCGCACCATAGGGGTTTACAATATGTGTTCAATATGGTTACCGAAAGTGTCGAAACATAACTGTAAACGATCTCCCAAGTTGCGCAGAATGTTGGCCACCAAGCCAGGTGTTACAGAACGGCACTCAGTTGTGATTCGCTCACGCAGATGGTTTATGTCCACGATCTTGACAGCACAAACTTTGGATTTTACATAACCCCACACAGCAAAATCCATTGGGTTTAAATCCGGAGATCGTGGAGCCCATTCCACTCGTCCCCTACGGCCAATCCACTGTGGGAAGTTTTCGTCAAGCCAATCACGAACTTGTGTAACATAATGGGGGGGTGCACCGTCCTGCATAAACCATTCTGGTCTTGGACCCAGCAGATCCAAATCAGGCAATAATGAATCTCCTAACATTTCCAAATAATTTTCACTGTTAACTATTCCGTCAAAGAAGTAAGGGCCAATGATCCGGTCTTTCCACAAACTACACCACACCATGACGCGAGGTGCTCCTTGTTCCTTACTGCTCGAAAACCAGTGCGGATTACTCTCGGACCAGTAACGTAAATTCTGTCGGCTCACCTCTCCGTTTACGTAAAAGTTAGCTTCGTCAGAGAACATAACTTTTGATAAAAACTGTGGGTCCTCTTCCAACTGTGCCAAAAACCAATCACACATTTCCACACGCCGATCCGGATCATCATCTGACATGTGGTGTAACACTTGTAACTTGTACGGGTGAAACTTTTGTTTTTCCAAAATGTCCGCGACTGTTGATCGAGGAACGCCCACTTCCAAGCTTGTTCGGCGAATTGATTTCTTTGGACTTGCTGCTACCTTTGCCAAAACCCCTTCCACCACATCTTCTGGTGTCCTTGGACGTCCAGATCGGGGAGCATCTGCCACACTACCTGTAGCCTGGAATTTCCTTAACAGTCTGCCAACCGTGGTGTGCGGCAATGGCTCTCGTTCCGGGTGCCTCAGATTAAATTCTGCTGCAACGTCTCTATTGGAGAATCCTTCTCTTCCACAGAGGAGGATAAGCTCTACCCGCTCTTCAGTAGTCAACATTTTTCAGTACTGCAACAAACAAAAACACAACCCAATTAATGATATCCCTATGGTGCGGGACTTTTCGGACACTCTGTACAACAAATCGTATTGATTGTAATCAAGAAAGATTGTGTAATCTCTTACAACAAAGCAAGTAAAATTTGTCCAAATACGCAATAATAATATCAACTATAAAGAACTCCGCAATAATTATAACACAACAACATTTCCCCACACTTGTGTAAATCGCCACTTGATCCGCGCTAAGGAAAATCGCTCAACACAACAGAACAAGCCCCGGCTTCTATGACTTTATATACGTAACGAACGTGTTCCAGGATCTTTCCATTGTTACCTAAATGCTGACGCTAATGCGTATTCCAAGTGTGCTCTTGAAGAACGTGGAACATACTTAAGCCAACAACTATACTAATATGGTGGGGGGAGGGGACAACTGGAAGAAAGCTCTCGGCTGTTCTAGGCGATTCCATATGATACTCGTTACAATATTAACTATTTGGGAAATGATATTGGCTATGATAAGAATTATGGTATTGATGTTAATTTAGGTTAGGTTCTAGGCGATTTAGGTTGGTAAGGAGGCAGTGAGGCTGGGTGCAGCAAACTGGTGGACATTGGCCGGGAGTAGAGACCAGTGGGGACGATTTATTTTGGAGGCCAGGCCCCGGACTGGGCTGTAGCGCCGAGGATGTATGTATGTATGTATGTATGTATGTATGTATGTGTGTGTGTTCTAGGCGATCTGTGGGACAATCAACCGTATTTTTAAAACATGGTACGTCGGGATACAAAATTAAAATTTTACAAGGTATGGCAGTCCCTGTACTGTCATATGGGTGTGTGTATTATGGAGACCTCGGAAAAATAAAATAATTTCCAATAAAATGCAGACCTCGGAAATGGCGTTCTTAATAGGAGTTAAAATATGTTCTGAACTTGACCGTATAACGTATGAGGCCATAAGAGAAGAGCCACAAGTTTTTAGCTTGAATAAAAAATTAAAAAATTACAAGCAACGGTGGAAAGAACACTTAGAATGAATGTCAGATCCAGACTGGCCGAACAACTATAAAAACGATTCACCAACTGACACGGTGTTCGTCACCGTACGGCGTTCATTTGTCACAGTACTGTGGTTAACCGACGAACACCGTGTCAGTTGGTGAATCGTTTTCGTGCACTGAAGATGGAATCCAGAGAAGAGGCCGAAACGGCTGTGAGTAACGACACAAGTGGACCGCGCCCCAACAGCCCGGAGTTTAATTAGTTTATTCCAAACACTGTCTACTTCTATTGTTAAACAGGAGACATTGCACATTGTCTACTCTAACGTTTGCTCTGTATATAAATTATGTATTAGGACTGGGACTTTGTGCGCACAAATGGAATGGTATTGCTGAGAGGCAATATAGAGTATCACTGTTGTATTACTGAGCGAGCCTTTGAACCATAAAGCCTCTGCTTCTGTAGCTTTATTGCCTTCAATAAAATTGTCGGCCAATGAAACTGGAATCGCATGCCAACTGGGTCGAGGAAATCGCGCACGCTTCTGTAACACAAAATGTAGACTGCCTGTACATAAGCATAGTACAACACAAGTACCCAGTTACATTATTTATGACTAGGTAAAATTGTGTTCAAAATTATTAACCTAATAAAATAATTATAATATTTACAAGACCCTGTTTATATTACTGTTTTACTGTTAACATAAACAGATTAAATTCTGAGACTGATTAGTATGCATTTGACAATAAACAATATAAATACTTTGTACTAATTAAGAATAGTTGTCCTTTTGTTGGGGGAAGTCGTAAAGTAGTGGGGCGTAGGTTATGAACATCTGAACTGGGAAAGAAAATAGAAATAAAATAATAATAGTCGTTGTACGTGGCGATAGCTGACAGAATTGGACAGCACGATAATAGCAACTAACTCCGTATATCAATGAAAAATCCGTCTTTATTGTGTTGCAGTTATTCGGCACTCCTGTAGAATGCAACAACCGTTTATACCCACTTAAATAAAATAAGGTTTAAATAGGCTCGCGACGGAAAATTATCCGTTGATTGGTCAAAGTTCCCTGACGTCACGCCTCGTGTCCTCTACAACGAAACCGTTGCCCCGGCAAGTTCATGTCAGTCGTACAACAGACCGCCTCGTGAGCAGAGCCTCCCGTTCAGCTCCCTTTAAACTGGAAGCCTCGATGACCAAGTTCATAGCTTGGTTCGACCTACGGGAGTAAGGAATCCGAACACCAATCAACCCGTTTGCAGCATTTTCCTTTTAAGATCTTCCGGAATGGACACAACATCAGTGCACGACATGAACTGAAAAAACACACGGACGTCGCGACGAGCTGTGGCAGGCCACGAACGGAGCATTTCAAACTACCAAGTAACTGTAATGATTAATGATACTCTGCAGCAAAAAAAACAAAGAAATAGTAAAACAAATTTTCACCTTTGGTGACGTAAACTAATATCTTTTAATTCAAGTACTTTGTGGTGTAAGATAATGCAAAAACTTTCATGAACGATTCATAGCTTGCATGTTGTATGTTGCCTGTTGTAAACTGGCATTGATTTATGATACTATTTAGTTCTTGTTAGTCGAGTAACCTTGCTTTTAACTTACGCAACTGTTAAATTTCAATAAACTATTTGATCAGTATACAATCTTTTGGTATTTAAATTAATCAAGTTATAATTAATTTTTCACAGACTGATTTATGATTGCAAACATTTCGAGGCTCATTTTGAATTCAAATAAACGGGCTGTGGCCCTCTCTGCTCACTGATTGGTGATATTAAGATTTATTTAATGCACTCACACCCCACCCTTTGATATTTATGTAGATATTATGGCTATTTTAAGTAGCCTACATTTTGTAGTAAGTAAGGAGATATTAGTAGTAGTAGTATTTTAATTATTTCTAGTGTATTTTGTGTGTCACGTTTTTTGGGGCTCAGCAGGGAAACGTGGCTCAATTGTATGAGGACTTCAAAAATTGTGTAATTAAAATGTTTAATTAACAAAGTTGCGTAAGCGATTACAATCGCAAATAGAAATTACACTGTGGCACACCACTGAAGGAAACAATTCCTGATTAGCGCTTTCAAGCTTTAACACTCATCATCAGATCGGAAATGTGATTCCGGAAACGTATTTCCGTACTGACGATAAGCCGTGAAGCTTGAAAGCGCTAATCGGCCATTTTTTCTATAGTGATGTGCAACAGTGCAATTTCTGTTTGAAAATTTTATTAAACAATACATGAATTCATAAACGTTTACATAAAATGTATATACATTTATAAACATTAACATACTATTCGAATTTGAAAATATATGCTTAAAAAAAAAACAGTACGCCTATTGAAGCGTTGAAATGCATATCGCTTTCACAAATGTAGGTGGTTCCGTCATCATTCATCGGGAATCCGTTTTTTCGTTTTCCAGTTCTGATTTCCAATTATGCCACCTTTTAGACTTTCCAAGGCCTCACATTAGCTCCCTTGCCACGTCTTATTATTCCCACATTGTTTATGCTAACCTAAACAAACTGTCCATTGCTAGAATCTTGTCCTGCCGGGCTGCAAAGCTGTGGTCCAAAGTTGTTAGTTGCAGACGTTTCGGCAGTACCTTTGACTTCGACCATCTTCAGTGCATAAAGTCTGAACAAGGCGTAACAATGGCCGCGTTATCACAGTCAGTCACATGTCTAATAAGGAAACTAATTATGTATAATCAACGTAAAACGTGTTTACTGACTGTGATAACGCGGTCAGTTTTTGCCTTTTTCAAACTTTATACACTGAAGATGGCCGTCAAAAATATGGCCAAAACGTTTGCAACTAATAGCTTTGGATTGCGGGCTTCCACGGCCGGCAAGACAAGATTCTAGCAACGACGCCGGCCGTGGAAGGCTCAGACAAACTGACCATCCTTACTGCCTGGTCGAATTATTTCAGAGACCATTTTCTTTTTTGTCTTCTGTATCTTTATCCTAAGTGTCTTATCTTCTCACCGAATCTCATTCCGGTCACCCACTATAAAGGATAAAGAAAGGCAATTGATGTATTCTATCTGAATGTGCATGGAAGACGTCATTACTTCACTAACCATACGCTTCACTAAGTTTTAAATTCATCCTTTCAGTATCCAATGAACTTATACGTATATGAGTAAAAAAATTTACCTCTTCCATCCGTCTAGTGGCTTTTCCTTTTTTTTATATTTCACTATGTATTTGTGGATATATGTCGCGTATTCAGGTGTAATCCCTCAGTAAAGTTCGTCAGATAATTAAATTTTAAATACTAATTATTTAATACTTAATTGTAAAAAAAGATTTAAATAGTACATTTAACAAAATAAACATAAAAATGTCATTCCACACTAACAACAACGTTAGTAAAATACTCCAACCTGAACCATCGAAATCAACTGAAGACAAAACAGGCGTTTATAAAATTACATGCGATGACTGCGATAAGTTCTACATTGGCCAGACTAGTAGAGGATTTATAAAACGCTTTAAAGAAAATCTGCCTAAAAAACACATAACATACACCTGAAGATGGGACATATGTTCAGAAACGCGTAGTGAACTATAAAAAAAGGAAAAGCACTAGACGGATAAAAGAGGTAAATTTCCATTAAAATGTAAATAAAATGTATCGTGATATTGTTTTTTGCTTTTGCGGACATATTATTGTTTATAATTGAACGAAGGTTACAGGAGTGTATTAGTTTTTTGATAATACATGAAATAAACTGAAATGTATATAAGCGAATGACTGACGTAAGCGTCTGAGTATAGTTAGCCAGTACTGCGAGTAGGTTCCGCCTCGGTATCACAACATCTAATCTAAATCCAAGTCGGGGTCCTTTGATGTTGCGCCCCTGGGAAACACATGTGAAGATTATTCGTTTCCTACCGATGTAAGAAACTCGTTTCTTAGTTTATTTGATGTTCCAAGTTATAAAAAGCAAATTCCTCTTTCGTTTTATTCTCGTAAACTAAAAAAACTCCAAAAACTCCCTCAATTTTTAAAACAGTTTTTACACCTACCTGTTTAATGCCATGAGCAAATCTATTTAAGTTAACAGACATATTGACAATTCTCTGTGAAACAACTATTAACCGATCCATTTTATAAATAATTAGTAATACTACATACAAGTCTTCCGGAATTATATTATCTTCACATTGGTTTATATAAATTAAAACTGTTTACGTCAATATTGTACTTATTGTTTCATATTTTGACTTTGGACTTGCACATAGTTTGTTTTAAGTAGTAAAACAATTTGGTTTGTGATGTTAGTGATGGTATAAATTATAATTGCAATACGCATATATATATATATATATATATATATATATATATACACACACACATATATGTATATTTTCTATATAAATAACTCGACGTTTCTTGCAGTAATTATATAATTTGTGATGTTATTCAATTTGTTTCTTCTGCAAGTAGTATAATTTCGTATATTCTTTTTAACATCTGACGCACGTTTCGCTGAAAAATATCAGTATCATCAGAGGTTTGTTCTTAAATTTACTTACAAAGCTCTGATGATACTGATATTTTTCAGTGAAACGTGCGTCAGGTGTTAAAAAGAATATACGAAATTATACTACTTGCAGAAGAAACAAATTGAATAACATCACAAATTATATATGTATATATATATATAAAATATTTAATATTTATAATGAATTTACCTCAATATATTTTCTCCTTATTTGGAACATGTTTCGGGAAGTATTATGTTCCCATCTTCAGCCTTCCTGATTTTGTGTCTAGTAAAGTACTTGTGTGTTGGTTGGTTGTTATTGTGGTTTCCTGTTGGTCTCTGGTACTTTAAATTGGTATTATTGTGTGTGCTTGTGGTGTATGTATTAGTATTTTGTGTATTTTCGATGTTGAGTGTTTTGAAAATTGTGTCATGTTTTGTATTGATTTTTATTTATTCAGGTATTAGTTTGTTTTGTGTTGTGTGTTTGTATATTTGTAAATTTTCCCAAATGTTCATTATGGTCCCCTTGCGTGGTATGTGGTTTATTAGTGTCATGTTGGTTATGTCTGGGAATGTTTATTACGTGTGTAGCCAAATTAGCCTAATTGATGTATTCTAACATATATGGAATGTCATACGGAATGTAGCAAACACTGTTGACATATGACAGAATATAAACAGTGCCAAACTATAAAAATATAATTTTGGTAGACATAAAAATAGCAGTCGAAAGCGATATCTTTCTAAGAAGTTTGTGTTTTTAATGAATCAGTAAAAAGAATGGAAATAGACAATTAATGCTACCTCTATCAGATAACAGCTAAATAACTAAAAGGCACGCATTTTGTTACATAATTAGTCCTAAGTATTATAAAAAACCTATCGTGTTGTAATCGGTATCGTGTTCAAGAATATAGCTAGAAAAATATAAATTTTACTGACGTTTCAATGCGATGACAATTTCTGATTACTTTAGGCTTTACACAAATGTCCCATATTTTATTCAAATGGTACTACACGTCATTTCCTGAAGTTCGAAAAATTATCTATCATCCTTTCCTTAGAAGTAGGATCCTTCTTGCACGTAAATGTAAATTTTTTTTTAACAGACAAAGTAGCCGATATGATAATCTTCCATTTTTCATAGCGTTACAAAGATATATTTTTAAAGTATATTTTTATTCTTTTCAGTGTACTCATTAAATGCTGAGTCGAGACCGTCCTACCTAAAACACTTAGTACTAATTACAGTAACGTTAATGTTTGTTCGTATGCTCTATCGAGTTGATTTTTCACAATATTAATGCTAAAATATTAAAATGGTTAGTAATGTAAATTATTTACTTTTAATTACTACAAAGTAAAATTTTATACTGAATTTCCTCTTTCTTCACGTTTTAGACTTAAACTTGGCCCAAATCCTACTTGTACTAATGAAATGAATTTGTATGTACCTTTGTCGTTGGCAGTATACAACCTTATTCAGAAATTCGAATGTAGTGCATATTGTGTAAGTGGTTCCGCCATTAATATAGAAACTCTAGTGAAGAGACTCGACACAATAAAGAGATAATCAAATGCACAAGATTTTGGAGGGAAGAAAGAAGACAAAGGCGATACAGGTGTACGTTTGATAGCAATACGTTTCAAGAGGTTTCAAGTACTTAGGAACGACATTTGATAAACAAAATGTGAGAATACATTGAATAAATTTACAGAATACAAGTTGGTTGGGATGTACATTACAGATACACAGCTTTGATAAAGTACAATAATTTGAATAAAAATATAAAAATAAGCCTTTGTAAATAGTAATCGGTCTAGTGGTGATACACGCAATCACATGATGCAAAGGAAGAAAAGCACAGGTCATTAAAAGGAGAATAATAAGAGAAACATGAACGCCGAAGATGATTGAGGAAGAAGTATACAAAATACTCACACTTGAGGAGGTAGAAGCAACAATAAATAATGAGCACAGTGCGAGGTACAATAAGCTAAGTTTGGTCAGTGAGTAGGACAAGATGAAAACCCAAATTCGAAAAAGATAGTAAGAGACCTAAACGAAAGACAATAAGGAGATTGAAAGATAATAAAGGAATTATTGGAGCCTTGAAGATCATAAAAGTGGCAAAATAAAATGAGTGTGTGAGAGACAGAATGGTGTTGATGAAGCAGAAAAAGCATTGAAACCCGTGATTAGAGGAGGAGACAGGTTTGAAGACATCATTCCCACTTGTCTTCATGTGGCATAAGAACTCGAAACCAAAGGAATGATAGAGATGGTCGCGCATCTGGTCACTCGTAGAATAGCGTGTATATGTTACTGTAAAAGTGCGAAGTAAGGTAAATCTTGAGTGTTCCCGATATATCCCAAGATTTAGCGTTTTATGATGGTAAATGTCCGAAGATCCTTTTAAAATGTTGGGATTTCGAAATTTTATCAACAGTTTGTGGTAAATGTCAAGATTTACCGCTGTGTTGTGGTAAAAGCGTAATATTTTTAATTTTAAAGAAATTTATAGTTAATTTTTTTTAAATAATCATTTCCATAAAAGCGCATAGAGAAAGGCTAAATAAAATTTTCTGTACACAGCGTGAACTGGTTTCTTGTTTATAAAGATGTAAGTTTGCCAAAATGTGGTACCAAGTTGATAAAATCATCATTTTCAGTATTCAGCTATGATTGATTTTGGATCGACCTTTGCCCGGTCTACATCTGGTACTTTGACTCTCACATTCTGTCCAACTAAAGGTTCAGCTACTTTTTTACAAGAGACAACTGTCATTTTTTCTGCTTGTTTTTGGAAGTCCTCCGGCGGCTCTTTCAAAAGCGCTTCAATGTATCGATCCTGCTTGTTGTAGGGGTTACATCATTCGTGTCAGGCTGTTCAACTATTTCAGGTTCATCTATTATTGAGAATTCAGCTAGTATTTCCATTCTAATTGAATTATCTTGAGGAAAACTAACTATCTCCGTGCACAATTTTAACATCTTTCCACATATCAGTAAACTTGTTATAACTTGGTTACAGAACTCAAATTGTTATGCACAGATTGTTTATAAGTCACCGTTTTTGCCGTTTTTACTTCAGCGAACAAAGTACTGTATTTTTCTTTGGATAAATAAAAGTTGTTGTCCTTTCTATTACGCATCGATCCTCCTAAAAGTTCATCTTTTTAACCACTACGTCACTCATTTTTCTGGACCGAAAACCGAACAAATACCAAATATAATATTAATAAACGAAAGATACAAAGTTTTTTATCTCCGATTGCATCTTTTATCACAACGCAGCGGTAAATCTTGACACTTGCCACTAACTGTTGGTAAAAGTTCGAAATGCAAACATTTTAAAAGGGTCTTGGGACATGTATCATCATACCGGTATTTAGGTTATACCGGTAAATCGTAAGATTTACCTTACTTCGCACTTTTACAGTAACATATACACTGAGACAGACGTACGAAAGAAGTAATCATGTATTTTTAACAAAAAGATTAATTATATAAATTTCATTATGTATATAGAGAGCGCGCCTTAGCAATGTGTAGGAGGCGCTTTACTCGTCGAGTTCAGATAACGTATTGTAGGAAGGACTCATTAGTCGCAGGCAGACCGATGATAAGTTTGCGCATGTGTCTCACGTATGCGTATGCGCGTTATGTGACACTTTTACCTTAAATACGTATAATTTATATCCGACAAATTGCGACGCAAGTACATACCTACGGTATGCCGTGCAGTGCGTGGGAAGTTACTTTTCCTTATTGCCTACGTCGCTATGGCAACGTCATAATAGATATTTCCCCAGGCAAGAGTCATAACACTGATGCGCAGAACATTACAATACAAAAAAAAACGAGATGGCAAAAAGGTAAACGCTTTCAGTATCTGTACGAGGGTATTAGGTTACGCAAACAAAGAAAGGAAAACAATGACTGTGAAATGATATACATACTGTGTAACATGAAGAATGGAAACAGTAAGTTCACTCTTCCTAGTTTCACAGACAGCTTCATCGCTTTGACAATGATAAGTAAAAATCAAAAGTTGATATTCAAGTGTAATCAAAACACAACTCGAAATAGTGGACTATTAAAAAGAGAAAATTTAAAATAAGTTACTATATTTTTTTTAATTGTATGATATGTGAAAGTCTTTTTCGCTTTTTTAAGTATTGGAAGTCCGTAAAACCCCTTTGTACGATATATTAAGTAAATAGTTAACGCATTGTTTTCTGTATTCGTCTTTGTTACGAGAATTGCAAGTTTTATAATCTTAAAACGGCGGCGTTAAATGTCAAACAGAGAAATCGATAGTCACACTTTTTATTAACACTTCTGTAAAAACAAACGCATTCATATTGAATTTATTTTTGTATGTTACACGGATATTCAATTCACACTACATATAAGAATTAATAAAGACCACTAAGTCAATAACAAAAATATATGTCGCATAAGTCAATAACAATAATATATGTCGCAATACAAATAAACAATTATAACAATTAATTAACATCTACACTTACGCCGGACCGCATCGCAGTAAAACAATCCCAGAACTGACTCTTTTTTATCTCTGTCTTTATCCGTATATGCCCGTCTAAAATTACCTGCGCTGTAATTGTTAACTTTAGATGTTTCTATATTGATCGGAGGAGTTCTGGAGCAAGCGAGGGCTTGTCTGTCATTACGAGAAAAGTCTGGGAACACAATGTATTAAAGTTCACCTGATTACGAGTCGTTACCCGATGACTCAGCAGTATGTAAAAAGCTGCAAGTATTTATAACGGAAAATTTGATCAATTGACAATTTTAATAAATAAACTATGCTGGAAGCAAAAAGAAGGGTGTGTTTTAGGAAGCGGGGAGGCATTTGAGACGCCAGAACCGTAGGCGGCAATAGTTGAAAGAAAAATTACTTGTTAAAAGCCTGTAGAGTAAAGCAGTAAGTTAATAACGCCGGCGCTGGGGCTGACGAAAATAATGAATGTACTTTTATGTTAAGGCACGATTTGGGACACTACTGTCATAAAATGTATTATGTGCTCAGATAGTAAGGGTGTTTGCCAAACGTTGTAAACTTAAGTGCATATAACAATAGCTACCGTTAGACAAGAGAGATCGTTGTGCGAGAAAGATGACGATAGACGCTAGTTTTTTCAGCACGTGGCACACGGAAAAACGTTGGGCGAATCAGAAAAAGCGTCATGTACTGCGCGGGAGGTTTTAGTTAAGCAGATTGGGTGAATTTGTATTTAGCGGTAGTTTGAACCTATAGGAACGTTTTGCTGTAGATCGTAAGTAAGAGAGACTCGAGGCAAGTATATATTGTGAACTTAGAGAGAAATAAAGGCAGTCTTCTTAATATCGGCGGAATTATACGAAGAGACTCGCGTACGTTGTTTTGCGTCAGTTATATATTTTAATAAAGAACATAAAGAATAAGTAATTTCTCAGAAGTAACAAAGTACGGGAACGCGATATTATTAATACTAGAGTTATAAATAAAGTTTCATAAATCGTCATAAGTCAAAGAGTGGATGATCGGAGTTATAATAAACAATAAGAAATAATAATACATACGAAGTTCTATTAATTCAATACGTAGCGGTAAATCGCGGAAGAAGGCGAAGGAGTTCGAAGTAAAATTACGACGGTATATTAGTCGAGCCAAACGCGACGTGAACTGAGTTAAATGCGCTTAAGGTCTATTCAGTCATCTTTGTGTCCAGAGTGTAATTATACAACATAGTTATACGTATAATCCATATGTTAGTGTAGTGCATCTGTGATAAAGTGAATTGTGCAGTTTTAACCAGGATTAACACACGACGACGGCTGCTGACGACTCACCGATCTACAACAGCTTCAGGACCACGCACTTTGGAAGGAATCTTACGCAAGTAACGAATAATGAACATTTAATACTATGTTTTTGATAAATATACATATGTTGTATTCAACATAGTGACTCAATCTGTCATAAAGGACTCACTGCTAATTAATAATATTCAATTTGTACGATAAACAATTCAAGTCATATAAAGAAATTTTTGTAATGTATAAATACAAATTGTTCATTAAAAAGTTGATTAACATACTTTAATTTGTGTTTATTATTACTGGCGCCCTGAGGTAAATCAAGAGTCGGTACACTGGAATAAGTATCATAAACTATTACATAAATTATTATATATCATATTTGATCAAGATAGTTTGTGATCTTATTTTTCACATGCTCGTAGGCCAACATAATTTTCAAATAAATAATTTAACTCTTTTACAAAGGCCTATCTAGAAGTGTATTACATATTTATGATATTACGGATTGTTTGCATCAATTTTTTAGATGATTTGATGTGTTTAGTTTTAGTGACTAGTGATAATCATTTAAAGTTTGACCGCTCTTAGAGTAGAGCGAGAGATAAACAAAGCGGAGTGATACAACACAGAGACATGTAACACTGTAAAGCTAAAACTTTCTTAAGAGAACCAAAGAATTATAGTATTATTTAGTGTATCTTTAGCTGTATTAATCCCATTTATATTAAAAGAAAGTTTGATATATTTTTAATTAGTTGATAATAATAATCAACTGCTAACTACTTTATTTCTAGCGGAGGATTTAGTGATGGGGCAACACATCTAACCAATCCGGTTTAAGTACTAGCACATGGTTTTGTTTACGTCAGAGTCTACTCTAAGAGTGAATAAACTCCACCTACAGTCTTAATACACATGTAAACATTGTACCTTAAGACGTATTTATCCGGTAATGTTTTGTTCAAATTAGACGTATTCAGTCTTATATTATTACGAATAATTTCAAGTGTATATTTCAAGTTTATTCGCGGTAAATTTACAGAAACGCAAATTTATGAAGATGTTTTAAAATATTGTTTCATGACATCTTGATTTGATGGAGTCGTTCCAAAAATGTTTTGTCAATGCTTTGTTAGTTGGTAAACCACATTATTTGTAATGCATTCCAATACTACAATTTGTTACTCTTCCAAATCAGCGTAAAAAAACTATTAATTAATCTCGGCTATATGACATTAGTTATAAAACACGATACTGAAAGGTATTCAAGATCAGCAAAGAACAGATTGTAAACTAGTTCAAAAGTTTGTTTGCTTCTTTCAAAAGGTGTAGTTCATTGAAAGGCTATCTGACACACTATGGATGTCTGTGGATGAAAAGAATGTGACATTGTCCACGCTAGATACTGGAATTATATGTCAGCGCCAGTGGTGTGTGATAATGTATGTTATCACAGGAAATTGAAAACTATTACGGACGGCAGCTGAAGAATGCTCATTTTGTCCGACGCGATACACTTGTGAATTGTTCTTGACACCATCTGCAGTATTGTGTCAGAACGCAGACAAGTTTGCTCGATCTACAGGAGTGTATACAACGAATCCAGTAACTGAATGTAGGATACTCAACAGATACTAAACTCGATAGCGATAGAGCACTACGCCTGAGCTGTTTCAGTGTTTACAGAATTACTATGACTTTGAAAATAAGTAGTAGTAGTAAGAAAATCCTTTACAAAATGTCATCACTTTAAAATGTCATCAATTTAGCAACTTTGAATACCTGGGCTACAGTGTGTCTTATAACGCATGCAACGACATTGTGAATAAGTCGAATAAGTTCAACCTTATGTGCGAGACCATTAGGCAAACCCTTAAGTCAGCAAGTAAAGGAACACGGCTAAAAATCTACAAGGTGATGGCTCTTCCCACACTTCTTTATGGGTCTGAGAATTTGACTTTAACGAAAGGCCAGGCCAGTCGCATCCAAGCGGATGAAATGGGACTTCTCAGTCACGTGAAAGGGTATACTCTCCATGATCATAGAAGAAACACAGATATACGGCAGGAGCTGAATATTATGAGTATACTCGATAGGATCGCCCAGTATCGGCTGAATTGCCGAATGGATGACTGCCGCATCCCCAAACAACTCTGGAACTATAAGCCTAGGGGAAGGAGAGGTGTGGGACGGAGAAAGCGGTTGAGTGACCCGGTCTAATCTTTGCCTATTTGAGACCGGAATTCCTTGGTTTAATCCGTGAAGATGATGATGATGATGGTGATCATTTTAACACTTTCAAGATTTAAAGCTAAAGTGTTTATATTTTTTTGGTCATCAAAATTGTAAATAAACTTAACAAAATTTAGAACCATGATATAGAATTTTGTTGTTCACGACGTGTCTGACAACAAAACAGCAGAGCATGTTGCTAGAAAAATGATACAAATATTGAAATATATAGGTAGAAAAATTACTCAAAATCTTAAGAAACATTAGAGTAAAATGTCACTTGTAACACTCATAACATTTATAGTTAATTGCAGTTTCTTCCTTTGCCCTTGACACAGTTCTAGTTTCAATAGTTTTTTCACTATTGGACCGAGTTTGTTACGATCTTTCATATCATATTTTTAAATCTATAAACATCATTTCGATTGAAGAAGAGAAGCAGTGAACCAAGTCACAATTAGGATTGGGATGTGATAGGATCTATATTGAAGCCTTGATGTTTGATAGGTTTACACTATAGCAATATATTTTAGAAATATACTGAAGGAAGTAAAATGTTTATAAGTAAAATGAAAATAAAAGGGAAAAACTAATAGTGTCTGAAGCAACGAAGGAAGAATGTTACAGTCATAAACATGAGAATAAGGAAAGAGATACATGTTTTCAACAAGACAGCATCAGTGTCATCATCACCAACTTTAGCAAGGACTAACCAAAAATTTAGCTCGTTTGTATTCTTGCCTTTCTTCCCTACATAGTTTACTTTGAAGCCCACTGCCCTTAACGTTTTCCACTACCTATTAGCCTTCACTATTTTATTCTTCCTGTCAGTCGCCCACGGTTTCTAAATTACGTCCTTCCCAAATCCGTTTTCACGTTTTTCAGCTGTCTAGCTCACATTATACAATTTCTCCGTTGATTATACGACCTTATAAATTAATAAAATTAAAAAAAAGCTTCCACGGAGGACGACGCGACGTACAACCAAGCAGCACGTAACTGCAGTCAACACGACCTGGACAATAAATTGTGAGCTCTACGTGTACTGAGATTATTCAATTTATTGTCCAGGTCGTGTTGACTTCAGTTTCCACGGAGGACGACGCGACGTACAACCAAGCAGCACGTAACTGCAGTCAACACGACCTGGACAATAAATTGTGAACTGCACGTGTACTGAGATTAATCAATTTATTTTTATAGTTGAAACAGTCTCACTGATATGCTAGACAAGGAAGAAAGCACGTTCACTTTTCTTTAGATGATTGATTTAATGGTAACTTATTTTGTCTCATGTTTCGGCCATTCGTTTTGTTTAGAAATTCAGTTAGTTTGATATCAGTAGTAATTCTTTTACTATTAAAATTTTCATGCAGTTATAAAAATGTGTGTGTGTGTTTGTGCGCGCCAGCGAGTAACATGTGTCTTGTTGTTTCGCGTGTCAGCGGTTTGGCCTACAAAGGAGCTCATCGTCACCACCACTCCAAGGACTAAATCTTAGACCTGTTCCGTAACCCATCTCCTCCTCGGTCTACCGACATCTCTCTTCCCAATAGAGCGATAACCCAACGCAGCCACAGATAGACGGATATCAGGCATGCGATTCAAGTGCTCACACCATCTCCTTCTGTGGTACTCAGTCTTCTGGTGCAATAATTCAATGTTCAAATCGTGTCTAATATCCTCGTTCCGTCTCCGATCCAAGAGAGAACAACCTTGCGTCCCTCTTAGAAATTTAATTTTGGCTGCTTGAATCATCTGCACATTCCTTTTAGCAAGAGTCCATGTATCACTAGCACACAGGAATGTGGGGACAGCCACAATTTTATATAAATTTATTCGGGTATCCTTCCACGTTTTATTTTTCAGATACCTATGAATCGTTTCGCAGATGCTTGCAAATTTTATTAGCTGAACATTCCAATCAATATTCTATTTTTAGATGGTGTGAACTCTTGAAGCGCATGTCTGATATCCGTCTACCTGTGGCTGCCTTGAGTTATTACTCTACTGGAAACAGAGATGTCGGTAGATATAGGAGGATATGAGTTACGGAACAGGTCTAAGGCTTAGTGCTTGGAGTGGTTATGATGATGACTTAAAATTTTATGCAGTTATAAAAATGTGTGTGCGCGCGCGCGCCTGCCAGAGAGTAAAATATGTGTCTTGTTGTTTTCTATTTGTTTCGCGTGCTAGCGGTTTGGTCTACAAAGGTGCTAACCTGTTAATTTTTGTCTTTAAATGTCATCATAATCATCACCTTCTTAACGGTTTTAGGCTTTAGCAGCCTGTTGCTATTCCACAGTCCACATTTTCTTACTTCTACCAATTCTTCTTCTGCCTCCGGGGTCGTAATCTTTCGCTATCTTCGGTATTCTACTTTCCTCCATTCTATAGATGTGTTGAATCCATTTTTTCTGTATTCTTTAAAATGTCTGACGCAAAACCTAAAATACAATAAATTCTTCATATTTGCTCCGTCTGTATTCGCGGGACCACTGTCTGTAACGGATTTCCTAATTCGCGGCCGGCGAAATTTGTGTTGCGGTTTGTGCACCTAGTATCATTAATAGGTATAACTTTGTGGACCGTGATTTGCTGTTTCAACATATTGATGTTAATAACACCAATGCAATACATGCATAACAACAAAATTACAGCCACGATTGTTTCTCCAAATGAACTGCGCTACTTCAGCCTTTGGACCACGGATCCATTGGCACCGTCATTCGTCGCTCGTTGTACAAGTTCTTGTTCCCAACAGAGTTGGGACACTTAAACTTCAGCAAATGAACTGCGCTGCTTCAGCCTTTGGATCCATTGGCACCGTCATTTGTCGCTCGTTGTACAAGTTCTTGTTCCCAACAGAGTTGGGACACTTAAACTTCAGCAAAATGAACTGCGCTGCTTCAGCCTTTGGACCACGGATCCATTGGCACCATCATTTGTCGCTCGTAGTACAAGTTCTTGTTCCCAACAGAGTTGGGACACTTAAACTTCAGCAAATGAATGCTTCTCAAAGTTATCAACTAGGATAGTCCAAACACGTTCATTAAATTTTTGATTCGCGAGATCAACTATTTTAGTAATTTGTTAACAAATATCATCTTCAACTTCAAGGATTAAACCAAGGATGGTTTTTTCCAGTCTCAAATAGGCAAAGATTAGAGCTGGTCACTCCAGCGCATCCTCGGACGTCCCACACCTCTCCGTCCCATCGGCTTATAGTTCCATAGTCGTTTGGGGATGCGGCAGTCATCCATTCAGTAAAGATTTTCCCACCAGTTCAGCCGATACTGGGCGATCCTGTCGAGTATACTCGGAATATTCAGTTCCTGCCGTATATCTGTGTTTCTTCTATGATCATGGAGTGTATACCCTGCCTCGTGTCTGAGAAATCTCATTTCAGCCGCTTGGATGCGACTGCCCTGGCCTTTCGTTAAAGTCCAATTCTCAGACCCATAAAGAAGTGTGGAAAGAGCCATCACCTTATAGAATTTTAGGCATGTTCCTTTACTTGCTGACTTAAGGGTTCGCCTAATGGTCCCGCACATAAGGTTGAACTTATGCAACTTATGCACCACGTCGTTGCTTGCATTATAAGACAAACTGTAGCCCAGGTTTCAAAACTGCTAACTTGTTCCAGGACAGTACCATCTAAAACAATTTTTGGCCGTACGGGATCAGTTCCACAAAAAGCCATCACCTTGGTTTTAATTGTGGATATCTGCAATCCAGAGTCTTTGCAGATTCCATTTAACAAATGTATACCCATCTGCAATCTGTTTTCAGAGTCGGACAGAATAACCTGATCGTCCGCAAACAACAAAGTGTCAATTGTTGAGTGATCAATCATAAAATGGTCTGGAAGTTTTGTATGACATCGTCAATATATAAATTAAAAAGGTAAGGTGATAATGGACACCCTTGTCGTACTCCAAAATTAATCAGGCCAACTCTAGGAGCTGTTCTCAGTCTCCCTGGTTCTATTAAGATTTTATTCTTCATATTCAGACTCCTTTATTGCTCTAATTAGATCCCTCTTGTTGTGGGTTCCCCTTCTTTCCCATTACTGCCCATAGTTTGCTCCGATTCACTCTGTCTAAAGCATTCTCGAATTCGATGAAAGCTATGCATATGGGCAGTTGATACTCTCTATGCTTTTCAATGAGCTGGGCTATTGTAAATATACAATCTGAACATGATATGCCCTTCCTGAAACCGTTCTGGGCCTCTGAAAGTATGATCTCCGTTATCGCATTCAGCCGTGTTCTTAATATAGATGCATATAATTTATATGAAGTTTTAAGAAGGCTGACTCGTCTGTAGTTCCTGCAGTCATTACGATCACCTTTTCTGAATATGAGAATTACCTTTGCAATCCGCCAATCGTCAGGAACATGACCAGTGGTCCAGCATAGTTTAATGAAATGCGGCAAACGATCGGGCAGCAAGGCTGGTGCACAGTTTATAAGCTCCACGTTCAGCCCGTCAGTACCTGGTGCTATTCTATTGTAGAGCAGCTAACAATTCACCCATTGTTATTGGGTCCACACAGTCACTGATATCAGCAAAGGTTGTTTCTTCCAGTTGATCCTGGGTCCATAGTTGCTCATAGTATTGAAGCCATTATTGTTCTGAGATATTATTGACCTTCAGGTTATCCCTTTCCGTTCGATTTAAATGCCTTAATATTTTGTAAGCCTTGTCCTGCCTGCCATGTACATCGTGTTCTATATCACTGACATATTTATCCCAAGAACTTCGCTTGATTTCCTGACTTCTCTTCTGGCAATGGCACAGCAGCGCTTGTATTCATTCACACCTTGTCTGAGCAGTGTTTAAGGTTAGATGTTTCAGGTATACCTGGTTTTTTGCATCTATTATTTGTCTACTATCGTCATCCCACACCTGTAGGCCTCGGTTTCCATACATTTTACGTTTCGTCCCCAATACTTCCAATGCTGCTTGTGATATGACATCTCTGATGTTACCCCATTCTTGATTTATATTGCTACTGATGGGTTTTTGTTGTGCAAACTGACTCAACCGGGTCTGATACAGGTATCTTATACTTCCATCTTGAAGAAGGTGTATTTTAAAAGTTCGTTTGGAGCACTCCTGAAATACTAATTTTTGATATGAGCAGAAAATGGTCAGACTCAACGTCACATCCTCTAAAAACCCTAGTATCCTCCACTAAATTTCCTAATTTCACATTAACTCAAAGATAATCAATTACTGAACGAGATCCTCTTGCTTGCCAAGTATATATATGTATCTCTTTATGCGGGAAAAATGTGTTGGTTATCCAAAATCGATTAGGCATCGTCCATTTCCATTTTTCATTCTTTTGCCGTGACATCCCATGATATTTCTTATAAAGGAGTTTCCAACACGTGCATTGAAATCACCTGCTATTATCACATGATCATTCATGTGTATATTATTGACAACTTTCTGTAAGATCCTGTAAAATTCTTCTGAGTCTTCTCTGCGACCATTTTCTGGGCTATACACAGTTACCAATGTTGTGTACCCCCCTTATGGTTTGTACCGTACTGTTAATATACGGTCATTTACAAACTGGTAACTATGAATCCTGTTTCCCAACCGCTTCTTTATCATTACTGCTACTCCTGCAGCTGCACGCTTCCCAGCAGTTACACCACTGTGTATTAATACGTAGTCCGCCAATTTGGTCGAACCTTTAAGCTTCTTCTTAGTCTCAGGAATGATGGCAATATCTACACGAATTAAATTAAGTTCCCCTTGAAGTTCCATTTCCTTATGTGCAAGTCCTCTTACATTCAATACACCAATTTTAAATTGTTCCGCAATACCAAGTCGTTCTTGCTTTTATTCACCGCTGTTGTCAGCAACTTTTGATCCGTCTGGGTATTCCTTATTTGAGGCGATTTAATAGTGAATATGTCCCCTGGATATGTTATTAGCATATCGCAGGGTAAGACGTATGGTGAGGCTGCCACCTTCAGGCTTAATGTCCAGCCAGATTTTCTGTCTGGGTGTTCTCCCATAAACTGGATGTCTTACCAGACTAAAGAGACCAGTTATCCCTCTTGAGATATCTATAAGGATCTTTAATATGGAGGTTTCTCCTTGCCTCCCACATCCTACGTCGTTGACCAATGAGAAAGGCAATTTATCACCCCAAAGGCAAGAGTGTGGCCTAACCTCTACTTGACAATGACAAGAAGAGGGGGGACAGCTTATACCGGCTGTCACTAGGTCTCCAGAGCCGCGTTAGCTACCTGTAGGTGTTGCCCCTCCCCCTCCCCCCACTTTGAGGTGCGGCTGGATATTTCTCTTCATCAAGGAATGAGACCCTAAGGCATTTCTCATCCTGTCCAGTACTTTGGGAGACTACAAATTTAATAATTAAATTAAAATAAAATTCTAATATATTTTTTAATAAAGTTATTTTTTTTTAGACAAATATATTTTTCTGCAGAAACTCTTAGGTGAGGCAATAAAAATTTTGTTTATGGAAAACATCTTGTGCTTTCTTTAAGATGGTTTAAACCCCCCTCCGAGGGTTGCATTCCTTGTTTAAGAACCATTGGCTTTGCCAGTCTAGTCTAATATTTTCTTTCCATTATTTAAATCTATACATATTTTAGCAATACTAACATTTTACTTGTGTCAGTACCAGGAGATTACCTTATTTAACCAGATTATTACCCTGTTTGTATTGTGCAATCAAACTTGTTTAAACTAATGGTCGGTCAAAAACACCTATCTACATATACGAGATAAGAATATCTCGTACTATTTACTTAGGAGAAAAATCGATTAAGGTAAGAATAATTAACACAATCTTATCATCACCTTCTTCATAACGCGGCATAGGCAAGGTGCTGCATGTTCCGCCGCCGTGCCCCTCCAGCCTTCTCTTCCTGGGTTAACCCAAACACCTGTGTCCCATAGGTTTGTATTTCCAGACCAATATGACGCAGGGGAAGAACTGCACGCAATTAAACGAAATAAATATTAATATTGTGATAATTTCAGAAACTAAGAAGAAATTAAGAGAAACTAAAGATATCGGTGGATTCACAGTGATCTATAATGGAGTTTACCAACAAAAACGAGCAAGGAGTGAATAGATCAAAAATGGAAGTCGAGAGTTAAAAGCTATACAGCCGGACCAAAAACACTGATTTCATGAAAGTTCCAAACCCTACAATACGGACGTAAGTTATACAGTACAAGCCAAAGTTGGATGTAATCTCTAACGTTTTCTGAAACAGTGTTTTTTTTTTTTTTTTGATCGGGGACAAGACCCTTCTGTGTAGTACACACTAAAATGTTTTCTTAAGCAGCATACGTAAATTTTGAAACAATATACAAGTGTTGATCAATGAAAGTAAGCTTCCACTTCTGATGGTGATTAGATTATCACGATTTTCCGGGTTGTTAGGTCGTGGTATGGGTTGTTCCCGTGTACCCGCACGTATTCTTTCACAGGCATTGTGAGTTGTGTTCCTACACCACTGAAGGTGTCCATCATCGGTATGGACGAAACGTCTTTGTGGAAAAAGTGAACAACTTAGGCCACTGGATAACAACCCGGAAAATCGTGATAATGTAAATATAGGCCCTACAAGTCTCTTTGGTATTCAGTGAAATGCGCAATAGATAACTAAAGTAAATCTCAGTTCAGCTGACAGTAGATGTACGAAAAAGACGAAAGTTGAAGTAAGAATGTATTGCTCTATCCATACATAGCAGTCTGGATATTCTGATCCTTTTTGTTTCCCGTTCCATGTAACTCTCGCAGGTACAACAAGTACTTTATCTACGTTTGTGTTTTCAGAAGAATAATGAAAAGGTGAATAACGAATCCGGCCCGGAGGACCAAAAAAATGGCTAAGATACGGCCCGATAGGACCAGAAAAATGGTTAGTAAGAAGAATGTTGATCCGTCATGTTAGGACCAAATAAAATGTTATGTTGAGCTGCGGCCGAGTGGACCGCGTAAAAATGTATTGTATGTCGGCACGTATGCCTTTTTCCATCAGAAAGAATGAAACTTGGTGTGTTATCGCCAGGATGCAAAATGATAAAGATAGTGGACTGTATTAATAGATTTATTAAGTTTCTCCGTTCTTACACTCAATTCATTGTAGTAAGGTTGGCTAATGCTGAAGATTAAATTTTAAGAAACTGATTCGGAAATGAAACTACATTTTGATGCGGCACAAATGTGTGCACTTAGTTACATCGAAAACGTGGAGGCCTAAGGCCTAAATAATTGTCGCGACAACAAGAAATGAGAATGACAGAGTCAGGCAGCAAACGTAAGAACGTCCGCTGCCGGCCAAGGCTCGTAGCACTGTAACGTTATAAAAACGAGATAAGAACGATTCAGAAAGCGTACAGATTAGCCAACCTACAAATACGAAAATTACCACACTACTGTCCAAACGTAGTCAACTTATGAGAGCAATCCAACCATGCAATCCTGCTCTACTCAGAGCTAAATATTTTAAATATATTGATTTTTGGCGGTAAGGTGATAGTACTACAAGAAATCCTTAACAACAAACCTACTGTGATTTGTTTACAGAACACAATTACTGACACATAAGCATAATTTATAAGGTAACTGTATACTCAACATGTAAAATAACGTTAGGAATATTACGTAACGCCCTCAAAAAGTCGGTAGGTTCAGTCACGTAAACGTTTTACACTCTTTGACTAGCACAACGTGCGGCGTCTGTGTCGAGCACCTTCTAGAGCAGCAGTCGGCAACCCTGCGCCCGTCGATAAGGTTTGACGCGCCCGGAAGAAACCAATTTGTAATTTTATTTCCTATTGACTGAAGGATCACACCCGCATTGTGCCTGCTTCCAAGTATTGTATAATAGAATAGTACCGCATAATTTATAAAGTAACTGCATACTCAACATTTAAAATAATGTTAGGAATATTACGTAACGCCCTCAAAAAGTCGGTAGGTTCAGTCACGTAAACGTTTTACACTCTTTGACTAGCACAACGTGCGGCGTCTGTGTCGAGCACCTTCTAGAGCCGCAGTCGGCAACCCTGCGCCCGTCGATAAGGTTTGACGCGCCCGGAAGAAACCAATTTGTAATTTTATTTCCTATTGACTGAAGAATCACACCCGCATTGTGTCTGCTTCCAAATATTGTATAATAAAATAGTACCAGCCATTTACCGAACCGCGCTACGTCTTCCCCCAATACGATTGTCGTCCAGAGCCTGTAAACACCTTTCTCCCCAAAGAATATACTTGTTTTTTTTTTCAAGATTTACATTTGTGTGCACTTTATGAAAAGAAATAACGTTATTGTGGTAAGTTCTTTAATTTATTTTTATTAAAGGTTTCCTGTTAAACCATTTTTTTAAAGTTTTGTTAGTTTTAAAGTGCGTGTGCATAATGACAATTTTTTTAAGTTTTACATTTCTGTACACTTTATGAAAATAAATAGTATTATTCTGGTAAAGTTTTTAATTTATTATTGTTAAAATGTTTTCCTGTTTAACCATTTTTTTGTTTAAAGTTTTGTGTAACGTGCTTTGTGCAACATCCGTAACAAATTGTTGATGACCTAATGTAACAATTTTTACAAGTTTATATGAAACATACTTCAAAGGTTTTTTTGATTCGGTGTTCCACGTCGCTAAATATAAGCGCAAGGTCAATTAGAAAGCGACAGTTAATGTTTGTAACGTCCGACTATTGAACTCCGCACCCAATTATTTTCTATTGATGGGGTGGGGAGGGGTGCACCCATCGAACTGCTCCTTAGTTGTATATGCGCCCCCATAAATTCAAAGGTTGCCTATGACTGTTCTAGACCGTTCGAATACTTGTAGCTACAAGAATTCTTCTGGCACGAAAAGAATGGAAAATTATCCTGGAACACCGGCGGGACCTACATAAGCAACAGCGGTCGGCTTAGAAGTTAGTCACACCTGACGAGATTGTCGAGTGCGGATCAAGTGATTGTGGAAAGTGATTACTGTACTGTGTTATAATTAGTGCGAAACGCTTAACAGCTGACCATTATTATTGCGCGTGGACAAATTTAATTTGAATAACTGTATGAGAGTATGTTGATGATTTCACATTGTTATTTGTGACTGATAAAAGCCGGTAATTAGAGACGTCATTGGTGTCCGTATTTTGTTTCCACTGTACCGTACGACGATCCGTGAGACCGTCGTAATAATTTTGTAACAGTAAATTATATAGATTAGTATATTATCAAACTATATTAGACCCGTAGTGACATCTGTTCAGTAACAGTTTGTATATTCTGTTTTTAGGTGTGCAGTGTAAATTTTACGGGACAGAAGACACCAATTAGCGTAAGTAGCCTACTGACACTTGAACAAAAATCAGTATACTGTAGATACGATAGCGTGTCTTTGTTATTAACTTTGAATGATTTAAAAGCGATAAAGACGATTATTAATACAATCTACAAGATTGACTCAACAATCTCATGACAATTTGTTGCACATGAAACCCGCAATTCATGTGCTTTCGTTTCTACATGAATTTTTCATAGCTACCGCTGCATCACCACTCCCAATCCCTCTCGACTCAAACTCAGGATGTCTTGTGTATTTCAAGACTCCTTCGTTTATTGTAAGGTCTTATTGATTGCCTTCTTTTTCTTTTTACCATCTCAATTGGTCTATCCCTACCTTTTACCACCTGATGAGTTTTTATTTCCCCATTAATCTTATCATTACTTAAGCAATGCTGTCCTCACGTTCTCGGATAACATTTTTAATAAACAAGCATTATGCTTCCTCCACAAGTCCGCATTTAGTGCCCACACTGTACTTCACACATTATTCTTTTTCTACATGGCGCATAACTTTTTCTCTGTGTATAACATGTATTACTGTAAAAGTGCGAAGTAAGATAAATCTTAAGATTTCCGTTTTATGATGGCAAATGTCCAAAGATCCATTTAAAATGTTTGCATTTTGGACTTTTACCAACTGTTAATTGTAAACGTCAAGATTTACCGCTGCGTTGTGGTAAAAACTGCACTCGGAGGTTTTTGTTGGACTTCTGTAACCATGTTACAACGAGTTTAGCTGACATGTGGGAAAAAGTTAAAATTGTGCACGGAAAACCAAGGCACAGTCAGTCGCACGGGTCTGTTGAACGTGCCAACCAGGATATTGAAAACATGTTGGCAACTTGGATGGAAACAAATCAAACCTCTAAGTGGTCTGAACGCTTGAAATTTGTGCAAGCAATGCAAAACAGGGCTGACCAAGTGTACACCGTATGAAGGGATGTTTGGTGTTCCAATAAAAATGGGTATCGGAAGTTCAGTTATACCACGTAATTTAATGCACAAAGCAAACACCGAAGAAGATTTTGAAGAAATATTAAATACTACAAATGACTGTGATAGTAATCCAGAAGTTGGAGAAAGAAATACTCAAACAATGAACATCGTAGGACGTTTCCCGCAAGATAGTTCAAGTTAAATGGAAATGCAAGCTGAATCTTCAATAACAGATAAACCTGAAATAGTTGAACGACCTGACACAAGTGATGTAACCGCTACAACAAGCAGGATCGATACAGTAAAGCGTTTTCGAAAGAGAGCTACCGAATGACTTCAAAAACAAGCAGAAAAAATGACAGTTGTCTTTTGTAAAGAAGTAGCTAAACATTTAATTGGACAGAATGTGAGAGTCAAAGTGCCAGATGTAGGCCGGGCAAAGATGGGCCCAAAATCAATCACATATCTCGTATTGAATATTGAAAATGATGAATTTTATCAAGTTGGTACCACAATTGGCAAACTTACATCTTTATACACATGAAAGCAGTTCAGCTGAGTACAGGAAATTTTATTAGCGTTGCAGAAGTAGAAAACAAAGAGGTTACTGTTCGAGCAGTGATTAATAAATTATCTTTACTTGGAGGACAAGGCTTCAAAAAGTGTAATTGTTAAAAAAAGTGTACTGCAAAGAAGTGTTTGTGCAAAGCCTTCTCATTGTTGTGCAATTTTAAATGTCATAACAGTCAACCCTGCTGCAATAAGTAATTTTTCATTTCTTATTACATAATTTTACTTTTATTACTTTACTACTTATTAATTTGTCATTTATTTGTATCAATTAATTATTGGAATAAAAAACCAGTAAAAAGGACTCGTATTTGTTTTAGTCAGTAAGATTTTATCACAAAATGGTTAAAAAGTTTTTGAATGTTCTTTTTTCACAAAATGGTCAAAATGTTTTTTGATGTTTTTTTTAAGTAAACTTCGTTAATTTTATCAATTTTTATTTTTCGGCTGTAGGTTTTCTTAATAGTTTTAAAACAATTCATTGTACATTACAAAATAAAAATAATTTCAGAAACAAGCAGTAGTGCAATGCGTTATTTTTTGTCTCCCTTTTTCATGCGTTTTTATGGAACTGAATTGTTTTCTAAATTATTAACTATAAATTTTTTTAAATTAAAAGTATTATGCTTTTACCACAATGCAACGGTAAAACTTGACATTTACCACTAACTGTTGGTAAAGTCTGAAATGCAAACATTTTAAAAGGATCTTCGGACATTTAGCATCATAAACGGTAAATCTCAGTATATACCGGTAAATCTTAAGATTTTTAGTTATTGTATCTTAAGATTTACCTTACTTCACATTTTTACAGTAACACGTGTTTGTATAAATTTGGCAGTATCTAGGAGCTGCGATGTTCAACATATAACACATCTTAGTGATAAGACTTATCAGTTATCAGTTATCAGCTTTGCCCTATTGTGTTTGATCTTCGCTTGCCTAGTCTGTCTTTACTTATTAATATTCCCAAGAATTTAAATTCTCTAATCTGATTGTTGATTAAATTATTGTCGATTAATAATTTTCGGTACTATAGTCATATTTCATTGTGTGGTCAAGATAGTCAAGACTACTTATCTAGTTTAAACTTGTCTAAGATTAATTTATTAGTTTCCGTATGTTTCCGTATTTATTTTCATTTGTCTCAGTACTATAACACTGGTAAGCCGATCTGTCTGACTAATCCTACATCCAAAAGACGTCAGTGATGAGTTACTAACATGAAGCCTACAAGACCAACAGACTTCTTCCATCACTGTCATTTTTACATAAAGCAAAGTTTTGGCTACGAAATAAATCTGTAGCCGTCTTCAGGCCTAAGCAAGTACTAAAACATCACTAACAAACAAAAACATTAGAAAATAAATAAAATACCGACAGTGTGGCAAAGCATACTAAAATATATACATAAAAAACAAACAAAATAAATACAATTTACCATATATGGAATCTACAAAACGCCACACACACACACACACACACACACACACACACACACACACACACACACACACACACACACACACACACACACACACACACACACACACACACACACACACACACACACACGATTCAAGGTCAATCGCAAACTGGGACTCCACCACAGTTATTTGTAATGTTTTAGTGTTTGTTTTGCCCTGAAGACCGCTTCAGATTTGTTGCGTACCCGAAATGTCGCATTATATAAAAAAGACAGTGATGGACGAAGCCTGTCCCTTTAGTAGGCTTAATGTTGAATAGGTATATATTGGCACCTTTGTATTTCGAATGTCATTATCCTATTGCATGTGGCCTTTACTGCCAAAGGCCACGCATTCTTTACGTAAAGTACTACAGTAATAACACTTTATCATTTCTATTTCAAGTTTATAAAACTTGAAGCGTGGTTTCATAAATCTACGCATGATCAGAAACGTGCTTCTAGCTCTTTACATTTGGAGTATCACAGTCATTATTCAACAGGCATAAAAAAATGTGATTTTTTTAAATCTTTCCTAGCTTTATGATGTTAATATAAACATAGACATATTCGTCCTCAGGCTTTCACGGCCGGTGTCAGTTGTAAGGTTAAAGATATCCGGGCTGTTTGGCCGTGGTCTATGGTTTATTTCCAAACCAAACGTTTCGGCAGCTCCAATGACTGCCATCATCAGTGGAATAATAAAATCCTGAACGTAGGGTGTTCACGTACAGGCCCACAGTACTGTGGTATAGGCGCAGACATTACTGTGGGCCTGTACGTGAACACCCTACGTTCAGGATTTTATTATTCAACTGATGATGGCGGCCATTGGAGCTGCCGAAACGTTTGGTTTGGAAATAAACCATGGACCACGGCCAAACAGCCCGGATATCTTTAACCTTACATAGACATATTCGGTTTATGTTTAATAATAACATTTTCTTGGCTCCTCAACTGTATAGTCTTTTGTGTTTTTTGTTAACTGGTAAATTGTTGCAGCCTCTACAATTCCTATAGTAAATTTCAGTTAAAAATGGAAAGATGCAAGTGTAAAAGAAGAGACATTGATTGGTAGAAAATGTCAGGTTATAATACATTTAATATTCACATATGTCAAGTCTAAAGTCAAAGATGAAGAAATATCATTCCGTAGTAGAAAGCTAATGAGATACGTAGCCTTCCAGTATGAATAGAACTGAGATTGTTGGAAGCGTGTAGCTTACAGTGAATCTGTACTTGAGACGCCTGGTGTGCATATGCCAACTGAAAGCAGAGATGCGTAGCGTTCATATCGTTTCCGACATAGAACTGAGATTGTTGGAAGCGTGTAGCTTACAGTGAATCTGTACTAGAGACGCCTGGTGCGCGTATGCCAACTGAAAGCAGAGATGCGTAGCGTTCATATCGTTTCCGACATAGAACTGAGATTGTTGGAAGCGTGTAGCTTACAGTGAATCTGTACTAGAGACGCCTGGTGTGCGTATGCCAACTGAAAGCAGAGATGCGTAGCGTTCATATCGTTTCCGACATAGAACTGACATTGTTGGAAGCGTGTAGCTTACAGTGAATCTGTACTAGAGACGTCTGGTGTGCGTATGCCAACTGAAAGCAGAGATGCGTAGCGTTCATATCGTTTCCGACATAGAACTGAGATTGTTGGAAGCGTGTAGCTTACAGTGAATCTGTACTAGAGACGCCTGGTGTGCGTATGCCAACTGAAAGCAGAGATGCGTAGCGTTCATATCGTTTCCGACATAAAACTGAGATTGTTGGAAGCGTGTAGCTTACAGTGAATCTGTACTACAGACGCCTGGTGTGCGTATGCCAACTGAAAGCAGAGATGCGTAGCGTTCATATCGTTTCCGACATAGAACTGAGATTGTTGGAAGCGTGTAGCTTACAGTGAATCTGTACTAGAGACGCCTGGTGTGCGTATGCCAACTGAAAGCAGAGATGCGTAGCGTTCATATCTTTTCCGACATAGAACTGAGATTGTTGGAAGCGTGTAGCTTACAGTGAATCTGTACTAGAGACGCCTGGTGTGCATATGCCAACTGAAAGCAGAGATGCGTAGCGTTCATATCGTTTCCGACATAGAACTGAGATTGTTGGAAGCGTGTAGCTTACAATGAATCTGTACTAGAGACGCCTGGTGTGCATATGCCAACTGAAAGCAGAGATGCGTAGCGTTCATATCGTTTCCGACATAGGACTGTGATTGTTGGAAGCGTGTAGCTTACAGTGAATCTGTACTAGAGACGTCTGGTGTGCATATGCCAACTGAAAGCAGAGATGCGTAGCGTTCATATCGTTTCCGACATAGAACTGAGATGGTTGGAAGCGTGTAGCTTACAGTGAATCTGTACTAGAGACGCCTGGTGTGTGTATGCCAACTGAAAGCAGAGATGCGTAGCGTTCATATCGTTTCCGACATAGAACTGAGATTGTTGGAAGCGTGTAGCTTACAGTGAATCTGTACTAGAGACGCCTGGTGTGTGTATGCCAACTGAAAGCAGAGATGCGTAGCGTTCATATCGTTTCCGACATAGAACTGAGATTGTTGGAAGCGTGTAGCTTACAGTGAATCTGTACTAGAGACGCCTGGTGTGCGTATGCCAACTGAAAGCAGAGATGCGTAGCGTTCATATCGTTTCCGACATAAAACTGATATTGTTGGAAGCGTGTAGCTTACAGTGAATCTGTACTAGAGACGCCTGGTGTGTGTATGCCAACTGAAAGCAGAGATGCGTAGCGTTCATATCGTTTCCGACATAGAACTGAGATTGTTGGAAGCGTGTAGCTTACAGTGAATCTGTACTAGAGACGCCTGGTGTGTGTATGCCAACTGAAAGCAGAGATGCGTAGCGTTCATATCGTTTCCGACATAGAACTGACATTGTTGGAAGCGTGTAGCTTACAGTGAATCTGTACTAGAGACGTCTGGTGTGCTTATGCCAACTGAAAGCAGAAATGCGTAGCGTTCATATCGTTTCCGACATAGAACTGAGATTGTTGGAAGCGTGTAGCTTACAGTGAATCTGTACTAGAGACGCCTGGTGTGTGTATGCCAACTGAAAGCAGAGATGCGTAGCGTTCATATCGTTTCCGACATAGAACTGACATTGTTGGAAGCGTGTAGCTTACAGTGAATCTGTACTAGAGACGCCTGGTGTGCGTATGCCAACTGAAAGCAGAGATGCGTAGCGTTCATATCGTTTCCGACATAGAACTGAGATTGTTGGGAGCGTGTAGCTTACAGTGAATCTGTACTAGAGACGCCTGGTGTGTGTATGCCAACTGAAAGCAGAGATGCGTAGCGTTCATATCGTTTCCGACATAGAACTGACATTGTTGGAAGCGTGTAGCTTACAGTGAACCTGTACTAGAGACGCCTGGTGTGCGTATGCCAACTGAAAGCAGAGATGCGTAGCGTTCATATCGCTTCCGACATAGAACTGAGATTGTTGGAAGCGTGTAGCTTACAGTGAACCTGTACTAGAGACGCCTGGTGTGCGTATGCCAACTGAAAGCAGAGATGCGTAGCGTTCATATCGTTTCCGACATAGAACTGAGATTGTAGGAAGCGTGTAGTTTACAGTGAATCTGTAATAGAGACGCCTGGTGTGTGTATGCCAACTGAAAGCAGAGATGCGTAGCGTTCATATCGTTTCCGACATAGAACTGACATTGTTGGAAGCGTGTAGCTTACAGTGAATCTGTACTAGAGACGTCTGGTGTGCATATGCCAACTGAAAGCAGAGATGCGTAGCGTTCATATCGTTTCCGACATAGAACTGAGATTGTTGGAAGCGTGTAGCTTACAGTGAATCTGTACTAGAGACGCCTGGTGTGTGTATGCCAACTGAAGGCAGAGATGCGTAGCGTTCATATCGTTTCCGACATAGAACTGACATTGTTGGAAGCGTGTAGCTTACACTGAATCCGTACTAGAGACGCCTGGTGTGCGTATGCCAACTGAAAGCAGAGATGCGTAGCGTTCATATCGTTTCCGACATAGAACTGAGATTGTTGGAAGCGTGTAGCTTACAGTGAATCTGTACTAGAGACGCCTGGTGTGTGTATGCCAACTGAAAGCAGAGATGCGTAGCGTTCATATCGTTTCCGACATAGAACTGAGATTGTTGGAAGCGTGTAGCTTACAGTGAATCTGTACTAGAGACGCCTGGTGTGTGTATGCCAACTGAAAGCAGAGATGCGTAGCGTTCATATCGTTTCCGACATAGAACTGAGATTGTTGGAAGCGTGTAGCTTACAGTGAATCTGTACTAGAGACGCCTGGTGTGCGTATGCCAACTGAAAGCAGAGATGCGTAGCGTTCATATCGTTTCCGACATAAAACTGATATTGTTGGAAGCGTGTAGCTTACAGTGAACATGTACTAGAGACGCCTGGTGTGCGTATGCCAACTGAAAGCAGAGATGCGTAGCGTTCATATCGCTTCCGACATAGAACTGAGATTGTTGGAAGCGTGTAGCTTACAGTGAACCTGTACTAGAGACGCCTGGTGTGCGTATGCCAACTGAAAGCAGAGATGCGTAGCGTTCATATCGTTTCCGACATAGAACTGAGATTGTAGGAAGCGTGTAGTTTACAGTGAATCTGTAATAGAGACGCCTGGTGTGTGTATGCCAACTGAAAGCAGAGATGCGTAGCGTTCATATCGTTTCCGACATAGAACTGACATTGTTGGAAGCGTGTAGCTTACAGTGAATCTGTACTAGAGACGTCTGGTGTGCATATGCCAACTGAAAGCAGAGATGCGTAGCGTTCATATCGTTTCCGACATAGAACTGAGATTGTTGGAAGCGTGTAGCTTACAGTGAATCTGTACTAGAGACGCCTGGTGTGTGTATGCCAACTGAAGGCAGAGATGCGTAGCGTTCATATCGTTTCCGACATAGAACTGACATTGTTGGAAGCGTGTAGCTTACACTGAATCCGTACTAGAGACGCCTGGTGTGCGTATGCCAACTGAAAGCAGAGATGCGTAGCGTTCATATCGTTTCCGACATAGAACTGAGATTGTTGGAAGCGTGTAGCTTACAGTGAATCTGTACTAGAGACGCCTGGTGTGCGTATGCCAACTGAAAGCAGAGATGCGTAGCGTTCATATCGTTTCCGACATAGAACTGAGATTGTTGGAAGCGTGTAGCTTACAGTGAATCTGTACTAGAGACGCCTGGTGTGCGTATGCCAACTGAAAGCAGAGATGCGTAGCGTTCATATCGTATCCGACATAGAACTGACATTGTTGGAAGCGTGTAGCTTACAGTGAATCTGTACTAGAGACGTCTGGTGTGCATATGCCAACTGAAAGCAGAGATGCGTAGCGTTCATATCGTTTCCGACATAGAACTGAGATGGTTGGAAGCGTGTAGCTTACAGTGAATCTGTACTAGAGACGCCTGGTGTGTGTATGCCAACTGAAAGCAGAGATGCGTAGCGTTCATATCGTTTCCGACATAGAACTGAGATTGTTGGAAGCGTGTAGCTTACAGTGAATCTGTACTAGAGACGCCTGGTGTGTGTATGCCAACTGAAAGCAGAGATGCGTAGCGTTCATATCGTTTCCGACATAGAACTGAGATTGTTGGAAGCGTGTAGCTTACAGTGAATCTGTACTAGAGACGCCTGGTGTGCGTATGCCAACTGAAAGCAGAGAAGCGTAGCGTTCATATCGTTTCCGACATAAAACTGATATTGTTGGAAGCGTGTAGCTTACAGTGAATCTGTACTAGAGACGCCTGGTGTGTGTATGCCAACTGAAAGCAGAGATGCGTAGCGTTCATATCGTTTCCGACATAGAACTGAGATTGTTGGAAGCGTGTAGCTTACAGTGAATCTGTACTAGAGACGCCTGGTGTGTGTATGCCAACTGAAAGCAGAGATGCGTAGCGTTCATATCGTTTCCGACATAGAACTGACATTGTTGGAAGCGTGTAGCTTACAGTGAATCTGTACTAGAGACGTCTGGTGTGCATATGCCAACTGAAAGCAGAAATGCGTAGCGTTCATATCGTTTCCGACATAGAACTGAGATTGTTGGAAGCGTGTAGCTTACAGTGAATCTGTACTAGAGACGCCTGGTGTGTGTATGCCAACTGAAAGCAGAGATGCGTAGCGTTCATATCGTTTCCGACATAGAACTGACATTGTTGGAAGCGTGTAGCTTACAGTGAATCTGTACTAGAGACGCCTGGTGTGCGTATGCCAACTGAAAGCAGAGATGCGTAGCGTTCATATCGTTTCCGACATAGAACTGAGATTGTTGGAAGCGTGTAGCTTACAGTGAATCTGTACTTGAGACGCCTGGTGTGCATATGCCAACTGAAAGCAGAGATGCGTAGCGTTCATATCGTTTCCGACATAGAACTGAGATTGTTGGAAGCGTGTAGCTTACAGTGAATCTGTACTAGAGACGCCTGGTGCGCGTATGCCAACTGAAAGCAGAGATGCGTAGCGTTCATATCGTTTCCGACATAGAACTGAGATTGTTTGAAGCGTGTAGCTTACAGTGAATCTGTACTAGAGACGCCTGGTGTGCGTATGCCAACTGAAAGCAGAGATGCGTAGCGTTCATATCGTTTCCGACATAGAACTGACATTGTTGGAAGCGTGTAGCTTACAGTGAATCTGTACTAGAGACGTCTGGTGTGCGTATGCCAACTGAAAGCAGAGATGCGTAGCGTTCATATCGTTTCCGACATAGAACTGAGATTGTTGGAAGCGTGTAGCTTACAGTGAATCTGTACTAGAGACGCCTGGTGTGCGTATGCCAACTGAAAGCAGAGATGCGTAGCGTTCATATCGTTTCCGACATAAAACTGAGATTGTTGGAAGCGTGTAGCTTACAGTGAATCTGTACTACAGACGCCTGGTGTGCGTATGCCAACTGAAAGCAGAGATGCGTAGCGTTCATATCGTTTCCGACATAGAACTGAGATTGTTGGAAGCGTGTAGCTTACAGTGAATCTGTACTAGAGACGCCTGGTGTGCGTATGCCAACTGAAAGCAGAGATGCGTAGCGTTCATATCTTTTCCGACATAGAACTGAGATTGTTGGAAGCGTGTAGCTTACAGAGAATCTGTACTAGAGACGCCTGGTGTGCATATGCCAACTGAAAGCAGAGATGCGTAGCGTTCATATCGTTTCCGACATAGAACTGAGATTGTTGGAAGCGTGTAGCTTACAATGAATCTGTACTAGAGACGCCTGGTGTGCATATGCCAACTGAAAGCAGAGATGCGTAGCGTTCATATCGTTTCCGACATAGGACTGTGATTGTTGGAAGCGTGTAGCTTACAGTGAATCTGTACTAGAGACGTCTGGTGTGCATATGCCAACTGAAAGCAGAGATGCGTAGCGTTCATATCGTTTCCGACATAGAACTGAGATGGTTGGAAGCGTGTAGCTTACAGTGAATCTGTACTAGAGACGCCTGGTGTGTGTATGCCAACTGAAAGCAGAGATGCGTAGCGTTCATATCGTTTCCGACATAGAACTGAGATTGTTGGAAGCGTGTAGCTTACAGTGAATCTGTACTAGAGACGCCTGGTGTGTGTATGCCAACTGAAAGCAGAGATGCGTAGCGTTCATATCGTTTCCGACATAGAACTGAGATTGTTGGAAGCGTGTAGCTTACAGTGAATCTGTACTAGAGACGCCTGGTGTGCGTATGCCAACTGAAAGCAGAGATGCGTAGCGTTCATATCGCTTCCGACATAAAACTGATATTGTTGGAAGCGTGTAGCTTACAGTGAATCTGTACTAGAGACGCCTGGTGTGTGTATGCCAACTGAAAGCAGAGATGCGTAGCGTTCATATCGTTTCCGACATAGAACTGAGATTGTTGGAAGCGTGTAGCTTACAGTGAATCTGTACTAGAGACGCCTGGTGTGTGTATGCCAACTGAAAGCAGAGATGCGTAGCGTTCATATCGTTTCCGACATAGAACTGACATTGTTGGAAGCGTGTAGCTTACAGTGAATCTGTACTAGAGACGTCTGGTGTGCTTATGCCAACTGAAAGCAGAAATGCGTAGCGTTCATATCGTTTCCGACATAGAACTGAGATTGTTGGAAGCGTGTAGCTTACAGTGAATCTGTACTAGAGACGCCTGGTGTGTGTATGCCAACTGAAAGCAGAGATGCGTAGCGTTCATATCGTTTCCGACATAGAACTGACATTGTTGGAAGCGTGTAGCTTACAGTGAATCTGTACTAGAGACGCCTGGTGTGCGTATGCCAACTGAAAGCAGAGATGCGTAGCGTTCATATCGTTTCCGACATAGAACTGAGATTGTTGGGAGCGTGTAGCTTACAGTGAATCTGTACTAGAGACGCCTGGTGTGTGTATGCCAACTGAAAGCAGAGATGCGTAGCGTTCATATCGTTTCCGACATAGAACTGACATTGTTGGAAGCGTGTAGCTTACAGTGAACCTGTACTAGAGACGCCTGGTGTGCGTATGCCAACTGAAAGCAGAGATGCGTAGCGTTCATATCGCTTCCGACATAGAACTGAGATTGTTGGAAGCGTGTAGCTTACAGTGAACCTGTACTAGAGACGCCTGGTGTGCGTATGCCAACTGAAAGCAGAGATGCGTAGCGTTCATATCGTTTCCGACATAGAACTGAGATTGTAGGAAGCGTGTAGTTTACAGTGAATCTGTAATAGAGACGCCTGGTGTGTGTATGCCAACTGAAAGCAGAGATGCGTAGCGTTCATATCGTTTCCGACATAGAACTGACATTGTTGGAAGCGTGTAGCTTACAGTGAATCTGTACTAGAGACGTCTGGTGTGCATATGCCAACTGAAAGCAGAGATGCGTAGCGTTCATATCGTTTCCGACATAGAACTGAGATTGTTGGAAGCGTGTAGCTTACAGTGAATCTGTACTAGAGACGCCTGGTGTGTGTATGCCAACTGAAGGCAGAGATGCGTAGCGTTCATATCGTTTCCGACATAGAACTGACATTGTTGGAAGCGTGTAGCTTACACTGAATCCGTACTAGAGACGCCTGGTGTGCGTATGCCAACTGAAAGCAGAGATGCGTAGCGTTCATATCGTTTCCGACATAGAACTGAGATTGTTGGAAGCGTGTAGCTTACAGTGAATCTGTACTAGAGACGCCTGGTGTGCGTATGCCAACTGAAAGCAGAGATGCGTAGCGTTCATATCGTTTCCGACATAGAACTGAGATTGTTGGAAGCGTGTAGCTTACAGTGAATCTGTACTAGAGACGCCTGGTGTGCGTATGCCAACTGAAAGCAGAGATGCGTAGCGTTCATATCGTTTCCGACATAGAACTGACATTGTTGGAAGCGTGTAGCTTACAGTGAATCTGTACTAGAGACGTCTGGTGTGCATATGCCAACTGAAAGCAGAGATGCGTAGCGTTCATATCGTTTCCGACATAGAACTGAGATGGTTGGAAGCGTGCAGCTTACAGTGAATCTGTACTAGAGACGCCTGGTGTGTGTATGCCAACTGAAAGCAGAGATGCGTAGCGTTCATATCGTTTCCGACATAGAACTGAGATTGTTGGAAGCGTGTAGCTTACAGTGAATCTGTACTAGAGACGCCTGGTGTGTGTATGCCAACTGAAAGCAGAGATGCGTAGCGTTCATATCGTTTCCGACATAGAACTGAGATTGTTGGAAGCGTGTAGCTTACAGTGAATCTGTACTAGAGACGCCTGGTGTGCGTATGCCAACTGAAAGCAGAGATGCGTAGCGTTCATATCGTTTCCGACATAAAACTGATATTGTTGGAAGCGTGTAGCTTACAGTGAATCTGTACTAGAGACGCCTGGTGTGTGTATGCCAACTGAAAGCAGAGATGCGTAGCGTTCATATCGTTTCCGACATAGAACTGAGATTGTTGGAAGCGTGTAGCTTACAGTGAATCTGTACTAGAGACGCCTGGTGTGTGTATGCCAACTGAAAGCAGAGATGCGTAGCGTTCATATCGTTTCCGACATAGAACTGACATTGTTGGAAGCGTGTAGCTTACAGTGAATCTGTACTAGAGACGTCTGGTGTGCATATGCCAACTGAAAGCAGAAATGCGTAGCGTTCATATCGTTTCCGACATAGAACTGAGATTGTTGGAAGCGTGTAGCTTACAGTGAATCTGTACTAGAGACGCCTGGTGTGTGTATGCCAACTGAAAGCAGAGATGCGTAGCGTTCATATCGTTTCCGACATAGAACTGACATTGTTGGAAGCGTGTAGCTTACAGTGAATCTGTACTAGAGACGCCTGGTGTGCGTATGCCAACTGAAAGCAGAGATGCGTAGCGTTCATATCGTTTCCGACATAGAACTGAGATTGTTGGGAGCGTGTAGCTTACAGTGAATCTGTACTAGAGACGCCTGGTGTGTGTATGCCAACTGAAAGCAGAGATGCGTAGCGTTCATATCGTTTCCGACATAGAACTGAGATTGTTGGGAGCGTGTAGCTTACAGTGAATCTGTACTAGAGACGCCTGGTGTGCGTATGCCAACTGAAAGCAGAGATGCGTAGCGTTCATATCGTTTCCGACATAGAACTGAGATTGTTGGGAGCGTGTAGCTTACAGTGAATCTGTACTAGAGACGCCTGGTGTGCATGTGCCAACTGAAAGCAGAGATGCGTAGCGTTCATATCGTTTCCGACAATATTTCAAGTGGGGTATTTATCTTACAATATACATAATGCATTCTTACCAAAAAAGTAGCGATATCTTTGCTTTTATCTTACAATAACATATTCGTCTAGGGTGCACGCGTATGCTTTTAGTCTACACAACGCACCTCGTCTGGAATACAAATGAGGCAACACAGTGTACTCCTACGTGTTTGCCCATGCACGTTGTTTAAAATATTGACGTTGCTTATGAAATAAATTTTCTAAATCATAAAATAAATTTTGCAAAAACACATTATGTTAACGTGTACATACTTCGTAAATTTTAAATTGTACTACATTTTCGATGTCCAATTATATTATTTACCTATAAAGATTATTACTACTATTGTTATTAATTAGCTTGACGATGCACAGTTATCTATTTACTGTTATATTTTGTTTGTCAGACGTAAACAGAAAGTCGTAGTTTTGGGACTTGAAAATGGTGGAAACACCGAAAGGCCTCTTCCAGAACATGACAGTTATCAGTTTAGCAAATAAGTACGACGAAGTTGGATAAACAGAAAGCCAAGAATAATCGCATTGTCTGCTAACACATTTGAACCAATTTGGAATACCAGAGACTGTTCAACTGATGATGTTGTACATTACATGAAATGTATCATATTAGACTAAAACCACAGCCTGAATTACAGCTTATTTTAAAAGTAATTTTAAACCATCCACTGATTCTTCACCTCTGCGTTTTTGAATTTTAAAACGTTGCTTTTTGTATTGTTTCATTTTTAATTTCATAATTTTCTCTGACCAGTTTGTATATTTTTGACTGTTTACAATAATGATTATAAGTATTAATCATTTTTACTTAAATATTACATTCTTAAATTTCTTTACTATCAAATATAGTGTACAGGCAGTTGGGCGTACAAGTAGTGAAATTTGAAAGTTCTTAGCTAGAACGTTTGTATTAATCTACTGAAGAAAAACTGTGACAACACAAAACGTGATTAAGATAGGCGAGTAGCCTTAGAAATGTGTACATGACAGAAAATGACAAGAAGTGGTTGGTTTACCACTTCGTTTTCTTACGTTCCCTAAGAGGAAATTCCACCGACCAATCGGGTTTTCCGTAGTAAACCATATTACGGTTACATTTTCTCCAGAGAATTCCACTTTTATCATTAGAATTTCCTACTCAACATTATCTTTTAAGGTAATTAAATCCTATATTGTTTTTGTTTGTTACTACAGTAACTCTAGACGTTTTACAACATAGCTTTTCTGTTCACTGCCCTAGGTATGGTTTTGCCGTTGTCTAACCAAACATATTCTTACGTAATGCGGAAAACGTGTTGTACCATTACAAAACATTCTACGCAATTACGTGACACTTGTCACGCGTCCGCGGAGACTGATCCAGATTTCAGCAGTACGCACGCGCTGTGTGCAAGGCCGCAGTCAATTACGTTCTGGTGTTTTCTAGTAGCGTTCTTGACGCGCAGTATGGAATATTCTGGTATTTCGGCGGGGTATAAATACAAGTACTCAGCTACGCTCAGCTTCAGTTTGAGTCGCGATTTATTGGAGTGGGGGGTTCGTAATATTGTGGTGAAGTGTTATGTGTTTTATAATTATGTAGGATAATTGTAATACAAATGTGTTTAATATTAGTAGACATTGTTATTGCGTGTGAACAATTTTTATTTGCTTTGTTGTAAGAGACTATCTTGTTGAGTACAAACTGTTCAACTGTGATAAGTAAAGCAGGTGATTAGTGACATAATTGGTGTGTTGTATTTTGTTTTCCACTGTACCATACGACGATCAGTAGACCGTCGTTACAATCTAGACGCGCAGCTCTGTGATAGGTATGTGCGTAGTACAAGTACAACCGAGAGCCTACTCTGGGTTCTAGTGGTAAGTCATCATTAAAGCCGACAACAGAACAATAACACACGTGTCTTTATGTTCTGCAGCATATATAAACATAGACCTTCTGTCTACAATTCAAAGTTTATCTCGTAAGTTATGTTATGTATGTTACTTGCATGCCATGTGCAACGGAAACCAGATAACTCAAGAAGCAATAATAGTTCTCGGTTTTAATGAAAACAGGTTGACTAACTAACATCGTACTATTACGACGGTCACATCGATCGCCGTATTGTACAGTGGAAACAAAATAACAGACACCAATGAAGTCAGTAATTACCAACTTTAATTAGACACAAACAACAATTTGAAATAAAGAAAGGCACTCTCATACAAGTTACATTTGTCCACACGCAATAACAAATATCAACTATTAGAGTTCGGCACTAATTAACACAAGGATCACTTAGTCACAATACTCCGATCCGCACTTGAATAAGTAGCCAACTATAACTAACTGCTAAGGCGACCACTGTAGCTTGTATATACCTTACAGAGGTCGAGAGACATCTGCTGCTTTCCCGGCGGGGCACCGAGAATAATTACGTACTTACAGACCTTGAAACAATCTAGATCCTAGAGAAGTGCACGACCTTGAAAAGACGCTGCACGCCTGTGTAGACACAGATGCTACAGCCGAGAAGCGTGTACAACGACATTCTCGAATTGTTTACAGTGTTACGCAATTGTCTTTCAATTCAACGAACGTAACAGTATTATTGGGACCAAAAATAACAAGTTTTGAAACATACAAAATATTGATACTCACATAACGTATAACAAAATATAACTACAGTATAACAAATACAATTTCTGGTAAAATTTATGAAAATACGATGAGGTTAAATAAACATTTACCATATCAGAAATGAAAATTACATATTATGAATCATACTTTAATATTGTATATGTTGATTTACATAAAAACTGTTAATACATCGCACATGATGCAAATTAAAATTAATTAAGACATTAAGTTGTACAGCGTGAAACACGTTAAACTTCGCTTGATACTTTTTACAGAAATTCAAGTTGACTTGCTAGAATCGGAGTGGCGGCCTGGCGATTTGCTACCGGTTCTCTTGCCGCCATCAAGGCCTCAAAGGGTTAAACGATTAACAAATACAACTTTACAGCAGTCTGTCTGTTTTTTTATATACTAAATTTGATAATATAATAAATTAAAAAATAAAATTGTTGGACAACTTTTTTGGTTCAAATTTAATAACATACGAGTTTAAAGTGCTAAAATTAATGTATTATTAACGTTATAAGCGTAATACTGAATTTTATACATATTTTTAGAAATGTATTTTTATAACTTCTTGCGAATATTCCGGCTCCAACTTTCAGCCAGACCACGAAAAGGTCAGCAGAGAGTGTCGGATCATTATTCGCTTCTGTGGTCCTGACAGAGCACATTTATTTATTTATTTATTGACTGATAGACAAATAAATAGTTAATGAGTTTACTTGTATATAGTTTTACTTTAAAATCCAGTAGATACTTCAATACATTTGGCCAAACTATAATTATTTATTTTCTGTCCTTTCTATATTCAGATTTAGACAAAAATTTAATTTACCCCCCTCACTCCATTTTATATCTGCTTTTACGCATTTTCTTTTATGTGAAGCTAATACTCTTTAATATCGCTGTCTAGAACTATAAAGCTTTTAAGCTTTATCCGTTACTGGTTTCTGTAACCTTCAGACTATGCAAATGCTATAATAATATTACTTTGTGTCATCAAGAAAGCAAAGAATATAAAATATAAAAACGTTATAAAAAACCTCAACCTAAAGAAATGCACTTCACTTACTGCGGATTGAGCAGTAAAACTAGTACATAAACAGACACCGTCTGCAACTTGAATAATACGGCAGTGGCTAAGACATGAACTTTCCACTTTGAAAGTGAGTATTAAATGCAACGACTAGTTAAGTGACTTAAACTTTGGTAATAAGCATTAAAACTTTCTGTAGCCTGTACCGCCCAGCATTTCAGAACTTTCATGAATAAAAACTGCTAATAACGCGTAATAATACTAACAATATACATTTTTTTAATGTTATGGGAGCTTGGGAACTGAGGTCTTTAGCCGAACGACGTCTACCAGCAGCGTTGCCCGACGGGATGTTTTTCTTCTCAACTATATTTTAGTCGACTCAAAGAGAGCGAAAACTCGTAGGCCTACACACTATGATGCAAAACAATATTTTCAAAGTCTATACAGTAATCTGGTTGCTTTTAGGAAGGACAGAGTCCTGTCTACCGGTAACTGTTTGTTTCCGAGATCTTCTTTCAGGTTACTTTTTACTCTGTGTCTCTGCCTCAGTTCTGCTAGAGCACTACAGTCTTCTATTAAGTGTTTCACTGTAAGTTCTCTGGCACAAGTGCAGACGGATCGCTCTTGTCATTGTAGAAGATAAGTACGAAGACGTCAAGTTCGTGTGCCCAATGCGCAGTCTCGTGATGCAAACTTGTTAACGACGACTGCGGTCACCTGCTACTTGCCATTTACGGACGCTCTGCTTCACGGCAGGAAGTTTGCTCTGGCCATGTGTTCCATATCTGCCGCCACATATTAATAGTGGTGCCTGTGGCAGCTAGTTTCGTGTCATCAGGTCGTATAGGAGTCGCATCGACTCGAGGGCTGTCCGCTTCAATCCGCTGCAACGTCAGCTGCTTCGTCATCTTCAATAACACCGAACCGGACACCAAACGAAAGTAAAAGATGAATCAAGGTCTTCCAAAATATGTCACAATGCATTTTTCTGTCGTAATATCGGACTCACTGTGGCCAGATTGTCCAAGACAGTTGGAAAACGCAGTGAATCCATACAGATTAGAAAATTGTTGTTCATTTTAGTGATCACAGAAATGGAGAACCTGCCACATCGCACAGAGTTCGGTAGTGCATACACGTGTCCCACGTCCCAACCTTCTACACGACAACTTTGCCGGAAAAGGTGAGAGCAGGCTCTCAAAGGTTGAGAGTGAAAGCATCCATCTCTCAACCGATGCAATGTTTCCAGTGAGCAGGCTTTCAAAAGCTGAGATTGAAAGCATCCATCTCTCAACCGATGCAATGTTTCCAATGTTTGCAATTCGAGCACACTGCATCAAGACCTGCTCTCGTCAAGACATGCTTCTATGGTAAGTCGGCTCATGGTGACGGTCCCTGTGCTGAACCAATGAAATGTGTCAATTGCATTGGTCACCATTCATCTAGATTCCGCCATTACCCCGCTTACAAGCAAGCATATGCACAAAATCAGTATTTAATTTAATTGTTATGAACACACAAAAATCCAAACCCGAGCCTGTATACGTTTTCTGTATGCCAGTTGCTTCACTGTAAATAAGACACTGACAGCAGAAGATACCTACTTCGTTATCTCTGAGTGGGTTGAAGTTGAAAGTGCTGAGAGTTAACGTGACATAAGGAAAGTTACAATTATTTTTTAATATTGCTAAATCGGCGGGGCGTGAGGACAATCTACAAGTTGTGTTAACCTCACAGTCGGCGTGAACTGGCGGACCCCGTGACAACTGTTTCAGATACTGGTGATGGTGGGCCGAAACGTTTGTCCACAACAACGGTAGCCTATAGCCTACAGCCTACAGCCTACAGCCTACAGCCTACAGCCTAACAGCCCGGTTAGTTGTAGTAACTTTAACAACGTTGACGCCGGCCTTGAAAGCTTCAGAACTTGCACCGTTACATTGTCAAGTGAATTCCACTTTTTCCATTAGAATTTCTTATCCAACATCATTTTTAGTGTAATCAAGTACTCTATTGTTTATCTGTACAAATGTATACAAAATACAAATAATGCATACAAAATAATATTTAGAGTATATGACTTACGGAAGAAAATGAAGAAATTTTTATAGGAGTAAATAAAAAGGAGGTAAATGAAAAAAGGAGAATAAAAGCGATTACTTCACAAGCACTTAGGACGTGTAAATAGAAAGGAGATAACATCGACATTATCAGAAAATCGTGCAATGGAAACCACAGAGAACTAGTTCTAGGGAAGACTTTGGACAAGATGGAAGTAATCAGGTCGACGAAAAGTAAGGACTGTGGCAGCAGGGTGTAGAATGAAAGGTCCAGCCGGATGAAGCAAGAAAACACAGTATATTGTCTGTTTAGGCGTGTATACGTATGTGTGTGTGGGGGGGGGGGAGAGCGTGCATGTATGTGAATAGATAATATAATTCTCTCATATAAATGGTCTCCAGATCGCTTATAAGATTCAATTAATTTGAAATTAATCTGTGGTAAGCCAACTACCACAGACTTAACTATACATGCTAATTCGTTTCATCCACACACACACAAAATATCGCCGTTTAATGCATTAGTGCATAGACTGATGACTGTACCTTTAAGCCGTGAAGACTATCGGAATGAGGTTAAAATTATCAAATACATAGCCATAAAAAATGGTTACACAAGTGATATGGTAGATAATTTGATTCGGAAACATAAGTATAAGCAGAATAAGATAAAAAATGACAGAGATAAAGTGCAATTTGTGTCAGCCGAATTTACTAATGTGCTTCCCAATGTAATTAAAAACGAGTTCAAGAAATTAAATATCAATGTTTCATTCAGAACTGTTAATAATTTAAAAAATATTTTCAGGTAAAGATCTCCTAAAGTCATAGAAAATTGCTCAGGCATATATTAATTGCTATGTGATGATTGTGACAAGTTTTACATCGGCCAAACGGGGAGGAGATTAATTGACAGATATAAAGAACATTTACTAAAAAAGGACATCACATCAGCCAAGTCAAAATTTTCTTTACATTTAACTAATGAAAATCACAACTACAATGGGTTTGCGGAGAATATGGTACCCATGCATGTCACTAACAAAGGTCGTTTGATAGATGGGTTGGAAGAATTCGAAATTTATAAAGCATCTAAAATACATAAAGAAAGATTGCTCAACGACCAGCTTTCATTTAGATCGAACACGTTGTATGATACCGTATTAAAGATAAACGGTGAACTTTGCAATCAGCCCAGATGATATGTGACTGTCAGGCAGTGCGCACTGTCTTCGTTAGCTGTGTGTGTACGGTGTTTTAATTATGTCATTCGTAACAGTTGTGTTTGTTTTATTCGTTAGTGTGTGTATGTGTTTTTTAATCATTTCACCGACGACTCCTATATATTTGGAAGAGGAAGTTTTACCTGATGATGGGAATTTAATTCCCGAAACATGTAGTGGAATATTTAACTACAAGATCGCCTGACGGATCAAATTAAGGTATAATTTCAAATTAATTGAATATAATTCTCTCTTCAGCTTATAATGTCATCAATATTCCTTAATGTCATACTTTAAGCTCAGTGTGTACTTATCCAGCTTCATCTTTCTATGAAATTTAGTATTGAGTTTATTGATGCAGAGGACATGTGTACTTCACGAGTCTTGCAATCAGTATATTTACCTTTATCTTCCGTTTGTATCGTACATACTTTTGTTCTTTTAGTCAATCGTTCTTACTACGAAAATGTTTGCACTCCCATCAACATATAGTGTAACTTAACATTAACAATAGGTCAGGTAGTACCATACACTTCGTTTATTATCTTATATAAAGTTTCAATTTTGTTATTTATCTAGTATTTTCCTTTATTTTTGTTGTTTCAGGAATTTTACTTATCCTAAAAGTGTAGATCAACTTTATTATTTAGGATACAATAGTTTTAAAGCTCCGGACTTTAAAGGTTTGAGCCAACATATTATTCACTTACTGTAAAACTTACATAGCCCACAAGCCTAAATTGATTAGCTCTCTTTTGAATAGATAATTATTACAAGATGACTTCTTAAAGTTCAACAAATAGATCGAACTTTTCAGTTCAACAAAAAAATTCTACTAACTTTTATCTTTAACCATATTTGATAAAAAAAATCCCATTCTACTTTGGTCCAACATTAGCCTGTAGATGCAAATAAATTTAAATTGCATTTTCCATTTCCACAGGTCGAATCGGCATGTAAAAATGTAAATGAGTTCCTACCATTAGACCTAATGAGACCGAAATGAGTACTTAAGAAAATAACGAGAAACTGAAGCGTAATGTTGGCTACACTGCATTCCTTGTATAAGCCTACCTCGCTCTCCCACGCTGTCCGGGAAGCACAAAGAGTCGTTTATTATTACATTGTTTATCCTAATCTATGTCTTAGGACCTGTGTACATTATAATTAGAATTTACAAAATATTATATAATATAATATTTACATAAAACTATATAATTAGACCTAACTAGTGTACAAATACAATTTTATATTTGAGATTGAAGACTCGTTGGGCTACAAATTGTATTACTACAAAGATTTTAACGAACACACAAACCCTTGGTAGTTTCACAATTTATTCTTAACCTCTGATATTTGTTTCAGCCTATTAGGCTATTCTCAAAGAGCTGATAAGAACAACGAAATACTAAGAATATTGGGAGGGTGAACATGTGTTAAGGGTGTATATATGCACATATGCGTGGGGTGTGTATGAAAGAGGGAGTACAAGAGCTAGTATAGGGAAGGTCAAATGACTGTAAAAGCTAAATATAATAGAAATGCTAATTCTAAAATTTAACTAAACTAAATAACAGCTTTTAATAAAGGAGATACAAAGAATTCTGTTGTTTGTTACATTCTTGTTATTTGTAATTGCTTTTCTGATTTCTAAAATTTCCAATAAATCCATTATTTTTATCTTTTTGTATGTTGTGTAGTAGTATAATGTTTTTTTGCCTAAAAGTGGTTTTGTTTTAAGTAATTATATGTGATTTGGCTGGATTATTCAAATTCGCTTGAACATAAAGTTCAGAAATATTTCAGAGCACGGCCACATTGTCCAATAAATATCATCACATTCAGCACAATGTATTTAATAAAGCCCATTTTTTCTAGTAAGTTCATGTTTAAGGATTTGTAATCCAGTCAGTTTATTTTGAAGCGTCATTAGCAATAAGTTTTTCTAAACATTCTACACTCACAGTTGGGTACTGTTATAAACTCAACAGAACAGGACAATTTTGCACTTTGAACAGCATATTTCTAAACATAATAAGCGTTGTCATTTACATATAAAATTGAACTGTTAGAAAAGGTTTGTTATTAAACTGAACAACAATTTTTCTCAACTTATATAGTTTGCAAACTATATAAGTTGATTGCGCAATGCAAATTTAGCTACTACTTAAAAAGCAAGATACCCTGTTATCTTACAAAGCTATCTAAAAGTTTTACTTGAAAGTAGTTTCTAGAATTTTCTTGAAACAAAGAAGGAACTTCTAATTTTAATTTAAGAATACAGCCATAAAGCAGTCGTTTTTATAAATGTGTATAAAAATGTATTGTAACAATATATGTACTAAGTTTTTGTATCTTTCGGTGTGTATTAAGTGTTGATAAATCATAATTAGCAGTTTGATGACGGTTTTATGGTTAAAAAAAAAAACACTGAAATGAATCACAAGTAAAATCAAGCCGTTATGCGTTACCAATTAATTGGCATTTATGACGACTAAGATTAACTGATAGATAAACGCAATTCAGAAACCAAACCTATCACAAAAATTGCAATTAATAGAAAATAATGTATCAGTTTATTCTGTTTTTATTTCTATTTGTGTAGAAAGTAAATTACGAGTCATCAGATAAAGTAGATCCAACGTAAATAATAACTTTCTGAGATTGACTAAAAAAGAACTCTGTTAAATTGTTGATTTTGATAGCCAAAAGCCAACCAAAAAACATATATAATGTAAGTTTTCTTGCCAAAAAATAGTTTTCCAGATCAACAACACGCCTCTTTGATATTAACGCTGTGCTTTAAACGGCAGCAAACATAGTCTTCCATCAATGTACTGTGCTGTAATAATGAAACTTTCATTCTTTGTTCCCTGCCACTGCCTTTACATTACCAAGTGTCCCGTGATCAAATTATGAAAATGGTATATTTCAAGGAAACTGATGAATATTGTGATGGAGTCGATATATTCGAAATCACCAACAAGAAAAATTTCAGATTATTACTGTAATTCCAACTATGTCGTTCTTACTTGCTGAACTGCTACCTGTCATGCTCCGGGCGAGGACTTTCAGTGTTTCTACCATTATAAAGTCCTAAGCCACGACCGAAATGGTGACTCCGATAAAACCTTATTATTTCAAATGAAAGATGAATACCTACAGTTTCAAGATTGGAATGGAATGGTGGATTTTGAATTTTCACTAATGTGTCTACTACTCGTAAAATAAATATTTAATTCGTGAACTGTAAGTGATTCATTACATTTTCGTAATGTAACTTTTATACAAGTGCCAAAGAAAAAATTAAACTTTTCAATTCAACAGAGTTGTATAATGAAAAATGTCCCTCAAACTGTTGAAGAATTCTCACAACGGACAACCGATATTACGTTAGGAAAAAGTACAAAAACATGCGCAAGCTCTTACACCATTGAAGACTAGCTAACTTTCAGTGACTTCAAGTCAATGAAGCCAGTTGTGTCATTTATCTGTTCAACAAGATGATGTAAAAACATTTTAAATAAAATTAAAGTCTTGGGTCGTCTGAGGATGAGATGGGTACCGATAAAGGTTTATATAACCTAATCCTTAAGGAGGAGGAGGAGGAGGAGGAGGAGGAGGAAGAGAAGAAGAAGAAGAAGAAGAAGAAGAAGAAGAAGAAGAAGAAGAAGAAGAAGAAGAAGAAGAAGAAGAAGACTCCACTAGTACACTGATGTGGAGGCGATTCTGCTACTTGATGTTCGCAGTCTCCCTTTATAGGATATAACCTTTATGATATAGTTTGGATAATTGGTTTGTATATTTTTAGTAACTGCGGCGACGACCGAGAGGGTACGTTTCTGATAATGTTTAGCCTATAATTAATTTTTTCATCAGTTGTTACTTATTATAGGTATCATTTACTGAATTTAATAGTATTAAAATACTTAAGAATGAATTAAATAATACATTAAAAAGTTGCGGTTTAGACTGAAGATAATCACGATTTATTTTGGAAATTACATTTATATAATAAATGGTACAAAAAGAAAGCAATGATATTTTGACGTAGAATATATAGTAGGAGCGACCTTTACATTTTAATAACAATGTCTAGTAATGTTTGGACTAACGTTGAGGGAAGAATATAGTTTAGCATGTAGTACATAATAGCAAATAGAATGCCTGCATACTTATCATACGGATCTCGCGTCTGGGAAATTAAAAAAAACGCTTATTGAAACTCGTGCAGTTATATAGTGTATACGATATGTAATATACACAAGAATATAATATGAAGTACTTGTTACAAGGTGTACACGCTCTAGAAAACATGTTCGCATATTTGCGCATTCGGTGAGATGTATCCTGTATTTGTACTGTTATCTCTGTGCCCCAGCAAACACTAGCTAGCTAGCTTGTCCGAGCATGTGCTAGCTTCGTCTTTCGGCGATAAATTTCTAACTAATAAGTTTTTGCCGCTCAGTAAAAACGTCATCCAAACGAAAAGATTGGTCTTCTTTGTGGCTTCATGTGTCTTCCGATATAATTAATTTATCGCTGAATAATTGTTGCTAGATTTTCCTTACTTTATATTTTTATGCAACACCGTAATATTATTAAAATTATTTTTAATTCAAACACTTTCTGCTACAGTTCATTTCTTGATGTATAATATATATATTTTATAATGGGTTTACCTCAAGATGTTTTCTCCCTATTTGGAACATGTTTCGGGAAGGCTTGTGTTCCCATCTTCAGCCTTCCGAATTTTAAGCCTTGTGAGGTATTTATGTGTGGGCTGGTTGTTGCTTTGGTTTCCTGTTGGTCTCTGGTGCTTTAAATTGGTATTATTGTGTGTGATTGTGGTGTATGTATTAGTATTTTGTGTATTTTCTATGTTGAAAATACACAAAATATACAAATAAAACAAGTACACAATTTACAAATATACAAACATAAAACACAAAACAAACTAATACCTGAATAAATACAAATCAGTACAAAACATGACACAATTTTCAAAGCACTCAACATAGAAAATACACAAAATACTAATATATACACCACAATAAAACCAATTTAAAGCACCAGAAACCAACAGGAAACTAAAGCAACAACCAGCCAACACATAAATACCTCACAAGGCTCAAAATTCGGAAGGCTGAAGATGGGAACACAACGCTTCCCGAAACATGTTCCAAATAGGGAGAAAACATCTTGAGGTAAAGTCATTATAAAATATAAATTATTTTTAAGTATGAAGGGTTTACGAGTATTGGTCAAGTATAACACAAATTTTGAATTATTGGTGTCGACGTTTCAAACTATATTTGTAGTCATCATCAGGGCCTGTGTACGGATACATGGGAAAATATAAAACACAACAAATAAATTAGTTGAGTGAATGTGTTTGTGTATGTGAGTATGCGCGTGTGTGTGAGCCTATGTGTGACGGATGTTTCAGCTTCTTTACAGGATGTTTGTTTTACATCATCAAAATAATTGCATTATTAAATATTGTTTTTCTTAAAAACATTGAGCAAATTGTAATACCACAGTCCATAATTTATACACTATTACAATTTAAATTACTGATAATATAAAAGTTCCTTAATGGTCTTTGTACATTACCATTATTTGTACATTTACCAAGTCTAATATATAATTGTTGATTACTGATTTTATATTGTAATAGTGTATAAATTATGGTCTGTGGTATTATAATTTTTTTTTATGTAATTAAAGAAAACAATATATAATAATGCAATTTTTTTAATGATGTAAAACACACTGTTTCAACTCCTTCACACATACGCCCACAATAACATACACAAACACATTCACTCAACTAATGTATCTGTTGTGTTTGATATACTTTTTTCTTGTATCCATACACAGGTCCTGATGATGACCATAAATATTGTCGAAACTCGACACAAATAATTTAAAATTTGTGTTATACTTTTTTGACCGATCCTCGCAAAGCCTTCATCGTTAACATTCATTGATTGACGGTCACTACAAAATTAAGAACTTATTAAAATAGTTTACATTTTTTGCTTGTCGATTAAAGTGCTGTTGCAAGCGATTATCACCACCCGTTTTATTGTGGAAAATTTCATACATGCTCTACATTAAGGGCAATGAGTGAAATAAAACATGGCGTGTTTGTTCTTTTAGTACCAGAGACAGATTAACAATCGAACATCATCATCATCTTCACTACAGGGATTAGGCCCTAGTTGGCTGTTCCGGAACCCATCTCCTCCTCGGTCTACCAACATCCCTCCGTCCACTCGGCTTGTACTTGAGAGCTGCCACTGGCAATCTGGTATCTGGCATTCGGGCCACATGTCCACACCATCTCCTCTTATACTCCTTAATCGTCTCATTTAGGGACTGGATCTTTATGTCTTGTCTAATGTCTATGTTTCTCCTCCTATCCGGAAGGGAGAATCCTTGGACACTTCTCAGAAATCTCATTTCGGCAGCCTGAAATTTCTTTTCTTCCCCTTTACTGAGGGTCCATGTCTCACTTGCGTAAAGGAATGTCGGAACAGCTACTGTTTTATAAAATTTCATACGGGTTTCCTTTCGAGTTTTATTTCGTAAAAATTTCTATGAATTGTCCCACAGATGGATCTAAACTTTGATTGTTTATTAACCCAATCGGCATCAACGTTGTATGAAATGTTATAGCCCAGATAATTAAAATCACAAACTTGAAGAATCAAACAATTACTGAAATTAGTCTGTTTCTTAGGCTTCCACGGCTCGGCGTCAAAATTATTAAAATGCTTATCCGGGCTGTAATGCCGCCGTCTTCCAAATCTTCATGCTGATAGAAGTGAATCGGTTAATCAGACGCTGGCCTTAGCCACAGTACTAACGTACGTCGTGTCAGTTTTTAAAGTCCTTTCCTGAAGATGGCCTTCAGAGGTGAGGCCGAAACCTCCAACCAAGCGATTAGCATCTATCAGCATGAAGATTTTGGAAAACCACGGCCTTACAGCCTGGATAAGGATTATAATAATTATTGAAATTATTTAACTCAAAAAAAGACAAAAAGTAAAGTGAGCCGACGCGAGACGGACATAGTAATAGGGATGTTGAAGTAATAAATATAGCCTAACAAAACAAATAAATAAAAATTTTGTTTCACAAAAACCGGTTAATGTTTACAATATTTAACATTGAAAAAGTTTGTCTTTTCGGTAACGTTGTCTGCCTAATACGGGTGTCGCTTAGAGCGAAACTTTAGTGATAATCTTTTATCGAGTATAAATGCAATGGATGAGTCAGAGGCAGGGTGACGTTATGCTGTACAGTAGGGGTTGCGTTGAGCGCGGAACTTTGATGATAATTTTGTAGCAGCTCTTTTAGCGAACAGTATGAGGAATGCAAAAATGTCGAAGCTAGAATAAAGCGACTTATGCGCGTACGATATATAGAAATAACTGAGCGAAGACTGTTGTCGACAAAGCTATAGACTTTAGTTTAAATCGACGTTGCCGGTGATATCGTACTTGAATGTACATAGTTTCAAGGCTCATAAAGACGACATAATGAGCGAGCCAGTTTTACAGAAAAGCAACATTATTGCTTTCTCTGAAACTTGGATGGACGATGATGAGGAACCAGTACACTTGGGCGGTTTCACTTGTGTACCGAAGCTCTTCAACGATTTGACGTCGATCCGAAGACTGCAGTACAGAATATGCGTGAGAAGTATCTTACTGGGACGAAGCAGGAAAAGAATGGTCTAGTGGCTAGTGCGTATGGTGCTCGTATTAATACGACTCAACATATTCCGGCAAAGATTACAGCTCAAATATTTGAAGCTAAATATGGCAAAACTTTGACGGCAGCAAAGTGGAAACGTCTGATTATTCCGGATTACTTTCATGCTGCCGCCTTTCTGAAAGTTAGCGGCTTCAAGATTACACGCAACGGCATCTCTTTAGACATGAATGTAGAGTATTTAACCATTGAACGATACGATCGACGTCCCCGAGTTCAAGAAAACCGTCTCGAGGACATGATGTTCTCGCTTGCTGCAGCCGCATCGAACAGAAAACGCGACGACACCGAGTCATCATCATCCGACAAAGACGACGATCGAATTAATATACCAAAACGTAAAATGTATAAAGTCGATGAATGGTAATATATGTTCATATAACTCTATGTATTTGTATGAATGAAGGAAAACTATATAAGATATAATGTGTCTTTATTTTTGGAACGTCAGTTATTCATTTTCAATATCTTTAAGTTTACATTAGTTGTGAAATCTGTAATTTTTTTTACCAATTAGATGTAATCTTTAATAAAAAAAATTAACAATATTATAACAAGGAAATCACATAAGTATGACTAACTCAGAGACGCATCGAGTGTATAATATCTTTATAAGGAAGGATATTACAGATTGTTTATCCTGAGAAGCAGGACTTCGGCGAAGTGGAAACATCAGTATTACGAGGTAATTCAGAGTCGTAAAACAAGACGTTACATCAGAAGCAAACCACAAAACGCCGTAATGTCAGTCTAAAGGGAGCGCGGCAATAAAAAGCAGAGAAACGCGGGTAATCTGATGTAATGAATTAGTCTACCATTACGGCGGAATGATCGCGCTTTAATGCTTCGACTAGCCCTTATTTTAGCTGTAATAAACAGCGTACACGACAAGATGGATAATTTATGACAACGTTGTGCTGACAAGAATGAAGTTATGAGCTTGTGTGGTTTCCGCTTATTGATTTTCGTTACTCCGAGATTTTTGCGTATAAAATATATTTATTCCGTTGTTTTAAAGATTAAAGTCTCTGTAGCACAGAGATTTGGAAATGTACAGTATTGGCATATGGTAGAGGTCTAAATTTATCGAAAACGATTTTGTCTTCTTCGTCTTCTTCTTCTTCAGACTGTGGACCTTTCGATCCGTTGCGCACTCTTTAGTCCGACCATCTTTTCCTAGGTCTTCCAATATTCCGCCGTCCTTTCGGATTATAAACCAAAATTTGTTTTGGCATCCTGTTCTTATGCATCCTTTCAACATGGTCTGTCCGATCCTGTCTGTACTGCTTTATCCTTTTGTTTAGGTTGTACATTCCAAAGATGTTCCTTATATCATCATTTCTTAGCTGGTCCCTCCGTGATACTCCTAATAATCCCAATGAGTAAAAATCTCATTTCACTAGCCTGCATCTGCCTTTGGGTCTTTGTAAAAGAATTTGTCAATATTTAAAATCACTAAAAGCCAGGGAAATCGGTATTCATAACAAAACTTATAAGAAACTAGCGAGTACCCGGCATGCGTTGCAATGCCACTCAAAGAAAGAAAGTGTTTGTATATATATAATATATAAAGACTTCGTTCGCGTGGTCTTCAATTTAATGCGATAATATATTTAGAACAGAATCTATTCCATTGGGTTGCCATAGTAACCAGATCTAATAAGTTAGTTTTTAAGACTCCAAAGGACCCCCCCAGAGGATCGTATCGAAAAAAACACCTGTCCTATGTTGGTTCTCCCGTTGCGTAAAATATTTGTGCCAAGTTTGGTTGAAATCGGTCCAGTGGTTTAGGAGGAGATGTGGAAGACCCCAAAGAACCCCCAAAAGAACCCCATTGAAAAAACACCTATCCTATGTTGGTTCTCCCTTTGCGTAAAATATTTGTGCCAAGTTTGGTTGAAATCGGTCCAGTAGTTTAGGAGGAGATGTGAAAGACCCCAAAGGACCCCCGAAGGATCATATCGAAAAAACACATATCCTATGTTGGTTCTCCCGTTGCGTAAAATTTTTGTGCCAAGTTTGGTTGAAATCGGTCCAGTGGTTTAGGAGGAGATGTGGAAGACCCCAAAGGACCCCCCAATGGACCCCGTCGAAAAAAACACCTATCCTATGTTGGTTCTCCCGTTGCGTAAAATATTTGTGCCACGTTTGGTTGAAATCGGTCCAGTGGTTTAGGAGGAGATGTGGAAGACCCCAAGAACCCCCCAAAGGACCCCATCGAAAAAAATTCATAAACCTTCGCGGGCGTGCGCACAATAACTCACCGAAGTTTCATCGCAATCGGATGAATGGTATAGGAACGCATACGGGACAAAGAAAGAAACAAACATTCATTTTTATAGATATAGATATTGTAATGGTATATATGACACTACATACACCAACGTACCAAAAAATAATTTGAAAGCCACTACTATTAAGAATACATAAAAGGTCAAGCATACCACTATGGATAAAGAAGGAGAAAGTATCATATGTTAAACCAAGTGAATTATAATAAAAAAGGAATTACTAGTAAATGTACTGATAAAGAAGAAAAGAAGACTAACAATGAGACGACTTACATACCTTACCTAATAGATCAGTGAGAAGGACACAATGGAACCAAAAGAAGAAAGAAGAATCAGTGAGAAGGACACAACGATGACTATTTCATTAAGAAAGAAGAGTCAGTGAGAAGAAAACAACGATAACGACTTCAAGAAAGAAGAAAGAAGAAACAATGAGAAGGAAACAAGTGAAAACAACATCATGTATAAAATAACTAAGAGTGAGAAAGAGATCAGTGAAGAAAAGAAGAAAGATATCCAGACCAGACACAAAAAGGGAAATAAAATGAAATATAACGAACTAACATAAACCTATGAAGGAATAATGGTACAAGAAGAAAGAAGAAATGTTAATTAATTACATGATATAAATCCCTAAGCTGTATGGTAAAGTCAACACTGACCACAACTCAGTTAATGAATACATTCCTTGTCCATGTAAAATAAACTGTAATCAATAAGGACTTATTGTAAATAAAGATAACCAAGAAAATGAATGAGACTAGAATGAGTTTATTTTAGCTAAATGATGTACTGACATAAAAAGAAGACTATGTCAAAAATATAAATAACCAGTAATACAGTGGAATTGATGTTAGAAAAAACCCACTAATTAACACTAATTAAGACAATAAAAAGTAAACAAAAGGTACTCTAATAACTCACAACAAATGTACCAACATTACATGAAAGCAAATCAATCAGATATAATGCAGAGGTACAAATCCAGCAGCAACACATTACTGCTTACCTAGTATGCAACATAACCTAATCTGGGCAACCAGTTTTCACTAAAACTGAAGAAAAACAAAGCCAAAATAATATCAAACCAAAATGTATTATAATGTGGAGTAACTAGATGATATAAGGAACATTCTGTATACAACAGATGATGTAATGAGTAAATATAAAAGCTATATTAATGTAATCCAATATAACTATATGCTTGTTATAGCAAAGATGCCTGATGCAACCAAATCATGTTGTAAACTTATTATATAAGAGTAGTAACTCAACTGACAACTTTGAGTGAGAGAGAATACCGTTCAATTGAATAAATTCAATAAATATAACTACCTAAATAATAATAATAACGATAATAACAACAAAACTATATTAACAACTAGCTGCAACTAATCTTAATAACATCTAAGCCAAGATAACAACCAGTATAAATGCAGAATGAACTGCTGAACATTGAGAACAATGTTATTAAAACCATTATAAGAGTCATTTAAACAACAATAAAATAATATGGAAAGAGTATTAAGCATATAATAATGTAACTCCTTGAAGTATGGTAAACATACATGGAAAACCATAATTAAGGCAATAAACCTATGATATAAGGAAAAGGGACGCTATCAGTAGTGACTAAAACCAATAAAGTGTAAATAGGCACTATTAGAAGGTAATTAAATATTAACATTAGTATAATATAAGTAATAAACAATATGTATAACCATAGACTTAGAATTAAACCTATGAAAACAGACATAGTGTAATTATTAATGCATAGTTTTAAGGGAAAAGTGAATAGTAAGATAAGGATACGTTATTACCATCAAATATGGAATAAAAACAATGTATTGAAAATATTTAATAGCTTAATGGACACTATGTATTTATACCAAGTGCGATTTCAGCAACCCCGAATCCGAAATATATGATGAGGGGATTCAAAATACTCGTCATTAAAAAATATAAACGATAAGTTTAATAAAAATAACGTCAGTGCAGTTATAATTAAGATATTTTTGACTTATAAAAATAATTGAAAAGTGCTGAGCCCTTGCGCTTGGGTCTGTGGACCACGGATTCATAATCTCAAAACCAGCGACTGACGCGATTTTAAGCGTCTATTTTAACGAAGCCCGCCGAGATTAGACGAATTAAAAACTATTAACCAATCAGAACCTATAAAAAATACGAAGTGCATCATTCCGACAGAGGAACCAGAGACAGTTTTTCACCAGCAACGAGAGCAACTACACTCTCGTCGATCGTCCAGAAAAACGTGCTTTTGACAGCGAACAGCTGTAAGCACACGCACTAACCTCAAACCGTGTGTGGAGGTTATGATAACAGAAGAAGATAGTGCAGTATATTCCAAGTGAACTAATTCGGAGTATATGAGCATAGGAGTGAGTGCAGTGCTATTATTAAAATTAATTAATTAATTAAAGAATTTTAATTAATTGCAAAAATTAGGAAAAGTGTAAATCCTACGAACGACCAGTTACGCAAGTATCAATACCAATAACTATTATACTATGCTTGTCAAGTAATATATAAGTAAAAGAACGCTAGTAGCGAATCGAATTAATTTCAATTAATTTATAAATTGCCCAATTCCAAAAGGAAGGGAACTTAGAAATATAGATAAACAATGAAAAAATTTAACGCTTTCAGTAACGACAATTTTAACTATTTATATGATTCTAATGTATTAGCATAAGCAAAGACATTGTATAACCAATGAAGGGAAACTGTACCCTAACCATTAGGAAGTTAAGAATGTTTATATTTAATTTTAATAATTAAACTTAGAGTTACACAAGAGGTTAACCTAAATGTATCAAATGAATTACATGTACCTGTGTTATGTACATCCAATCTAGGAGATGATTCAGAACCATGACACTGAATCTAAATAATTATTGTCACATATTAAGTAATTAAAGCAACAATGAAAAATAACTAATAAATTTTAAACAAACCAGGTTACACGAACCTGTATTAACTTCAATGATTAACCATGAACAGTTGTTCATATTTTATATTATTTCAAGTTAACCATCAATGATTTTATGTTTTGTCTACTTATTATTACAGTAGTACTTTTTATTTAGATATGTGTATTTTGCAGACTCAAAGAACCTACTACCACTACTACTATTACAAATTTTATAAAACATTATAACCTATTTGTTTAGTAATGAAAAATATTCAACTAGCCAAATGCAGTCATACCAACCTGAGAATTTTAAATGTTTTAGAGTCCATGTTCTATTTTAATTGTTAAACAAAAGGAAGATAAACTATTTTCTTGTATCAAATATTAATTGTTCTAGAGTTGAATAAACCACTATTGTTATATGAACCTATAAAAGAGTTGACTTTTATTGTAAACAGTACATACAGCTTAGTGAGAAATCCGAGACGATTGGTACCAGACTTCAAGAGCGGACATTCAAATGGAATGATTTTTACCAACCGCACCATCCAATACATAGCTATACATTATAAATTATAGTAAATATCATGTCTATGTATGTTTATGTTAGTGTATAGGCGGAACCTTACTGATCAACTCACTACAGCTGATAATCGAAGAGTCAACGGAACTTCCTGAGAATCAACTCAAGAAAGTGAATTAAAAAACATTTTAAACCAAATAAACTGAAACAATTAAACGACGATGAAGAGAGTAAGTAACCGATTTATTCATTACCGGATTCAACAGTAGGTTTAATTGGGTGGAATAAATCACTAACCCACAACTTAATAATAAAAAACGAGCTTTCAGAAATAATAATAAACGAACAACAAGACCCTATAATAAATATAAAATAAACATCGTCATATTACAAATTGGCGAACAACGTTTGAGACGATAAATTAGGTGCAATCTCAACACCATTGACAAAGAACAAATACACCACGATTTCGTCTTATTACAATATTTATCCAGTATACACTGTATGCACACAGTTAAGGGGGAGCGGGAGGCTCCTATTCCGCCCATGTAAAAACAGCAACGTTTAGGTACATTTTACTCTGGAACCAGTACCACAAGATCTATAAAATTTTAACAGTGTCTTCTACGGCTCCTAGTAAATATCTGATAGTAGAATTATTGTCTCATGACAAGACGTTTAGAAAATATATATATTTAAACATTTCAATACAAATATTTTATTTTTTCTGAATAAAGTTTTGTTTTAGAGACGTGAGGGTGTCTATGGTAATAATCCTAATACAATAAGTTTGCCGTACTGTCTATTGTGTGTACAAAAAATTTCAAGCATTTACCTTTAACCTTTCCTGAGAAAACTGTACCTATTCTTAAAAAAAAGGTTTTTCGGAAAACGAGCGTTAAAGTTTGACTTACCATATATTGTTAAAATAGCCCTGCTCCATAATCTGGGTCATCATTTTTCAACTCTTGGTCTTCTAGGAGTTTCCTCTTGGCTCTTCTCTTTTGTCTAGCCTCTTTAGTCATTTCTGTAGTAGCCTTTTCAGCTTTTTTTAACCGGAGAACATCAAAACTGCGTAGAGCATCAACAGACCTTTTACACAGCTTCAGCCCTAATTGCCTTACTATAGTACACATCACTGAAACTTAAAATAGCGTCATGCACACTTAGTTTTAATTTTGTAAGCCTAACAAATGTTAGTTTTGGGATTTTGGACCAAACGACTTTGTTAAAACTTTCGTTTGGATTTTGGGTACGCTCGTGCAGACATTTCTTCAAAACTTCTGGATTTGCTAAATCACTATAAATCCTCTTTATCACCACCACAACATGCTCTGGTATGCTTCTTTTGTGTTGGTGAGAAAGTTTCAAGTGCTGAGCCTTATTATAACTGCACCACGAATCGGCTCCTATGGGGCATAAAGCATGCTGCCGATTTTCATCTGAAGACAGTTTGTAAAAATAGGTTGCCCAAATATGTTTTCATTTCCTGTACACTAGAGACTCCCCTTCTGATACCCAATCCATAATAATTTTGTAACTTATCTGTTTGAGAATCTGTCAATCTATTCCCCCCCCCCCCAAAACCTTACCGTCATCTAATTTTTTCCTTTCACATGTTTTTATTAACGGAACTCACTCAATTGATAAATAACAATGTAACACTACAATTAAAAGAGTACACTTTTCCCACTTTTGCTATCACAAAAACTGACGTGGTGATGCATGCACTTAGACTTTTGTAGTAACCGCGAACATTCTAGATGTTAATAACCTGGATGAAGTTAGAATTGGTTACTCGGTCTTTCAGGAAATCTGCAGAACTTTCATCATGAATAGTGGTAGCGCTGGAAGTTTACGAATACAGAGTCAGATGCTCCGGTTGCACAGTGAGTTCCGGAGGTAGCTGGTAACGCTCCATACGTAAATTGGGCCTAAGGTATACACAACATCTTGGAGGTAGAGATTCAAAAGGGTTTAATTATTTTACTACCGACTCGGAACACAAACCTTTTTATGGGTAAAAACGTAAAAGTTTTACCTTATAACCTCACGAAGTTTATATAACCTAAGACATAACGTAAACAATAAGACATAAGAAAAATAGTAGGATTGTGCAGTTTTAGTATAAATACCCCATTGACAAGTTTTATGACTGTTTTAATATCTCTGATGTCTACTGACTTTTACCATAAGGAAAAAATCTCTAAATTAACAGTTTCACTACAACTAGTAGGATCACAATACATAATCACATTTCTACTATTAGTTGAGGTTATTCTACGAACGACACGTAATCAAGACAATGGATATTCCTTGACGGCTATATATATTTAAAAATTCTACGAACGACACGTAATCAAGAAAATGGATATTCCTTGACGGCTATATATATTTAAAAATTCTACGAACGACACGTAATCAAGACAATGGATATTCCTTGATGGCTATATATATTTAAAAATTCTACGAACGACACGTAATCAAGACAATGGATATTCCTTAACGGCTATATATATTTAAAAATTCTACGAACGATACGTAATCAAGACAATGGATATTCTTTGACGGCTATATATATTTAAAAATTCTACGAACGACACGTAATCAAGACAATGGATATTCCTTGACGGCTATATATATGTATTTAAAAATTCTACGAACGACACGTAATCAAGACAATGGATATTCCTTGACGGCTATATATATTTAAAAATTCTACGAACGACACGTAATCAAGACAATGGATATTCCTTGACGGCTATATATATTTAAAAATTCTACGAACGACACGTAATCAAGACAATGGATATTCCTTGATGGCTATATATATTTAAAAATTCTACGAACGACACGTAATCAAGACAATGGATATTCCTTAACGGCTATATATATTTAAAAATTCTACGAACGATACGTAATCAAGACAATGGATATTCCTTGACGGCTATATATATTTAAAAATTCTACGAACGACACGTAATCAAGACAGTGGATATTCCTTGACGGCTATATATATGTATTTAAAAATTCTACGAACGACACGTAATCAAGACAATGGATATTCCTTGACGGCTATATATATTTAAAAATTCTACGAACGACACGTAATCAAGACAATGGATATTCCTTGACGGCTATATATATTTAAAAAACATCTTAAATATCTAAACGTAGTGCATGTACAACTACTGGAGAAGAGTTATAAATATTTGAAGACCGTCCTAAACTCTGTGAAGCTTAATAATTTAGAAGGTTCGACCAAACGACTGACACTCAACTCAGTAAAGTGCCTTCCAATTATACTACTTAACAGAATTAATTTTTCTCCTCTACACTTTTATTTAGAGTGACAGGTCCTACAGTGACGTAAACTATATCGAAATACATATACAAATATAATGGAATGTGTTTCCAATACCATATGCAGTTTTTGTAGCATATTTTATAAACACTAATTTCTTTTTTTTTAACTAGAACTCTGCCAATTTTATTAACGAATCAGGCATAACTCCTCCATTACATTCCTGAATAAATGTTTGTATGTATATACAGGTGTGTGTGTGTGTGTGTGTGTGTGTGTGTGTGTGTGTGAATAGAAAGTTCCTTACCTGTTTATGTCACATCAAATGCATGTTATTAAACAGATATCAATTTTATACGTATCTTGTTTTTACATAAATCTTATACATTTTTTATTTTTTTTATTTGGTGTTCTGCCTTAAGGCAGGTCTTCAAATGGTAAGAGCTCTCCAAATTGTCCTATAGCATGCCAGTCTTTTTGTTTCTTCGTAACACCCTCTGATTTTAATGCTATCTATTAACTTCATTCTTCTACGCCGTCTTCCTTTTTCTACTTCTATGACACCCTCCATGGCAGCTGTAAGCAAGCAGTCTCTTCTCAAATAATGACCCAACCAATTCCTTTTCCTATTTTCTATTACCTTCAGGATTCTTCTCTCTTTCCCTATTTTTCTTAAAACTTCATCATTCCTTACTTTATCAACCCACCTCACTTTTTCCATTGCTCGCCAAATCCACACCTTAAATGCTTCTAATCTTTTCTCATCCTCTTTCCTCAGTGTCCATGTCTCTGTACCATATAAAGCAACGCTCCACACATAACATTTGACTAATATTTTTCTTAAATTCTTATCAATTTTATTACACAACAGTCTTTTCTTCCCATTAAATGGCTCTTTCGCTATAGCAATTCTTGCTCTAATTTCACGAGTGCAGGGCATATCGTCACTTATCAAGCTTCCAAGATATTTAAACAACTCCACCTGTTGTATTTTGTCTTACCCTATCTTTATGTTTGCCCTTTTCCACTTATAATATTACTCTTCCCTGTAATCTTATACATATAGAAGAGTAATATTATCATGAACATAATTGGAGATTTCTTACATAAACCATACAAGTTTATTTGTAAAGATATTAAATAAACATTTAAAAAATTACAATGCGTAATTATCCGTAATTATCCAGAGCACTCTACAATACTGTAATACAAAGACGTTTCATTATCATTTATAATATTGCAAATGCTTGGACGGTCTAGTCTAATTTACTGCTCACGTAATCTTTACTGGTGTTATCCTTGCCTAAACCGAGACAGCCAGTCAGTTCTACAAATAATTTTACAAAGAGTTGAGTGCGGTATTAGTGTTTAGGCGTGAGCGTTGTTTATTTATTCTTCGATACTGTAATTTCACAAATCGTCTAATGCTGTTATCTGTTCGGCGTAAGGTGTATTGGAAGTCAGCATAATGTGAGTCAAAAATGCAGCAGGAGTGTGATTATTTTCAGTGGTTGAACAGGAAACTTACTATATGAAGGGAAATTATATGTAGGTGTTACCGAAAAAATAATGAAATTACAAAAATTCAGTCGATCAAGTGATTTTGAAGTGATATGATAGACCAGTCTTTCTTAGGAATCGATAATGTGTGAACGCCGCTCTGGTATTAGACGTTTGGTCTGCCAGTCGCGGCAAACACAAGTTACATAATTTGTAGTGTTACTGAGAGAACAACATCAACATGACAACGTCTACTGATACTTTCGACTTCATTTTAGCAACGGTAGAAGAAAAACTTAGGTGGAAGAGAACTTGTAACTTACCAAATACGGCTCCTGAAAAGCTTTACGTAAAGCTAAGGTAAATTAAAGTAAGTTATGTAATAATTAAATAAAACTCGTATATTTCTTAGTTCTTATAGTCAGCAATAAAACAACCAATAACCTTTTGAATAATATGTACTTTATTTTCTTAAACAGGTGATTTTTCATGTATTACAAACATTTAACAGACACCGATACATCGAATAATTTGTAGATAATATTTATATAAGGTTAACTCACCAAACTCCGTGATATTAAGGTTATTAGCTTATAGCTACAAAATCTGTTTATTAAACATATTTTAATAAGTATAGAGAGTTGCTGGAATTATATATTCAGAGTACATAAAATGTAATAATAATTCTAACTTTCTTAATTTCTGTAAAAAAACATGTATTCGCCTTTGTTCATCAACTGTGCTATTTCCTTTCAACTTTTCTCCACCACATCCATGTTTTTGTGATTCAGGTCTGCATCATTCCAAATTGCAGGCTTTGTCTGCACGTCATTATTTCGACACGGTAGAACACATGCTAATGCCAAAAATCGCGGGAGACGTCGCCTGTATCTGTGACAAGCTACAGCGACAGGTGGTGAGAGGTAGCGTCACCGAGGAGTCACACGTCACTTCGCAGTAGTATAAACAAACCCATTCTCGACAATGTACCACAGCTGCGGGTGACGTCACCCGTCGCTTACCACTTGCCACCCATCACCTGCCACCTGGAAGTATAAATGAGGCCTAAGTGTATCGATTCGCGGTGAAAGCGTATGTAACCGTGCCCGTGAGAAATATCTACACGGCCGAAAGCGACCCTGAGACCGGACAGAGTAACCAATCCACGCATTCATCCTGATAAGATCAACTCGTCGTTTGAAGAATATAAAGTCGACATTAAACGGAAAGATACTTATACCATTTATGTACAGTTATAAACAAATATTTAAAAGAAACATTCTATTACAAAGCGGCTAAAATAAGATTTCTCAGGCACGTGGGAATTTATACTCTCCATGATCATAGACGAAGCACAGATATACTGCAGGAACTGAATATTCTGAGTATACTCGACAGGATCGCCTATTATCGACTGAATTGGTAAGAACGTCTTTGCCGAATGGATGACTGCCGCATCCCCAAACAACTATGGAACTATAAGCCGAGGGGACGGAGAGGTGTGGGACGTCCGAGGAAGCGCTGGAGTGACCAGCTCTAATCCTTGCCTATTTAAGACCGGAACAAACCATCCTTGGTTTAATCCTTGAAAGTGATGATGATGATTCTATTACATCAATAAATACTTTATAATAAATAACACGAAAAGAACCTTTGAGTATTAATATACACTAATTTTAGCTTGTGCTACGAAGGACAACAGAGACAGATTAATTATTTTTTATAAACTGTAATTAAAGCCCAGTAGGTTGTCATAAAAGAATAGCCTTAATTTTAAATTCACTTCATTCTAGTTACATATATCTCGACTACTTATTCTATGCGACACCTATAGGTCTATATCACAAATTATTATTAAAATAAACGACTATAATAAAGATTGTTGTATTGATGTTATTCACACAATTTTTCGGAATAATTTTAAATCTTAGTTAAGTTTAAAAAGGTAACTGGTTAGGATTTACTAATTAATGTTTTGTAATTATTGATAGCGTGTGTAAAAACCGTACTTTCTGGCATAAGTGTACATCTTCTGAAACCCAGAGTATTAATATTAAATCTTATTTACGAATCGCATTGAGATAAAAGTACAAAATGTTTCAAGAAAAATTACTGCTATTTTTCTATTTTTGTAACAACACAAAGATGCAAGCCGCTACATGTTATGATAGTTTATCTTTTAATAGTGTCAACACTAAAGGAAAATGTTAAGCTTCATACATAAATTTTAGACTTTGATGTAGCGTCTAAAGTTAGAAATTTCATTTTTTGCTACCGAAACAGTATCAATAGTCCTTAATTAAAAAAACGTACTTGTTATTAAATTGAGGAGACCCGAAAAGATAAACATTTTTTCCTTCAAAAAAGTTTGTTTACAGATAATAATAGCAAAGAGTTTTCTGATTCCAAAACTATATAATTTATATAGGTTTCTTAATAATTTATGGCCAAAATTAATTTTTGAAGTAAACAATGCAGGAGAGGATGAATACACCGCAAAAACCAGCATTTTCGATCTTTGTGTATCAATACTTCAATATCAATCTTCCGTATTTTCGATTTCCGTACAGGTAAAAATTTGTGTTTCTTATGTTGGTTCCACTGTCATTCCATCTAAATAATCAGCTGTTTGTAAATATAACCTTTTCTGTTATGTTATTTTTCCTAAAAATGATTAAGTATTATATAACTCTAAAATCGTGAGAAATTAGATATTAGCCCAATATATCACTGTTAAAAATTTGTAAACTGTATGTAAAATAGAAACTGAAAAAATGTTCCTTGTATTAACATGGAGAAGTAAAGGGTTTCCGGGTTCCCTTAACTAAATGTCGAATTGACTTAGTTTGCAGACACTTAATAAGAGCTCGCCCACGTCTGACCATTATGTTTCTGGAGAATTGAAATTTACGTGTAAAGTTGCGGTACCTCGTACAGATAACCCATTACTTACAACTTTCTCAACAAGAAGGAAATGTGCAGCAAATTCAGCTACTTCAGAACTATCTCTTTTGTAAGGTTGTGGAACGTAACATTTAGAAAGTTTTTCCTTAGTGGTTAAGTATAATGCAGGCGATATGTAACAACATAATGGTCCTTTTATTACATAAATAATAAAATAATTATATCGGTGTAGCTTCTTGAAAATAAATCTTGTTTAAAATATTTTTCAATACCTTCTGAATAGGAAATAGGACAATTTTGGTCCGTTACTATAATAGAACAGGAATTATTTTAAAAAGAAAAATATAATTCCTCTTCTACATTATTTACCTCTTTCCTTTGTATTCTAAGTACTTCTTTACTTCGTCTTAATACACAGCATAAAACTAAGATAAAACAAGGTGTTGTTTTTAACGTATGATGTCAAAGTGTAGGCACTAAAATAGATCCCCGCGACAATACGTTCTCCTCAATAACTTTGTGGTCCAAACTTTCGCTTAGTTAAAATGCTTTACATCAGTAGGTTTTGATAAAATGTCCTCGTTTAAAATTACTGTAGCGGTTAAAAAGACATCATATCAAAAGTACAGCCGATTCTCTAACTTTGTTTATTACTTAATTCATTTCACTTTTAATAATAATTACATTCATAGTATATTTTGATTTGTAAGCATTTTCAGTACTTGCAGGTACACGAGTCTGTTACAAGTCCGTGAGAATATTCTCCGTTTATATACTTAAAGAGAAACAGAAAATTTTGACATATTGTAAACTTGTAAGCAGCTAGTTACATACGTAACAAAGTAATTAGGCCTTGTTGAAGATTTTGCTACTCACGATATTGCTCAATCACGATATTGCAGAACATATGTAAGTGAGTTAATAATCCTACTTATCATTACTATATTTTCAATAAATTATTATTAATAAATAGTATACGTTATTTTAAAAACAAATATATTTCTCATATATAATTTGTTTTACACCCTTCCAACAGTATTTTTACTACAGTCTCACGGATGATCTTATCATACAGTGGAAACAAAATATAGACACAATGAAGTCACTAATTATCACGTTTAACTATTTGAAATAAACAAGGTACACTCATACAATAATTCAAGTTAAATTCGCCCACACTCAATAATAGTATCACCTTATTATAATGTACCGCAAAAATTAACACAATTATCACTTTCCACTAATCTGCAACAATCAGTTGATCCGCACTAAATAAATCGCCAACTGTAACTGACTGACTACTAAGCTGGCCGCGGTTGCTTATATAAACCCCGTACATGTTCCAGAATAGTTTTCCATATCCCTGGCGGGGTCCCAACAGTGGTTACGTCAGTGCACGACATTGACACAGACGTGCACACGCTGGGCTAGTCGAGAAACGTGTAGAATGCCGCTCTGGAATTACCGAGATCGCTAAATAATTGTGGTAGCAGTATTTTCATCTGCCATCTTTAGACAAATTTCAGAAAACAATCAAGTTACAATTCCATTTATAATTTTTATATTTTTTTGAAGATGAAATACTGTTGAAATACAACAAGATTTTACTGTTGAAATAGAGTTAAAAATACTGTTGAAATATTGAAAACAATTTATATATAAACATAAATTCTTGTGTAAAATTACAATTATTATATATTATTAATAATTACAATGAAACAAGAATAACCTTGAAAACATATAAATATATTGTTACGACGGTCTACTGATCGTCGTATGGTACAGTGGAAAACAAAATGGAAGACACCAATTAAGTCACTAATCACCAGTTTTAATTATCATAATTAAACAGTTTGTGATCAACAAGATAGTCTCTTACAAACAAATCAAATAAAAATTGTTCACACGCAATTAATGTCAATTAATAAGTCTCGCACAATTATTAAACATATAACACTTCGCCACTATATTTCGAACCGCACTGGAATAAATCGAAATCGAAACTCAAACTGAAAATAATCGTCGCTGAAGTCTTGTATTTATACCACGCTGAGATTCCAGAATAGTCCGCGTCTACTAGAAAACACTAGAGCATAATTGATTGCGGCCTTGAAAACAGCGCGCGCGGACCGGTATGGTCTACAATAGTCTTCTTGCGGACACGTGACAAGTTTCACGTAAATTGTCCTTCATCTCAAAGTAACAGCAATATGTACGCTCATATTACAACTAACACACATATATACTTCAGACCTCCAAATATTATTTAAAACTAAATTAATATTGTCCAAAATAATTTGTTTCACACAGAATGTGCAAAAGTTTATATACACTCCCTGCGACACAATATTAAAAAATATATATAACTCACAGTTTAAATAAAATTTAGTCTATACACAATAATCAAAATTCTTAACTTAAATCGTATTAACTATTTAACTCGTGCCAACCACGTTGACGGCGCCAAATACTGTCTATGCAACGATACAAATTAATATTGCATAGATAGGTTACATTGAAATTATTATTACAGAGTCTATATCTGGAGATAGGAAAATTTTATTCATTAAAACATTAAAATTACTGTTGTCATATTACTTTATAATATAAAATCGTTTATTAATGAATTGTCTTTCAATAAATGAGTCTATTGGCTTGTTTTACAAATAAGTTACTTGTGCGTTGAATTCCAACTGTTTGCGTAGACTCCCGGCTCTCCCCCACGCTGCCCATCTGCACCGCTGCGACTCTGCACGTCGACCGAAGATCAGTCCGTTGAATAACTACGTCTCGGCACATAACACACTGCGATATGATACTGTTATTGTTTATAACGTGAATAATCTTAATCTCTGGAATCAAACCTGGGTAAAAATAGATCGTGTATTATGCTTTCACAAATCCGGCTTCTTGAAGTTTTCTCGCGTTAACTCAAAATATCTCGTTAGATATTTTGGCCCTAACGAGGAAAATCTTCCACTTTAAGCGAAAAACACTAGAAATGTCCTATTTAAAATTATTTGAGTTCTACCAATTGGCAATGGTTACGAAGAACTCGAACCGCGAACCAACTTCTAAGTCTACGGAAACTGACTTGTCTTGTCACGACTTTTATACCGAGTCTTTGGAAGAAACTAAGCGATGTGCTCTCTGCAACAGACCATCTCAAGTAATTTTTAGACCTTCTGATTGGTTGGAACTCTAGCAACGTCATAGATGAGAACACAGATTGAAATCAGGCAGAAACTCTGTCCGATTCTGCAAAGGGGTGTCTCGATTTAATCTACAAATCTTATTACTTTCTTGGAGATAACGAAAATAAAAGAAGACTGATTTCATAAAAAAAAAAACATAAAAATTATAGTTGTGGAGAATTGAGTATATGTAAAATGTAGCTTATATGAGAATACCCTGTCCAAGTTTCAGAACGAAATGTTAATTTTCAACAAAGCTATTAAATAAAATGTAAATCACACGCGCACCAATGCACTTACACACAAATATTTTACATGACATAAAGGAGTATAAAATTGTGAACATTTTGACATAACATACTTTTTAAAACATAACTTCAAAAATTGTATCTACTTTACAAAGGAAGAACAAAATCAATTTAAAACATGTCTTTGGCCGTCAGAAATTGTGTTATAGCGTTAGTATCCCTATTAGTATCCTGTGTTTTGTTGTAGGATTATCCCCTCTATGTATAAAAAAAATTTGTTTACATGTATACAATTTTTTGTTAACATAAACAAATAATACAGTACTTCCAAAAAATATAAACAAGAAACAAAACCAAATAAATAAATATTCTTCCCAAAACTAAATTACTTCAATTCTGTTTGACAGCTCTAGTTTTTTACAAAACAAAAATATAAACAATTCCACATGGTCAGATTCTGCATATCATGCCCTCACAAGATAAGCCATAATAACTTTTGATGACGTCATGTCTCCTTTTCTAACATTGCAAACATTCCTCCACATATAGCGACATCTCATCACATATTACTTAAATAAATTTATAATTTTTTTTATTCAATTTTTTTAAATACAGTCATACATCATATACCCTGATATACATGAACAGTTTATTCTTTAACATAATAGTTGCGTAAAGATGATGCATGGGATTTACCAATAGTACGGTTAGTTGTAGGATTAGTAACAATGTAAGTATTTTTACCAACTTGCTTAGATAATAAGAACGGTCCATTATATAACCTAAAGAATTTAGCAGCTGTGTTATCTTCACTACGACCAACGTTTAACGAATTTAGAAGAACCATCTCACCTACTTTGAATGTTAGAAGTTTATGTTCCACATTAAACTTTTCTGTGCGTTCCTCTGCATTATTTTTAATACGTCTTCTAGTTTCTAAACGCTTATAGTGAACTGTGTTACTTCTAACGCAAGCTCAACATTAGCGCGTATTGATTCAGCTTTATCTGATATCTTCTTTTCCGTCGCTTCTAATAAGACGTTGTTTTGTTTGCTTTGATCATGGACCGCTGCAAATTTTTTGTTTTGTTTTCGTCATGCAAAGCTTTGTTTTGTTTAATTGCGTCCTCCCTGGTAGTTGTACGCTGGTTTTAATTTCATCGCGTATATTTTGAATGCTTGCTAATATAGCGGCCAGTGTTGTTTGCAAATCAGCTGATTGAGTCTGGGACTCCATTGTTTACAGTTCCTTATCACCAAAACACAGTTTATCGTCTTGATTTAAACGGATACGGTTAAACTATTGTTAGCTCAGATTATTTGAATGTAACCGTATACTTGTTTGATGTGGTCAGTGTATATCAGTTATCTCAAATCGAATGTCCACAATCTTAACTTAAACCTATTTACAACTAACACACATAATTTAAACGTTATGTTAATTTCAATATCATACCTTAAGGAGAGGTATACTCAAAAACGTTTATATTACATATACTCAAACAGCGTTGGTCATATTTTAATATTTAACTTTTAATAGTGCCGCTACCTAAGTGAACGTTAAGCTTCGTACAACAATTGTGGGCCTTAATATGGCGTCCAAATTTACAAAATATATTCTTTCTTTACACCAACAATACTGATAGAGTCATTTAATTAAAAAGAAAATTCAGTTGTTAATTAATTCTAAACGTCGAATTTACATTGTTTGCATACATTTAATAAGAGCTGAACGTCTGATACGTTGGAAGAAAAATGTGATATATTCCATCTAAACTTTTCTGAACATTTAATATAATCTGCTTTTTCTCTTCTTCTGATAGTTCCTATCCGTTTCGGATGTTGGATACCATATAGACTATTTTAACTTTCTGCACTGCTGTACGGAATAAGTCAGTTGTATTCATGCCAAACCAGGTCCTTGAATTTCTCGGCCATTATATTCTCGGTCGCCCAACTCCTCAATGTCCAAGTACTTTTCCCTGTAGTATGGACTGCAATATATAAAACCTCTGTTCACCTCTCATGAAATGTCCCAGATACTAAAGCTTTCTTATCTTCACTGTGTTAATAACTTCCCTATCTTTCTTAATCTTTCTAAGAAATTCAACGTTAGTTATATGTGCTGTCCATGAAATGCTCAGCATTCTACGGTACAGCCACATTTCAAAAGATTGCAATTTCTTAGCTGTGGCTTTAGTCAAATTCCAAGATCAAGTCAAGATCTGCTTTTTAACGAGTAATTTTTTATGCCAAATTATTTATACTGAGTTATTTTATTTGCTATAGGCTATATACCATAGAAACTCTTTTAAAATGACGTCATTATCAGATGACAATATAAATGCTTCTTTAAAATTATTTCTGGGCCGTTGAGCCGAGGTCCTTTTGTTGTAGAGCCAAATGTTTGCTGCGGCAGTCATTTTTAGTAGCCTTCTGTATGGCGACCAAATGACGGTTTAGGGTCGTGTCGTCATTTAGTCGCCTGAGGAGCAGAACAGAAGATTACTAAAGAAGATTGCCACACCTGCAGTCGAAACGTTAGGTCTACGACAATAGGAACACAACCCAACAGCCCCGAAATAATTTTACTGAAGATAAATCAGGCCGTGAAAGGTTTAATGTTATGATTAACTTATATGCTGCTTATATATTTTAAAATAAATGGTGATGCTTTAGATATGTTTTCGCAATTAAATATTAACGACATGTAATGTGCGTGTAAAAAGAAACAGTAATGTAACGTCATCATGATAATACCCCAACAGAAACTAAAGTCAAAACGTTTGGAGGCAATGGTTATGTGTTATCAACAATTGTTATGAATGAGACACAAGAAGTTAAAACTTTCCGTTTCTAATATGCTAGGTCTAACCGGAAAGTATCCGACTGTTTTGAATATTACGGGAATCGGTTGTACAACTGCATTGTAACTCGAGAGCCAATCAGACGGGTCATTTTGACGCATGCGTAAACAGTCATTAACGTACTACACTATTTAGTTAGTGGTAGGGCCCTCTTGTGAAGAGACTGTTGTCTGTGACTGCCATATTCATAATTTTCTTACACACTTTAAAAATTGGGCTTTTGTTTATGGGTCATGCCCATAAATTCTCGACTCATCACCAGTTATTTTTTTTCTTTTTTTCTTTGAGGAAGTACTTTATGTGTGAAATTACGATATCGATTCAAAATTACACAGATTTCAATGTTAAAGTGCATCTTTCTTTCACACAGATAGCACATTCAACAATAGCAAGGAGCAATTTAATTTTAGATAAATAAATAAAAAATTTAATAAAATGAATAAATAAATAATTAAATAATGTTTTTTGTCACAACCACAGAAGCGCATAATGCTCCGACACTCTTTGCCAATCTTTCACGCCAATTGGCTGGATGCTGGAACCCTAATATTTGTCTGGCTACTTGCAAGCAGTTATAAAAATAAATTTTAAAAAATATGTATAAAATTGAGCTTCCCTTCTATCACGTTAATAATACATTTATTTCAGCACTAAAAAACGTCTGTCAGCAACTTGGAAACAAAAAGTGTCCGGTAATTGAATTTTTTTTTAATTTGTTATACTATAAATTATATATTGGTATATAAACAAAAACAGATATACTGCTATTATGTTTTACTTATTAATTTTTTAATCCTTTGAGGCCTTGAGGGCTCCGATAACGAGTCGCCAGGCTCCCCACTCCGTTTCTAGCAAGACGAGTTTAACTTCTATACCAACGCATCAAGCGTACTGAAATACCGTAAGCATTTTCCACGCCAGCTCCCGCTCTGTAACGTTCAGCGTGCTACATGGAGCGATACAACAGAGAAACCAACTAGTGAAAGTAATGAGTAGGAGCGAGAGAGACTCTGACACACCCGCGTCACGTATTCACTCTGTACAGGTAGAACTTGACGTTTTGTTTTGGCGATAAATAACTGAACACACTGTAACTAACTGGGCCAACCTTATACATTTTGCACGACTTTCCTTCTTAACTTTGTGAAACTTTACAGTTTAGAAGTTTCTGCCAAACGATTGACACACAGCTTTGGACTAACGCATGTGCCCTTAGCTTACACTAATTAAGTAGCTAGATTGTTTTCCTTTCATAAATTATCGGATTTTGGCGGGAGAAAGAAATTTCTGGATTTCTGGAACATGAAATACATCTTAGCACTTTAAGTGTCATTCAGCAAAGTGCCTGGAAACTTCAGGCCTATAGTAGTGAGTTTCAATGACACTTCGTAGTAGTGTATTAATTATACAGTTAAGGAACTGTATTTTAGTATTGCAGATTCCATACTGAAATCGGTTTACTGCTTTCTACTAGTCAGGTCACTCTGAATAAGCATTTTCGAATGATTTGCTCTTCGTCACATTGGATTAAAATTACAAACCAATAATATGATACAGTTTCTACAAATATATAAAATTATATATTATGTTATTATAAGGACGCTGAATTCTCTTCTATGGGAAAGAAGTATAACAAAAAATACAAATAAACATATATACTCGTATAATAGCATGGTGCAAAGTTTAATCCTTTATGGAGCAGAACTTTGGAACGTTTCAAGCGTAAATAAAAAAAAACTGATGGCAGTGGAAATGGACTTCTTCAGGAGGAGTTGTAGAAGATCAAAATTAGACTGGGTTAGAAATGAGACTGTTGGAGCCGAGATGGATATTGACAGGACAATAATAGATGAAATAGAAAGAAGCCAATTGACTTGGTTTGGGCATGTGAAGAGAATGGAAAATGACAGATGGAAGTTGGGGACGTAAAAACGGCGACAGCTGTAAAGATCCATTGTATATATATATATATATATATATATATATTGCAAGGATACGTTTAGCATAAGTATATGTATCAACCCCTGACTGAGGTATGATAACACACGAAAGCACGTATGAAATATATAAGATGTAAATTATAAAAATAATGTAATAAATATACGTTAGATATAAGAAATAATATAAGAAATAAACGTAGTATTTATTTTTAAATAAATCCAATATTGTAAGTAAGCCTGCATATGGAATCAAATAGCTTAGTTGGTTTTAAACGCAGCAGCGAAGGGGAGAAATTGACACGCGCTGACCGGCAGAGGTGACGTCAGAGCGACCTGCCGCCGCTTGTGTATCAGTCTGCGTGTGTGTGTATGTGTACATGTGTAAACGACAGACAGGTTGAATTATGCAAACGAGGGTGGAAGATTTTACACATTTTTTTAAGTACTGAACGATAACCAGAAGTCACACGAATCAACGACATATGTAAAAACATAGCTGACGCCTGGCGCTAGTGGTCATTAATCGTGGGAACCGTTCAGCCACCGTGTGAAATTTTGCCATAACTGCCATAATTTATACACCTTAACATTCATAATTTGCATAAACAAAGTTTAATATTATACCGAACGATTGGTGAAATAATATTTATAAATAGTGTGCGCTTCGTAGAAAGACGCGTAGGTTGAAAGTAACAATTAAATCGACGCGCCGGCCTGTTCAATGTTGTCAAAACAGTTTCCAACAGGAATTTCAACGACGGGAGCAGTATAAAACCCCAGCGAGCGACACACTCTTTCTCAGATGATACTCAGATGAACTCACTTTGACACGTAAGATCCACGCATCTCGCAACCGCGAATTTTACAAAATCATGTAAGGTTTTTAAACAGTATTTAATAAAGTGAAGTGCGATGGAACCGGCATTACGTCGGTGCAAGTATTAATGAACACGAGTGATTTTAAAAAAAAAGACTATACTAACGAATCTACGAGAGTTGTAAATACGATGAAATTCGAGAAGTCTACATAGAACTTCTAGACATCTACGAGGGACAAGATAAGAAGAGGAGAGGAACTAGAACAAGAAGACGAGAGGACGCAGGGACAGCCACATGCAGCTACATCCAGCCGTACATCATCACGACCAGAGGTCCACGTCAGAACTCAGCATCCAGGAGACGGAGCGAGGAATTTCAACGACGCAGAGACAGAGAAGGTGATACCGAAGAGTATCAACAAACTCGAGAGTCCAGATGACGGTAACGACAAAGTTAAATGGTTGCAGAAAAATGCAGGTGAAGTCAGACATTTATTTAATATTATAAATGACCCTGAGGTCTATCGAAAAAAGCTCTAGTTTCCATATACAAATTTACAAAGAAATTAGTATATTTTTAAATTTGCATAATGAATAAATAAATGTTCAAAGTATAATTGATAATAGAGAATATAACTGTAGTAATCTCATAAATAAATGGTCAAGGAACCATATTTTTATTATATTTTTGTATTTGATTAAATAATTAAATTCAAATATGAGAGTTACGTAATTAGAAGAGTATACCTCCGAGACGTGGGTAAGTGCGCACAAATGAGTAAGAGCATATGTGTAAAAGTAAGTGTCTAAAAATAACGTTGTAATATATTGCAACAGTACAAATATATAGGGTACTGTGCATTGCACAAAGTAAATAGAATAAATAAAATAATGCATTTTTTGTAATAATAATAATTCAGCCTGCAATCTGAATTGTAAAAGGAACGCCTAGCTTTCATGCTGGAACAGGTGAATAAGGCAGCTGCCCTCTGTATGTGTGTACACACGTAACCAGCGTGTGTGTGTGCTACCTGTCAGTTCATGAAAGCGCCACCCTTTCAGGAACGATATAAATTATATGCATTTATTTATTTTATAATACTTGTGTGCATAGTAGCGAAAAACTGAATACACCAAAATGTGTACTTAAAGAACACGAATAAGTGTATAAAATATAGTGCAAAACGAATAAAAGCGTAAATCATAGGAAGTTAAAATCGATAGTAATTATGTTAATTAAGATAAAGAAAAACGGTTTGTGCATGATGAACACCTATAAATTACCGACCGAGTGAATATCGGGTAATGTGCAAAAGACTTCGCAATTCGCGAAGACGAGCAAATTAAGTGTGACAAGAAAGCATGGGTTAAGAGTGACGCTCTCGACAATATCAATCCTGCAGAATATTATCCAGACATGATTTTGGCACTTTGGGTATAAATACGGGGGACGCGCTAACATCATTCTCTTTCTCGTGGCAGCCGGAGGCTATGCCCCGCAACTAGAGCTATTTTCTCAATCAACCATAATCGCAGCAGGAGACTCTACTCGAAAACTAGAACTTCTGTAGCTGTCGGCTACCATGGCAGCCAGAGAATCTACTTAGAAACAACAACGACAGTAGATCGACCACAAGCAGCAGCCAGGGACTTCAAGTCTACACATCCGTTCGAATGAGCAGTTGGAACCGGAGGCCATGACAAGGAACGAGGGTGCAGCAGAGTACGAGAATCCAGTAATCCAGAGTACGAGAATCCAGCGGACGAGGGACTACAAGACTCCAAGACTACAAGACTCCAGGACTACCAGACCTCAGGAATCCAGGACGATAAAAGAGCATCCCGTATCAAGGACCGAAGAGGACACGCTACAGATGTACTACAAATAATAAGGTAACAAATAAACATGCATTTTAAAAACCGAGACGTAATCAAAAGACTTTAAATAACAAAGAAAAAATAGACAATTCAATTAAAATATGAATCAAGAAATTGTATAGCTGTAAATATGTTTTGGTACAATAAGTAAGGTAATATGTAAGACTGTTTAACGATAATTGCTAGCAGTAACTGTAATTGAAATCTATAATTTTTAGTATTTAAATTGACGTCATTAGAGAAATTTATAAAAAAGCAATGCATATGCAGAAATAAAGAATAAAAAAGAGCTTAGATAATTAAAAGATTAGATAATCAATATAATATAAATGAGCCAGCTGATAGCAATATAAAAAAATGTATGACAATGTATTAGAACATAAGATTATATAATATGTTTGTGTATAATATAAGATTACGAATTACACGCAATAAGTAAGTGAAAATAATAATCATTTTGAATCGCAAAATAAATAAGAAATGTGTTTTTAAAATAAGATTACGAATTACACGTAATAATTATGTGAAAATAGTAATGATTTTTAATCGACAAACAAATAAGAAATGCTATTAATAAATAAATTTAATGAGTTTAAACAATTTTATAGTGTTATTATTATTACGATTACACCCTTCATTTATACACACACAAGAGCGCGAGCGCGCGCGCGCGCGAATTTAATGTGTCGCCGTGTTACATAAAGATTTGTCGCACATCAATAAATTAAACACATTAAAATCTTCGTAGTGTTGTAATATATATATAATGTTAGCAAATAATTATTATTTCTGCAAGTGTATTCTTTTATTTGTATCAATATATATAGAAATGACATACGTTTAAAATCTTTAATTTGCATCATCAGAAGTTTCAACATCATCATCATTATCTTCACTACACGGCATAGGCAAGGTGTTGCCTGTTCCGCCTTCTAAAATCCTCCAGCCATCTCTTCCTGGCTCTACCCACACACCTGTGTTCTATAGGTTTGTATTTTAACTTGTTTGGCCAGTCTGGAATCTGACATTCTTTCCAAGTGGTTCCTCTACCGTTTTTGCAAACTTTAATTTTTCATTCAAGTTTAAAACTTTTAACTATTTTCTTCTAGCTTTAGTCTTTATATGGTCGAGTTTAGAACACCTTTCAACTTCTCTTAAGAACGCCATTTCCGAGCCCTGTATTTTACTGTAAGTTTCAATATACATATTTATAGTTCTTAGTATAAATCAAGTTCACGTCGTAACAAAAACGTAGTTTTTAAGCAACATTTCAAGGTTTATTTAATCTCATAACCATGATCACTTTTCACTTTTCAAAAAATCACTTTTCACAAAAGTCTCTAAGCATTTTTACAATTTTTATTTCAGAAATTGTTTATCGTACTACATGTAAAATTTTATAAAATGTAAGCTGGGTTACAAATTTTAACGAATACAATATTTGAAGAAAATCTGTACATATTTCTGATATTAGAACAGAAAGGATTGTTGCAGTCGCGGACTAAAATAAAATCTTCTTCTTCTTCTTCTTCTTCTTCTTCTTCTTCTTCTTCTTCTTCTTCTTCTTCTTCTTCTTCTTCTTCTTCTTCTTCTTCTTCTTCTTCTTCTTCTTTTTCTTTTTCTTCTTCTTCTTCTTCTTCAAGGATTAGGTTATATAAACCTGTTCCGTCACCCACCCCTCATCGTCGGACGACCCACGTCTCTTCTACCAGTGGTTTTATAGTTCAGTGCCGCTTTCGGCAATCGAGCCTCTCCTTTACAGATGATCCCATCACTGACTTTTGTCTACGTTGCAAATTTAGAACCAAATTAGAATTTATTGCATATTGTGCAAGTGAAGGCCCAGCTTAAGTAGATTCGTTCAATGTGACTTTAAAATAATCTGTTAATTTCTCACTAAAATCCAATGACTGTATATGCATAATATGAGGAACCAGGAGGAATGTGTTTATTCTGTCTTCAGACATTCCGAAATTCAAGAATCCGCTTCAAGACGTGTTTGAAAATTTAATTTTGAGTATTTAATATGAAGTTTGATTTTACCCCCGCATGAACAGAAAATATTTTATGGAATACTCTGCTTCACATTTTCTTTAAACTATATCACTCTTCACTTCTTATTCGAACTTATCGTGTTTACACGCTTCAGAAATCCCATTTCAGTTGTCAGGTTTCAGTGACTAGTATGAACGGTGAACCTAATGAATGCCTGTCTAAATAAGAGTGTATTAAAGAAAACTGGAAAATAACTATAACAAGCTTTAAAGACAGGTGTGAAATGGTGGCTTGCTAGGGTCAGATGTGTATCCGTGAAGCATTCTGGGGAAAATGTAAAACTTTGTCGTAGGAAAGACTCATAAGAAAAACGCCAATGTCGTGAGCACTTAATTATACTCAATAACTATGTGTCTATTTTATTTGATTGGACAGAGATAAGGTAGACAAAGTACCCAGATTGCAAACACAGTAATGCTTTGATAATCAGTATTTACTGATGAATTAGTTACAGTTTATGCGGAAACTTACTCGTTCCATTGAAGCTTACAGTGTCAAAGACAACACACGGGACCAAAACTTTACAAACCACTCTCCTTTCTTATTTTATTAGAACGTCCATGAAGTCAATTGAAACGAAATCGCTAGTTAAAAGTAGCATTACCTTAAGCCCTATAGAGCTTCTGTATAGTATGCATTCACTGAAATATAAGACAAAGAGATTATAATGAATTAAGTGATAAATATGATATCATTGTTATGTAACGTGTATTCAAGACTATTCTAAAAGGGAAACGACGGCGTGTCTGTGAGAGCAGCACTGACATTTTCAAAATGAATGTGTACTTAGAATCGTACAGAACTCTTTACACGATAAAATGGAAGAGTGGAAGTAAAAACATGTTCCCGGATACACGCAGGTTCACTGACAAAGCTATCAACATGTTTTAAAAATTATTGTGGTGTATCAATAAGAAGAATGTAACTATCTGTACCGTGTAGAAAAATTGAAAATATATTTGGGTCTGTTCTATTCTCATAGTGTAGGTCCATATTTGTCCATACAGCAAAGTATGTATTCGTTTCTACTTCTCTTCTAGCTATGAATTCCTAGTTGGTAATTTTGTCCTGCTATATAACTCTACCGCTTATAAAAAACTTACTTTTCTTTAATCGAATTTTATCTTTACATTTCTTTTCATACCCTCATTTCGGCAAACAACCCACATTTACTTTAAATCCTCATCTTGGTAGCTTCAATATATCACTAGATTTTATATTCTCATCTTGGCTACCTAATTGAGCTAATCCAACTTTACATATTTAAGTCGTTTTAAAAGATTTTTAGAATAATGTGTAGAAATGTCTTTAATTTAATAGCGCCATTGAACACAACAAAAAAGTCGTATCTTCTTAGAGGCCTACTTAATTAACTCAATTCAACTAAAATAATATTTGAAAAATATTACGGTACTTTCAAAAATACAAAGAATTTTATGTAAATTTATAATTTTATGTTTATTTACGTGTAAAATGACTTTCGCAATCAATAGATCATGGCCAATGTACTCTCGAATTACATGAAAACATTATGGTCTTGTATTAAAAATAAATTCAAATTTAAAAAATTATTGTATTCATTTTTGTCAACTATTGTTGATATTTTTTTCATAGAAATAAAACATATTTTATATACTCCGATAATTATTTGTATAACATAATTATTTAAGTTACTTTCAATTAATATGCCTCTTTATTTTCTAACGATTGACCTTTGTTTGACACATTTTTACATTCACTATTAGCCCTATATACATTTAATATACATTATATGCCAAAATCGTTTGAATGCGCTTGCAGTTTTTTTAATTTAGACTAATAATAGTTCCACTTATTTATTTATTTATTTTTTTTGAAAATTTGAAACGGAACTGTATTTTTAATCTCTTATACCCTTTTTAACTCCTAAATATCTGTAAGACTTAATGGAGTTACAAATATCTTTATCCTTACCTGAACAATACTGTACTAACTTAATGTTATTATGAATTGACATTAAAACTTGCCGCAGCCCACCAGCTTAACAGAAATACTAACGTACGTAGGGGTTCAAACAATTGGGTAGTATACACCAGTGTGCAATGATATACGGTGTTGTTTGCTTATTACGAATACTACCCGCTGCTTGTACACAATATAAATTGTGACAAATTTTCTTAAAAGTGCCACCATCATAATAAGTAATTCCACTCAGAGATACCAAGCATCAGCAACTATGAATATGCGTGGGCAAAGATGAATGATAGGGCCTGAGTAAACACTTTTACCCATAACGTCTCATTTTAAAGAAAAATATTGCAGATTAACAAGAAAAATTGTGATGCTTAAAAAAACACTTCTCACAGGAATTTGTAAACAGTTTTACTCAACTGTAATTATACCAAATAAGTTTATTCACTAAGGCAGGGAGCTGCTATGAACAGTTTACTAAGCGAAGGTGTAATGTCCGTGTATAGTTCATAACTATAGCACGTCCGTGATTGTGATAAGTTTCACGGCATGATTCTGTTTGGTTTACTCTGCAAATTTATAATTAAAAGAAATTAACAGTGCCTCGTAAATGTGAGGACCAGAGTTATTCACACGTTGACAAAATAACATTCTTCAATATTCAATACATAAGGAATACTGTTATTTATACAAAACTCCAATTTAGTTCTATCGTGAGGTGTAGATGTTGCCTTACGCGACTGCCGTTACTTTCAGTAACTTCCTTAATTAAAAAGAAAAGATTTTAATTAATTCTAAACTTTGTTTTCCTCTTTGATTGCGCATATTTAATGAGCTTTATTGTTATTCAGTGTGAAAAGTTTTAATTATTCCAATAAACACATGCTCATACTTACAAGTGGTGCTCATGCTCAAAACAGCATCTTTATCTAATCCGCTTACAATTCTCTTTCTGTTCCTCCCCTCTCTCTCTCTCTCTCTCTCTCTCTCTCTCTCTCTCTCTCTCTCTCTCTCTCTCTCTCTCTCTCTCTCTCTCTCTCTCTCTCTCTCTCTCACTCACTCTCTTCCTCAACACGCCTCGTATTCTCTCTCCCCTTTGCCTTTCACTCAGTCTCTTCTTCTTCGGTGAATTACAAATCAAGAAGTTTACGACCAACTATATTTATAGAAGGTCATTAACAATAAAAGATCATAGCGACAAAATTACAAGTGAACAGGTGCTGAACTGAATAGGCAATGAGAGGTGTTTGTTGAAAAGCATAATTACAAGAAGGATAGAACTTATTGGGCTAACGTACACTGCGCCATGTAGGACTACTAAAATTGGTGATGATATGAACAATGGAAGGTAAAGAATAAAAGGGGATACGAAGGATTCAACAAATAAAGCAAATTATGGATGATGTACATTGTGAAACTTAAGAGGAAATGAAGAGGATAGCACAAGATCGATCAAAAGACTGCTGCAAACCAGTCTTAGGATTTAAGACATAAGAAGAAGCGACAAATGGAAAGATCGCATAGACATGACAAGCACAGAAAACAAGCTAAAACAAGCCAGCTAAATGGGTACTGCCTAAACAAGCTCTCAAATGCAAACCACAAGAGAACTTAAGACGATTTAAATGGAATAAATCCTATTGTAGTCCCAAGCCACGTGTTTGTTAACCAAATACACTGTACTCACCGTCTATGGCTTTTTTCCTTGATGTTTTTTCAGTTTACATGTTTCAAGGCGCTTGCCTCATCATCAGAACTTATAAAATCAATCTATGTCATAAATAATGACATTTGTCCAAATATTAAAAACACAATACGGCAATTAAACTATGTACATAAATTCGCTTTAAAAATGTTCGGTGTGCCTTGCAAGACAACACGCGCCGTACTGACGTAATCTAAGCCTTATCTCGACTATATCTCATAGCGGTATCGTACAGTATATTTGATTTATACTGTAATTGGTCGTTCAACACATGTGGCTTGGTACTGGCGTCGTTGTATGCTTTGTAAATTTCATATTCTTCAAGGGCGTTCAAATAACTCCCTTTACTGCAGAAATGAAGGGGTATTAAATTTGAGCTAAAATCCGTGTAACTGTGACTGTTGTCTATGAGGTGCTTGGCGAAATTTGACTTGATATTTGCAACTTCGACAATATCAAGTCAAATTTCGCCAAGCACCTCATAGACAACAGTCACAGTTACACGGATTTTAGCTCAAATTTAATACCCCTTCATTTCTGCAGTAAAGGGAGTTATTTGAACGCCCTTGAAGAATATGAAATTTACAAAGCATACAACGACGCCAGTACCAAGCCACATGTGTTGAACGACCAATTACAGTATAAATCAAATATACTGTACGATACCGCTATGAGATATAGTCGAGATAAGGCTTAGATTACGTCAGTACGGCGCGTGTTGTCTTGCAAGGCACACCGAACATTTTTAAAGCGAATTTATGTACATAGTTTAATTGCCGTATTGTGTTTTTAATATTTGGACAAATGTCATTATTTATGACATAGATTGATTTTATAAGTTCTGATGATGAGGCAAGCGCCTTGAAACATGTAAACTGAAAAAACATCAAGGAAAAAAGCCATAGACGGTGAGTACAGTGTATTTGGTTAACTTAAGACGAGCATGGTAACGATTGTTATATACATAAAGACAGGGAAAACAGGCAAATTCTTGAGTTATGTGGTGAAAATGATGATGATGGTGATGATCATGACGATGACAACAAAACGACAACGATGTCGGTGGTGAGTGTTCCTACATAGTGATTCTAATACTATTTTAGGAGTGTCAGAGAAAGTGATTTTTTGCTGACTGTCAATCACAACCAGAGTTAAAGTCTTGGTTTAAAAGTCAATCACGTCAGAAAAATATCGGTAGAGCAGGACTCTCACTTTATTGAGAGTCATTGAAATAAACTCCCAAAAAGTGTACCTCGAGATCAAATGTCATTTGCAATTACAAAGGGGAAGCCTCAAGGAGAATACAGGTACAGCAACGAGAATCCATGAAAAAGTTTGGGATCCGTTGGTCTTCGTTGTCACCTAATGTTGGAAGAAATTTGAGACGTCAATTAAAGTAAACACACTGATTCACACTTGAATATTTTGGACCTTAGATCTGTGGTCCCAGAGGGCTAATACGTCTAATTAAACTACGGCCCTACAGCCCAAACGTTTAGAACACTGAGACCCACGTCGTAAAAACATGAAGTCTTAAATAAGTACACCATCGTTTGAATAAGCTGCGGCACAACTCAAGGACATTAGATTTCATATGGCTCTACTCACACTAGTGTATGATTTAAAAATATGGCCGATGTTGCCAAGGCAGGTGAATTTAAATTAATAAGATTTTTGTATAGTCACTACACTGGACAAAATCGGATTTCGGATGATAATTACACGTCCGTTAGTGTGTGTGAGGGGAGGGGCATAATAGATAATCTTTACTAAGTTCGTCGTTTGACTGTTCGTTTAAGTTAACTATAGAGAAACTAAATTCCACTAAGTAATGTCGCCTGTCGAAGGGCGAGGCGAAATTGGTACTTACGAAAATTACACTGGATAATTGACTTCTTAAAACTTTGATACCCAGGTTACAAAGGAACTTTTAATTACACGTTATGTGAACGCCGTGCGTTAAGTGTGTGTGTGTGTGTGTGTGTGTGTGTGTGTGTGTGTGTGTTTGCCTAGCCCACATCACAAACTGATAATTTAAAGTTTAAATTGTTCTTTGTATGCTAAATGAAGCAGACTTTACATCAATAACATTTTGGTATAGTCACTACACTGGTCAAAATGAAAAAGTTGGGATTGAGAACGATAGATACGAGACAGTAATGTGGTAATGTTGGGACTTCATTTCTTCATTTTCTTTTATACACGTTTCATTTTGAAGATAAATAAAACAACAGACCCCGCACATATGCAGAAGCGGAACATGCTGTTGATAGCTCTTCATACGTATAGTAATGTGGTAACTATATGTGGTTATCCTTCATAAACTAACACCATGTGGATCGTTTTTGGGAGTCAGAGATAACTCCAACAAATTAAGTATCGCTACTAAACATTCTTTGCCTGGTTGTCAGCAGATACAGAAGACTATGAGCTTACTATTATGCAGTAGTTAGCTTATGTTTTTTTTTTTTACCAAAAAGAGTATTGCTTATTTTACTGAGTACTCTAAACGTTTAACAATAAAATAAAGAAACCTCGGCTCAACAGTCTGTAAAGGACGAAAGCATACCGCACGGCGTTTGTGCCTTAGTGTGACGGTCGCATGACTAGTACAGCGCGTCGCGAGCCATACGCCAAACGTGTCTAAAGTTTTATTTTTTATAATTATGAAGTAGTGAATTTATTTTGTCTTATTTATTATTAATTTACTTCGTAGGCTTTCACACCCGGAGTCAATGTTGTTAAAAAGACCACACTACTGTGGTCACTAACGTATACCACCTCACGTTAGTGTAACTCGATTTTACACTGATGGTAGGAGTCGAGTAGAACTCGAAAAATAATACACTGATTCTTACTTTTTCACACAATAAGAATGCTATATAAACCCGCTCTCACTTTCTTATAGTGCATCTTCGTCCAAAATAAGGCGCAGAACAAGTCTAATGGGATGAAGTGAGGGTTATTTGTAAATAAAAGAAATGGTTCTAACGTACACTTAACGAAGTTGCTTTCATAACGACTAATAGTAACTGTATCAGTAAAGTAAACAGCGAAATTCATAATATCTGGCGTCGTTCCATCAGAAAAATAGTTTAGGCGGTGGGTAGAATAGGCTTCCGACAGGTTAGTGTGTGTCACAATTTTGGGGCGTTAGTTTAGGGGGGTGGGGGGTGAGAGTCTTCAGGTTGACTACATAAACGGGTGGGACTTAATGACGCCTGTCGCAGTTTGTGGGTGACCTTGAGGCGTCCGTGTTTATGTGAATGTGTGTGTTGTGTGTGTGTGTGTGTGTGTGTGTGTGTGTGTGTGTCATATAGATTGATGGTCGGTAAGTTATTTTTGTTTACTTTTGTTTGTTACCCTATATACTACGTAAATAATTTAGTGTGTTTTGATTCTGTGGCGGTTGTGGGAGAGAGTACTGTTTATCTTTTATTTGTGAGGTTTTAGTTTTGTTTTTGCCTGAAAACGGCTACCAAATTGTTGTGTAGTCGAAACGTCGCTTTTTAATTAAAAAAAAAAAAAAAAAAAAACAGTGCTGGAAAAAGTCCGTCATACGTGTTTTAATACATACATATTGTTATTGGAATCCAAGTCACTTCGTTATTTATAAATTAATAAATTACCTAAGACCACTCAAAGCGTTTCAGAACATATGTTCCATCCTCAGATTAATTTCATTCAGTTCAGGTCGTTAAATGTTAAAATCACATTACTTTGTACACGCCCGTATGGGTGCGCACCATTTGAAGGCCGACTGGGTACTGAAGTTGTCTACGAATGTTTGTGCAAGTTCAAGGCTGTATCGTGCACAAACATGCACACACATACATAGACAACTTCAGTACCCAGTCGGCCTTCAAAGGGTGCGCACCCATACGGGCGTGTACAAAGTAATGTGATTTTAACATTTAACGACCTCAACTAAGTGAATTAATCTGATGATGGAACATTTGTTTCGAAACATGTTATTTTAAATAGAAACGAAGTCACACGACGGATCTGTGGTATTATTACGGCATATTTATTGTAATACGAATGCAATTTATATAAATTGCATTAACTAAACAAACAAAACGTGTAGGGTTTGGTATCTCTCCTAACTTACGATAATCCCACTACCCCCAGAAGATATGTTTTCAGGAGAATTTCTATCCAAAAATATACGGCGGTATTTATTTGCACAGTAACAGCGTTGCACAGGGTCATGTAGCGTTTTTTAATTATATAGGCCCTATATACCATCGGTTTATAGCGTTTGTCATCGCTGTCCGATTTCTAGACTTTCTCTCCAATATTTTTTGTCCTGACAATGTTCTGTCAGATTCCTCGCACTTAGAGCTTTCTGGATACTCTCTCCCCATGATCGTCTGGCTCTTCCCCTCTTCCTCTTCTCCGGGGGGTAATCATAACATTATCCTTTTTGGCGACCTTTCTCCTCCCATCCGTTTAACATGTCCAAACGAAATTAACTGTCTTCTTTCTATTTCGTCTACTACCCATTAAATCCGTCCTTAATCCGAGGACTCTGTCTGGAGTGTTTTGCACTTGGGATTTTTTACGGAGAATGAGTCTCAAGCACATTGCTCCAACCCCCAACCTGGAGGACCAGAATATTCTGTTAGGGTTTATTCCCTTAGCCGACATGTTCCAGATATTTAGACAGCGCCGGAAACTCGCTCTTCACCCTCTCCCATCTGCTACATAACGTATAGCCACTGTACGCCATGCACCCGGGAACCACGCGATTATTGTCTTCAAGGACGTGAGAGTAGGGTTTGCTGGCATAGGTGAGTTCGATTTCTCGAACTTCTGACTTATTTGTCAGCTTCAGTGGGCTTTTCTCAGAGTTTTATTACTGTGTAGGCATCGGCAACTTATAGAGCCTCCAAGGCCCTTTAGCAACATTTGGTTCCCACGTTTTTTAATTAAAAACTTAATAAGTCCACCTTTGTGAACTGTGCCAATGTTATATTTGTTTATTCAACATTTTGATAATAAAATTAACAAACTCGTACACTATACTAAAGCGGGTGCGGAATTATATATAGTATTCCTATTCCGTATCAATTCATTAATGCAATAACATAAACGGAAAACAATTCATGTGCATTGCCTTTGCCAGACACAATGAGTATACGGTACTATTGTTCGACAGACTGTTTGCGGAATTCTAGAACAAAGCATTAATTCTATTAATCTATGTATGTTTATATGTAATATAGTTATGTTTACCGGAATGGACAATGAGATATTGCACAGGAATTAATTTTCCGCGAATTCAATTTTTAAATTTTAGCTCATTTCTCCGTACATAATCAAGCATATATTTTACAAGCGGTAAAATGTACACATATATGAATACACACTGTGTTAATTAAACGTCTATTTCAGGCAGAATAATTTTGAGCTGATTGAAATCGATATTTCCAATGCTGTACACCTGGCGTGTGTGTGCTGAAGCAGAAATTGTTAATGATATTGTTATTCAACTGAGAGTGATGACGACTGTCCAGTTTGTAAAGGGTAAAGTTCAGTCATTTATAACTGATTACTCCTGTATTCCCAGTATGTAAAATTGTAATCACAGTCATAAATATTTTAAGTAATAATAATGATCGTTAATGTCTAATAATGAAAACGTATTTTCAAAATTGTTTTTCACTTTTCAAATACTCGCGTGCTGTCAGATATTGCTACATAAGTTATATTAATATTTCATCATGATTAGTCTTGTATAATATTTCAACCATGTATACTTAAAGTAACATAAATCAGAAGACGCAACAGTAATACAGGTAATCGCAAATGTTAATTAGTAAGTATTTATTGTTACGACGGTCTCAACTGATCGTCTTATGGTACAGTGGAAAACAAAATACAAGACACCAATTAAATCACTAATCACCGGCTTTAGATTATTTCAATGAACAGTGTGAAATCAACAAGTTATTCAACAAGATTATACTCGTACAAAAATTCAAGCTAATCTGTTCACACAAACAGTAATGTTAAAGAATTCCGAACTATAATCACTTTTCACTAATACACCACTTGAGACGCACTGTGCAAATCACCCGAAATCAATTAAACTAACTGTCGCTGGATGCTTATATTTATAGCCCGCTGAGATGCCAGAATAATCTGTCACTTTTGGATGACGTGTTAAACAACTGCCTCTTACGGGCGTTCTTGAATTCACTAGAAACAGTGTCGTGTCTGGCCCTGAACACAGTGCGCGCAGACAGGTGAAGTCTGGAACAGCCTCGGTTGTTGACGCGTGATAACTGTCACGTGATTGTTTATCATCTCAAAGTGCGCACACACACATTGCAGCTGGGCTAGCCGAGATACTTGTAGAACGTCCCGTAACGGTATTTTAGAGTGAGATATTTCTCTAACACGTTGGTTCTGTATAAAATTAACACATATCTCGTGAGCAAAATTTTGCTAACGCTTACGATTTGACACATATGTCATGCCATGATATGCAGGATCATGACTGCATATTGTTATTTCTAAAGCTGGTTAATAAATTAAAATACTAAGATTGTCGAGATTACTTTCTGGCGGGCCATTAGACTGTGGTCTACTGCTATCATTGTTCACAGACGTTTCTGCCCATTATCGGACGCCATCTTCAGTGTAAAAAACGATCGAGCGATTGGCACGGTGTTTCCTGTTCACTCCATAAACACTTAATCTGTACCTCGGTGAACTGGCGAACACCACGCCAATTGCCGATCGTTTTTACACTTAAGACGGCCGCCGATGGTGGAGGCCAAGACGTCTGTAAACAATGACAGCAGTAGACCACGTCCTAACAGAAAGTAATCTCAACAATGTTGACGCCGGCTGTGAAAGCCTTAGGACTTCTCAAAGACAATAAGTTGACTGAAAGAGATGGCGAAAACATCAGATTATTGCGGACAATGTAGCGTAGATTTTCAATTATATTAGAAGCGTGTTACTGACAAACAAAAGTACATTAAAAAAAATTAGAAGTAGTAAGGACATAATTATTGTAAGCGACTATTATCCATATGTGTGTGTGAGGGTGGAGAGAGGATAATAACATAAGATTTGTTGCAATTATTCGGCATCCCCACCACGTATGTCGTTATTATTGTTAATCTAAACAATGATGCGTCCGTGACGTATCGTAACCGGCTGGTAGTGCAATCATGTGACGTTTGTTTTTGTTGTTGTTCGACTTCACGCCCCCACCTTTTCTTTACAAAACTATTCACTACTCAGTCATCCTATTTTGCTCAGTCATCTACTGCGTTCCAAGCTTGTAATTGGGTGAGCAGAGTCAGCCGATTTTCTTCAAATCTGCCCTTGTGCTGGGAACTCGATATACCAAGGTAACTATGAATACATAACCTGCATGAAGCAATGGCAGTGCCGAATTCGTATTTGTCAATTGTATGTATGTAATGAAAAGTCATGTGAAATGTTGAAAGTGCGTTCCTGGAGGAGGATGGCTGCTGACAGAGGAGAATGGGGGAAAAATTGAAGGAGGCCAGGGCCCAACAAGGGCTGTAGTGCCATAGGAGAGAGAGAGAGAGAGAGAGAGAGAGAGAGAGAGAGAGAGAGAGAGAGAATGAAAAGTATGTATCTTTTGATGTATAATGCTGTAACTCGTTCATAAGCGACCAGATGTAACTTGTTTGTAGCATAAAGCCTCTTAAGTAGAATTGCTTTGCAGTCCGTCAGAAAAATATTAAATTTTTAATATCAGCTGTGTATTGTTAATTTGATATTGTAATCTTGTAACATTTGTAATTATGTGCTGTGAGAATGAATCCGCGTGCCCCGTAACTAGTCTGCTTTGTACTAAAACTCATGTGGGACTTTCAGCATCGGCTTGGTCGAAGAGTGCCGACAGTTTTGATTTTCTCCAGGAAGCTCTCATTCGCCGATGTAACCTGCGCGTACTTAAAGAGACGGAGGCTGACACCCAGAAAATACGTCTCTACGACATCATGCTTCGAGAGAACACACCCTTTGTTCTTTCAAGTAAACTAATTAATTACTAATTAAAGCGCATCCGGAACTCCAAGTTTGTAGCTCTCCAGACTGGAAAGGAAATGAACTAAGTTTATTGATTTATGTGACACACAAATTTTTTATAATTAAGGAGTTGTTGGTAGCATGTATGTAATAGATTTAGTAAACTGACATTGATTGATGCATCGACATTAATTCTAGTCCGCTGGCTGGCATAATTTTTTTACACATAAAGAGGCTAATCTTTATTATACTAAAATAAATCAATGCTGATTCTGCTCACAAAAATTAAGTACTAATTATTTTCTATTATCCCTTATTAATAGCATTTAATGTAAATCTCACAGTTATTGGTGTCGAAATGTTTTTTTGTGTTACGTCTGTTTGGGCCGAGCAGCTCATCATACAATTTAATACACATACAGTAGCAACAGATTTACTGACATGCGTGATTTGATTGCGTGTCAAAGGTAACGGTATATGCACGGGCGGAGAGAAACTAACTTGCGTCGAGTAATGTCGCCTGCTAAAGGGCGAGGCAAAATTGAGACTTTACGAAAATTACACTCGATAATTGACTTCTTAAAACTTTGATACCAAGGTTACAAAGGAAGAACTTTTAATTAGACGTTATGTGAACTCTGTGCGTTCCAGAGACTTTCACTTACAAATGTGTGTGTGTGTGTGTGTGTCTATCCGACGACACGAACTGACACTTGAAATACAAACTCTAATTGGTCTATACATACTAATAACGATGAAACAGTTTAGTAATTCTGAATTGCACTCTCAGTCTTTGAGTGTCTCTTGCGAGTTCTAAATCTCCGTCTACTTCCATCATCTGTTATGTTTTCCAATGCTAACTTTTCGGAAATCGATTATTTTCCATTCTTTCCATTCTGTCCTGGCCACACAAGTCATATTTTGATATGGTCTATTGCTGTCTACTTATATTAGTTTTAATTCATACTTATATATCTACATTTGTTAAATCGAATCTGCAAAGACTCTGGATTGCAGATATCCACTTGAAAGACTAAGGTGATGGCTTTTCGTGGAACTGATCCCGTACGGGCAAAAATTGTTACAGATGGTACTGTCCTGGAACAAGTTAGCAATTTTGAATACCTGGGCTACAGTGTGTCTTATAGTGCATCCAACGATGTTGTGAATAAGTTCCATAAGTTCAACCTTAGGTGCGGAACCCTTAAGTCAGCAAGTAAAGGAACACGCCTAAAATTCAACAAGGTGATGGCTCTTCCCACACCTCTTTATGTCTCTGAGAATTGGACTTTAACGAAAGGCCAGGCCAGTCGCATTCAAGCGGCTGAAATGAGATTTCACAGGCACGTGGCAGGGTATATTCTCCACGATCATAGAAGAATCACAGATATACGGCAGGAACTGAATATTATATGTATACTTAACAGGATACCTCAATATCGGCCGAATGGATGACTGCCGCATCCGCAAACAACTCTGGAACTATAAGACGAGGGGACGGAGAAATGTGGGACGCCCGAGGAAGCGCTGGACTGACCAGCTCTAATATTTGCTTATTTGAGACCGGAACAAACCATCCTTGGTTTAATCAAGACGATGGTATTGATGACTTATATATCTCATTACATCATCAGTGTTCTCCTCTCGTACAACCACACATTTTTCTTTGAACCGATATTTTAAGATGGTCAGTATTTCATCCGTTTTCTTCGGTTGTGTCTACGCATTGGAACCATAGGTCAAAGTTGCCTCATCATACGTCAAATTAACTTGTGTATTTTCATTTTTAATGAAGAAAGCTGTGTTAGTGGTTAAAATCACAAGCAGAATGATCACTGTTGCACACCACTATATAAAAATTATTCCGATTATTTTCATTTTTATAAAATGAAAATTTCAGACTATTTCAGATTATTTCAGACTATATAAAAAATGTTTATATTTTCATTTTGTATTTATAATTATAAATTTGAATGTAAGACATTTACTGAAGTATACAAAGTTTTACTCCCTTTCATTAATCCCTGTCGAACGTCCTGTTTTATACCATTTGTGTTGTTCATTTCGCGATGATCATTTTAACGTATATTATGAACGTCTAACCGCATCATCATACTCTCACGACGGTTGGAACGAAACCGTGAGATTATAAGAGAGATAGGCCTACAGTGTTAACGAATGCCGACAATTTGCTTCATGTGATGAGCACATTATAATTATGTTTACAACTTATCTCACAATTTTTTATTACTAACATTTTTTGTTATATTTTCTTAATTCTGAGCGGATACGATAAAATTTGAATCTACTTTTACAAAAAATTCCGATTGAAAATTAACGTAAGTACTTTAAATTTATATGTAACGATCAACTTGTTTAATCATTAAAATATACAAGGATTATAATTAAGTTTGTCGCTTGCAATCAGATTATAATCTGAGGAATCGCTAGCGTTTTTCTCTTTCATAAATTTACGGGTTTACGTATTATATTTAATATATTTTTTGAGTTCTGATTCAAAAGATTGAACGTTTAAAATATAAAAGTTATACTGTACTAATGTACATCATCATTGTATGATTGTCATCATCATCACACCAAGGACTAGGCCTTAGACCTCTTCCAAAACCTATCTCCTCCTCGGTCTACCGACACCTCTCTTCCCAGTAGAGTAATAACCCAAGTCAGCTACAGACAGACGGAATCAGGCATACGGTTCAAGTGTTCACACCATATCGTTCTGTGGTCAATCTTCTGTTGCAATGAGACAATGTTTAAATCGCGTCTAATATCCTCGTTCCTTCTCCGATCCAAGAGAGAACAACCTTGCGTCGCTCTTAGAAATTTCATTGCGGCTGCCTGAATCGTCTGTACGTCCGTTTTACCCCATGTATCACTAGCATACAAGAATGTGGGGACAGCCACAGTTTTCAATCAGGTATCCTTCGGTGTTTTATTTTCAGGTACCTATGAATCGTTCCACAGATACGTTTAAATTTTTTTAGCTTACAGTACTAATATGCTATCCTTCGTGAAAAATTTCATTACGTATTAATTAAAACTTTTGCTGAAATGTGTTTGTATCATTATACAACTTATATGTCAGGAAATCCGTTTAATAGATCTGAGAAGATAGAATTATGCGCACAGAAAATGCACACAGATGTGTTGACTTCTTGGATGTTCAAAATAAAAGAAGAAGTAGAAAATTTGGAAATGTCTGACGAATAACGAGGCTGAAGGAACAGGCGCTGCATCAGCTGAGCTTATTTGGTATTCATCAGAGAAGCCGTATGAGTACTTAAGTTAACCCTTTGAAGATTGAATCAATAACGCAGACTGTAAGGTAGGCTTCCTAGTCACAGGCTGCAGATCAACACCAGTAATCCCACTAAATTCTGGAGCCACTAGATTTAGCATATGAAATATTGGTTATTGGGTTACTGATTAATACACCAAGATTACATTATTCCTATTATTAGTATTTTATGTAAATTATGAAATACGAATAATTCCAACAATCTTTTTACACATATAACTATATTTAGATGAAATTATTCTAAACATCAAATATTGATTACTTTGCTCCAGTCGACAAACTTCAATTTTGTAATTTTGTTGTCATTGTCATAAAATTCAATTTTATTTTAACAAACAACAATCAAGAAAACGATGATATTGTTACGACGGTCTAAATGATCGTCGTATGGTACAGTGGAAAACAAAATACAAGACAACAATGAAGTCACTAATCGCCAGTTTTAATTATCACAATGAATCAGTTTGCAATCAACAAGATAGTCTTTTACAACAAATCTAATAAAAATTGTTCACACACAATAAAAGTGTCAACTAATCGAGTACCGCACAATTATAAAACACATAACGCTTCGCCACAATACTTCGAACCGCATCAGAATAAATCGCCACTTAAACGCACTGCGTAAATCGCCCGACAAATCTGAAAACTAAGCGGCAGGTATGAGCTATTTATAGTCTGCAGGGTTCCACAAAATGCGTCTTTAACAAGCGATCGAAAATTCTAGAGGACACTTCAGCGCGACCAGTGCAGAAACACGCACCGTTGGGCTAATTGAGAAGCTTGTCGAACAACACTAACGAATGTATTACGTAACACTACCTCGCATGTTAAGAATCACGTACACACACAACATTACAACTGGGATAACCGAGAAACCCGTAGAATGTTCTCTAATGTCGTAACAGTATATTATCGTCTGTATTCGGGTGCATGCGTTTGTTACGTAGCGTATTACGCATTTTCCGACAACGTAATAGTTATCTTATCTCTCCGCGTGCCTGCTGTCGGTCATTCAACAGACCAACAGAGCCTCCAGTATGAAGTAATCAATACGGCTAACACATAACATTTTTGTTGCTTTTTACCACTCTTAATTCCATTAATGATCATTTATTCAAAGCAATAAAGAGAACTAAGCTTAGTTTGTGTGGATAAGGTTTGTTTTTTTTTTTTTTTTTTTTTTTTTTTCTAACATGGGAAGTGTATTGCCTATTTGCCTCTGACTGTGAAAATATAAATAATTTTATACTAGCAGAAGTTAAAAGGAGAAGACGTTTTACAGAAGAAGAAATTAATTATCACTGTGGTAATTTTTAAAGTGTGCTCGCGCGCGTGTTAATAATTTTATAGCTAAATCTTTAAATATTTATCTGTTTGCATAGAATTTTAGTATATAAATTCTGCAAAAACTCACATTTAGCAAAACGCAAATTCTTTATTTTAACTACAACGAATACAAATGGACCGCATATTACACTTGTTTTTTAATGGTTTTATTCATTTCTTCTCTTACTCATATGTTACACACGTATGCGGTATTGAAGAACTTGTGTCTTGGTTGTTGTTATGGTTTCCCGGTGGTCTTTGGCAATACCAATTTAAAGTGCCAAAGGCCAACAGGAAACCATAACAACAACCAACACACAAGCACTTCACAAGATTCAAAATTAGGAAGGCTGAGGATGGGAACACTAAGTGTCCCGAAACATGTTCCGAATAAGGAAAAAGCAAATTGAGGTAAAGTTATTATAAATAATAAATACAATATAATAAATAAATATATAAAAACTTAAAAAAAACTTGCAACTACAGTTTATTAGCAATTGAGATAGCCTACCTGTTTTAGACTCGTGAAAAACACATCGTGCTTACAATACCGCATATGTGTGTAACATATGTGTAAGAGAACAAAATGAATAACAGCATTAAAAAACAAGTGTAATATTCGGTTCGTGTGCATTCGTTGTAGATAAAACAAACAATTTGCGTTTTGCTAAATGTGAGTTATATTGTAGCATATTGTCTGCACTAAAATTCTGTGCAAACACATAAATATTTAAAGATTTAGCTATAAAATTATTTACACGCGCGCGAGCACACTTGAAAAATTACCACAGTGATAATTAATTTCTTATTCTGTAAAACGTCTTCTCCCTTTAACTTCTGCTAGTATAAAATTATTTATAACTTCACAGTCAGAGGCAAATAGCCAATACGCTTCCCATGTTGGACAAAAAAAAATACAAAACCTTATCCACACAAACTAAGCTTATTCTCTTTATTGCTTTGAATAAATGATCATTAATGGAATTAAGAGTGGAAAAAAGCAATAAAAATTAAATATATAATATACATCAAGAAATAGACTATAGCAAAATGTGTTTGAATTTATTTATTAGCAATCAGAAAATACATTTTTAAGCTAATCTGCTTATTAGTGTACACACATAACAAATGTACAACTGGATGGCGTGAAGGAGTGTTCCATCCAGCGATGTCACCTCGTGCTCCTTAAAGGTCGGATGGCTTAAAGACTTCGCAAACTTCTGTCGATTGCAGGCAGTAGACGTTGCTGACCGTCATAAAGTCGTAAAGTTTTGTGTGGTGTGTAGTGCCACGTTGATGAATGACTTCACGGACGTATAGGCTGCTTGCAAAGTGTGATTGGACGTGCAAAGTAGCAATCAATACCACGGAGCATCCGCGATATCCCGTATCGTAGGATCTTTGATTGGAATCGCTGTACATTTGCTATGGTAGATTTTGTGGAGCAGCCCCGAATAGCAATTCCCTAAGTCCGTATGGGTTTACGGACAGTTTTGTAAGAAGACGTTTGTTGTTTATAGGCAGATAAGATTTTCTGCCTATTAGCCAGATAAATTACTTAAATGTTAAATCTAGTTGTTTTCTTTTATGCTGTGGTGTTTCAGGTCAGTTTAGCGTCTAAATGAAGACGTACAGGTGTTGTAATTGTAAGCAATAATGTAATTTTGTAATACAGTTACAATCACATTATGTTTTCACAAGTCTAAAACAGGCATCTGAGCTTCTTATAAACTACAATTGCAAGTTTTTTTTTAAAGTGTGTAGCATTTAGTATTAACACAGCTGACAAGAAACGAATATTAAGGGGAGTCACTACTGAAAATGGCAAAAATGTTTATTTTGTAACTTTTTAATTTTATACGATATTTTTATTCTAGCACTAAGTAAATAAAGGATAAAATTTTGGAACTGAAAAAAAAGTTTGTAATACTAATTGAATTTTTTAACGTTTCTTAGCAAAGTTTTTGGAATATTTTTCAAATTGATATTAAACGAAAACAAGAAATCCTACAACCTTTTGGAAGTCATCATTTTAAAGATGATAAAATTGTCTAACGAAACACTTATTTTTATTAAGATGTAATTAAAAACAATCTTTTTGTGAGAAAAATAGTAAAACTATTTCTTTTTGACTTTTATGTTTTAAATTAAAATTTATTACAAAGGAACTATAAGTCTAAATTAAATAAAAATACGTGTTTCTTACGTAATTATTGCCAAAGATCTGTGGTAAAGTTCAGATCAGCATGTAAGATAGTTTATTTAGATATATTAAATAGTATGTATAAAAACATGAAAAATTGAATTTGCGGGAAACTGGAATTTTGTAAAAATATCCTTTCTGTTAGAAAATTAAATATTTATAGAATACAAAGGGTTGATATGATTTTTTTTTACTTTATGGGTAATAAAATAATAAATTCTTATATAATAAACAATAAAAATAAATTTCATTTTACAAGTTTAATAATTTATAGGAACAAATATCGTCTACAGCTGTCCTTATCAATCTTCTTATCGATCATGTCTCTGTAGTCCACATTTAACGTTTTCACATTATCACTAAAATTCACCTGGTCCATATATTGGGTTCTCTTTATTTATTAATATTTATTTATTTCAGTATTTGTTACTGGAAAATAATAACAATTCAAACACAAAACTGTTCCGGATCACATCAACAAAGCTCAACACAGCAGGAAACAAAACATTGCAGGTTATCAACAACACGTCAATCAGCTGTTTTACAAGTCTGATTTTTTTTCGTTGTAAATAAAACAGTTGATGTTTTGTACATGTAACATTTATTTTCAAATTAATACTAATATGATATATATGTGTAAAATTAAATTATGTAATATTGTTTTGTGAATGAAATGTAAATCGCTTAGATGGTAGGTTTTCCCCAAACAATTTGTTTTTGCCTACAAAATATTTCAGAAAAAGTTTGTGTGTTTTTTATATAAAAAACTAACCACAGAACAATTGAGGACGAAAATATTTTTTTCATTTTTTATCTATGCTGAACTACGCCGGCGTTAAACTGTAGGTCCCACATACCTGTGAGAGACTCCGTAACACACGCACCACGGGTATATGCGGGGAGAGTAAAAACCAGTCGAAAGACTGAAGGACCCAATAATATTGATTTTTGGCCATTTTCAGTAGGGACTCCCCTTAAGTAAGTTAATGACAGTAATAACGAGTAGGTAGTGGCAATATACTGTAAATGTATTTAAGAAATCCGGATTCTTTCAACCGCGCCATTGGCTGTACGCCAGTAAGGGTTGCGGCTGCCGAATGAAAACAAAGCGATGTCTGCAGGCAACGTGGGTGTCGAGTCGCCAGCGCTATCTACGGTGTTTCGCCCGCCGCGCCCCGCCGCGGAGCCTCTCACCGCCCAGTTGTGTTTCACGTGTGTTACCGCGCAGTCACTCATCATCAGGTGAGTCACAAAGATCCAAGTCACGTACGGACTAAATGTGTAAACATCAGATTAAAAAAATGTTATAAATATTTGCGATTAGTATGTAACGTATTATTATATATGAAACTACTATTCAGATCGTTCAATTATTTTTACACAATGTGCAGCAGTGACAATAATAAATCCATTCTCAACAATGTAAAACGGCAAACCGTATGGAGCCGCGTTTTGTACCTTTTGTGAAATTCGTTAAGTGACCAACAAATCGTAAGGTTACTTTCCACGTTACTGTGTTCCTGATCTTTAAGTTCAGTTTCTCATTTCAGTGAAATTTATTGTTGTTATTATTATCAGTGAATTTTTCGGTGAAGGGTTTGTGAGGATCGGTCAGAAATGTAACATAAATTTTAAATTATTTGTGTCGACGTTTTCCTACAGTGTTTATTGTCATCATCAGGACCTGTGTATGAATACAAAACAAATGTCAAACCAACAACACAATTATTTGAGTGAACGTGTTTGTGTATGTGAGTGTGTGCGCCCGCGCGGGTGAGTGCGTACGTGTGTATCCTTGTATATGTGAAGGAGTTGAGGAAGTTTGTTTTACATCATTAAATGTTTTCTTTAAAGACAACGAAAAATTATGATATCACAGGTCTTAATTTATACAATATTACAATTTAACTTACTCATAATGTAATGGTATTTGTAAATAATTATAAAAGCAGTAATTAAAAATTAAATATTGACACTTCTTTTGTATTCATACACAGGTCCCTGATGATGACAATAAACACTGCCGAAACGTTGACACAAATAAGTTAAAATTTGTGTTATATTTTTGCCCGATCCTCACAAACACTTCACCGAAAAATTAAAACTAAATCTAAAACGCGTTTCTCAATTTCATACATGTTACTTTCTTCATAATTTCAAATGCTGATGTGAATTTAATAATTTTACTGATTATTAATCAGAATTATTGTTAAATGCATATTATTATTATTATGTTATTATCAGTAGAAAGCAATAAATGTTTATGATTGCAGTGAAATAATAATGCACAATAAATGATAAAAACAACAATATTAACAACAACAACAATAATAACAATAATATTATAATAATAATGTCAACGTCAATAATTGAAAAATTTGCAAATATTTTTACCTTAGATATAGTTTTACTTTCACTTAAATATATCAGCTGTTTTACCAAACCGACAGTGTTTTTTACAAAATTTCGCTTCATCTCAAACAGTTTTCTGGTACTGACCATATATACCATAAGAATTCGTATAACCTGTAATATTATGTTATCAAAATGTATGTCCTTCTGTTATAAAGTGTTACTTGTTGATCGATAAATTATAATCTATATTACAACTGAGTGCAATTCTAGCATGCCAATAAAAATTTATCTCTATCAATCTGTATATATCTGGATAAGTTGTGTTACACAAAACAGTAATATACTTACGATAATGCATTTTGTTGAACACGAAGACACATTTGTTACAAAATACTGTATATTGTCTTTATATATCTCATACATAGCTAAAGAAATTTGTTTGCAAGTTTAGTTACAACTTGTCAATCTTAAACGATAAGAACAAAATGGTAAACATGAAACAATAAATATTGCTTTACTTATATTATTAGATAGTTTACAACTTATTAAATAACATACCGAGTAGGGTTTATATAATGGATAATTCATAACGTACACATACATTAGTTGCGTGAACAATGTTGAACAAAGTTTATAAACCGTGGCAGACAGCGATATATTCTCCAAGCATGTAACAATACGTTATAGGAGACTTTGGATTTCGGCCGTTGTTCAGGAAATTGAAAAAGTTCAATTATCAGTCAAAAGTGGGTTCATTTACAAAACTAGTTTACCTGGACAGAGGCAGACATGCGTAAGAACTTCAAGAATTTATCGTGTTAAGTCAGACGAATTTAAAGCTTATGTTCACATTTGTAATTTATTAAAAACAACATCATATTTGTTTAACAACTTGCAAATAATTAATTTTACTAAACACTAATTTTTTTAATATAATTGTGAATAAAAGCGTACTCTTTTTTTCTTCCTTAAAGTAATTTCGCACTATCGTATAAAGTTGTTATAAACATAAATAACAATGGTTGCACGCCATTATAGAAACAAATATTTTTTCCCATTAGCGCTTTCAAGCTTCTCAGTTAATTATCATCATCATCCAATCAGATCACACCTCAGAAGCATAAAGACATTGTCTCGTTCCATTATTGTATATTCAGATCTGATGATAAGTTGAGAAACTTGAAAGCGCTAATGGGAAAAATATTTTCTTTATAGAGGTGTGCAACAGTCTTTATTTCTGTTTGTAATTGTAACCATTAACATAACTTTATTAATTAAAGTTGTTATACCCAGTTGTTTGTACGTATACCGGCATTGTTTACGTTTTACAGTCATTAATCGTGTATATTTATATTTGCGTTTGATAAATATTTCCAAGAAAATGGAATGACAATGTAATTAAAATGTTGTGGAAAATATGTAAAACTGTAAACCACATTTGATTGTAGTCCAAATAATACTGTCACAGCAACTAGCCTATATTATCTTGTATACATATTTACTTCTATATCGACTGTATATCGTTTTTTTCCTAAAACCAATTCAACTAACTTTCGACCGATTTCGGTCATAGACCATCGTCAGGACATATACACTATGCACTCGCGGTCACAATATTGTAAAACAGTTACTATTTACAAAAAAACGATTTTAAAGGGTAATTTTTATAGATGTTATTTTTAATTTAACTTTTAGTCAATTTTATTTATTAAAATATTTACCTCCACATATGCAAAAGAGTGTAGTACTCTTTTTCCAAAACAGTAGTCTCCTGTAAGTCTTAAGTCATTCCTGTCTTTACAGACTAAAAACCCGCGCCAAACATTATTTTAGCTATTTAAAAGGAGAATTAGAAATTAAAATATCTTTTCTGTAGTTGCTTGTTTTTATTTATTCTTAACATTCCTCTTCTCTATTTTGTTTGTTGACCTGCGAGGGACCTTAGGTCTTCTCCACCTTTGTGTTTTCTCCTCTTTTATTTAAATTTTTTATTAGGTTAAAAATCTCGATTGCTCTTCTATAGGTCTACGTCTGGGCGAAATATTATCAGGAAGAGACCAAAATCCGCGTGGCCTCGGACAAAACGATGTATTCCATAACTCGTGTTCTGGTACATCAGCTTCTCCGGCTGTTTCAAAACGTATTATAAAGTTGATAATGTAAATAAAAGGACATAGACTCTGCTAGTAGACTATCGTTTAACACTGAAGTCTCCCCGGAACCGGCACTGAGGATGACAGACGTTGATGCAGTCGAAACTTTTGAAATCAGAAGAAATTGGACCGCGATTTACAGCTTGTTACTTTAAGATTGAATCATTGTGACGCAAGGTTTGCAAGGATAAAAGTCTATAGCACCGTGTGTTTAAAAATGTTTAATATTAACGTTAACGGAGACAGTTAAGAGAGTTATAAAAATTCTACCGAATCCACCTGCTTCCCCGTCACTGGCCGTCACTAACTGACTGGCAGTTGAACGAATTCTGTTGACAGAGCACTTTTGTTAGCCTTACCTGTTTACTCGCCTCTTCATCTCCAAATAAAGATTTGCTTCTACCTACGATCCGGTATTGGTTCAGTCATAAATCACAGTCTCCCCCGCAAAACCAATAACGTTAGTAACCACATTCTTCTACAATGAATCTATATATGACTAAATATAAAACTGTGTTAAACGTGGCTAACTGTTAATTAATATTATTTTAAAATAATATTTCATATATTTTATAATTTCATATAAAATATTTCATATATCGAATGTATCATATTCCATGTGTAAAGCCTTGATGACTTTCAGTGCTCTCAAGGTTTTGGCCAAGAAGACGTAGCCTACCATAAATACAAATGTACACCTCGTTGAATGATAAAACAAGGACAATACCGTAAGATATAGTATATATCTTATACTGTCCTATATACCTTATACAATTCAAAATATTATTCCTCTGTAAGTAACTCGTTGAGATTCCTGCAGGTCTCCCACGTTATATCTTAAAATAAATACACTGCAAGTAGGTTTATTTTCACCTGACGCACGTTTCGCAGAAATTATTCTGTATCTTCAGAGGTTTTAATTGTAACTGAATGTTCCGCTTACAATATAGTTAACGGATGATCGCTTTTACTCCGATTCTATTTTTGATTATTCTGTTGTAAATTCATCATGGAATAGTCGTTGTCCACACTGGCCTGCTGAATATACAAACATAATGAAATACTTATTTGCGTATATGTGTAAGTTTGTGGCACGAGATGTGAAGGTATGCTTGCTGTGACCAAGCACACCCTTTGACACCTATACACTTGAGATCTTTACTTGTAGGGAAAAATTCCTAGTAGATATGATGACGAATTTGTGATGAACATGTCTTTAACGTTTCAGAACATATGAAAACCTAGCAGCTTTATATCACTTTACAATCTTGGTATACGGCTGATGTCCGGAATATAATATATCAAAATATTTAACAAGTGGTGATTGTTTTATGTTCTGTACTGTTACAACATTACAGAAGATGCTACATGTTTCTCAGTTATTCCAGCGGAGCCCAGCGTGTACGTGTGCGTAAATATTGCTGTTACTTTGAGATGAAGGACAATAATTACGTGACACTTGTCACGTGTCCGGAACGAGACTTTTCCAGATCATACCGTTCCGCGCGCGTTGTGTTCAAGGCCGAAATCAATTACGCTCTAGTGTTTTCTAGTAGACGCCTATTACGGAATATTCTGGAGCCTCAGCGGGGTATAAATACAAGACCTCAGCGACGCGACGCTTAGTTCAGTTTGAGTTGCGATTTATTCCAGTGCGGCTCAAAGTCCGTATTGTCGCGAAGTGTTACGCGTTTATAATTGTTGACATTATTATTGCGAGTGGACAATTTTCTTTTACTCTGTTGTAAGAGGCTATCTTGTTGATTACAAACTGTTTAATTGTGATAATTAAAGCTGGTGATTAGTGACGTAATTGGTGTCTTGTTTTGTTTTCCACTGTACCGAACGACGATCAGTAGACCGTAGTAACAATATTATAAATTTTCCTCTGGAGATTTCGACCAATGTAACTGTGAACATGCTTTCTTCTTTCCACAAGGCAAGAAACAATGTCTCAATACTTCAGTTATAGCAGTAACCGTCGTATAGTTTGCTTTCTTGATACGTAACAATAGCGACGTGTTTCGTAATACTTTGGATTTCTTCGTTTTTTTTTTCTAAGGACCAACTGTAATTATAAAAACAGGCCTATAGGCGTATGTAAAAAGCAAAGTTCATTGGTTTTCGTAAAACTAAAAAATAAAGTATTATAAAATTGGGCATCTTTGTTTGCTTTGAGAGCAAAGGTTTGTAACCATCAAGAAACTGATAGAGATTAATTAAACGTTTTTCCTAATTTCTAACTCCCTTTGAAGTGCATGAAACGAACGTTTCTTTTATTTTCACTTAACATTGTCATTTATTGTTTAATAACGTTGATACGACTTCTTGCATAACGAAAACTATCAACATTCGTTTTACAATCAGGTATATTTAACTAAAAATAACAAATGTTTTACAATGTTTCCTAATAATAAATCAAATAGTTGTTATCAGTTTCAGTAACGAATTGAAACTGTGTGCTAATTGGTTTTTCCTTATCCTTTGCTGTTGTGCAAATGTTTTTACCAACTGCCTAGATGTGGTGTGAAGGATACTCCGTACGGAAGAACACCATATGTTACAAACACCCTAGATGTGGTGTAAAGGATACTACGTACGGAAGAACGCCATATGTTACCAACTCCCTAGATGTGGTGTAAAGGATACTACGTACGGAAGAACGCCATATGTTACCAACTCCCTAGATGTGGTGTGAAGGATACTACGTACGGAAGAACATCATATGTTACCAACTCCCTAGAAGTGGTGTGAAGGATACTACGTACGGAAGAACACCATATGTTACCAACTCCCTGGATGTGGTGTGAAGGATACTACGTACGGAAAAACATCATATGTTACCAACTCCCTAGAAGTGGTGTGAAGGATACTACGTACGGAAGAACACCATATGTTACCAACTCCCTGGATGTGGTGTGAAGGATACTACGTACGGAAAAACACCATATGTTACCAACTCCCTAGATGTGGTGTGAAGGATACTACGTACGGAAGAACACCATATTTTACCAACTCCCTAGATGTGGTGTGAAGGATACTACGTACGGAAGAACACCATATGTTACCAACTCCCTGGATGTGGTGAAGGTTACTACGTACGGAAAAACACCATATGTTACCAACTCCCTAGAAGTGGTGTGAAGGATACTACGTACGGAAGAACACCATATGATAAACTGAACGTTATTATTGGGTCCTTCAGTCTTTCGACTGGTTTGTACCCTCCCGTGGTGCGTGTGTTACGGAGTCACTCACAGGTATATGGGACCTACAGTTTAACGCCGGATCCGAACGGCATAGTTGGGGAGGGCTTATACTACTTGGGGAGGCAGGATACCTCTTGCTGGTTTGCCATCGCCTTGCGAGAGGGAACGGTCATATCTAAATCAGATTGCCCCGACGGGAATCGAACCCGCGCCGACAGCGTAGCAGCGCCACATGCTAGCCACTACGCCACGACCGCTCCATAATTGAAACTGAACATACGCTATTTAAATTAAAGCCATTGAAACTACTTTTATTTCTGAGGAAAATTGTAAGAATGTAAGTAAAGTTAGTTCTCCTTAACAGTTTAAATATAGTTGTAAACTTAGTCTATTCTTGATAGTAAATATAGTTTCAGTCACTTTTAAATTTAAAAAAACATATTTTTTAAAACAGTTTCAATTGCGATTATAAAAATAATAGTGGAGTGAAAAATTTACAGATACCATAGCGCACTCAGCAATCAGTATATTGCAAGCGTCCTCAACGCCTAGCGGTTTAAGTGCTGGTGACATTGTCTAAGAAGATGTCTATTTTTTCTTTTCCACGACGAATGTAAATGGGTCGACATTTTGTTGTTTTATAACAGCTTCTTTCCAACTCTAAGAGTCAGTAATGCTTTTTGGAAGTAACATTTTAAGTATATTGTAATCATATTGTAAATTTTAATATTATAATTCTAATATTTGTGTCATTGTAATTAAATTGTAAGCTTTTATAATTTCTGAGAGTAAAATAATAATTAAATGACTCAATAATTTGAATCCTGAACATACCAAAAAATTATTAAAGTTACTGACAGATTTCAAATATTGGCTGTAAACAAGAGTTACTTTAATATTTCCACATGGTTTGTATTAGCTTGAGTATTTTCTTTCTTAATCTGTTTTTATTTTGTATTAAGCGTAGTCAACGTTATATTTAAACGTTAGCAATTACTGACTATTTCTGTTTAAATCAGAAAAACGGGCATTATCTGTCACTGTTTTAATTTTACATAAACAGCAGCTTTTCGGATGTCGGCACCCGTTTTTTTTTGGCAAATAACTCATAAACATACAAACACAACTACATTAACGCTTATCTACCACTCAGACACAATGAGTCACATGCAAATGACAATTGCATTAGCTAATAAAAACTGCTTATAATTAAGAGAAACGACTGATTTTGCTGAAACATGTTGTCAAATCACTTTAGCAGCTGTACAATCCGGCTGAACAAATCACGTAAAATATCGATTCGAACACTTACTGCTTTGAACGTAAAAGTTTGGCCCGAAGATACTACTTGATTAAAACATTCTTAAGAATCTTAAAAAAATAAAAATTTTATGAATAAATATCTGTCCAGAGATATTTTATAACTTAATTTAAAAGTTATGTGTCTACAAGTTTTCAGAGTTGTGAAATAACTCACTAGATGCTACGAGTATGTCTTTTCAATATACTTCAAAGAACAACGTAGATAATACAAGTAGAATAAGAACAGGATCAATGTAAAAGTGTATATAGTTAATACGAAGGCAAGTTGTGACATCCTCAAACTACTTTTACACTTCCCGTTCTTAAATATTATTTTTATTATTTTTTTATTTTGTATCGGCCCTCTAAGGACTACATGCCAATTTCAATGCTTTATTCTTTGTGCTTTTCTTTTTCTCCAATATTCTTTCATCTTTTTACTGTGTCTTTTTTTCTGTCTTCAATCCACTTTTAATCTGCGTTTTTCTCTCTCCTACCGTGGACTCCTTCCATTTTTAACACTTTTGCCCAAAAAACTTCTCTTTTAACTACTTCTTCTGCGTTTATATTGTTTTTTTCTAAATCCTTTTGGACTTCTTTAACCAACTTGATGTTGACTTCTTCCCCCACAGATATTTGAAGATCTGCTTTGTTAAGCTATTTTAGTTCATTCTATATAAATGTCGAAAAAATAATAGTCTTCTTTTTCTCATTGTTTCTGGTATATTTTCTATACTTTGATATATTTCATCATTACTTTTAATTTCCAACCTTCTAAAGTTTTTCGTGGGCCTAATATTTTACTAATAATTTGTCTTTCCAATATTTCTAGTCTGTCTAAATTATAAATAATTGCTAGACATTCACTTGCGTATAGGCATTCTGGCTTCACTACTGTACTGTAAAACGTTTTACAGTACTTATTACGTATTAAAAGCTTGTTATCATTAATAATAATTTTTTTTATTATACGTTCGGATCAAAGCGCTTCTTTTAGAAAAAATAAATTCTTGAAGTAAGCAACACTTATTATTTACAATGCGCTATCAATCAAATCACTTCAGACAGTGTCTACTTTTCATCTACTTACAGTGTTACAGGCCAGCTAGAAACAGTACAGCAGTAAACAGATGGGACTCGGCCAATTTGATATGTTTTGTCGCCTACGCTACGGCACAATAAATGTGGTCGGCACTAGCTTACCGAGTACATACATGTGGTCGGCACTAGCTTACCGAGTACATATACAGCACGCCGCTCTACGTCGGTAAATGTGGTCGGCACTAGCTTACCGAGTACATATAAATGTGGTCGGCACTAGCTTACCGAGTACATATAAATGTGGTCGGCACTAGCTTACCGAGTACATATACAGCACACCGCTGTACGTCGGTAAATGTGGTCGGCATTAGCTTACCGAGTACATATAAATGTGGTCGGCACTAGCTTACCGAGTACATATACAGCACACCGCTGTACGTCGGTAAATGTGGTCGGCACTAGCTTACCGAGTACATACATGTGGTCGGCACTAGCTTACCGAGTACATATACAGCTCGCCGCTCTACGTCGGTAAATGTGGTCGGCACTAGCTTACCGAGTACATATACAGCACGCCGCTCTACATCGGTAAATGTGGTCGGCACTAGCTTACCGAGTACATACATGTGGTCGGCACTAGCTTACCGAGTACATATACAGCACGCCGCTCTACGTCGGTAAATGTGGTCGGCACTAGCCTACCGAGTACATATAAATGTGGTCGGCACTAGCTTACCGAGTACATATACAGCACGCCGCTCTACGTCGGTACACTTGTAGCCAACTAAAATAGAATGTCGCTGCAGATGAGCTTATTCAAAAAAACAAAGTACAAATTTGAAACAAAAATATCATTAACTTGAAATGAAAAGTAGGCTGCAGTATAACATAAATCTGTAGTGTTGAATAATATTGCTTCGTTAGTACTCATATCATCAACACTAAATACATGCTGATTTCTGCATCAGAAGGAAAAGAAAAAAATCATAGAGGATAATCCATTTGATGCAATTAATATGTTCAGATACCTGGGTAACATGATAGATTATGGAAGGATCCATAAACACGACATACACGACAGAATACAAAAATATGAAATAGGGCATATTATCCCAACGGCCGACTATTGAGAAGCAAACCTATTAGTCGTAACACAAAAATAAAAATATATAAGACACTTATCAGACCGGTTGTGACTTATGGAGGCAAGACATGGACATTAAAAGAAAAGAACAAGAAATACCAAGAAGGTTAGTAAGAGAGATTGTACGTGTTTATGTTCCGGTTAAAAAAGATGATGATTGGAAAATAAGAAATAACCAGGAGACAGATGAGATATTGAAGCATGAGGACATTTTAAAATTCGTACAGTCTCAAGGATACAATGGCTAGGTCACCTAGAGCGGATGGATGGATTATCAGAGTATGCCAAAGAAAATCTGTGGGCGCAAGTCCATAAAAGCGGAAAGACGGGCCGACTCAGGACAAGATGATTGGATGATGTGCTAGAAGATCTCAAATATTGGACGTGAGGGGTTACGCTGATATAGAAATGGATTTGATAATTTGGAGAAGTTTGGTATTGAAAGCCAGGGCACACGTCGGGCTGTAGTTTGAAAGAAGAAGAAGATTAGTACTCATACTTTATCTATAAATAATTAGTTATTACATGTGTGTGTGTGTTTTGTAGTTTTTACTTCATTTGTCATTAAAATCATCAGAGGTTTATAATATAAATTTGTATAAAAAATTTCTGGTGCACAGATTATTTCTACTGAACGTGAGTAAGATAACATAATAAATACAATTCTAAAATAAAATTATCATTATTATGTTGATACAATATTATCGACTGTTACATTGATCGGATAGAGATGCGTGACTACTTGACGCTTTGCACGCGTTCTGTGAGCAGCAGGATGACGCAAAGTTCTCGCACGTCCCACACCCCAGACGATGGTCTACCGGCATCTGGGGCATTCTCAGTGTCACACACACGCACACACACACAGACACGCGAATTTTAAATAAAAACGTTATGTAAGCGGCCGGCCATTTGTAGTTATGCCATTCCTATTACACATCGAAGCGATAAGACTTGTTAATTGCTGTGGGCGGGTATTTGTAATCGGTGACTTGTAGTATTCATTACAACAGTTTTCATTAGGTGATAGTTATTTCTTGTGACAATAATATGTGTTGGACAATAATACACTTGAAAACTTGTTTTAAATAAGGGTTTTATTGATTCAAACTTTTATTAAATTTGTGAATAACAAACTGTTAGGTGTTTAATTGGTGTTTAATTAGTTGTGCCTATGTAACAAAGATGCCCAATTTTATAATACTTTATTTTTTAGTTTTACGAAAACCAATGAACTTTGCTTTTTACATACGCCTATAGGCATGTTTTTATAATTGCAGTTGGTCCTTAGAAAAAAAAAACGAAGAAATCCAAAGTATTACGAATCACGTCGCGATTGTTACGTATCAAGAAAGCAAACTATACGACGGTTACTGCTATAACTGAAGTATTGAGACATAGTTTCTTCCCTTGTGGAAAGAAGAAAGCATGTTCACAGTTACATTGGTCGAAATCTCCAGAGGAAAATTTATAATATTGTTACGACGGTCTACTGATCGTCGTTCGGTACAGTGGAAAACAAAGTACAAGACACCAATTACGTCACTAATCACCAGCTTTAATTATCACAATTAAACAGTTTGTAATCAACAAGATAGCCTCTTACAACAAAGTAAAAGAAAATTGTCCACTCGCAATAATAATGTCACCAATTATAAACGCGTAACACTTCGCCACAATACGTACTTTGAGCAGCACTGGAATAAATCGCAACTCAAACTGAACTAAGCGTCGCGTCGCTGAGGTCTTGTATTTATACCCCGCTGAGGCTCCAGAATATTCCGTAATAGGCGTCTACTAGAAAACACTAGAGCGTAATTGATTTCGGCCTTGAACACAACGCGCGCGGAACGGTATGATCTGGAAAAGTCTCGTTCCGGACACGTGACAAGTGTCACGTAATTATTGTCCTTCATCTCAAAGTAACAGCAATATTTACGCACACGTACACGCTGGGCTCCGCTGGAATAGCTGAGGAACATGTAGCATGTTCTGTAATGTTGTAACAGTACAGAACATAAAACAATCACCACTTGTTAAATATTTTGATATATTACATTCCGGACGTCAGCCGTATACCAAGATTGTAAAGTGATATAAAGCTGCTAGGTTTTCATATGTTCTGAAACATTAAAGACATGTTCATCACAAATTCGTCATCATATCTACTAGGAATTTTTCCCTACAAGCAAAGATCTCAAGTGTATAGGTGTCAAAGGGTGTGCTTCGTCATAGCAAGCATACCTTCACATCTCGTGCCACAAACTTACACATATACGCAAATAAGTATTTCATTATGTTTGTATATTCAGCAGGCCAGTGTGGATAACGACTATTCCATGATGAATTTACAACAAAATGATCAAAAATAGAATCGGAATAAAAGCGGTCATCCGTTAACTATATTGTAAGCGGAACATTCAGTTACAATTAAAAACTCTAATGATACAGAATAATTTCTGCGAAAAGTGCGTCAGGTGAAAATAAACCTACTTGCAGTGTATTTATTTTAAGATATAACGTGGGAGACCTGCAGGAATCTCAACGAGTTACTTACAGAGGAATAATATTTTGAATTGTATAAGGTACATAGGACAGTATAAGATATATACTATATCTTACGGTATTGTCCTTGTTTTATCATTCAACGAGGTGTACATTTGTATTTATGGTACGTCTTCTTGGCCAAAACCTTGAGAGCACTGAAAGTCATCAAGGCTTTACACATGGAATATGATACATTCGATATATGAAATATTTTATATGAAATTATAAAATATAGGAAATATTATTTTAAAATAATATTAATTAACAGTTAGCCACGTTTAACACAGTTTTATATTTAGTCATATATAGATTCATTGTAGAAGAATATGGTTACTAACGTTATTGGTTTTGCGGGGGAGACTGATTTATGAGTGAACCAATACCGGATCGTAGGTAGAAGCAAATCTTCATTTGGAGATGAAGAGGCGAGTAAACAGGTAAGGCTAACAAAAGTGCTCTGTCAACAGAATTCGTTCAACTGCCAGTCAGTTAGTGACGGCCAGTGACGGGGAAGCAGGTGGATTCGGTAGAATTTTTATAACTCTCTTAACTGTCTCCGTTACCGTTAATATTAAACATTTTTAAACACACGGTGTTATAGACTTTTATCCTTGCAAACCTTGCGTCACAATGATTCAATCTTAAAGTAACAAGCTGTAAAATCGCGGTCCAATTTCTTCTGATTTCAAAAGTTTCGACTGCATCAATGTCTGTCATCCTCAGTGCCGGTTCCGGGGAGACTTCAGTGTTAAACGATAGTCTACTAGCAGAGTCTATGTCCTTTTATTTACATTATCAACTTTATAATACGTTTTGAAACAGCCGGAGAAGTCTGATGTACCAGAACACGAGTTATTGAATACATCGTTTTGTCCGAGGCCAAGCGGATTTTGGTCTCTTCCTAAAAATATTTCGCCCAGACGTAGACCTATATAAGAGCAATCGAGATTTTTAACCTAAATAAAAATTTTAATAAAAGAGGAGAAAACATAAAGGTGGAGAAGACCTAAGGTCCCTCGCATGGCAACAAACAAAATAGAGAAGAGGAATGTTAAGAATAAATAAAAACAAGCAACTACAGAAAAGATTATATCGGAGTATCCGTCTTCTAGCCTTTGGGAATCCAATCCTTTCCATACAAGGCAGTACGGGATAGTGCTTATTTGATGGCCTAACAACGAGGTAAACTGTGATAATAATTTAAACACCGCCGTGAAAGCTTACGTTCATTTACACAGGGGTATTGTTTAAACAATTTTGTTTATATCAGAAAAATATGTCACTTGTTTTCTGAGTTGCTTACTCTGTAATTCATACGGTTAATTTTTTTCAACGTAACTACAAAATGCAATATATCCCTTTTCTGATTAATTGTTGTATTATTTGTAAAGTACATTGTCTTAATTATTAAATGTTAGAAGAAAAACGTAAACTCGCCTGCATGCAAAATTTACAAAGTTTACAAAATTTACAAAGTTTACAAGAGAGATGAAAATTTACAGTCGATGAGTAGGCCTACGGACGTACTTCACTAAACGGCTTCAATTTACAATTGGCAACAGCTATAACCCAAAACACACAACTCCAGTAGGTTCACTTGCTGACACATTAAGAGAAATCATTGTTCAAGATATATTGCAACAATACATATATTTCCGTATTTACCCAGGGTGGTATGTTTTGTAAATAATTAGTGTAAAAAGAATACGACAAATAGTTTTAGCAACTTTGTGCATGAAAGGACAAGCGTGGACACGCCTGTCGCCTGTCGAAAGTGACACCTACCCCGTAGCCCAGGAAAAATTGGAAGTTTTAAGGAAATAATTAGATAAAAGCTAATTTTTTGTATATATGGTCCTTGAACTATGAATTATACAAAACCAATGAGCCTACCAAATAAAAGTGTCTAGGGGTGGTTTTACAGGGGTTGAAAGGGGTATTTTGCGTATAACTTTAAAACGAAGTATTTTATCAAAATATGTTTCAAATAAACGTTGTAGCTCACAAAAGTCCCCATAATATGGTGGGTGTCTCATTCCTGTATGTGAAAGATTGTTGGAATAGGCTACATTTAAATCTTAGAGTATACTGTATTTTTTTGTATTTTGTGTGTATTGAATGTGAATATTGTAAGAGTTTTTATAATAAAAATTTAAGTCACAAAAAGTCTTTAATATCACTGTTTTTACTGACATTTGTTTCTTCAAGATCATCAATAAAAAATTCATTTTCATTTTCATCGTCAATATTAATCTCTTCACTGTCAGTAATATTAATATTATAACCTGGCGTTTCACAATTCTGACATGTTGATCCTTGACAATTTTTACACATAGCCTAACTGTGCATTGCAATCCGGATTTTAGGCAGCGACAACGAAAAGTACGCGTAGAACAATCAGTTGTGCAGCCACAGGAAATTAAATTCAAAAGTGATTGAGGAGCTGGTTCTAATGTAATTACTAGCCATTTCTGAACTTTGTAGTAAACTCTAAAGGAATGCTGAGCTGCAGCTGCTGAAGTTGGAGGTAACGGCTCTAATTTGGCAAATGCCTTTTTGACAGATTTCTGAAACATCTGAAATCTCTACTCGTCTAGTGTTTATATTTCATCTTTCGAACCACACAGAATTAGAACTAATTTTTACCAGCTCTTTTTACTTCACTATTATTTGAATTCACACTACTAAACATTGCTACAGCATTGTCCAAATTTCTGTTATTCTCCAATAGCTTCAGTAATTGCTTTTTTCCTTTCCCATGAACTGAACTAGTCGTGTCACAGCCACTAAAAGCATGCGCTAGAAGGATGAAACTTTTGACATTTGTGAATTGCATTTGCAAATTTTGCGAGAAAAATAATTTTGCTTTAATTTTGCCGATATTTGGGTTTCAAGAAAAATATGTCTTTGTCTGCTGGACTTAAAGCTATTACAAGTACAAGCAAATCAATATCTTGACCAACAATTGTCACTTGCAAATTCTGAGACTTCTGAATGGCAGTTTGCACAATCAGTGTATCTGCGTCGTCAGATGACTGTCGTACTTCAAACTTTTGTTTTTCAAATTTTTTTCAATGTTTCAACGAGTTTTTTATTTTTACTATTAGCTAAAATCTTTTCTTAGCCGACTGACAGGGGTGTTACTTCCGTTATGCTGAACGGTGGACTGATGTTCGCGTATCGACGTTGCTGTTCAGATTTTTTTTTGTGCTGTCAGGATTAACATATCCAACGAAGACGATTACTGCTGACTTAAAAGTACGCGAAACATATTGCACGTACATACTGCATACTTCTGTATAAAGACTGCATTTTTAAAAATTCCATTTCAATTTGTGCAACAAATACACTCCGTCTCTTGTGTAGATGTCTGTCTTGTTCAGTAAATTGTCATCGATATTTTTAAACGCATTGTGTAAAGCGGACTTGGTGTTTTTTTTTCATTCCAATATTGGTGAAAAGAGACGTTGGGTACGGTGCAATATCAAATTTAAAAATACTGTGTCACTAGATTTATCATTATATTATTGTTATTATTATTAATATTTATCGTAATATATTTATCAATATGAAATCAACAACACTATAAACGTACTGGATAATTTATATCGTTTTGTATCTCGGTTACGTTATCGTTCTAATTAAAAGCAAAAATTATTGACATTCTCAAAAAAAAAAAAAAGATTCTGTTGTCTGAGACTAAGAAAAGGTCAAAAAAAGAAATGAAAAATTTTTAAATGATGTTCCTTAATAGGAGATATAAGTAACTGCGTGAACAAGTGCCACCTCCTACAAGAGGTGACCCTTCTGATGCAGAACAGTACGGATCTAGACCGGAAGAGGTCCATAAATATTCCTGGTGGAGGACAGCAGAAGTCACCAGTATAAAGTTATGCCGTAAGGGAAATGCTCCTGTACCGGCTTATCGTTGGAATGTTACAGGCGGGAATCTAACTGAGTTTAGTCGGCTGTAATACTGCGTCGTATTGTTATAGGATTATATTTTTCTGTTGGGTGTTGGGGAATCAGAGGCTAAGTGAAAACAACTCTGAATAAAGACTACCGGAAGTCACGGCCCGTAAGGGGGCAGCCCTTACCCATCTACAGGCTGGTACCCTATAATGGGGAATTAATTTAATTTACTCACAACATTCAAAGTGCACAGAACGGATGGATGGCTGGAAGGTTTTTTGAAGGCAGAACAGCCAGCACCTTGCCTATACTGTGTTGCGAAGATCATGATGAAATACTAGTTGAAACCTTTCGTCGTAGAGAATTTGCTTTATGTGTGTTATGTTAATGTAATCTGTAACTTAGTGTAACACTAACATGGTTTCAAAACAACTCCACGTTGTATTGCTCGAACCCAACGATTAAATCGTGAATGCGTAAGATAAAGCAATATGTAGCCAACATTATATTACCAAAATATTCTTCTTCCAAACAAGAAAGTTTAAAATCTCCTTGCAGTTAACTTTGTACTTTAGGCATAAGCAGAAAACTTTAATTACATTGCTTATAAGTTTTACTTAGTACTACAACACAAGTGTATACGTAAATACACTTTATAGGAGCGTAGTATTAAAATGTTTAGCTTTATACGCACGATTGTCCTACAAAGTGTGAGAGAAAGAAGGTTTATGATTCGTAAATTTGTCGTTTTAAAAGTCACTCAGCATTTTATCACTTCCCTAAAGCGTAGTGTCGAGTGCAGTAAATGTTTATATTACTCATAGCTTGCAGTGTGTTGTTTTAGCTGGCAGTCAAGTCTCTGAGCCAGTAGATTGTAATCGAACTGCCAAGAGAAATAGTTACGGGCGGCGTGAATACTAAAAAAATAGGAAAGAAAATATTGCTGACTGAATAAAGACAACTAAACCAAGAATAATGAATGTTTAGTTCCGGTCATCTCTATAAATAAGTGTTCAACATTGTTATGGGCGGCTATTTTAAATTACAGTTAATAAAGTTGTGTTAGGTTAACAAAGCATATCTTCACATATCTGTGGTGGAAGAAGTTAACATAAAGTTAGATTAAAGAAGTCCAAAAGATTTAGAAAAAATAATATAAACACAAAAGCAGCAATTGAAAAAGACGTTTTTTGGGGAAAAGTGTTAAAAATGGAAGGAGTCCATGGTAGGAGAGAGAGAAACGCAGGATCAAAGTGGACTGAAGACAGGAAGAAGAGACACAGTGAAAAGATGAAAGAATATTGGAGAAAAAGAAAAGAACAAAGATTAAAGATTTGAAATTGGCATGTGGTCGGTCAAAAAAAAAATTCTGTTAGTGGTTATAATCACAAACAGAATTAATACTGTTTCACACCACTATTGAAAAATTACCCCGATTATCACTTTCAAGCTTCACAGCTCATCGTCAGATCGAAAAATAGCCCATTTTCCGATCTGATGTTGAGCTGAGAAGCTTGAAAGCGCTAAACGAAATAATGTTTCTATAGTGGAGTGCAACAGTGTTAATTCTGTTTATTTTGAATTAATCAAAAAAACATTTATCCAAATAGTTTTGGAAAGGTAATAATAATTTTACTAAAATTTTGCACTTCCTGTCTTCTTTATAGAATAGATTTTTGAATAACAAGAAGAAGTGATTACAGGCTTTCAAAGAGGAAAGGATAGTGTGCCTATTAGTTACAAGTTTCACATTGAAATGTTTTACAATTTTGGAACACAAAAGTAGAATTTAAAAGTAAAATTGAAAATATAATTGTAGTGTAATTTCCCCGTAAAACAGATTGTAACAAATAAACAGTTGTTAAAAACTGAGTTTTATTTGTTATATCTACGTTACGGCCTATACATGACTTCGATGTTCTAATTAATTATAAAATTACTTTTAATATTTTGTTACAACGGTCTACTTGAGCGTCGTAGGTACAGTGGAAAACAAAATTAGTACAAGACACCAATTAAGTCAGCTTTAATTTTCACAGTTAACAGTTCGTAATTAACAACACAGCCTCTTATAACGAATCAAGTAAAAAAAATTGTTCACACGCAAATAAATGTCAACTAATATTAAAACACAATTGTATTACAATATAACGTACGATTATAAAACACAACACTTAACTAATAACCACTTGAACGCGCACCGTAATATCGCCCGATAATAACTCGACCGCACTGTAAATATATCGCCACTATACTGAAACTCAAGGCCGCTGCCGCCATGTATTTAAACCTCCGCTCACGGCCAGAACGTTCCAAATTGCGTCTTAGCGCCAGTGTGAACTACGAAATTACTTGAGGCCTTGACACAGTCCTCGCGGCTGGCGGCTTCGAGAAAACTCTCGCGAATGCGTGTAGAGTCACGTGTGCCACGCACATTAGAGCGAGATTCTTCTGGCACATTCGATAAACACGTAGATTGTTCTGTGATGTCGTAACAATATGCATTCAGAACAAAACCAAATATATCAGCATGCTTTTGGTAGAAACGCCGAGAAAGATAATCAAAATACGAATTGTACCTACTTGTTAATGTTTTAAAAATAAAAAATTAAATTATCTTTTATTTAAACAACGCGAAAGAAAGAGAATACCTCCCGGCGTTTGATGTCTGTTAATTTCTGAATACGAAAAGTTATTTTGTTTACGCATCCGTAGCTACATAGCATGCAACGATATCAGTTGTTAATATTTTATTGACATTTTTAAGTTTTCGGTCGAATAAATATATGACATTAATACAAAATTTACGCCCTTCAACTACCCTTTTCATTTATACATATTTCATTAACCTTCCTACAGTGTATTATTATGAACTTCTTTTCAGGATACCTTATTTATCAAAATTAAGTACTTTACTCTTGTTGAAATGTAAAACGTTGCAGGCACACTATCCATTTCCCTTAACCGATTTTCACCAAAAGATTGTGCACTTTCTTTTTGTTTTTCTTCACGTGTGCAGATAAATGGGAATTTCAAGTCTGCAGGTAATACATGAAATCACAAGCATATATAAGTTACCTGTTAACAAACAAACTTTAAATTAACATAACTAATGTGATACCAACGTGAAAAGTTTCTTAAAATTACGGATCCACTAATTTCCGTTGATTCACCTTCAACTCACAGCGTTCATTTCTATGTGACTGGATTGTAAATTAATTGGAGTATAGGTAGGATAGACTCTCATCTTCAAATATTAGAATAACTTTAATTTTCTGATATGTGTTCTAATGCAAGGAAGCTTTAGGGAGGGGAGATCAATTATATTTATTGAATGAATGAGATATAATGAAATACAGATGTGAACTGCAAAATAAACTTCAGCCTATATGTTTTATATGCTTACGGTACTATATTGTTGCCACGGTCTACTCGATCGTCGTAGGTACAGTGGAAAACAAATTACAAGACATCAATAAAGTCATTAATCACACATTTAATTTTTACAGTTAAACAGTTCGTAATTAACAACACAGTCTCTACAACAAATCAAATGAAAATTGTTCACACGCAATAAAATGTCCACTAAAATTAAACACAATTGTATTACAATTATACCGTCCGAATATAAAGCACCACTCTTAACTAATAACCACTTGAACGCGCACAGTAATATCGCTACTATAACTCTCGAACTGCACTGTCTATATCTCGCACTAATAACGACTTGAGCGTCCCTGAGCAATTGTATTTATATCCGCCGAAAATCTAGACGATTCCTAATTGCGTCTTAGCGTCCGTACGAATTACGTAATTCACTGAGGCCTTGACACAGTCCGCACGGCTGGCGGCATCGAGAAGACTCTCGCAAATGCGTCTACAAGCACGTACGCCACACACAGTAGAGCGAGATTTTTCTGGCACATTCGACAAACACGTAGATTGTTCTGTGATATCGTAACAATATTATAATTAATATTTTACTAATTTTGTGCATATAGCTTTAATAAAACTTTTTGGCCATTATTGTAATTAATAATTTTGTTTTATCAGTTTGTTTCACCTTATTCCTTGTTCGCTAGCTAAACCAATTTTTGTGTACCATATGATTTTACTACTTTCCTGGAAGACTATCTAAATTCTCTACTCAGAATATTACTGTATTGTTGTTGTCATACATTTCCTTAAAAGATTCTTCCTAAGAAAATTATGAAAACATTTTTATTTGTTTTAGATTTGGTTTTGTATATTATGTTGTTCTATATTCTTCCATCAACGTTACATAAGCCTATATCGGTCGAGATCATGAGTACTAAATAAAAATGAGTGTATTCCTTCATGATAGCGATGCTTTTGTACAGGAATTTTTGTATGTTAGCTATTTCCTCCATGCTTGACCTTGTAAACGTATGTTCTCGTAATCCATAGATGTGGACAGAAAGTTGAATTTTTTTTTTATCTTACGATAAGATTTGGGTACGCTTTGTTCTTGAGAATGCAAAAAATTAAACTAATGTCGTCGAAGTAAGTCTTAAGTCTTTTATTTATTTAAGTCTGTTTCTCCATTACGATTATTAAGTTTTCCCAGGCATAAATGTTCCGTAAATTGTTATTTTACAGTCATCGATCCTTCCATTATTTTCATAAAAAGAAGAATATTAAAACTGAAAACAACTATGGAACTATAAGCCGAGGGGACGGGGTGTGTGGGACGCCGAGGAAGCGCTGGAGTCACCAGCTGTAATCTTTGCCTATTTGAGTCCGGAACATACAATCCTTGGTTGAATCCTTGAAGAAGATGATGGTGATGACGACGACGACGATGATGATGATGATGATGATGATGATGATGATGATGATGATGATGATGATGATGATGATGATGATGACAAAATAATAATATTGTTACGAGGGTCTCACTGATTGTCGTGTGGTACAGTGGGAACAAAATACAGACACCAATAAAGTCACTAATTACCAGCTTTACGTAGGCACAAACAACAATGTGAAATCAACAAGATACTGTCAGACGATAATTCAAGTTAAAGTCCACCCGCAATAATAATGTCAGCTATCAAGAGTTCCTCACTAGTCGTAACACAATAATTACTTTCTACTAATCACTTGTTCCCACAGTAACTAACTAACTCAGCCGGCCGCTGTTGGTTGCGTAGGTCCCGCAGGTTTTCCAGGATAATTTACATCATTTTGGCGGCGTGCCAGCATAATTTGTGTAGTTATAAGTGCGCTCGAACAGTCTGGAGTGCCACGGTTGTGGACGGCCTTGACACGTACGCCACACGCTGGTGTAGCCGCGAAGCGTGCAGAACGACACTCTTGTCTCTTCGAGAAGGATCCGCAATTGTCGGAGCAATATACTAAATAAATGTACAATGTACAAAGTATTGAAGGTACCTTTCAAAACCTTGAAAGATGCACAAGTAATATAGAGCCAGTGAAAGAGTTCATATATCTTGGTTGCCAGATAAACAGCACTAACGACATTAACACTGAAATAAGAAGAAGAATATAACTCGCAAATAAAACATATTATGGACTACAAAAGGCACCTGACATCTAGCTTCATCTGAAGAAGCAAATGCAAAATCTACAAAACACTTATCAAGCCGGTGCTGATATATGCTTCAGAAATCTGGACAATGACAAAAAGTAGCAAGAGACTTCTACGTTGCTGTAAAAGACGGATTATAAGAACAATATTATTTAGATGAGTACAAGAAAACGGAATGTGGCGCAGGCGCTATAATTATGAACTATACCATCTGTACAAAGAACCTGATATTGTCAGGATAATTTAAATAAACAGGCTAACGTGGGTTGGACACATAGAGAGAATGGAGGAAGGACAGCCTGCGAAACATATTTTCTACCAGAAACCAACGGGTAGTAGAACAAGAGGAAGACCCCGAAGTAGAGTCAAAGACGAGATAGAGGAGGACCTCGGAGGACCAGATAGAGGAGAACATAAGAAACTGGAAAGCCTGGGCATGCAATCGGGAAGAATGGAGTCGACCCTTGGAGCAGGCCAAAACCCACCAGGGGTTGATGATGACAATGTACAAAAAGAAATCGTTTATAAATTGGAATCCAGGGTTTTTTTATCAAAGACAAGCAGTGTTGCAAATATATACTGTAATATTCATAATATCATGGAATAGAGATTTTGTAATATTTTTATTGCGTTCGCTTGTAATTAACGTGCAGAATATTTTATTCTATAAAGATCTAATGTATTTTTTGTTCTGACGCATCGGTTCAATGTTACTTAGCTTCGTCGAGCAAACTACAAAGTTTTACACCATACGTTTTATTCTGTCTGCACACCACCGTCTAGAATCATTAGTTATACTGTCTGCTGGCTGAGTCAAACGCGGTCTCTTAGTCTTTATCAAAAATCCATTCGCTAAATTAGTTTTTCTCTACGTTGTTTATGATTTAAACAAAAATTGACGTCGTTGTTAAAACAAGTTTGAAAATATTCATTACACACACGAAGAACCAAATACTCTTTTGAATAACACTTATTAGTAAACGAATTTGATAAAGTGGCTGAACAAGTTTTAAAATATTCATTATTTACACGAAGAATCATATGCTTTTTAGAAGAACTGTTATTAGTAAACAAATCTGATAAAGTGACTGAACGTAGAAAACACTAATTGTTCAATTTTATAAACAATTTGTTTAAGTAGTCAATAATTACTTTTATAATTTACGAAATAAATCTGACGAAATGAGTTTCACGTATCTTAGAGTTGCGTACGTTACACAGTGTTATTAAGAAACTATGAAGCAGGTCTACGTGGCATGAAAATATTTTATATATTGGATTCTAAAGAAGAGTTAATTTTCTATACTAAAATGAAGTTTTGTACATGTATAAAGGAATAATGAGACCTGCTACTAGCCACTTATCAAACATCATTTAAAAATCACGCTTCAAGTGGTATCAAGTGCAGTCACGCTTCAAGTCTGCAATTCTTAAAAAAAGCGCATTTTTTTAATTGACTGATAGCTTATTGTTAATTTTTATAAAAAACAATTTACGATTCCCGTGTTATGTTACCGTAAACTCAATTTAATATTTGTACTAATACTTAACAAATTAAATAATTTAATATTTGTAACAAATTAAACTTAATTACACTGAGTAAATATATATTGCTACGAAATTAAGTAACGCTCTCGAAAAGGCCGCACGTGCAGTGTCACGTTCGGTCTATACTGGTTGACTACTTTAAATATGCAAATATGTTTGCGCGCCGCCAAAAGAGTGGAAAATTATTCTGGAATATATGCAGGACCTGTGAACACAGCAGCGGCACAAGTCAGTTACACCGGGCAGAACTGTAAAGTGCGGATCAAGTGGTTGTTGCTAATTAGTGGGAAGTGATTACTGTGTTAGTTGATTAGTTGTGTGATTAAAGTGAATAGTGCGGAACTCTAGTAATTGACATTGCGTGTGGACAAATTTAACTAGAATTATTGTATGAAACTACCTTATTCATTTTAAGTTTTTTTTTGTGACTAATTATAGCTGGTAATTGGTGTCTTTGTTAATGTCTGTATTCTGTTTCCACCGTACAATACGACGATCCGCGACACCGTCGCAACAATATATCCAATAGTTTAAATACGGCTACGGCATTATTTTTTATTATTAAAGAAAATGAGTGAAATTTAAGTAAAGCGGGTGTGTGTATCCGTTAATTAAAAACGGATTAAATTGTAGTTATAAATTTAGGAATATCTGTGGTACGATTCATAAAAAACTTAGAAATAATACAAGGCACAGCACAAGGATTAAATTTTATAAGACAATCTGTAATACCCACATTGATTTATGCGAGTGAGGGGTGACAAAAAAGGAATTCGACAAGATTCAGTGTTGAAATGCAGTTTCTTTAAAATAATTGAAATTATACATTACAAGATAGAATAGGAAATGAGGATATCAGAGCAGAACTCGAAGTAAAGGACGTAAATGAAATTATTTTAATTTACAGAAGAGGTAAATTGGTGGGATCGTCTGGAAAAGATGACAGACGATCGATTGCCGAATGCAGCAGTGAACTATAAAGCCATTGGTAGAAGAGACGTAGGTCATCCGAGGATGAGATATGAGCCGGAACAGGTTTATATAACCTAATCCTTGAAAAGGAAAAGAAGAAGAAGAAATTGTCGTTAAAAACTGTTGTGTTAACAAAAGTAAACCGACTTTTGAATTATGCACCAAAAAATGTCAGCTACTTCATTAGGGTAATATCGATTACGTCATATTCGACATAGGATATGACGAACATGATAATAAGGTTAACAATGACGTCAGCGCAAAATTGTTTTCAGTATTTTAAATTCCATTTGGTTATCATGCACAATATATTAGTTCGCCTGATGCTAAAAAAAATTAGTTTGAAATATATTTCATTTAAAATGACTTGCAAAACTCGATTTAGTAGTTCTGACAGTGGGAGTTGCTTGCCTAATTCGATTGACGGATTCCAACCAGCGCGGCGTCCAAATACATTTGAACAAAAATGTCCTCGAAATATTAAATTTCTTTTATGTTTATTTTAAACTTGGTCTATTTTGTCGAAAGTAACTAGGTGTACCTCACTGAATATAGTCTTAACCGTTTATGTGTGATTAAAGTTTGGGTACAGAAATCAAAATGTGATAATTCGTTATTTGCCCTGTCTTCGTATAACAGACATCAGTACGCGGACATACCAACTAAGTTTGTTTGTGTATGGACGAACTGCGCATATTGGATGTAAACCACTTGGACTCACAGAAAACGAGTCAGCTTAAAATATCCTAATCTTAAAAGTAAAACTACACAAATTTATCGTTAGAAAACAATTTTCTTTTAAAATTACATAATGTCTTCATTTGCTGTCTCGTCGCAAAAAAAAAATAAATATCATTTTATGTACTCCAAACACCAGTTAGTTAAGACATTAAAAGGTTTGTACTATCATATTTCCACGTTATCTGTAAAGACATTGCTACTTAAGTCTATAAAGAAACTCAAACCTATGCTAGAACGTCGACAAGTAATATAATAGGCTACTAAAAAAACAATCAAATATTACTGAAGTCTATGACACCCTATCGCATTTCTCTAGGCTCTGCATGCTGAGTTTCTTAACCTCGCGGTTGCTATGGTGACGAAGATTTATAGCTACGCATCTGAGATTATTATCCCATGTTAATAAAATAAGTTATAGACCACGCGGACGCACGCACACTGATAAATCCATTACTTTGTGTAACACATTTTCTACTATCATGAGTGTTTTGGGGAATTTTATGTAGTTAGCTCATAATGAAGACAGATCTATGCAATTAAAAGCTTTTCTTTTCGTTTTCAGGAATTTGTAAACTTTTTAATATTTGACACTAAACAATGTCGTAACAATTAGACGCGATGTAGAATTAAGGTAAGGTGCACTAAAATCCAAAATGTTGTTCCACATCTTTCCGTTAAATATTATTTTCTTTCAAGTTAACAAGTTAAACGCCTTGCAGATGAATGTATTTTTACGTAAAACCTTTGTTTTTGTGTCGTAAGTTGAGATAAAGTAAGTTTATTTTTATGTATAATATTTAAAATTGATGAGTTTTTGCAAGTTATTAAATACGATGATTTTGATAAAACAGTTAAAGGCCTAGAGTGAAAAATATCAAGAAAGCAAAAGTGGTTTGTTTTGTTAGATTGAAGTATTCTTTTTTTATTTAATTTATTCTTTTTTTATTGGTAAATAAGCTTTTGATTTCTTATTTACACCAGATCCTTAACTGGTAAAGATGTTGGTTAATCTACAGTCATTCTTGTAGTTTATCTGTTTTATGTGTTTTTCAGTATGTCCGTATCATACCAACCCTATGCAACTCTTTCTGTTACAAATTCCCTTGTTACTAGTGATATTCACTATTGCTATTTAGTTTTTTTTTTTAGTTTTTATCCGATGAAGATTATTTTCCTGTAGTGGCTTCTAATGAAGTCTATCATATTTGCAATAATTAACCTCTTTCTCTGTGGCGCTTTCTTATTAAGTCTGTCAAACTTGTAGTAACGACACCGTTTCTATTAATTACCCATTACCCACGTTCCGTCCGCACAAAGATAAATTAGTTTATACCGTAATATGCCCTACATAATTCGTTGATGCCACTTAGTACTTAGTGTAACTTACATTATTTTCAGTAGATTATTTTAAATTATTACAACCGTCATTAATACACACTTCGCATTCACAGTTTTTTAATGTTGCAGTTTATAATATTTAAATGGGAAATTTTTAATGAATACAAATTTCTTGTATGCTGTAAATCATTAATAAGGATTGTGTGTGTGTGTGTGTGTGTGTGTGTGTGTGTGTGTGTGTGTGTGTGTGTGTGTGTGTGTGTGGTGCTTTGTGAACGACATTATTGAGAGATTTATTGCCGATTTATCGGTAAGTCATAAATAGCCGTCATGTTGTCACAAAGCTTAATTTCTTTGCGATTTGAAAGAAAAAAATCGTTTACCATTTGTTTTATTGTCTAAAGCTCCGTAATCCCCATAACTGATGTCCTGCAATACTTCATGGTTTAAAAACTGAATTATGAATAATGCTGACAGCGAGCTTCTGTCCGTGCGCGCTTATGAATGCGATTACATTTAACGTATAATCTGTAAATTGTTAAGTGAAGAAAAATAAATGTATATATTTTTTACATTTATTGAAACATTTTCAATGCCCTTCTCTGTGCATTGCATTTGTGCAATGCCTGTAAATGTTTGATAAAATCTATACGTGCTTTTGCAGTTTTCAGGAAATTTGTTCAGGACTTCTGTCTATCAAATTAACCCATCAATCAAGTGCTAGGGGTTTCGACCAGTCAGGGGCCCCAACATTCATTCAGATTGAATAAGAAATTTTTTTTTTTGAAACAATATACATTTTCATTATTCATAAAATTTCCGTATCCGGGCAACGGTTACACGTAGTCTAATATTAAATTTCACGAAATAAAAAATCTGCAGCAGTAGCAGTAAAATTCCTGTGCTTTTATCTAAATTACCAGTCGCCTAATATGTCTAAGTCCTGGTTTAGAATAAAGAACTTCTTAAATGGTGTGGTCGGGAATATGAAGAGGAACCCGGTACAGAAAATACAAACAGACTTTCCGCAAATGCAACAAGACTCTGAATTAAACGAAGCTGCCTGTACATCTACCACAAAAATATGGCGTAAAACTACAGATGAATGCACGTGACCACGGTTAAAAAGAGAGACGTAAACTCTGTGCCTCAACGCCCAAACCTAGAACCGACCAAAACCTTAAAAATCACAACCTTAATTCGATAACCGGTGATTCTTAAGTGTCTGTTCAGTTTTAGGTTCGGCAGTTGACGCACAGACGCTACGCCTCTCTTTTTAACCGTGGTCGCTTGCGTTTCATCTGTTTTTAGCGCCATATTTTTGTGGTAAACCTATATGCCATTGTAGCGGCTCAAAAAACAAAAATATTCCGTTATGGAGAGGACCACATGGCTGCAGCTTCTTCCAGAAGCTCGGAACAAGTAACCCTAGGGTACGTCTCAAACCGCACATTTCCTCAATCCCTGACGGATGGTGTTACTTACTTATGCGGTGTTGAGAGGAAAATCTGGGACGAGTTACCAACCGCTGCGTAGAAAATTCTAATTCTATCTTCTTGCCGCCCCCGTGTATCGCGTCCAGACGTACCGAGCAAATCCCTTACAGTGAATCTTGTTCTTAAACAAAACCCCTTTTGTAAAGGAAACTTGTTTGTGTTACCAAATCTTTGTAAGAAAATCGTTATTGATAATCAAACTAATTTCATTTGACGCAACTGCGAGTGAGTAAAAGAGTGAGTAATTGACTGTGTGATGTAAACCTTATTAACTTTCTGTTATTCACTATATTCGCATATTACTTTTTTGTACTACAACGCCGAACGACAATGTCGTTGTCTTGTTTTACATATTTCATTATTCAGCTCTATAATTATATACAGTGCATGACATACATATGTAGTCACAGCTCTCATTCACTCGCCGAACCAATGAAGTATGCAAATGACGATCATATATGCTACGGTGTATATGCATAGATTTGAAACGTTACAACACTCTTTTCCTAGTTCCTAGGTAATAAATAATTGTCTATTGAGCGCTTAGTTTATTTTTGTTTCTCCTTGTGCATGTTGCGTAGGAATTACTGTTTTGAAACATGTTTTAATGAAAATCTAACCGATCATTCGATGGTCTCAATTAACCTACCGAAGCGATGAACGTAAATACAACACTAAACCTGATTTATGTAGAAAAATAACACTGTAAAATAAGTACGTAAAAAGAGTATGTGTGTATCATGTATGAATCTAATAATGCAAAATATTTTAAAATCTGAAAAAAAAAGGTTCTCTTGGTTACCGCATGAAGTCGTTTGAAAAGACAGTTTTATAGCGTTAATCCAGCAATCAGCCAATGTTATAGGACAATTCCTCTAAAGGTAAGGCGTAAATAATTAAATAAACCTTCAGTAAATAAATTGTAAACAAATATTTAAAATGTATTAATTTTTTTATTGCACAAACTCTTATGTCAAATGTATTCAAAAATGGGTTTTAATTATAAAAATAGCAACTTGCGGGTGAACGTTTATCTATTTATTATGAATAATACAGTCGAATTTGTATCAAAAGTTCACACATTAGCTCTGTAATTCTCGAATTTCCATTACCACTCCCAACGATATTACTACAATTCGAAATCTTGTGACAACATCTCAGATACAGTAATTGCATGTCTGTAAAGACACCAAGTCCCCAAGTTTTCATAAAGTCTGTAATAACGATCATTTTGTCAGGCGTTGTCCGAGTTCTGTCAACAAGTGGTATTAAATCCACAATGATTGCTAGATGTGGATTAGGCAGTATATGTGGGAGTACACTTTGTCATCCGAAGCTTGCCTTTACCCAAACATTTTTCTCCAGTATCCTTTTAGTCTTCCTAATTTTCTCTTATCCAATTCTATCTGCTTGCCGGATTTGTCTGCCCTTGTATATGATATAAAATTTAATTGATAAAATCTCAAATAAACAGGATCACAAACCCAATCATGGCCGGCTCTAGTAGAAGGCTGGAATATTAAACGTGGCAGCACTGGAAACAGCTGATATTTGAGGCCGACTAGACGATCACTTAATTTATGTATTTCAATAATCAAATCTCGTCATTTTTAATTTCCAGTTAACAGCTGTTTTATAATTCTTAAGTTTTTACAAAATTTTACAAAAGTTTATTATGTAAAATACTGTTATAACTGTTCATAAATATAATAATTAACTCATTCATATGATACGTATTCAGTAATTGGAACAAAATTAATTCACTAGGCCTAACACTAATTCACTAATCTCTTCAACTTAAACGTATAGTACTAAGTGCGCACAGACCTATAATTTAGATTTAGCTATAAATAGGCCTACTCGTGATTTTAGTAATGCTATGAAATTAAATCAACATATAACATGTTAATTTTAGTCATTTCATTACACTATGTTTATAGGCCTCAGACGCAACGTTGCCACGTTTAATATTCCGGCCATGACCCAGTGCATCAAAAATGTTATCAGAAACTTAACCACAAAAGTTTAACATAGTCTTAGTCAAACAAACGTTTTTGAATCACGTAAATACGGTTATAATTTTACGTCATACCTACGTATCGGACGTTACAAGTCGCAACTGGCTAACAGCAGTTAACGTCTACGGGAGGTGTAAATCAAATCCTGTCATTCACAGGAATGTTTCCAGCTGTGTATACTGTTTCCGTTTTTAGTTTGATCCTGATGTAAATAAACCCACGTGGCTCACCTGAAACGCTATTGGTCAGGGGTGTTGAAACTTTTCACACAGTAATGTGTTACGCGCATGTGCAGAACGTCTGTACAGCCATGTGAGAGTTGTCTTTACTGCTACAAGTGGTTTTTGATTACGTTTAATCATCTTTATGAATACATAGTAGAACGTTATCGCTGAATGAACATAAATTTAAAAAGTTTTTAGTAAATGATATTGCCGAAAAATCGGGACACGCCGTTTTTAGACTTCCTCCTTATTAGGCCTACTGTAATCTGAATTCCACTGAATTAATATGGAGCGAGTTGAAAGGATATGTTGTCCGTCACATCACAACATATACGCTGCATGATTTAAAAAAACTGATAGAGCAGGCGGTATATGAAATAACGACGAACAAGTGGAGTCGTTGTGTCGAGAATGTATTTAAGGAAAAAGATAAGCTATGGGAATTCGACCAAATTACCTACGCCGTCGCGGACAATCTTATCAATAACTCTGCTGACTAAAGTGCTGATTCAAGTACCGACACAGACATGGAAGGCATTGAATTACTCTCTGACAACAACTGATAATACACTAGCAAGTAATTATCACAGCTTCTATTTTCGCTTTAAATATAGGTCTACTTTATTTTTTTTCTTGCGATATTCAAAGATTAAATAAAAAAAAATCCATTAACTCTGCGTGTTATAAAATATATCATTGTCACTTTGACACAGTCACACAAATATTACTTTGGTCCGGAATGTAAAAAATATTACATGTGTTTATACAGTATCAGTATTATATGTACCCTTTCTATACTCCTTCTGTCAGAGTGACACGCCTCTAACTCAAGCAACAAATAGCATTTCAGATGTGCCACGCCTGTTTGTTTACATCAGGATTAAGCTAAGAACGGAAACAGTATACATACGTAGTCAAGGTTATGTACAGTTTCGGCTACGCGCGCGTCAGCTGCAGCGAGCGTATCAGTGTTACGCCGCGCCCCTTCGCTACCGGAGAAACAGCTTTGTTGAGACAGTTAGTACTGTACGTAGTAGATACACTGCGCGTTCTGTTTACCGGCTCTACAGAATACGTCTACTTCCGCTCTATTGCACGTGCAATTTCCGTAAGCGTACAATGTTGACGCCGGCTGTGATACTCTCAGATCAAAATATCTTGAATTTACAATTATCGGCAGCCTGTACCAATATTTTTTGTTCTACAACTTCAGTTATCTGCTAGAAATGTAAACAATATAGTGTCTTCTTGCTTTAACTATTTTGGTTTTCTTTTTGAGGTCTTTTATTGCTTTTCATTTATATTTTTGTAGCCTTCATACGACTGATAACCTCAGCAGCTTTGGAGTCAAAAGTTATGACTGATTCCGTGCAAGTAACATAAGATGTTTCTCTGTTCATAAGGTTCAACTATTGCCATGATGGTCTTTGACGTGTCCATAAGCCTACTTTTGCTCTTTCCTAGGGAGTCTAAAGGCAAATAATTAAAAACTTTAATTTTCTACAAAGTGCTTGTTTTATTAAAATTTCTACTTTTCTGAATATATTTTAATCCTGTACAATTTGTAATACAAATAAAATCGTAAACACATTTTATCAATAATCTGAAGTACAGTGAGTACGGCACACAGTAAAATCATTCCGATTTTGTACATGATTCCTTTAAATAGTACATATTTTATAAATTCCCTAACTTAAAGTGATGATTTCACTGTGTAAAAGGGAATAGTGTATGTAGGTGGTACACTTCGCGTTCTGTTTACAAGTTATACATATAACGCATAGTGCGTAACGCATACGTTGGTGTCTATACTGATCTACTGCCGGCGAAACTAATTATCTTGTGATGTATGCACGCGCAACTGGCGCAACCCAAGGACATTCATACTCACAAACTGCCCGAAAACATGTTTTCCATCAACGCCCTGTTGCTTGACGTTTTGTAACGCCCGGGTCCGGAGTGAATGCTCCAGTCGTGAGGACAGGAAGGCTGTGGGCAGTGGCTCGTTTTGGTCTTCTTCCTCTCCTCTTCAAGGATTAGGTTATGTAAACCTGTTCCGGCACCCGTCTCATCCTCGGACGACCCACGTCTCTTCTACCATTGGCTTTATATGCCGCTTTCGGCAATCTATCATCTGTCATCCTTTGCAGGTTATCCCACCATTGTCTTCTGTAAATAATTTCTTTTAGGGCCTATGTCCTTTACTTCGAGTTCTGTTCTGATATCTTCATTCCTTATTTTATTTTGCAATGTATAATTTAAATTATTTCGAAGAAACTGCATTTCAGCACTCTGAATCTTGCCGCTTTCCTTTCTTGTCATGACCCACGCCTCACTCGCATAAATCAACGTGGGTATTGCAATTGTCTTATAAAATGTAATCCTTGTCCTCTATCATGTTTTATTTCTAAGGTTTCTATGAATTGTACCACAAATATAGAATTACAACATTACTGAATTACTAAAATTGAGAACATTACTGAGCAGTTTGTGCAAACTGTATTCATAATTGAATTTAATGAAATTGTTCTAATACTTTAAATTGATAAAAGTACACAAAAGATGTGGTTACGCTTTTACTGTAGAGGTTTTATCCTTTCACAAATTAAAACTGACTGATCAAAACTTATGAGATAATGGGTGTAATGAGAGTGAATAAGAGACTTCCCAGTGTTCTTCGTTGGTCTTATACTCCGCATGACGCAAGGAATCTCAACGAGTAACGCCCAAAATTCAGCCAATCACGTGTCTCGATACCCATCTAGGTCACGTAGATGACAAAAGTGACATCAATTATTGTAAACCAAAGACGGATCTTGGGCTTTACAAATACTGAGAAGAAACCAACCAAAGACGGATCTTGTGCTTTACAAGAACTGACAAGAAACCAACCAGACGGATCTTGTGCTTTACAAATACTGACAAGAAACCAACCAAAGACGGATCTTGTGCTTTACAAATACTGACAAGAAACCAACCAAAGACGGATCTTGTGCTTTACAAATACTGACAAGAAACCAACCAAAGACGGTTCTTGTGCTTTACAAATACTGACAAGAAACCAACCAAAGACGGTTCTTGTGCTTTACAAATACTGACAAGAACCCAACCAGACGTATCTTGTGCCTTACAAATACTGACAAGAAACCAACCAAAGACGGATCTTGTGCTTTACAAATACTGACAAGAAACCAACCAAAGACGGATCTTGTGCTTTACAAATACTGACAAGAAACCAACCAGACGGATCTTTTGCTTTACAAATACTGACAAGAAACCAACCAAAGACGGATCTTGTGCTTTACAAATACTGACAAGAAACCAACCAAAGACGGTTCTTGTGCTTCACAAATACTGACAAGAAACCTACCAGACGGATCTTGTGCTTTACAAATACTGACAAGAAACCAACCAAAGACGGATCTTGTGCTTTACAAATACTGACAAGAAACCAACCAAAGACGGATCTTGTGCTTTACAAATACTGACAAGAAACCAACCAAATACGGATCTTGTGCTTTACATTACTGACAAGAAACCAACCAAAGACGGATCTTGTGCTTTACAATACTGACAAGAAACCAAACAAAGACGGATCTTGTGCTTTACAAATACTGACAAGAAACCAACCAAAGACGGATCTTGTGCTTTACAATACTGACAAGAAACCAACCAAAGACGGATCTTGTGCTTTACAAATACTGACAAGAAACCAACCAAAGACGGATCTTGTGCTTTACAATACTGACAAGAAACCAACCAAAGACGGATCTTGTGCTTTACAATACTGACAAGAAACCAACCAAAGACGGTTCTTGTGTTTTACAAATACTGACAAGAAACCAACCAGACGTATCTTGTGCCTTACAAATACTGACAAGAAACGAACCAAAGACGGATCTTGTGCTTTACAAATACTGACAAGAAACCAACCAAAGACGGATCTTGTGCTTCACAAAAACTGACAAGAAACCTACCAGACGGATCTTGTGCTTTACAAATACTGACAAGAAACCAACCAAAGACGGATCTTGTGCTTTACAAATACTGACAAGAAACCAACCAAAGACGGATATTGTGCTTTATAATACTGACAAGAAACCAACCAAAGACGGATCTTCTGCTTTACAAATACTGACAAGAAACCAACCAAAGACGGATCTTGTGCTTTACAATACTGACAAGAAACCAACCAAAGACGGATCTTGTGCTTTACAATACTGAGAAGAAACCAACCAAAGACGGTTCTTGTGCTTCACAAATACTGACAAGAAACCTACCAGACGGATCTTGTGCTTTACAAATACTGACAAGAAACCAACCAAAGACGGATCTTGTGCTTTACAATACTGACAAGAAACCAACCAAAGACGGATCCTGTGTTTTACAAATACTGACAAGAAACCAACCAAAGACTGATCTTGTGCTTTACAATACTGACAAGAAACCAACCAAAGACGGATCTTGTGTTTTACAAATACTGACAAGAAACCAACCAAAGACGGATCTTGTGCTTTGTAATACTGACAAGAAACCAACCAAAGACGGATCTTGTGCTTTACAAATACTGACAAGAAACCAACCAGACGTATCTTGTGCCTCACAAATACTGACAAGAAACCAACCAAAGACGGTTCTTGTGCTTCACAAATACTGACAAGAAACCAACCAAAGACGGATCTTGTGCTTTACAAATACTGACAAGAAACCAACCAAAGACGGATCTTGTGCTTTACAAATACTGACAAGAAACCAACCAAAGATGGTTCTTGTGCTTCACAAATACTGACAAGAAACCTACCAGACGGATCTTGTGCTTTACAAATACTGACAAGAAACCAACCAAAGACGGATCTTTTGCTTTACAATACTGACAAGAAACCAACCAAAGACGGATCTTGTGCTTTACAAATACTGACAAGAAACCAACCAAAGACGGTTCTTGTGCTTTACAAATACTGACAAAAAACCAACCAGACGTATCTTGTGCTTTACAAATACTGACAAGAAACGAAACAAAGACGGTCCTTGTGCTTCACAAATACTGACAAGAAACCTACCAGACGGATCTTGTGCTTTACAAATACTGACAAGAAACCAACCAAAGACGGATCTTGTGCTTTACAAATACTGACAAGAAACCAACCAAAGACGGATCTTGTGCTTCACAAAGACTGACAAGAAACCTACCAGACGGATCTTGTGCTTTACAAATACTGACAAGAAACCAACCAAAGACGGATCTTGTGCTTTACATTACTGACAAGAAACCAACCAAAGACGGATCTTGTGCTTTACAAATACTGACAAGAAACCAACCAAAGACGGATCTTGTGCTTTACAAATACTGACAAGAAACCAACCAAAGACGGATCTTGTGCTTTACAATACTGACAAGAAACGAACCAAAGACGGATCTTGTGCTTCACAAATACTGACAAGAAACCTACCAGACGGATCTTGTGCTTTACAAATACTGACAAGAAACCAACCAGACGGATCTTGTGCTTTACAAATACTGACAAGAAACAAACCAAAGACGGATCTTGTGCTTTACAGTACTGACAAGAAACTAACCAAAGACGGATCTTGTGCATTACAAATACTGACAAGAAACCAACCAAAGACGGATCTTGTGCTTTACAATACTGACAAGAAACCAACCAAAGACGGATCTTGTGCTTTACAATACTGACAAGAAACCAACCAAAGACGGATATTGTGCTTTACAAATACTGACAAGAAACCAAAAAAGACGGATCTTGTGCTTTACAAATACTGACAAGAAACCAACCAAAGACGGATATTGTGCTTTATAATACTGACAAGAAACCAACCAAAGACGGATCTTGTGCTTTACAAATACTGACAAGAAACCAACCAAAGACGGATCTTGTGCTTTACAATACTGACGAGAAACCAACCAAAGACGAATCTTGTGCTTTACAAATACTGACAAGAAACCAACCAAAGACGGATCTTGTGCTTTACAAATACTGACAAGAAACCAACCAAAGACGGATCTTGTGCTTTACAATACTGACAAGGAACCAACCAAAGACGGATCTTGTGCTTTACAATACTGACAAGAAACCAACCAAAGACGGATCTTATGCTTTACAAATACTGACAAGAAACCAACCAAAGACGGATCTTGTGCTTTACAATACTGACAAGAAACCAACCAAAGACGGATCTTGTGCTTTACAAATACTGACAAGAAACCAACCAAAGACGGATCTTGTGCTTTACAATACTGACAAGAAACCAACCAAAGACGGATCTTGTGCTTTACAAATACTGACAAGAAACCAACCAAAGACGGATCTTGTGCTTTACAATACTGACAAGAAACCAACCAAAGACGGATCTTGTGCTTTACAATACTGACAAGAAACCAACCAAAGACGGATCTTGTGCTTTACAATACTGACAAGGAACCAAACAAAGACGGGTCTTGTGCTTTACAGTACTGACAAGAAACCAACCAAAGACGGATCTTGTGCTTTACAAATACTGACAAGAAACCAACCAAAGACGGATCTTGTGCTTTACAAATACTGACAAGAGACCAACCAAAGACGGATCTTGTGCTTTACAATACTGACAAGAAACCAACCAAAGACGGATCTTGTGCTTTACAAATACTGACAAGAAACCAACCAAAGACGGATCTTGTGCTTTACAATACTGACAAGAAACCAACCAAAGACGGATCTTGTGCTTTACAAATACTGACAAGAAACCAACCAAAGACGGATCTTGTGCTTTACAATACTGACAAGAAACCAACCAAAGACGGAACTTGTGCTTTACAATACTGACAAGAAACCAACCAAAGACGGATATTGTGCTTTACAAATACTGACAAGAAACCAAAAAAAGACGGATCTTGTGCTTTACAATACTGACAAGAAACCAACCAAAACGGATCTTGTGCTTTACAAATACTGACAAAAAACCAACCAAAGACGGATCTTGTGCTTTACAATACTGACAAGAAACCAACCAAAGACGTATCTTGTGCTTTACAAATACTGACAAGAAACCAACCAAAGACGGATCTTGTGCTTTACAATACTGACAAGAAACCAACCAAAGACGGATCTTGTGCTTTACAAATACTGACAAGAAACCAAAAAAGACGGATCTTGTGCTTTACAATACTGACAAGAAACCAACCAAAGACGGATCTTGTGCTTTACAAATACTGACAAGAAACCAACCAAAGACGGATATTGTGCTTTATAATACTGACAAGAAACCGACCAAAGACGGATCTTCTGCTTTACAAATACTGACAAGAAACCAACCAAAGACGGATCTTGTGCTTTACAATACTGACAAGAAACCAACCAAAGACGGATCTTGTACTTTACAATACGGACAAGAAACCAACCAAAGACGGTTCTTGTGCTTCACAAATACTGACAAGAAACCTACCAGACGGATCTTGTGCTTTACAAATACTGACAAGAAACCAACCAAAGACGGATCTTGTGCTTTACAATACTGACAAGAAACCAACCAAAGACGGATCTGGTGCTTTACAAATACTGACAAGAAACCAACCAAAGACGGATCTTGTGCTTTAAAATACTGACAAGAAACCAACCAAAGACGGATCTTGTGCTTTACAAATACTGACAAGAAACCAACCAAAGACGGATCTTGTGCTTTGCAATACTGACAAGAAACCAACCAAAGACGGATCTTGTGCTTTACAAATACTGACAAGAAACCAACCAGACGTATCTTGTGCTTTACAAATACTGACAAGAAACCAACCAAAGACGGATCTTTTGCTTTACAATACTGACAAGAAACCAACCAAAGACGGATCTTGTGCTTTACAAATACTGACAAGAAACCAACCAAAGACGGTTCTTGTGCTTTACAAATACTGACAAAAAACCAACCAGACGTATCTTGTGCTTTACAAATACTGACAAGAGACGAACCAAAGACGGTCCTTGTGCTTCACAAATACTGACAAGAAACCTACCAGACGGATCTTGTGCTTTACAAATACTGACAAGAAACCAACCAAAGACGGATCTTGTGCTTTACAAATACTGACAAGAAACCAACCAAAGACGGATCTTGTGCTTCACAAAGACTGACAAGAAACCTACCAGACGGATCTTGTGCTTTACAAATACTGACAAGAAACCAACCAAAGACGGATCTTGTGCTTTACAGTACTGACAAGAAACCAACCAAAGACGGATCTTGTGCTTTACAAATACTGACAAGAAACGAACCAAAGACGGATCATGTGCTTTACAAATACTGACAAGAAACGAACCAAAGACGGATCTTGTGCTTCACAAATACTGACAAGAAACCTACCAGACGGATCTTGTGCTTTACAAATACTGACAAGAAACCAACCAGACGGATCTTGTGCTTTACAAATACTGACAAGAAACCAACCAAAGACGGATCTTGTGCTTTACAGTACTGACAAGAAACTAACCAAAGACGGATCTTGTGCTTTACAAATACTGACAAGAAACCAACCAAAGACGGATCTTGTGCTTTACAATACTGACAAGAAACCAACCAAAGACGGATCTTGTGCTTTTCAATACTGACAAGAAACCAACCAAAGACGGATCTTGTGCTTTACAATACTGACAAGAAACCAACCAAAGACGGATCTTGTGCTTTTCAATACTGACAAGAAACCAACCAAAGACGGATCTTGTGCTTTACAAATACTGACAAGAAACCAACCAAAGACGGATCTTGTGCTTTACAAATACTGACAAGAAACCAACCAAAGACGGATCTTGTGCTTTACAATACTGACAAGAAAACAACCAAAGACGAATCTTGTGGTTTACAAATACTGACAAGAAACCAACCAAAGACGGATCTTGTGCTTTACAAATACTGACAAGAAACCAACCAAAGACGGATCTTGTGCTTTACAATACTGACAAGGAACCAACCAAAAACGGATCTTGTGCTTTACAATACTGACAAGAAACCAACCAAAGACGGATCTTGTGCTTTACAAATACTGACAAGAAACCAACCAAAGACGGATCTTGTGCTTTACAATACTGACAAGAAACCAACCAAAGACGGATCTTGTGCTTTACAAATACTGACAAGAAACCAACCAAAGACGGATCTTGTGCTTTACAAATACTGACAAGAAACCAACCAAAGATGGTTCTTGTGCTTCACAAATACTGACAAGAAACCTACCAGACGGATCTTGTGCTTTACAAATACTGACAAGAAACCAACCAAAGACGGATCTTTTGCTTTACAATACTGACAAGAAACCAACCAAAGACGGATCTTGTGCTTTACAAATACTGACAAGAAACCAACCAAAGACGGTTCTTGTGCTTTACAAATACTGACAAAAAACCAACCAGACGTATCTTGTGCTTTACAAATACTGACAAGAAACGAAACAAAGACGGTCCTTGTGCTTCACAAATACTGACAAGAAACCTACCAGACGGATCTTGTGCTTTACAAATACTGACAAGAAACCAACCAAAGACGGATCTTGTGCTTTACAAATACTGACAAGAAACCAACCAAAGACGGATCTTGTGCTTCACAAAGACTGACAAGAAACCTACCAGACGGATCTTGTGCTTTACAAATACTGACAAGAAACCAACCAAAGACGGATCTTGTGCTTTACATTACTGACAAGAAACCAACCAAAGACGGATCTTGTGCTTTACAAATACTGACAAGAGACGAACCAAAGACGGATCTTGTGCTTTACAAATACTGACAAGAAACGAACCAAAGACGGATCTTGTGCTTCACAAATACTGACAAGAAACCTACCAGACGGATCTTGTGCTTTACAAATACTGACAAGAAACCAACCAGACGGATCTTGTGCTTTACAAATACTGACAAGAAACCAACCAAAGACGGATCTTGTGCTTTACAGTACTGACAAGAAACTAACCAAAGACGGATCTTGTGCATTACAAATACTGACAAGAAACCAACCAAAGACGGATCTTGTGCTTTACAATACTGACAAGAAACCAACCAAAGACGGATATTGTGCTTTACAAATACTGACAAGAAACCAAAAAAGACGGATCTTGTGCTTTACAAATACTGACAAGAAACCAACCAAAGACGGATATTGTGCTTTATAATACTGACAAGAAACCAACCAAAGACGGATCTTGTGCTTTACAAATACTGACAAGAAACCAACCAAAGACGGATCTTGTGCTTTACAATACTGACAAGAAACCAACCAAAGACGAATCTTGTGCTTTACAAATACTGACAAGAAACCAACCAAAGACGGATCTTGTGCTTTACAAATACTGACAAGAAACCAACCAAAGACGGATCTTGTGCTTTACAATACTGACAAGGAACCAACCAAAGACGGATCTTGTGCTTTACAATACTGACAAGAAACCAACCAAAGACGGATCTTATGCTTTACAAATACTGACAAGAAACCAACCAAAGACGGATCTTGTGCTTTACAATACTGACAAGAAACCAACCAAAGACGGATCTTGTGCTTTACAAATACTGACAAGAAACCAACCAAAGACGGATCTTGTGCTTTACAATACTGACAAGAAACCAACCAAAGACGGATCTTGTGCTTTACAAATACTGACAAGAAACCAAAAAAGACGGATCTTGTGCTTTACAATACTGACAAGAAACCAACCAAAGACGGATCTTGTGCTTTACAAATACTGACAAGAAACCAACCAAACACGGATATTGTGCTTTATAATACTGACAAGAAACCGACCAAAGACGGATCTTCTGCTTTACAAATACTGACAAGAAACCAACCAAAGACGGATCTTGTGCTTTACAATACTGACAAGAAACCAACCAAAGACGGATCTTGTGCTTTACAAATACTGACAAGAAACCAACCAAAGACGGATCTTGTGCTTTACAATACTGACAAGAAACCAACCAAAGACGAATCTTGTGGTTTACAAATACTGACAAGAAACCAACCAAAGACGGATCTTGTGCTTTACAAATACTGACAAGAAACCAACCAAAGACGGATCTTGTGCTTTACAATACTGACAAGGAACCAACCAAAGACGGATCTTGTGCTTTAAAATACTGACAAGAAACCAACCAAAGACGGATCTTGTGCTTTACAAATACTGACAAGAAACCAACCAAAGACGGATCTTGTGCTTTGCAATACTGACAAGAAACCAACCAAAGACGGATCTTGTGCTTTACAAATACTGACAAGAAACCAACCAGACGTATCTTGTGCTTTACAAATACTGACAAGAAACCAACCAAAGACGGATCTTTTGCTTTACAATACTGACAAGAAACCAACCAAAGACGGATCTTGTGCTTTACAAATACTGACAAGAAACCAACCAAAGACGGTTCTTGTGCTTTACAAATACTGACAAAAAACCAACCAGACGTATCTTGTGCTTTACAAATACTGACAAGAGACGAACCAAAGACGGTCCTTGTGCTTCACAAATACTGACAAGAAACCTACCAGACGGATCTTGTGCTTTACAAATACTGACAAGAAACCAACCAAAGACGGATCTTGTGCTTTACAAATACTGACAAGAAACCAACCAAAGACGGATCTTGTGCTTCACAAAGACTGACAAGAAACCTACCAGACGGATCTTGTGCTTTACAAATACTGACAAGAAACCAACCAAAGACGGATCTTGTGCTTTACAGTACTGACAAGAAACCAACCAAAGACGGATCTTGTGCTTTACAAATACTGACAAGAAACGAACCAAAGACGGATCTTGTGCTTTACAAATACTGACAAGAAACGAACCAAAGACGGATCTTGTGCTTCACAAATACTGACAAGAAACCTACCAGACGGATCTTGTGCTTTACAAATACTGACAAGAAACCAACCAGACGGATCTTGTGGTTTACAAATACTGACGAGAAACCAACCAAAGACGGATCTTGTGCTTTACAGTACTGACAAGAAACTAACCAAAGACGGATCTTGTGCTTTACAAATACTGACAAGAAACCAACCAAAGACGGATCTTGTGCTTTACAATACTGACAAGAAACCAACCAAAGACGGATCTTGTGCTTTTCAATACTGACAAGAAACCAACCAAAGACGGATCTTGTGCTTTACAAATACTGACAAGAAACCAACCAAAGACGGATCTTGTGCTTTACAAATACTGACAAGAAACCAACCAAAGACGGATCTTGTGCTTTACAATACTGACAAGAAACCAACCAAAGACGAATCTTGTGGTTTACAAATACTGACAAGAAACCAACCAAAGACGGATCTTGTGCTTTACAAATACTGACAAGAAACCAACCAAAGACGGATCTTGTGCTTTACAATACTGACAAGGAACCAACCAAAAACGGATCTTGTGCTTTACAATACTGACAAGAAACCAACCAAAGACGGATCTTGTGCTTTACAAATACTGACAAGAAACCAACCAAAGACGGATCTTGTGCTTTACAATACTGACAAGAAACCAACCAAAGACGGATCCTGTGCTTTACAAATACTGACAAGAAACCAACCAAAGACGGATCTTGTGCTTTACAATACTGACAAGAAACCAACCAAAGACGGATCTTGTGCTTTACAAATACTGACAAGAAACCAACCAAAGATGGATCTTGTGCTTTACAATACTGACAAGAAACCAACCAAAGACGGAACTTGTGCTTTACAATACTGACAAGAAACCAACCAAAGACGGATCTTGTGCTTTACAAATACTGACAAGAAACCAACCAAAGACGGATCTTGTGCTTTACAATACTGACAAGAAACCAACCAAAGACGAATCTTGTGGTTTACAAATACTGACAAGAAACCAACCAAAGACGGATCTTGTGCTTTACAAATACTGACAAGAAACCAACCAAAGACGGATCTTGTGCTTTACAATACTGACAAGGAACCAACCAAAGACGGATCTTGTGCTTTAAAATACTGACAAGAAACCAACCAAAGACGGATCTTGTGCTTTACAAATACTGACAAGAAACCAACCAAAGACGGATCTTGTGCTTTGCAATACTGACAAGAAACCAACCAAAGACGGATCTTGTGCTTTACAAATACTGACAAGAAACCAACCAGACGTATCTTGTGCTTTACAAATACTGACAAGAAACCAACCAAAGACGGATCTTTTGCTTTACAATACTGACAAGAAACCAACCAAAGACGGATCTTGTGCTTTACAAATACTGACAAGAAACCAACCAAAGACGGTTCTTGTGCTTTACAAATACTGACAAAAAACCTACCAGACGGATCTTGTGCTTTACAAATACTGACAAGAAACCAACCAAAGACGGATCTTGTGCTTTACAAATACTGACAAGAAACCAACCAAAGACGGATCTTGTGCTTCACAAAGACTGACAAGAAACCTACCAGACGGATCTTGTGCTTTACAAATACTGACAAGAAACCAACCAAAGACGGATCTTGTGCTTTACAGTACTGACAAGAAACCAACCAAAGACGGATCTTGTGCTTTACAAATACTGACAAGAAACGAACCAAAGACGGATCTTGTGCTTTACAAATACTGACAAGAAACGAACCAAAGACGGATCTTGTGCTTCACAAATACTGACAAGAAACCTACCAGACGGATCTTCTGCTTTACAAATACTGACAAGAAACCAACCAGACGGATCTTGTGGTTTACAAATACTGACAAGAAACCAACCAAAGACGGATCTTGTGCTTTACAGTACTGACAAGAAACTAACCAAAGACGGATCTTGTGCTTTACAAATACTGACAAGAAACCAACCAAAGACGGATCTTGTGCTTTACAATACTGACAAGAAACCAACCAAAGACGGATCTTGTGCTTTACAATACTGACAAGAAACCAACCAAAGACGAATCTTGTGGTTTACAAATACTGACAAGAAACCAACCAAAGACGGATCTTGTGCTTTACAAATACTGACAAGAAACCAACCAAAGACGGATCTTGTGCTTTACAATACTGACAAGGAACCAACCAAAAACGGATCTTGTGCTTTACAATACTGACAAGAAACCAACCAAAGACGGATCTTGTGCTTTACAAATACTGACAAGAAACCAACCAAAGACGGATCTTGTGCTTTACAATACTGACAAGAAACCAACCAAAGACGGATCCTGTGCTTTACAAATACTGACAAGAAACCAACCAAAGACGGATCTTGTGCTTTACAATACTGACAAGAAACCAACCAAAGACGGATCTTGTGCTTTACAAATACTGACAAGAAACCAACCAAAGACGGATCTTGTGCTTTACAATACTGACAAGAAACCAACCAAAGACGGAACTTGTGCTTTACAATACTGACAAGAAACCAACCAAAGACGGATATTGTACTTTACAAATACTGACAAGAAACCAACCAAAGACGGATCTTGTGCTTTACAATACTGACAAGAAACCAACCAAAACGGATCTTGTGCTTTACAAATACTGACAAAAAACCAACCAAAGACGGATCTTGTGCTTTACAATACTGACAAGAAACCAACCAAAGACGGATCTTGTACTTTACAATACGGACAAGAAACCCACAAAAGACGGTTCTTGTGCTTCACAAATACTGACAAGAAACCTACCAGACGGATCTTGTGCTTTACAAATACTGACAAGAAACCAACCAAAGACGGATCTTGTGCTTTACAATACTGACAAGAAACCAACCAAAGACGGATCTGGTGCTTTACAAATACTGACAAGAAACCAACCAAAGACGGATCTTGTGCTTTACAATACTGACAAGAAACCAACCAAAGACGGAACTTGTGCTTTACAATACTGACAAGAAACCAACCAAAGACGGATATTGTGCTTTACAAATACTGACAAGAAACCAACCAAAGACGGATCTTGTGCTTTACAATACTGACAAGAAACCAACCAAAACGGATCTTGTGCTTTACAAATACTGACAAAAAACCAACCAAAGACGGATCTTGTGCTTTACAATACTGACAAGAAACCAACCAAAGACGGATCTTGTACTTTACAATACGGACAAGAAACCCACCAAAGACGGTTCTTGTGCTTCACAAATACTGACAAGAAACCTACCAGACGGATCTTGTGCTTTACAAATACTGACAAGAAACCAACCAAAGACGGTTCTTGTGCTTTACAAATACTGACAAGAAACCAACCAAAGACGGATCTTGTGCTTTACAAATATTGACAAGAAACCAACCAAAGATGGTTCTTGTGCTTCACAAATACTGACAAGAAACCTACCAGACGGATCTTGTGCTTTACAATACTGACAAGAAACCAACCAAAGACGGATCTTTTGCTTTACAATACTGACAAGAAACCAACCAAAGACGGATCTTGTGCTTTACAAATACTGACAAGAAACCAACCAAAGACGGTTCTTGTGCCTTACAAATACTGACAAAAAACCAACCAGACGTATCTTGTGCTTTACAAATACTGACAAGAGACGAACCAAAGACGGTCCTTGTGCTTCACAAATACTGACAAGAAACCTACCAGACGGATCTTGTGCTTTACAAATACTGACAAGAAACCAACCAAAGACGGATCTTGTGCTTTACAAATACTGACAAGAAACCAACCAAAGACGGATCTTGTGCTTCACAAAGACTGACAAGAAACCTACCAGACGGATCTTGTGCTTTACAAATACTGACAAGAAACCAACCAAAGACGGATCTTGTGCTTTACAGTACTGACAAGAAACCAACCAAAGACGGATCTTGTGCTTTACAAATACTGACAAGAAACGAACCAAAGACGGATCATGTGCTTTACAAATACTGACAAGAAACGAACCAAAGACGGATCTTGTGCTTCACAAATACTGACAAGAAACCTACCAGACGGATCTTGTGCTTTACAAATACTGACAAGAAACCAACCAGACGGATCTTGTGCTTTACAAATACTGACAAGAAACCAACCAAAGACGGATCTTGTGCTTTACAGTACTGACAAGAAACTAACCAAAGACGGATCTTGTGCTTTACAAATACTGACAAGATACCAACCAAAGACGGATCTTGTGCTTTACAATACTGACAAGAAACCAACCAAAGACGGATCTTGTGCTTTACAAATACTGACAAGAAACCAACCAAAGACGGATCTTGTGCTTTACAATACTGACAAGAAACCAACCAAAGACGAATCTTGTGGTTTACAAATACTGACAAGAAACCAACCAAAGACGGATCTTGTGCTTTACAAATACTGACAAGAAACCAACCAAAGACGGATCTTGTGCTTTACAATACTGACAAGGAACCAACCAAAGACGGATCTTGTGCTTTACAATACTGACAAGAAACCAACCAAAGACGGATCTTGTGCTTTACAAATACTGACAAGAAACCAACCAAAGACGGATCTTGTGCTTTACAATACTGACAAGAAACCAACCAAAGACGGATCTTGTGCTTTACAAATACTGACAAGAAACCAACCAAAGACGGATCTTGTGCTTTACAATACTGACAAGAAACCAACCAAAGACGGATGTTGTGCTTTACAAATACTGACAAGAAACCAACCAAAGACGGATCTTGTGCTTTACAGTACTGACAAGAAACCAACCAAAGACGGAACTTGTGCTTTACAATACTGACAAGAAACCAACCAAAGACGGATATTGTGCTTTACAAATACTGACAAGAAACCAACCAAAGACGGATCTTGTGCTTTACAATACTGACAAGAAACCAACCAAAACGGATCTTGTGCTTTACAAATACTGACAAAAAACCAACCAAAGACGGATCTTGTGCTTTACAATACTGACAAGAAACCAACCAAAGACGGATCTTGTGCTTTACAATACTGACAAGAAACCAACCAAAGACGGATCTTGTGCTTTACAAATACTGACAAGAAACCAACCAAAGACGGATCTTGTGCTTTACAATACTGACAAGAAACCAACCAAAGACGGATCTTGTGCTTTACAAATACTGACAAGAAACCAACCAAAGACGGATCTTGTGCTTTACAATACTGACAAGAAACCAACCAAAGACGGATCTTGTGCTTTACAAATACTGACAAGAAACCAACCAAAGACGGATCTTGTGCTTTACAAATACTGACAAGAAAACAGTTTTAGACTCTGTAATTGCTTTCTCGCCGTGCATGTCGTGATAAAATCTGGTTAAGTTACTTCTTTACATATGTCTTGTTCAATTTTGTTCTCTCTTTAAATAGAATATAATAATTATTTCCTGAATTAAATAAAAATAAAAATAGGATAATATACTTACAATACGAAAATGTATCAAGCCACGAGGATGGAAGGTGCTGGGCGCAAAACGTATAAAAATCGCTATCCTCTGTGTTCCAATCTCGTTTGATTTTCCCCACGTCTACGGTATCTTTCAAGGACATTCTAAATTTTTACCAAATTCGTTATTTTATCTGTCTACCAAATGTTGTCTGCAATTATAATTTCGTTTGTTACTAGTCATTTTTCATTAAGATACGTTAACAAAACATTTGCGTTTTAATTTCTCTGGTAAGGATTGTACCTCTATCCGCAGTTTTGAAAATTTTCTAACATACACTCAGTTGCAGGAATTAAACTTTTGTTATTTTTTTTGAACGAATTTTAATTTTCTGAACAAACGACAGGTTTTACTGTTAGGGTCAACCACTCTTTACAAACAAAAATTGAAAGCCAAAGCCTACCACGGGGCAGGTGTTGAATCCAATTTTAAATTTTACTGTGTTAAAATCCAAATAACAAGCAATTTCACTGCGTAATTATTTCAATTCTAGACCTAAATACTGATGGTGAGTGCTTATCGTCTAAGGGATCGAATGCGTAACGAACATATTAGGGCCGCAATGGGTTTATTCTCCATCAGTGATAAGATAGAGGAACGAAACCAGCAGTGGATGGAGCACGTCTACAGAATGAACCACCATAGGCTAGTAAAAACGAGCTGTAGACTACAAACCAGTTGGCAGAAGATCTGTGGGTAGGCCCTGGAAGAGATGGCTGCAGTGAAGACGAAACAGGCTATAAGACTTAAGCCTACACCGTAAAGTTGACGACGACGTAAATACTAGCACAAGTTTTATTCTTCGTTCGTCAACTTCGCTTTGGCTCGTCGTATAGTTCCGTACAATTAATTGGTGATTACGTAGTTCTTTATAAACGAAGAAAATCTACGTTACTTCCGTAATTATTGGTAATCGTGTTGTGCGGGATTGCAAAAGTCAGTAGCTGTCATCAGTTTAATTACGGCGTGTCGCTCAAACACTGGTGGTTAAAGTAACGAAGATGACGTACAGATTTTAATAGATATGAGTCATTGCGCAGTAACTGTAATTATTTACAAAACACGCTAAGGTGAAACTCCTTGACTCTGTAAAGTTTAATTACTTTTTAGCCGGCAATTGACGTGTTATGAAATTTTCCCGGCTGCAACCACCGGGATATGTGTACAGTGATGGTTAATATACTCACTTCGTTATATTCTAGACGTCAAATCAAACATAGTCAACGTAGATGGAATATGGCCGTTAATAATAACAAATAATCTAAAAGTTACGAGTGAACATGTTTTTAGCTGCAGAAGGAAGTAGTTGCTCAAGATAAAGTAAGAGTAGGCATTGTTTTCACTTCGCAAGCGGAAAATTAAATATTGTTGTGAGAATAGCACAACTGTCTTATGTCAGTTGATTATATGATTAAATTGTATAGAAACACTTTTCATTAACAAGCCTATAAAAATTATCACATAATATGTCACGTATTATATTAGTTCTCTTAAGTTACACAACAGGTGCTATTCATACCTGATAGTAATAATAGTTGCCAAGTTGTAAAATAAAAAAAAAAAGTAAAAAAATTTTTATTTTAAATTCTTTTATTTAAAATTAATAAAATGATCAATGTACTAAAAAGGAGAAAATAATTTATCTTATTCCAAATACATTAACAACAAATTAAAACAATGTTTATTAATCAAAAATTTTGTAACATTAAGTATCACTGATAATAAAAGCGTGGGCGCCTAAGGAATAATATTAGGCTATACCATGTTTAAATCAGTCTTCAATAAAAAAGATGTATAACTGATACTATTTGTTTTACATTTATTTGATTATTGAGGAATTAAATTTTTCAGAGTATGCATGTATGTGTACATTTGTCTTACAAGTACAGTCGTGCGCAATTCCAACATTCACATTCTATAAAGAGAATCATAGTATAACTAAATTTGGTAAAATAGCAGATATTTGAAGATTCCTTTCCATTGAATCAAGTTATAACATTATACTTCACATTACAAACTATTATTAAGAGGGGACGTTAAAATTAGGATTGTCAACGATTATATTTTTAAATAAAAAACACACACTGCACTGAATATAAACAAATAGTGTAGCGTGACAGATGTATGCATAATATTGAATGGCAATTGATCATTAGAATAATAAAGTTATAATATTTACATTTGGAAGAAAGCATTAAGTTTAATATAAATAGATTAATTATAGCAACTGTGGAAAGAAATCATTATTATTTAAAAAAAAAAAATACAAGTTCAAATAAAAGGAGTTACTAGTGATGAGTCATCCAAAACCAGTCTCATAACCAAAGGTTTTCAAGGTATAACCCAGGAAGGTAAAAAAGTAAATAACAAAGCAGTACTGAATATGACCAAACCCACAACGAGGAAGAATAAATAGAATAGAAACCCTAAAATAAGCCAAGATCAACCAATACAGGTGGTGTATTTCTAAAACCAAGAAGAAGATGGAGAAGATACCAATCCCAGAAGGCAGGAGAAAAGAAGACTGATGAAAGAAGAAGAAGGCAGCATCCTGAAGAAGATGTCATGCTCTTATAAAAGACACCCAAATCCCCATACCCCCCAAAATAAATCATTAACCAATAAAAGTATAACGAAATGAAAACCACATGTATACAAATTTAAGAGAGAGAAGTGTATAAAGTAAAAGTTGCCTGTGAACTAAGATGAAACAATAATATAGTACCCATGGAACAAATCTCCATTGTAAAACACTAACCAACTTATTATGTTAATAAGACTATACGACCATTTAGCGATAACATAATATAAAAATGCAAAGTGAACCAGTGATAGTTTTGGGTATTATAGAAAATGAACCTTGTGTTTCATTCTTGGCAATCACAAACATTGAAGACAATGAAATATGCAATTTCCAATGACTTGAAATGTGTACTGTGAGAATATGTTACTTACAAGACATAAATCTGTTTAAAATAACATTTTGTTTTATATGCAAAAAGAAAAACAGATTTCATAATACTTTTTGAACAATTTATGCTATTTATTTATTTATGACAGGGTACAATTTCCCAAAGACAATGTGTAAAAGACGGTATAAAAACTGTAGAATCCTACTTATAATAATAGTTAGAAATAAGAATATAAATATAAGGTTTTTATGTATATAGTATAAGAATGTTTAAAAATGTTTTAGATATAAGGCCATTTGTTTGGGTCTGATACAACTAACATCAGAACTATAAAAATAGTTACTACTTGTAAATAGTAGAGAGTAATTAAGATGTTAGTTAGTAAAAAACCTTTTTTGTAAACCATATTTCCATGTTAGAAATAAGGATTTTGTTGTAAAATGTCTGACTTGAAGACAACCATTTATTTAAAAAATATTCTTTATTTGTTTAACTGTTATCTGTATTGTAACCAATACTAATTTTTATTGTGTAATCTGAAAACATGTTTAATTTATAATACTATATGTAAAAGTCAGAGAGGGTATCACACATCATATATTGTTTGTAAAATATTTTGTAAGAAAAATTGTTAAAAAATCATAGGCCAAAAGAATGGAAACCAAACTTCATCAAAACAGAGAAATTAATCATTTAAATGCAAATAAACAAAAGGGGTTTAGACAAAATAAACTTGAGATCATGCCATATAATTGCACATACCATTTAGAGAGATTTTAATAAATTATATTCAGAATTATAAATAAAAATGAAAATGACTAAACTCAGAAATTTGGACATGGGAGTCATATATTCCAGAATAATGTTTCAGAATACAACTAATTCAATTAATTACAAGAAAATAAGGGAATATAAACCTTTTAATACAATATAGGATTATTAATATTAAATATAACTGATAAAATGGCTGAATTTACATTATAACAGGAAGTAAACTTTGGAAATGTTTTGACTTATCAGAGAATACCAAACCGAAAGTAAAATAACTATTTTTGGACAGAAAACACTATAAAACGGCATTATTTAATCTGAAAATAAGCTGAATGAACTGAAAGATTAATTTAAATAACATCTAGTGAATAAAATTGATAAATAACCAAAGTTTAGGCATTTATATAGTGAATTTTAAAGTGTGCACAGGATGTGAAAATATATTTGAACAATGTTAAGGATAATATTATATGGGCTAAGAGTTTAATTGAAACTGAAGGAAATAGTTAGTTGATTATTGGTTTTTGAACGGTTAACAAGACAAGCGTTTTGTGACGATCTAACCTAACTTACAACGGTAAAGTTGAGCGGTGAATAGTACGTTATTGTGAAATCGCGAGTGACTTATAAAATACATCTAGAACTCTCACATTATAACAGAAACAATCAAGAAACAATAAATAACACTGAACAATACACATCTACTCCGAAAAACACCACAAAACTGAATAATACATTAACCAAATTAGTGTCGGAATAGGGAAAAGTGTTTGAACTTATAATTACACGGATACACTAAATACAACCCAGAAACATTACACCAGGCACTACACAACATTTAACAAGAGATTTGCAGACACCAGAACAGGAATACTGACAGAAAATACATTATTTGGAACGTAGCAGGAACGAGCGACATTTTGATCAACTGGATAGCGGCCATTTGCTTTTGACAATCCCAGTGCCTTCTCCGTGCTCACATCAGCTGTTGGTGAAAACAATTATATGATTTTTAAATTTATTATTCAATGTCTGTGTTTAGTAATAATTATTAATTTGTTGTAACGTTATACTTTTTAAATATTAGCCCGATTTCTCTGACTTTGATAATAATTGGCTGTTTAAAGAACCCTGTATGTTTTTTATATAATATAATTTGTAACTTTTTCGATATCCTGAGAATCGATATTATAATCGATAAGAGTCAATATTGCTATTAACTAATAAAAGATTAATACTTTTCAACACTAAATAATTCTTTATTTCCTAAATATTTCTAATTACCACTAATATAATTCTAATTAATAATCTACCAGGACTTTACCACCTATAAGTGAAGATAACCTAAAAAACAAAAAGGTAAACAAATATCGATTGTCCTGAAGATAATCTTATGAGTGGTGGTAGTTGATTTAACATATACCAAAACTTTAATAAAATTTTTCAGAAGAGCATTACACCTTTTAAAACTTCATAGCCCTATATTAATTAATTGATTATAATTAATTAATTAATAAAAAGAAAATTTTTTTAATTTATTATTTTTTTTTATAAACATAATTTTATTTAAAAATTTTTTTTTTTCAAAACAACAAATTTTGTTTTGAAACTTTCGGTGAAGCTGAACATATATTTCTTCATCAACATTACGCTACTTGACCGGTCTTGCTACCATTGAGACTCGACCAGCTGGGAAACTTAAGGAAGTGTTTCAGGCCAGTAAGACGTCGAGAGCCACACCAATTAAACACATTACAACCTACAGACTCACTCCACTATAAAATTTTATTAAAAATTGGCGTACAACTTTAGGAGCTTTAATTAACGATTGGGAGGCCAATACATTTTTGCCCAATCACTAGTTGGAGCTAGGCAACAGCTACAAAGCCAGAGAATTTCAAGGGAAAATGCAACGACGTCCGACATCTAAGAAACGGGCGGCGGAGGCCGAAAAAGAAATAGAAATCGATATGGACAACAAAGAGGCAACGCCAGTAGATGCGGAGAGTTCCATTACCGCCGGTGTTGTCCAAACAAACGGAACAACCAGAGGAGCAACCGGAGATACCTACACAAACAGTGGAAATCAATGTGCCGGAGAAGGAAACAGAGAACATGACAACACAACAATTGTTCAGGATGATGATGGAAAAAATGGAATCCACAAGTAAGGAATTGAAGGAAGACTTTAGTAAGAAAATGGACAAGAAGATAGACGAAAGTAATAATGAAAGGAAAGAAGATAGCCAGTCTATGAAAGAAGATTTAGGAAATAAAATCGAAACAACAAATAAGAAGATGGAAGAGAAGATGGAAGAAAACAGCAAGAAGATGGAAGAAAACAGCAAGAAGATGGAAGAGAAGATGGAAGAAAACAGCAAGAAGATGGAAGAGAGGATGGGAGAAAAGTTAGAAGAATTGATGAAGGATAATCAATCCACAAAAGAAGAGTTGACTGGGATGAACAAGAACATGGAAAATTTGAAGGAAGATAACAAGAAGATGGAAGAAGAGATGAGGAAGAAGTTAGAAGAATTGAAGGAAGACAACCAATCGTTCAAGGAAGAATTCAAGGCGACTAAAGAAGAGTTGATTAATAAAATTGAAAATACCAATCAGAAAATAGATGAAACCAGGAAGAAGATAGAGAAGAACAACCGACAATTGAAGGAAGAGTTGAAAGAAGATAACAGGAAGTTGGAAGAGAAGATGGGGGAAAAGTTGGAAGAATTGAGAGAGGACAATCAAATTTTGAGAGAAGAATTAAGAGAGGTCAATCAGGAGAATTTGGACAAACTGGACGAAAGAATGGAATTGTTGCGAGAAGAACTGAATAGAGAAATCAATGTTAACAAAAAAGTGTTGAATAAGAAGATGGAAGAAGAAAATATAATGGTCAATCGACAGATTCGAGAGATTGATGGAAAGTGCAACCAGACCGAAAAGGAGGTGAATGAGTTTAAAGAAGTGGTGAACATCAAGTTCACAAATATCGAAGAACATAGTCGTAGGAAGGTAGAAGAACAGAGGAAGGAAAATCAAGAAGAATTCGGAAAAGTACGCAACCAGGTCACAGAACGATGTAATGATATACAAGAGACCATGACCAGTATCACCGGACAGGTGCGACAAAGCCGAGAAGAGATGGAAGCGATAAGAAACAGACCGACTCATTTCACCGGATTACCTGTCAACGAAAGCCGAGAGTGGCTTAACTTCCGGCAATACAAACGCAAGCCGATGGAGTTCCTGGCTAGGGTAGAAGAATATTTGACCAAGCATAAAATTACTCAATGGAGCCATAGCAGGGAGATATTCGACGAGTCTTTCCGAGACATAACAGATAATTGGTGGATGGCCAACCGGAATGAAATTTCCGACTACCAACAGTTCCGGAAAATGTTTAAGACAAAATACTGGTCTGAGACCACCCAGAACTTGATCCGTGACAATATTTGTAATGGAAGATACAGGTCACAATTAGGTAGCAGTATGACGGCATATTTCTTGGGGAAGGTGTGTATGGCAAAACACCTCGAGCCGGCAATCCCAGAAGAATGTTTAGTGAACAAGATATCGTATCACTATGATGAGGACATTATCAGGGCCCGGAGAGGTAGTCAGATCAAGACGATTCAGGGAATGACCGAGTTATTGGAGGGATACGAGAACGAAGAGTATTATCGGCAGAGCAGGAAGAGAAATGAGAGACCAGAAGCGAGACCGACTACCTACCCCAATAACGGTAATAACCATGCAAGTAACCGGAACCAGCCCAGTAATTACGACGGCCCTAACAACCCGCCGCGTAATAACCAGTTTAACGGTAATTTTAACGGAGTGAGGAATAACAACCCTTACCCAAATAATAGAAAAAATTTTTACCATCATAATAATGTCCCATACAGTCAGAGAAATCCATATCCCAACAATAATGGTGACAGACCTTACCCACCTAACCGAAATTACTATAATAATAATTTTAGTAATAACAACAATAGCAATAATAATAACCGAGTGTCGCGCCCTAGGGTAAATTTTATAAGAGCAGAAGATCGCGGACCCAGGAGATATTGTCAACCGAGGAGGAGCAGCTTCCACGGCGCCGACCGAAGATGGAGGAGTGCGGAACGAGACGGCCCAAGATACGAACAGGAAAGACGAAGTACCAGCCTGGAAGATCTTGGCAGACAACAGAACAGGGCGTTAAACATCAACCAGGGTACAGAACGTCAGGAAACAAACCAGAGTTTCCCGAACGATGCCTCGGTCAATAATAACATAAACAATGACCAAAATACTTTAAACGAGAGGAGGCAGTAATCAACAACGATGACCCGTTACTGCTTATACTTCCTGGGTTAGAAAAGGATGAATTGCGACAAGAAAACCAGCATAAAAACATCACTATTATAAGTAACCATTATCTGAAAGACATACGAACTGAACTTTTGGAAGAGAACGAGAAGAGTCTCAGCAACAGTAATAATGAGATAATTTATATAACAGCGGAGGTGGAAGGAGTTCCCGCTAAAATAATGATAGACACAGGAGCTAATATTTCAATAATAAACTCCAATGAGTTGGAGAGAATACAGTGTACATGTGGAAAAACTTTGCCAATGTTACCAGTCAACAACATTGTGTTGGTAGGTGCAACTGGCCGCCAGAATAAAACCATCAGGAAGCAAGTTTCCTTAAGTGTCGTTAGCCGTGATATAGCTTTAGACATGGAATTTTTAATCGCCACCGGATTACCATTTGACATCTTAGTCGGTTGCGATATTCTTCGTAGATATTCGGCGGTAATCGATCTTAATTTAAATAAAGTATCACTTTTCCCAGACGGAGTAACATGGACCGCAGATCTGGTAGGAGGCACAACTATACTTCCTAGCCCTATACATCAACAACTTCGGAAAATTAATATTACAAGAAACAGCCCTCTTTCTAAACCCATAATATACAACCATGGTGGAGAGGATTTATGGTCAGTTAAGATCCAAGAAATACGGAATTTCCAGTGCGGAAGCGATAACAAGAAAATACCAACACATCTGGCTGATCGTCTAATCGCTATATATGAGAAATACAAGGCGGTGTTTTCTGATGAACCAGGGAAGGTAAAAAACTACCAGTGCCAACTTCGTTTTAAAGAAAACGTAGAGTTTAACCGGAGGTCATATCCAATAGCGCAGTCGCTCAAAGAAGCCGTGAGAACAGAGATAAACAAGATGATAGAAAACGACATAATTGAGATTAGTCAATCACCTTACACTAGTCCAATTATTGCTGTTCCGAAGAAAGACGGACAAGTCCGGCTCTGTTTAGATGCGCGTGAGTTGAACAAGACAATTGTGAATGACAGAACCTGTCCCTGTGAAATAGAAGAAATCTTAAAGCGTTTTCATGGTACTAAATTTATTAGCACCTGGGATACGGTCTGTGGTTATTGGCAGGTAGAGCTGCATCCACAAAGCCGCCAGTATGTAGCGTTCATTTTCGAAGGGCGCAATTACCAGTTCAAGAGACTGCCCTTCGGACTTGCCAATTCTGTCGCCATATTTGTGGCATGCATGGACCAGATTCTTGGACAAGAAGCGCTCCAATTTACCACCGTCTATGTTGACGATTTACTAATTACATCCGGAACCTGGGAGGAGCACTGTTACAGAGTGGAATTTGTACTAAACAAACTAGCGCAGAACAACATAACACTGAAGTTGGAGAAATCCAAGTTCATAGTGCGCGAGGTACAATTCTTAGGCTTCAACCTAGACGACAGAGGTATTACACCATCAGCAGAGAAAGTGGAGGCAATTCAGAGGTTCCCGCAACCGAGAAACAGGAAACAATTACAATCTTTCCTCGGACTCTGCAACTATTACAGGAAGTTTCAGAGCCGATATTCCGAGTTGACCGCCAAGTTTCAACCACAGTTATCTGCCAAAAACAAATGGACTTGGGGTGAAGATCAAGATATTAATTTCCGTTTGATAAAAGAGAAGTTTCTGGAGAGTGTTATACTTCGTCACCCAGATTTTAAGAAACCGTTCTTTCTAAACTGTGATGCTAGCGACCTAAGCTTAGGAACGACATTATACCAGGAAGATGAGGAGGGACAACATCTGGTAATAAGCTTCGCTAGTCGCACACTGAACCAGTGCGAGAAGAACTACAGTGTGACAGAAAAGGAATTGTTGAGCGTGGTGTTCGCATGCAGCAAGTTCCGGACGTACATTCTCGGATATCAAGTCACGGTACGAACTGATCATAAATCCATCTCGTTCCTTCGTAGGTGCAAGTTGAGTCACGGCCGATTGGCTAGGTGGGTACTCGCCCTACAAGAATATGACCTGAAATGGGAATACATTCCAGGAAAGAAGAACGTGGTAGCGGATGTGTTGTCACGTATAAATCTAGAAGATCAGACTTTCGAGGGGGAGAAGGAGAGCTTGGTAAAAATTTATAACATATTCACGACCAGAGCCGATTTACAAGCTTTGCTAATAAATATTCGAATCCATCAGCAGTCTGATCCTAAGCTGAAAAACATTGTGAGTCGTTTGGAAGCCAATGATGAAACCATTTCTAAATATTACCACCTTAACAAGGGAATTTTATTCATAAAACCCGCCTTAGACGATGAGACATGGAAGGTGATAATCCCACACCAAATCGAAAAGGAGGTCATCATCGATTACCATGTCAGGTATGGTCACATGGGAGCGTTAAAAGTGATACAGGCTCTAGAAGAAAACTGTAAGATCAAGAATATCAACCGCAAGGTGAGAACGTACATCAAGTCCTGTAAGATCTGCCAATGTGCCAAAATAAACAATGAAAAGACAGAGGGTATCATGATACCAATAACTTCCAACGCAAAACTGGAAAAAGTGTTTTTGGATATCTGCGGGCCATTTCCCCGTAGTGGTGGTCGACACAGATATAAATACTTGGTAATCATAATGGATCACTACACCAAGTATATAAAGCTATATCCGGTTAATCGGGCAACAACAGCAAAGGTTTTGGCGGTGATTATCGATTTGTATGTCCCAGAGATCGGTAGACCATCTTCTATTATTACCGACCACGGTACACAATTTAAGGGGAGGAGATGGCGAGACACTTTATTAGCACTTGGGGTCAAAACGTATAAGACATCAGTCTACCACCCAAGTAGCAATCCGGCTGAGAGAGTACTGAGAGAAGTGGGTAGAATATTGCGCACGTACTGGCGCAACCAACAGAAAAAGTGGCAAGAGTACCTAGCAGCGACAGAAACATTCCTAAATTACGCCCACCATCCAGCTATAGGAATTCCACCATACTCAACCATGTATGAGAAGCCGACTCCCCGAGACATTGAACAAATCATTGAATTTCCAACGAACAACAATAGGAAATTCAACCAGTTGAAGTTTTACAATAAGGTAGCAGAAGATCAGGAAAAACGGCAAGCCAAATACCAGAAGGCAATAGGGCGAATTGTAACATATAAAGAGGGTGAAAAAGTCCTCCTAAAAAATAGAGAGCTGCCTAGCACCTTAGAAGGCATAACCAAAAAACTATTATTACTTTACACTGGCCCATATGTTGTGGTAAATGATAAGCATAACAATACATATGAGTTGAGGGAAATCGTTTCAGGAAAAATCAAAGGAGTGTACAATCAAGCTTCTATGAAGAAATATTATGAAGAATGAGTTGTGAGTTTTGGAATTTAGAATTTATAAATTTTTAAAATTCTAAAATAATGTAAGTACATCTTACAACCTAATATTTTGAGAAGAACATTCTGGAGAATTAAAAGAAGAAGAATTTTTTAATTTAATTTTTAAAAAATTCTAAAATATGTAAGAACAACTTACAACCTAATAATTTTGGAACGAACTTTATGGAAGAAAGAAAAAGAAAGACTTTTGAATTGAAATATATTTATAAAAATTTAAAATTTAGTAAGTACTTCTTACTACAACCTGATAATTTAGAACAAAACTTTATGGAAGAAAGAGAAAAAGAGAGAATTTTGAACTTAATTTAAAAAAAAAAATTTAAAATTAAGCAAGCACAGCTTACTACCACTGAATTATGAGAAAAACATTTTGGAAGAATTAAGAAGAAAGGAATTTTGAATTTAAAATACAAAAAATTTAAAAATAAAGTAAGACCAACTTACTATAACTAAGTTTGTGAGAAAACTTTATGGTAAATAATTAAGAATAATTTGAATTTGGAGAAATACCGAAACATTCAGAAATAATAGTAAGATCACAGTACTATAAACAATTCTGAATGAAACAATTCTGGGAATAAATGAATTAAACAGAATTTGAATGTTGATAGAACGTCAGAATTTTGAAACAAGATAAGATCAACATATTACAAGGATTTATGAGAAATATTTTTCAATTAAATAAAAAGAATAGTTTGAATTTTACATTAAAACTAACCAAGTTCCAAAAAATAATTATGTGTCAATTATAATTGAATTGAGAAGAAAATAAAGTAATTAATTCAGAAAAGAAGAATTAATTTTAATCCAGAACAAATGCTAGATATTCACAATAGCATTTGAAGGAGTAGAGAAGAATAACAAAAAAAGAGTGTAATATGCAAGAAAAGAAAAATTTGGAAGCAAAGAGACTAATTACCTATGAAACGATAATGAAAACAGTTAATTAAGAGCAAAGAAGAACAACTCATACCAAACAGATGGAGAAGATGATTTTGAACAAATGATAATAATAAGACCTATATGAAATGCAAAGAGAAGAAATACCACATGAAATATAATATAAATGAATTAATGTTAATAAATGCGAAGGCGGATTAATAACTTTCTAAGAGAAAGGAAACAACCAAAATGTTTAAAGAAAATGATCAATATAACAACCTGTATATCTAATGTAAAAGTACAATGTTAAAAAAATCAAATATAATATATTAAGACCATTCAAATAATGAATAAGAAAGACTATATATAAAGACCATGCTAATACTATGAGTAACCAGAAGAAAGTATAAAGAGAATTCAGATGGAGAAGAAAGAGAGTTACACTGTAAACAGTAACCAGAATTATTAAAAGAAAGGTTTTCAACCATAATAAAATTAAATATATCAGACAAGTTAAGAGTTTTGAAAAAATATATATATAATGAGTATAATAATAATTATGAAGATTTATTAAGATAGAAAATGTGAGATAATCTGAGAGACTACGAAGTGAAGAATCCAAAGATATTTTTATTAGTCGAAAATGAGACTACCTTTTATTTATTTATTCGATGACTGACTGAAGATAATTCCAGCAGCATTATGTTTTTTTTTTTGAGCAGGGATGGATATGCCTCTGTACTCAATTTATGGAAGTGGTGTATGGCCAGAAGAGAAGTAGCGTACAGTGCCCCTCTGATCTGCCCCAGCCCACGTGATAGGGAATGTTAGGGAATTAATATCCCAAGGATACAACACGAAGTTGATAAAGAAAGAAAATGTATTACAATAATAATATATCTCAGAAGACACTAACTATCCGAAAAGGATCAATAGTAAAACAAATAACCATATATATAAAATTAATTAAACTCTAATATAAAGAAGTCGATATAAAAATGGAGAAGAAAAAGAATTATAATGATGAAATTATCATAAGAAATTATTTCATCCATAAACCTGTCTGAAATAATTACTTCTGGAGGAGAGCAATCTGTAGCGTGACAGATGTATGCATAATATTGAATGGCAATTGATCATTAGAATAATAAAGTTATAATATTTACATTTGGAAGAAATCATTAAGTTTAATATAAATAGATTAATTCATAGCAACTGTGGAAAGAAATCATTATTATTTAAAAAAAAAAATACAAGTTCAAATAAAAGGAGTTACTAGTGATGAGTCATCCAAAACCAGTCTCATAACCAAAGGTTTTCAAGGTATAACCCAGGAAGGTAAAAACGTAAATAACAAAGCAGTACTGAATATGACCAAACCCACAACGAGGAAGAATAAATAGAATAGAAACCCTAAAATAAGCCAAGATCAACCAATACAGGTGGTGTATTTCTAAAACCAAGAAGAAGATGGAGAAGATACCAATCCCAGAAGGCAGGAGAAAAGAAGACTGATGAAAGAAGAAGAAGCCAGCATCCTGAAGAAGATGTCATGCTCTTATAAAAGACACCAAATCCCCATACCCCCCAAAATAAATCATTAACCAATAAAAGTATAACGAAATGAAAACCACATGTATACAAATTTAAGAGAGAGAAGTGTATAAAGTAAAAGTTGCCTGTGAACTAAGATGAAACAATAATATAGTACCCATGGAACAAATCTCCATTGTAAAACACTAACCAACTTATTATGTTAATAAGACTATACGACCATTTAGCGATAACATAATATAAAAGTGCAAAGTGAACCAGTGATAGTTTTGGGTATTATAGAAAATGAACCTTGTGTTTCATTCTTGGCAATCACAAACATTGAATACAATGAAATATGCAATTTCCAATGACTTGGAATGTGTACTGTGAGAATATGTTACTTATAAGACATAAATCTGTTTAAAATAACATTTTGTTTTATATGCAAAAAGAAAAACAGATTTCATAATACTTTTTGAACAATTTATGCTATTTATTTATTTATGACAGGGTACAATTTCCCAAAGACAATGTGTAAAAGACGGTATAAAAACTGTAGAATCCTACTTATAATAATAGTTAGAAATAAGAATATAAATATAAGGTTTTTATGTATATAGTATAAGAATGTTTAAAAATGTTTTAGATATAAGGCCATTTGTTTGGGTCTGATACAACTAACATCAGAACTATAAAAATAGTTACTACTTGTAAATAGTAGAGAGTAATTAAGATGTTAGTTAGTAAAAAACCTTTTTTGTAAACCATATTTCCATGTTAGAAATAAGGATTTTGTTGTAAAATGTCTGACTTGAAGACAACCATTTATTTAAAAAATATTCTTTATTTGTTTAACTGTTATCTGTATTGTAACCAATACTAATTGTTATTGTGTAATCTGAAAACATGTTTAATTTATAATACTATATGTAAAAGTCAGAGAGGGTATCACACATCATATATTGTTTGTAAAATATTTTGTAAGAAAAATTGTTAAAAAATCATAGGCCAAAAGAATGGAAACCAAACTTCATCAAAACGGAGAAATTAATCATTTAAATGCAAATAAACAAAAGGGGTTTAGACAAAATAAACTTGAGATCAAGCCATATAATTGCACATACCATTTAGAGAGATTTTAATAAATTATATTCAGAATTATAAATAAAAATGAAAATGACTAAACTCAGAAATTTGGACATGGGAGTCATATATTCCAGAATAATGTTTCAGAATACAACTAATTCAATTAATTACAAGAAAATAAGGGAATATAAACCTTTTAATACAATATAGGATTATTAATATTAAATATAACTGATAAAATGGCTGAATTTACATTATAACAGGAAGTAAACTTTGGAAATGTTTTGACTTATCAGAGAATAACAAACCGAAAGTAAAATTACTATTTTTGGACAGAAAACACTATAAAACGGCATTATTTAATCTGAAAATAAGCTGAATGAACTGAAAGATTAATTTAAATAACATCTAGTGAATAAAATTGATAAATAACCAAAGTTTAGGCATTTATATAGTGAATTTTAAAGTGTGCACAGGATGTGAAAATATATTTGAACAATGTTAAGGATAATATTATATGGGCTAAGAGTTTAATTGAAACTGAAGGAAATAGTTAGGTGATTATTGGTTTTTGAACGGTTAACAAGACAAGCGTTTTGTGACGATCTAACCTAACTTACAACGGTAAAGTTGAGCGGTGAATAGTACGTTATTGTGAAATCGCGAGTGACTTATAAAATACATCTAGAACTCTCACATTATAACAGAAACAATCAAGAAACAATAAATAACACTGAACAATACACATCTACTCCGAAAAACACCACAAAACTGAATAATACATTAACCAAATTAGTGTCGGAATAGGGAAAAGTGTTTGAACTTATAATTACACGGATACACTAAATACAACCCAGAAACATTACACCAGGCACTACACAACATTTAACAAGAGATTTGCAGACACCAGAACAGGAATACTGACAGAAAATACATTATTTGGAACGTAGCAGGAACGAGCGACATTTTGATCAACTGGATAGCGGCCATTTGCTTTTGACAATCCCAGTGCCTTCTCCGTGCTCACATCAGCTGTTGGTGAAAACAATTATATGATTTTTAAATTTATTATTCAATGTCTGTGTTTAGTAATAATTATTAATTTGTTGTAACGTTATACTTTTTAAATATTAGCCCGATTTCTCTGACTTTGATAATAATTGGCTGTTTAAAGAACCCTGTATGTTTTTTATATAATATAATTTGTAACTTTTTCGATATCCTGAGAATCGATATTATAATCGATAAGAGTCAATATTGCTATTAACTAATAAAAGATTAATACTTTTCAACACTAAATAATTCTTTATTTCCTAAATATTTCTAATTACCACTAATATAATTCTAATTAATAATCTACCAGGACTTTACCACCTATAAGTGAAGATAACCTAAAAAACAAAAAGGTAAACAAATATCGATTGTCCTGAAGATAATCTTATGAGTGGTGGTAGTTGATTTAACATATACCAAAACTTTAATAAAATTTTTCAGAAGAGCATTACACCTTTTAAAACTTCATAGCCCTATATTAATTAATTGATTATAATTAATTAATTAATAAAAAGAAAATTTTTTTTATTTATTATTTTTTTTATAAACATAATTTTATTTAAAAATTTTTTTTTTTTTCAAAACAACAAATTTTGTTTTGAAACTTTCGGTGAAGCTGAACATATATTTCTTCATCAACATTACGCTACTTGACCGGTCTTGCTACCATTGAGACTCGACCAGCTGGGAAACTTAAGGAAGTGTTTCAGGCCAGTAAGACGTCGAGAGCCACACCAATTAAACACATTACAACCTACAGACTCACTCCACTATAAAATTTTATTAAAAATTGGCGTACAACTTTAGGAGCTTTAATTAACGATTGGGAGGCCAATACATTTTTGCCCAATCACTAGTTGGAGCTAGGCAACAGCTACAAAGCCAGAGAATTTCAAGGGAAAATGCAACGACGTGCGACATCTAAGAAACGGGCGGCGGAGGCCGAAAAAGAAATAGAAATCGATATGGACAACAAAGAGGCAACGCCAGTAGATGCGGAGAGTTCCATTACCGCCGGTGTTGTCCAAACAAACGGAACAACCAGAGGAGCAACCGGAGATACCTACACAAACAGTGGAAATCAATGTGCCGGAGAAGGAAACAGAGAACATGACAACACAACAATTGTTCAGGATGATGATGGAAAAAATGGAATCCACAAGTAAGGAATTGAAGGAAGACTTTAGTAAGAAAATGGACAAGAAGATAGACGAAAGTAATAATGAAAGGAAAGAAGATAGCCAGTCTATGAAAGAAGATTTAGGAAATAAAATCGAAACAACAAATAAGAAGATGGAAGAGAAGATGGAAGAAAACAGCAAGCAGATGGAAGAAAACAGCAAGAAGATGGAAGAGAAGATGGGAGAAAACAGCAAGAAGATGGAAGAGAGGATGGGAGAAAAGTTAGAAGAATTGATGAAGGATAATCAATCCACAAAAGAAGAGTTGACTGGGATGAACAAGAACATGGAAAATTTGAAGGAAGATAACAAGAAGATGGAAGAAGAGATGAGGAAGAAGTTAGAAGAATTGAAGGAAGACAACCAATCGTTCAAGGAAGAATTCAAGGCGACTAAAGAAGAGTTGATTAATAAAATTGAAAATACCAATCAGAAAATAGATGAAACCAGGAAGAAGATAGAGAAGAACAACCGACAATTGAAGGAAGAGTTGAAAGAAGATAACAGGAAGTTGGAAGAGAAGATGGGGGAAAAGTTGGAAGAATTGAGAGAGGACAATCAAATTTTGAGAGAAGAATTAAGAGAGGTCAATCAGGAGAATTTGGACAAACTGGACGAAAGAATGGAATTGTTGCGAGAAGAACTGAATAGAGAAATCAATGTTAACAAAAAAGTGTTGAATAAGAAGATGGAAGAAGAAAATATAATGGTCAATCGACAGATTCGAGAGATTGATGGAAAGTGCAACCAGACCGAAAAGGAGGTGAATGAGTTTAAAGAAGTGGTGAACATCAAGTTCACAAATATCGAAGAACATAGTCGTAGGAAGGTAGAAGAACAGAGGAAGGAAAATCAAGAAGAATTCGGAAAAGTACGCAACCAGGTCACAGAACGATGTAATGATATACAAGAGACCATGGCCAGTATCACCGGACAGGTGCGACAAAGCCGAGAAGAGATGGAAGCGATAAGAAACAGACCGACTCATTTCACCGGATTACCTGTCAACGAAAGCCGAGAGTGGCTTAACTTCCGGCAATACAAACGCAAGCCGATGGAGTTCCTGGCTAGGGTAGAAGAATATTTGACCAAGCATAAAATTACTCAATGGAGCCATAGCAGGGAGATATTCGACGAGTCTTTCCGAGACATAACAGATAATTGGTGGATGGCCAACCGGAATGAAATTTCCGACTACCAACAGTTCCGGAAAATGTTTAAGACAAAATACTGGTCTGAGACCACCCAGAACTTGATCCGTGACAATATTTGTAATGGAAGATACAGGTCACAATTAGGTAGCAGTATGACGGCATATTTCTTGGGGAAGGTGTGTATGGCAAAACACCTCGAGCCGGCAATCCCAGAAGAATGTTTAGTGAACAAGATATCGTATCACTATGATGAGGACATTATCAGGGCCCGGAGAGGTAGTCAGATCAAGACGATTCAGGGAATGACCGAGTTATTGGAGGGATACGAGAACGAAGAGTATTATCGGCAGAGCAGGAAGAGAAATGAGAGACCAGAAGCGAGACCGACTACCTACCCCAATAACGGTAATAACCATGCAAGTAACCGGAACCAGCCCAGTAATTACGACGGCCCTAACAACCCGCCGCGTAATAACCAGTTTAACGGTAATTTTAACGGAGTGAGGAATAACAACCCTTACCCAAATAATAGAAAAAATTTTTACCATCATAATAATGTCCCATACAGTCAGAGAAATCCATATCCCAACAATAATGGTGACAGACCTTACCCACCTAACCGAAATTACTATAATAATAATTTTAGTAATAACAACAATAGCAATAATAATAACCGAGTGTCGCGCCCTAGGGTAAATTTTATAAGAGCAGAAGATCGCGGACCCAGGAGATATTGTCAACCGAGGAGGAGCAGCTTCCACGGCGCCGACCGAAGATGGAGGAGTGCGGAACGAGACGGCCCAAGATACGAACAGGAAAGACGAAGTACCAGCCTGGAAGATCTTGGCAGACAACAGAACAGGGCGTTAAACATCAACCAGGGTACAGAACGTCAGGAAACAAACCAGAGTTTCCCGAACGATGCCTCGGTCAATAATAACATAAACAATGACCAAAATACTTTAAACGAGAGGAGGCAGTAATCAACAACGATGACCCGTTACTGCTTATACTTCCTGGGTTAGAAAAGGATGAATTGCGACAAGAAAACCAGCATAAAAACATCACTATTATAAGTAACCATTATCTGAAAGACATACGAACTGAACTTTTGGAAGAGAACGAGAAGAGTCTCAGCAACAGTAATAATGAGATAATTTATATAACAGCGGAGGTGGAAGGAGTTCCCGCTAAAATAATGATAGACACAGGAGCTAATATTTCAATAATAAACTCCAATGAGTTGGAGAGAATACAGTGTACATGTGGAAAAACTTTGCCAATGTTACCAGTCAACAACATTGTGTTGGTAGGTGCAACTGGCCGCCAGAATAAAACCATCAGGAAGCAAGTTTCCTTAAGTGTCGTTAGCCGTGATATAGCTTTAGACATGGAATTTTTAATCGCCACCGGATTACCATTTGACATCTTAGTCGGTTGCGATATTCTTCGTAGATATTCGGCGGTAATCGATCTTAATTTAAATAAAGTATCACTTTTCCCAGACGGAGTAACATGGACCGCAGATCTGGTAGGAGGCACAACTATACTTCCTAGCCCTATACATCAACAACTTCGGAAAATTAATATTACAAGAAACAGCCCTCTTTCTAAACCCATAATATACAACCATGGTGGAGAGGATTTATGGTCAGTTAAGATCCAAGAAATACGGAATTTCCAGTGCGGAAGCGATAACAAGAAAATACCAACACATCTGGCTGATCGTCTAATCGCTATATATGAGAAATACAAGGCGGTGTTTTCTGATGAACCAGGGAAGGTAAAAAACTACCAGTGCCAACTTCGTTTTAAAGAAAACGTAGAGTTTAACCGGAGGTCATATCCAATAGCGCAGTCGCTCAAAGAAGCCGTGAGAACAGAGATAAACAAGATGATAGAAAACGACATAATTGAGATTAGTCAATCACCTTACACTAGTCCAATTATTGCTGTTCCGAAGAAAGACGGACAAGTCCGGCTCTGTTTAGATGCGCGTGAGTTGAACAAGACAATTGTGAATGACAGAACCTGTCCCTGTGAAATAGAAGAAATCTTAAAGCGTTTTCATGGTACTAAATTTATTAGCACCTGGGATACGGTCTGTGGTTATTGGCAGGTAGAGCTGCATCCACAAAGCCGCCAGTATGTAGCGTTCATTTTCGAAGGGCGCAATTACCAGTTCAAGAGACTGCCCTTCGGACTTGCCAATTCTGTCGCCATATTTGTGGCATGCATGGACCAGATTCTTGGACAAGAAGCGCTCCAATTTACCACCGTCTATGTTGACGATTTACTAATTACATCCGGAACCTGGGAGGAGCACTGTTACAGAGTGGAATTTGTACTAAACAAACTAGCGCAGAACAACATAACACTGAAGTTGGAGAAATCCAAGTTCATAGTGCGCGAGGTACAATTCTTAGGCTTCAACCTAGACGACAGAGGTATTACACCATCAGCAGAGAAAGTGGAGGCAATTCAGAGGTTCCCGCAACCGAGAAACAGGAAACAATTACAATCTTTCCTCGGACTCTGCAACTATTACAGGAAGTTTCAGAGCCGATATTCCGAGTTGACCGCCAAGTTTCAACCACAGTTATCTGCCAAAAACAAATGGACTTGGGGTGAAGATCAAGATATTAATTTCCGTTTGATAAAAGAGAAGTTTCTGGAGAGTGTTATACTTCGTCACCCAGATTTTAAGAAACCGTTCTTTCTAAACTGTGATGCTAGCGACCTAAGCTTAGGAACGACATTATACCAGGAAGATGAGGAGGGACAACATCTGGTAATAAGCTTCGCTAGTCGCACACTGAACCAGTGCGAGAAGAACTACAGTGTGACAGAAAAGGAATTGTTGAGCGTGGTGTTCGCATGCAGCAAGTTCCGGACGTACATTCTCGGATATCAAGTCACGGTACGAACTGATCATAAATCCATCTCGTTCCTTCGTAGGTGCAAGTTGAGTCACGGCCGATTGGCTAGGTGGGTACTCGCCCTACAAGAATATGACCTGAAATGGGAATACATTCCAGGAAAGAAGAACGTGGTAGCGGATGTGTTGTCACGTATAAATCTAGAAGATCAGACTTTCGAGGGGGAGAAGGAGAGCTTGGTAAAAATTTATAACATATTCACGACCAGAGCCGATTTACAAGCTTTGCTAATAAATATTCGAATCCATCAGCAGTCTGATCCTAAGCTGAAAAACATTGTGAGTCGTTTGGAAGCCAATGATGAAACCATTTCTAAATATTACCACCTTAACAAGGGAATTTTATTCATAAAACCCGCCTTAGACGATGAGACATGGAAGGTGATAATCCCACACCAAATCGAAAAGGAGGTCATCATCGATTACCATGTCAGGTATGGTCACATGGGAGCGTTAAAAGTGATACAGGCTCTAGAAGAAAACTGTAAGATCAAGAATATCAACCGCAAGGTGAGAACGTACATCAAGTCCTGTAAGATCTGCCAATGTGCCAAAATAAACAATGAAAAGACAGAGGGTATCATGATACCAATAACTTCCAACGCAAAACTGGAAAAAGTGTTTTTGGATATCTGCGGGCCATTTCCCCGTAGTGGTGGTCGACACAGATATAAATACTTGGTAATCATAATGGATCACTACACCAAGTATATAAAGCTATATCCGGTTAATCGGGCAACAACAGCAAAGGTTTTGGCGGTGATTATCGATTTGTATGTCCCAGAGATCGGTAGACCATCTTCTATTATTACCGACCACGGTACACAATTTAAGGGGAGGAGATGGCGAGACACTTTATTAGCACTTGGGGTCAAAACGTATAAGACATCAGTCTACCACCCAAGTAGCAATCCGGCTGAGAGAGTACTGAGAGAAGTGGGTAGAATATTGCGCACGTACTGGCGCAACCAACAGAAAAAGTGGCAAGAGTACCTAGCAGCGACAGAAACATTCCTAAATTACGCCCACCATCCAGCTATAGGAATTCCACCATACTCAACCATGTATGAGAAGCCGACTCCCCGAGACATTGAACAAATCATTGAATTTCCAACGAACAACAATAGGAAATTCAACCAGTTGAAGTTATACAATAAGGTAGCAGAAGATCAGGAAAAACGGCAAGCCAAATACCAAAAGGCAATAGGGCGAATTGTAACATATAAAGAGGGTGAAAAAGTCCTCCTAAAAAATAGAGAGCTGCCTAGCACCTTAGAAGGCATAACCAAAAAACTATTATTACTTTACACTGGCCCATATGTTGTGGTAAATGATAAGCATAACAATACATATGAGTTGAGGGAAATCGTTTCAGGAAAAATCAAAGGAGTGTACAATCAAGCTTCTATGAAGAAATATTATGAAGAATGAGTTGTGAGTTTTGGAATTTAGAATTTATAAATTTTTAAAATTCTAAAATAATGTAAGTACATCTTACAACCTAATATTTTGAGAAGAACATTCTGGAGAATTAAAAGAAGAAGAATTTTTTAATTTAATTTTTAAAAAATTCTAAAATATGTAAGAACAACTTACAACCTAATAATTTTGGAACGAACTTTATGGAAGAAAGAAAAAGAAAGACTTTTGAATTGAAATATATTTATAAAAATTTAAAATTTAGTAAGTACTTCTTACTACAACCTGATAATTTAGAACAAAACTTTATGGAAGAAAGAGAAAAAGAGAGAATTTTGAACTTAATTTAAAAAAAAAAATTTAAAATTAAGCAAGCACAGCTTACTACCACTGAATTATGAGAAAAACATTTTGGAAGAATTAAGAAGAAAGGAATTTTGAATTTAAAATACAAAAAATTTAAAAATAAAGTAAGACCAACTTACTATAACTAAGTTTGTGAGAAAACTTTATGGTAAATAATTAAGAATAATTTGAATTTGGAGAAATACCGAAACATTCAGAAATAATAGTAAGATCACAGTACTATAAACAATTCTGAATGAAACAATTCTGGGAATAAATGAATTAAACAGAATTTGAATGTTGATAGAACGTCAGAATTTTGAAACAAGATAAGATCAACATATTACAAGGATTTATGAGAAATATTTTTCAATTAAATAAAAAGAATAGTTTGAATTTTACATTAAAACTAACCAAGTTCCAAAAAATAATTATGTGTCAATTATAATTGAATTGAGAAGAAAATAAAGTAATTAATTCAGAAAAGAAGAATTAATTTTAATCCAGAACAAATGCTAGATATTCACAATAGCATTTGAAGGAGTAGAGAAGAATAACAAAAAAAGAGTGTAATATGCAAGAAAAGAAAAATTTGGAAGCAAAGAGACTAATTACCTATGAAACGATAATGAAAACAGTTAATTAAGAGCAAAGAAGAACAACTCATACCAAACAGATGGAGAAGATGATTTTGAACAAATGATAATAATAAGACCTATATGAAATGCAAAGAGAAGAAATACCACATGAAATATAATATAAATGAATTAATGTTAATAAATGCGAAGGCGGATTAATAACTTTCTAAGAGAAAGGAAACAACCAAAATGTTTAAAGAAAATGATCAATATAACAACCTGTATATCTAATGTAAAAGTACAATGTTAAAAAAATCAAATATAATATATTAAGACCATTCAAATAATGAATAAGAAAGACTATATATAAAGACCATGCTAATACTATGAGTAACCAGAAGAAAGTATAAAGAGAATTCAGATGGAGAAGAAAGAGAGTTACACTGTAAACAGTAACCAGAATTATTAAAAGAAAGGTTTTCAACCATAATAAAATTAAATATATCAGACAAGTTAAGAGTTTTGAAAAAATATATATATAATGAGTATAATAATAATTATGAAGATTTATTAAGATAGAAAATGTGAGATAATCTGAGAGACTACGAAGTGAAGAATCCAAAGATATTTTTATTAGTCGAAAATGAGACTACCTTTTATTTATTTATTCGATGACTGACTGAAGATAATTCCAGCAGCATTATGTTTTTTTTTTTGAGCAGGGATGGATATGCCTCTGTACTCAATTTATGGAAGTGGTGTATGGCCAGAAGAGAAGTAGCGTACAGTGCCCCTCTGATCTGCCCCAGCCCACGTGATAGGGAATGTTAGGGAATTAATATCCCAAGGATACAACACGAAGTTGATAAAGAAAGAAAATGTATTACAATAATAATATATCTCAGAAGACACTAACTATCCGAAAAGGATCAATAGTAAAACAAATAACCATATATATAAAATTAATTAAACTCTAATATAAAGAAGTCGATATAAAAATGGAGAAGAAAAAGAATTATAATGATGAAATTATCATAAGAAATTATTTCATCCATAAACCTGTCTGAAATAATTACTTCTGGAGGAGAGCAATCTGTAGCGTGACAGATGTATGCATAATATTGAATGGCAATTGATCATTAGAATAATAAAGTTATAATATTTACATTTGGAAGAAATCATTAAGTTTAATATAAATAGATTAATTCATAGCAACTGTGGAAAGAAATCATTATTATTTAAAAAAAAAAATACAAGTTCAAATAAAAGGAGTTACTAGTGATGAGTCATCCAAAACCAGTCTCATAACCAAAGGTTTTCAAGGTATAACCCAGGAAGGTAAAAACGTAAATAACAAAGCAGTACTGAATATGACCAAACCCACAACGAGGAAGAATAAATAGAATAGAAACCCTAAAATAAGCCAAGATCAACCAATACAGGTGGTGTATTTCTAAAACCAAGAAGAAGATGGAGAAGATACCAATCCCAGAAGGCAGGAGAAAAGAAGACTGATGAAAGAAGAAGAAGCCAGCATCCTGAAGAAGATGTCATGCTCTTATAAAAGACACCAAATCCCCATACCCCCCAAAATAAATCATTAACCAATAAAAGTATAACGAAATGAAAACCACATGTATACAAATTTAAGAGAGAGAAGTGTATAAAGTAAAAGTTGCCTGTGAACTAAGATGAAACAATAATATAGTACCCATGGAACAAATCTCCATTGTAAAACACTAACCAACTTATTATGTTAATAAGACTATACGACCATTTAGCGATAACATAATATAAAAGTGCAAAGTGAACCAGTGATAGTTTTGGGTATTATAGAAAATGAACCTTGTGTTTCATTCTTGGCAATCACAAACATTGAAGACAATGAAATATGCAATTTCCAATGACTTGGAATGTGTACTGTGAGAATATGTTACTTATAAGACATAAATCTGTTTAAAATAACATTTTTGTTTTATATGCAAAAAGAAAAACAGATTTCATAATACTTTTTGAAGAATTTATGCTATTTATTTATTTATGACAGGGTACAATTTCCCAAAGACAATGTGTAAAAGACGGTATAAAAACTGTAGAATCCTACTTATAATAATAGTTAGAAATAAGAATATAAATATAAGGTTTTTATGTATATAGTATAAGAATGTTTAAAAATGTTTTAGATATAAGGCCATTTGTTTGGGTCTGATACAACTAACATCAGAACTATAAAAATAGTTACTACTTGTAAATAGTAGAGAGTAATTAAGATGTTAGTTAGTAAAAAACCTTTTTTGTAAACCATATTTCCATGTTAGAAATAAGGATTTTGTTGTAAAATGTCTGACTTGAAGACAACCATTTATTTAAAAAATATTCTTTATTTGTTTAACTGTTATCTGTATTGTAACCAATACTAATTGTTATTGTGTAATCTGAAAACATGTTTAATTTATAATACTATATGTAAAAGTCAGAGAGGGTATCACACATCATATATTGTTTGTAAAATATTTTGTAAGAAAAATTGTTAAAAAATCATAGGCCAAAAGAATAGAAACCAAACTTCATCAAAACAGAGAAATTAATCATTTAAATGCAAATAAACAAAAGGGGTTTAGACAAAATAAACTTGAGATCAAGCCATATAATTGCACATACCATTTAGAGAGATTTTAATAAATTATATTCAGAATTATAAATAAAAATGAAAATGACTAAACTCAGAAATTTGGACATGGGAGTCATATATTCCAGAATAATGTTTCAGAATACAACTAATTCAATTAATTACAAGAAAATAAGGGAATATAAACCTTTTAATACAATATAGGATTATTAATATTAAATATAACTGATAAAATGGCTGAATTTACATTATAACAGGAAGTAAACTTTGGAAATGTTTTGACTTATCAGAGAATACCAAACCGAAAGTAAAATTACTATTTTTGGACAGAAAACACTATAAAACGGCATTATTTAATCTGAAAATAAGCTGAATGAACTGAAAGATTAATTTAAATAACATCTAGTGAATAAAATTGATAAATAACCAAAGTTTAGGCATTTATATAGTGAATTTTAAAGTGTGCACAGGATGTGAAAATATATTTGAACAATGTTAAGGATAATATTATATGGGCTAAGAGTTTAATTGAAACTGAAGGAAATAGTTAGTTGATTATTGGTTTTTGAACGGTTAACAAGACAAGCGTTTTGTGACGATCTAACCTAACTTACAACGGTAAAGTTGAGCGGTGAATAGTACGTTATTGTGAAATCGCGAGTGACTTATAAAATACATCTAGAACTCTCACATTATAACAGAAACAATCAAGAAACAATAAATAATACTGAACAATACACATCTGCTCCGAAAAACACCACAAAACTGAATAATACATTAACCAAATTAGTGTCGGAATAGGGAAAAGTGTTTGAACTTATAATTACACGGATACACTAAATACAACCCAGAAACATTACACCAGGCACTACACAACATTTAACAAGAGATTTGCAGACACCAGAACAGGAATACTGACAGAAAATACATTATTTGGAACGTAGCAGGAACGAGCGACATTTTGATCAACTGGATAGCGGCCATTTGCTTTTGACAATCCCAGTGCCTTCTCCGTGCTCACATCAGCTGTTGGTGAAAACAATTATATGATTTTTAAATTTATTATTCAATGTCTGTGTTTAGTAATAATTATTAATTTGTTGTAACGTTATACTTTTTAAATATTAGCCCGATTTCTCTGACTTTGATAATAATTGGCTGTTTAAAGAACCCTGTATGTTTTTTATATAATATAATTTGTAACTTTTTCGATATCCTGAGAATCGATATTATAATCGATAAGAGTCAATATTGCTATTAACTAATAAAAGATTAATACTTTTCAACACTAAATAATTCTTTATTTCCTAAATATTTCTAATTACCACTAATATAATTCTAATTAATAATCTACCAGGACTTTACCACCTATAAGTGAAGATAACCTAAAAAACAAAAAGGTAAACAAATATCGATTGTCCTGAAGATAATCTTATGAGTGGTGGTAGTTGATTTAACATATACCAAAACTTTAATAAAATTTTTCAGAAGAGCATTACACCTTTTAAAACTTCATAGCCCTATATTAATTAATTGATTATAATTAATTAATTAATAAAAAGAAAATTTTTTTAATTTATTATTTTTGTTTTAAACATAATTTTATTTAAAAAAAAATTTTTTTTTCAAAACAACAAATTTTGTTTTGAAACTTTCGGTGAAGCTGAACATATATTTCTTCATCAACATTACGCTACTTGACCGGTCTTGCTACCATTGAGACTCGACCAGCTGGGAAACTTAAGGAAGTGTTTCAGGCCAGTAAGACGTCGAGAGCCACACCAATTAAACACATTACAACCTACAGACTCACTCCACTATAAAATTTTATTACAATAGTTTTATAATATTTTTGAGATACAAAATTCATTTTGATATTGATTAATTATATTTTCGAATTCATGTTTAAGATCACATTGTCTAAATGAAGGCGCCCACGCTTTTATTATAAGTGATACTAAATGTAGAACAAATAGTATCAGTTAAACTGTAGATCTTTTTTGTTGAAGCTTGATTTAAACATGGTATAATATCATTCCTTAGGCGCCCACGCTTTTATTATCAGTGATACTTAATGTTACAAAAATTGTTGATTAATAAACATTATTTTCATTTGTTGATAATGTATTTGGTATAAGATACATTATGTTCTCCTTTTTAGTACATTGATCATTTTATTAATTCTAAATAAAAGCGTTTAAAAAAAAAGTTTTTCCTTTTTTTCACACTTTTTAGTTAAAATTTATAGATAAATTACATAATGAAAAGAGAATGATACATAAACAATAAACAATCATATATGAAATAGATAAATAGATAGATAAATTGCTTTTTATTGTGTAAAATATACATCATTAAATGATTTTATTGTAAATGTATTATTTAAATATTTCTTACAATAGGCAAAACGACATAACTCTTCTTTCATTAGAAAATTTCAAAGTGAAACGTTTTGTACAAAGTAAAAATACTTACCGGTATTTGTAATCACGTAGACAGTTTCATCAAACTGATTTTAATTTTTATTGCTCCACTAAGCCTAAACGTATCCTGCCCCCCTTACGAAAATGTTTGCCGGCCGCTGGTACAGATGACACAGTAAGTTTTTATTAACGTAGATACAGCAAGTCAAAAACCAATTGCCATTATTCATTTTTCATTTCACATACATATTTCCAACGGTTGATAATGGAGGTTAAAGTCTTTAGTTATACGCATTGTTTACAATTAAGGACTCGGAATCGAACATCAGACGGGGTAGGTGTACAGTGAATCGGGGTTAAATTATAATCAAGTGATAAAACTATATAGTGAATTGTTAAAATAATAATAATGAATTATATAGTGGAACAACCAAAAATGAATATAAAAGTGTGAATTTAAAAAGGAAAGTATTGTGAATAATCAAATTTTAAAATTGTTTAACGGTTATTTTAATCAAATATATTGCAACTTACCGTCTGCGGCTTTTTGAAACAACGTCTTCACTATAGAGTTGATTATTCACTATTAAGTTTTGAGGATGGGACAAGTGTCCCGAAACATGTCAACTTTATAGTGAAGAGGTTGTTTCAAAAAGCCGCAGACGGTAAGTTACAATATATTTGATTGAACAACACGTGGTTTGGTACTAAAAATTTGGGATTAATTCCTTTTAAACAGGTTATTTTAAACTAACCTGTGACACTATATATACTAGCGAACTATTTTTTCACAAACACTGAACTATCACACAATAACACAGTTGTAATTGTTTTTGTTAGTTGTTAAGTCATTATTTTAGGGTGTTTAATTTTTAGAAGTGTAGTATTAATTAACCTAAAAAAGACCGTATCTGAGATCGAAAACTTTCAATAGTGCCATATACCTAACCAGGGTAATTCATATTAAGAATTATTTATTTATTTTAATTTTAAAAGAGAAAAATTTAAAGTGAAACGTTTCGTAAAAAGTAAAATTACTTTGCACGTGATCGAAAATGGGAACCGGTGAGTTTCCATAGATACTACTTCTTTGTTGTCAATAACGTAGTACACATATAAAACTTTGCTTATGAATGCGACTACATTTAACTTATAATCTGTACATTAGTAAATGTATGTATGTATTTTTTTTTCATAATATTGTATTGTCACGTGATTCAAGTGTGTATGCAAAATGTCAAGTCGCTATCACATCGGGAAGCATGCGAAAATTCGATTTGAAAAATCCACTTTAGACCGATGGGAAAAGCAAGTTAAATAAAAGCGATTAATAAAAGCGTTTAATAAGAGAATCCTGACACATGAGAACAGTTATGACATCGAGCACTTAACACTTGCTCCAACGCCGTACTCTAATCACTGTAAAACAATTTGAAGAACTGTTTCTTTATTGTCGCTGACATTCACATACGTAGTACACCGGCACTACAATGCGCGGGGTCCGCACCCGCCTCCATGCGTCAGGTCAATTAAAACAATCTACTTGCAGAAGTAAATACAATTTGATAATATAAGTATCCTGCAAGGAACTCGACGAGTTACTTATAAAGAAATGATGTATGCATGCGTGAGTGAGTGTGTATGTGTGTGTGAGAGAGAGAGAGAGAGAGAGAGAGAGAGAGAGAGAGAGAGAGAGAGAGAGAGTGTGTGTGTGTGTGTGTGTAATTGCAATTTGCTAGTTGTAACAGAAATTTTATTTTGTATAATACAGTCATCTGAATACATGTTTTAAGAATAAATACGCAATAACTAATTTGTCATAGTCTATCGTCTTGAAGTAGTTATATTTAATTTATGTTAAGTACTTGGGAGTTTACTATCGCCCAACAGCACCAAAATATTAACAGTGTAGCTAAAAGTAAACGGAAGGACGCGTCTTTCTTGCGCATATTTAACACAGATGCTTACATTTTTTTAATTAGTCTTATGCAAAAATAATAACTATCTAGCAGTTGTTTAGTGCAGATCAAGAACATGCTGTAAATTGCTTAATACTATTACAGGTGGCGCGTTAAGATCTTTTTCTACATACGTCTGGATTATCACAGAGAGGTAAGATCTCTATACAATTGTTTTAGAAATTAATAGTACATATTTGGTTAGTAAACTTACTAGTGGTACTCGTGCTTACTAACTTAAAGGTCCCGGGGGGGTACCATAAAATGAACGTACGTTTTTTATGGTAAACTCAGGCTGATTTCCTGAATACCTAAAATAGTTAAGAGTCATCAATCATCAACCGTGACTCTACAGTCCTTGGTGGGTCTTGGCCTGATTCAAGAGTCGATTCCATTCCTTCCAATTGCATGCGCCCTGGCTTTCCAGTTTCTTATGTTCAGCTTTCCGAGGTCCTCCTATATCTGGTCTTTGAATCTACTTTGGGGTCTTCCCCTTTTTCTTCTACCCATTGGTTTCTGATAGAAACTTCTTTTCGTAGGCTGTCTTTCCTCCATTCTCTCTATGTGTCCAACCCACCTTAGCCTGTGTATTTTATTATAGCGCCTGCGCCACATTCCATTTTCTTGTACCCCTCTAAATATTGTTCTTAGAATCCGTATCTCACAGCAAACTAGAAGTCTCTCGCTATTTTTTGTCACTGCCCAGGTTTCTGAAGCATATGTCACCACTGGGCTGATAAGTGTTTTGTAGATTTTGCATTTCGTGCTTCTTGAGATGAAGCTAGATGTCAGGTGCTTTTTTAATCCATAAAATGTTTTATTTGCGAGATCTTCTTATTTCAGTGTTGATGTCATTAGTGTTGTTTATCTGGGAGATAAACAAACTCTCTTAAAAGATATATGAATTCTTTTACTGCCTTTATATTTTTTGTGGCTATTTCAAGGTTTTTTGAAGGGTTGTGTTTAATGGTAGTTTGTTGGCAGCATACATATATTTTGTTTTTTCCTAGTTTACCTGCAGTCCAATTTTACTTGAGGCTTTCTCTAATGCTGGAAATGCACTAATGAAATCCCGTTTTGTCCTGGCAATTCGACCAATGTCGTCTGCTATCGTCTGGTATGCTAACAGCTGTATACCTCCTTCAATAATACCTACAGCGAATGCCTAATGTAAAAGTAGGCAGCTGAAGTATAATGATCACCACACTGCGTTCCTAGTGTGCTGTGTGCCTCTACGTGGCACCATATCTATAAAAATAAAGTATAAGAGGTGTTTACCATAAATACAATACAAAGTTACATTCATTCTGACAGGCACATTATAATTTAATCATTACATATTGGATAAGAGAGTCGCAATCATTGATCAAATTTCATGTCACAATTTTGATCTAAGGCTTTCATCGCAGCTGTCAAGATTAATTACACGAGCGTTAACCGGGCCGTTAGGCCGTGGTCTAATGGTGTTAAAAACAGACGTTTCGGCATCACCATCAAAGGCCCTCTTCAGAGAAAAACTCATTGCCAGATTTATTTTAGTTTTTTGCCCCAGTACGGGGGTTATTTGACGAAAAACTGACACAATTTTTCACTGAAGACACTGTCTTCTCGTAGATAGTGAACTAACTCACCAAAAACTGACACAATCTTTCACTGAAGACACTGTCTTCTCGTAGATAGTGAACTAACTCACTAAGCCGGCCGCTGTTGCTTATGCAGGTTCCGCAGATGTTTCAGAACAATTTTCCATTCTTTGGCGGCGTGCCAGCATAATTTGCGTAGTTACAAGTACTGTACTCGAACAGTCTAGACGGTACTTCACTGCAAGGACTTGACACATACACTGCGCGCTACTCGGCTTGCCCAGAAACGTTCACGTAACTGCACCTGCCGAGAGCGTTACATGATTTCGTAGCAATATTTATGGATCACATGATTAAGCAGTTTAGTTAATTTGTATATTCTATGTACAGAAATGTAACTCATTTCTCTTATTCTAGATGAATACATACTTGATAAACTAACAACGAATAAAGCTTCAAAGAATAGATACGGGGGATAAGTGGTATGAAGCAAGCAGACCAAAGTTTATGTGATTAAGTTATCACGTAAACAATGTGTTGAACTACACGTTGGTCTTGTACTCGTTTGCGCTGTGACACGGCTAAACGTGACACAGCAAACAATTTAGAATAAACGGTAAAACGGTGATTTAAATGTTTCACAATACGAGAAAAATTGCAAATTAAATTGTTAATGGCAAAGTTTAATTAAGTTTCAGTTTAATCAAGTGGGACACTCAGTTTGCTTGCATGAAATCCAGAATGTGTTTTAATCGTCCATATTTACAAACTAAACTTTATTTTATTTTAAAATACTTCTCCTAAAATTTTATTTTTCACCGGTTTCCGTATCTGAGTACTTTAATAGGATTTTGACAAGCGAATATGTAATTCAAAACAAGGTTAATATTTTTTGCAGACTGACAACACATTGAATCAGTATTTTCTATCCTTGTCGACAGAAATTCATTATGTTGTCAAAAATTGAAACTGACGCATGCATCGCGTACTTCATTGAGCTTTCAAACCCCAATATATTGTTACAAATAACTACCGCAATAAATTAACATTTATATATTTTAATGTCTAGAACAATTCATATTATAAAATGTGAACATATATTTTGTAATTTTTAGTTGTAATTGTAGTTTGACAAATTTCTGTTTTCGACATTTCACTTCAGTAATTCAAGTACGAAATTTAATTTAAAATTTTTCTAAAAATTTAAGGCAGACTAAATTGAGACAAGAATTTTTTATTAATATTAAGAGTTCTTATTGTAAAATGTTTTCTGTTAGGTGGTAATTAAAACTATAGATCTATTAAAGTGTAAAAATGTTAAACGCCCAGTTCCTCGTCTCCAAAGGAGTTTCAGTTTTTTATTATATTTTTGGATTTTTTCTTCGTATCTCAAAATTGTACTTTGCAATATCGCTGCAAGGCTCGCGTGTCACACGATCTTAAAATAGTGGAATAAATTATTAAGTGGAACACAGGAGAAATCAACACTACAACTTTTGTTAAAAAATAAAAAAAAAACAGATTAATATCTTTCTGTCACACAAGTCTTAACTTGTTTTTTCTTTTGTATGAACCGACTCGACCGATCCCCTCCCAAGGCCAAATTGTAGATACGCTACTGAACAGGGAGAGTGTTAACCAGTTTGAGACTGTAGACTCTCTGTCCATTAATTCAAGCAGCGCCTAATCACGGGACGTTTTCATACCTTTAACCTTAGTAATAACACCATGAAAAACAATATGTAACAATAGTAAAAGCTTGTTAACTGATGCAAAGCTATCAAATCATATCTCAGAAAGAGAAGGGTGAGGGCGAATCTCCAGCACCCCAAAACAGGGGCCTTTCGGCTAAGGTATGGTAATCCTGACAGAAGAGACTCTGGTCCTCCTGGTCGAAGTTACTTGGCTGTGGAACAGGCAAGTAACCTGTTCATGTAAAACTTTACAATACTTGTAGTACCCAAACCAGCCTCGGAGTAAGGACTGAAAATTGTAACAGTAGGACCCTGGCAGAGCCAAACCCATGGCTTCTAAAGGTAAATATCCAGTGAGAACTAAGACAGTTATAAACAACAGCACTTTAGAAAACGTGAGCCGTTACAAATATCTCGGCTGTGCAGTGAGCTATGAATCTGAATATCATATATGAGAGAAGACAAATAAATTTACGAATATTTGTGGTACGATTCATAGAAATCTTAAAAGTAAAACAAAACACAGCACAAGGATTAAACTTTATAAAACAATTGCAATGCCCACATTCATTTTGGCGAGTGAGGCGTGGGTCATGACAAAAAAGGAAAGCGGCAAGATAAATAATGGATCCCATGTGTACCACCGAAGCAGCGTAGGAGTCAGGCAAGGTAGGCTGTCTTATGCGAGCCGTACGGCATACAAGGAAGGCAGTGTGGCCAGCACTACGCTTCAGCCGCGGCAAGGTTCAGAGTGCTAAAATGCAGTTTCTTCAAAACACTTTAAATTATACATTGCAAAAAAGAATAAGGAATGAAGATATCAGACCAGAACTCGAAGTAAAGGACATAAACGATATTATTTCAATTTACGGAAGACAGTGGTGGGACCATCTGCAAAGGATGACAGATCCGCAGGAGGCACTGAACTATAAAGCCATTGGTACAAGAGACATGGTTGGTCCGAGGATGAGATGGGTGTCGGAACAGGTTTGTATAACCTAATCCTTGAAGAAGAAGTAACAAGAAGAAGTAAAAGTTTGAATATTTGTTTCTTTAGAACATAGAAAATTTGTTTGAGTGGTAACTTATTACTAGTTCTATCAGAATTCTAAATCTTAAAAAAAAAAAATAACTATGAGGTTATGCCTCACGTACAGCTTAACAAATAGTGCTGAGACAGCTGGTGAGCACTGCGTTCCGGATCTATCAAAATGTACCAGGCCCTTGCACAGTCCGGCGACCCTTCGTTTAACGCCAAAAGTCTGACGTTTAAAATGTTTTTACACAAGAGGTGACCTCGGCTGGGCGGATGCAGTTTAGCTAGTTGAGGTCTTAAAACTGTTACAGTGGATGGCACGCGAGCGGTAATGTATCTCAGATGGTCCTTATGTTTATTTACTGACAGTTTTTGTGTATTATTTAATTATGTACTTATTAGCAATGGGAATATCCTGCATTCAGTATGCCGAAAACACCTTTGTTTCGTATGTCTATTTCGAAATGTGCATGAACAAAAATGGTCAGAATGGAAAACAGAGTGGAAAAAGTAAGAAAGGGGACAAGATGTCAAGACTGAATAACGTTAACGTCGAAGATGACAAATAAAAAAATAGGAAGATAGGCAATGTCGGACACTGCCGCAGTTATTTTCGTGAAATACGTCAATCGGGTATAGTATATTGAAATAAAATAAAATTTTTGTTTTGAATCGTTTAATTCATTTGCAACTTACATTTATTGAATAGAGGGTAGTGGTATGAGCAGTAGGATACATATGGCTTTGAAATTATTTGAATACCTCTTGCAAATGTCAAATCTATACAAGTTTTCCCTTGAGTGGTTGGTTTGTCCAAATCATTCACTAGTTCAAGTTTAAAGAATTTCTGAAGGTATGCACGTAAGAGTTCTAAATTTTCGTCACTAGTGTTGAAATCGCCCATCAATACGAGCGGTATGTCACTATTATATTCTAGTTCGACTGTCTGCGCATTCACTGTATTGTATCAATTGCCTTATGATGAGCAGCTTGATGTCATTATAAGAGAGTCCAGGGTGTATATAGATGCTTGCGAAAATTATTTGATGATTGCTGGGTATAGTTATCTTTGTTGTGACAATTTCTCCAATATGCGACCTTACACGCAACACTGCCTCGAAATGTGGCAAGAGTTTGATTTCAACTGGGATACACGACCATTCTAAGTTGACACTGGAGATGTACACTGCTACGCCACCACCTCGCCCCTCGTTTCTTTCACAACATTTGGATACAATGCGAGAGAAGTCTGCCATGTCGGTAGAGTCTGGGTCTCGTAAGCAAGTCTCAGTGAGAACGATAATGTCCGCCTTCGGTATTAACTCGTCTGTCTGTAGGTCCCCCACATGCGCTTGCAGACTCTGTACGTTTAGATTGACTATGATGAATGTCGACATAGGGCGTGGAGACTCTTCCGGGAGGCTGTGCTGCCATTCGCAAAATTCTTTGATCGCTTGTGTTACAGTATGGAACCGATGACTCCCGAGGCGCTCGTATTCGTCTCCTACTGTATTTCTTTGACTGACAGCGACCCCGACCCAGAGGCGTGGTAAAATCTGTAATCATTCTTCTCATTTGTCAGATAAAGGCCCTCGAGACTCGTGACTCGACTCATGGCCACGTATACAAGTTGTTATTACTGGTTCTTATTGTAATCGTGTACAATCGAATCGAATGTACCACCTTGAGACTTGTGAATGGTCAGCGCACAGGCCGGAGTAAGTGAAGTGGAAATTGGATGCGCCTACATTTGATCGTTCCGCCTAGACTTATATTGCTCGTCCGTAATGCTATGGGTATCCATGCTCCGTCTAATACTCCTGGCTTGCTCATTATCAAGGGCTTGCTTTTAATTTTTAAACGCCGCCCGATGTTACCTGGAAATTCCATCCACACCCGTAGCGAGGGAGATGCTGTGGTAGGTACAGTAGTTGAAGTGGATGGTTGATCGGTTGTGCTGTTGTCGAATATCTCAATGTGCCTCAGTGTTGCGATTGCCCCATTGACGATTCCATCTTCGACATCGACATTTACAGTAATAATATACGGATTTCCTGTAGCCAAGTCAATCTTGTAAGGCAGGCTGCAGCTCTTGAATCCCGTGACCAAGTCATCTGCAATTTTCTGCATACACTCACTTTGTGGGATTGCCTGGGAGTTGAACATTTCGACTTGATGGTTGCGATGAAAGAGGCGCACGACCCCTTGCAGATGTTCACTACACCACTCGACTGTTCTGAATCTTCCCTCTATGATTTTCCTCTGTTCGACACTCAGAGCCCGGCCGTCACCTATCGCATTCAATATCTCTGAGAACGCTACGTTTGCCTGTCGCATGACCCGTACGAGTTGGAAGTAATCGAGCGACTGCCACAATCCGTTACCACTGATGTTTGACGCGTTGCGCACAAACTTGTATACGGGTGACGCGTTCACTGGAGGGAGTTGTCTGAAATCACCGCAGAATATCATATCCATACCTCCAAAGTTCTCCCCGTACCTGCCGGTTATCTGTTGTAGTCGTGCGTCCACAGAGTGAAATATATGACTCCCAATCATGCTGACCTCATCCACAATCACACACTTTACATTGGCAAACGCATGTCTGTAGTGTTGCAGCGTCTCGTAACTCATACCGTGTATAGTCAGCCGGAATGCCCAGTGCACAGTTACTCCACCCAGAGCCACTGCGGCTTTGCCAGTCGAGGCGCATGTCACGTAAGAATTGTTCACAGCGTTGTGTGCCCGAGAGAATCTGTTATACGTTTCCATCGCGAGCTTGAGAGTAAATGTCTTGCCACACCCCGCTGGCCTTGTAAAGAATATCTGTATTGGCGGCTCACTCGACTCGCGCGCGTGAATTCTATATATTATTTGTCAAATTAATTCACGCTGCTAAAAATTTGTTTTGCGCATCAACTCACAGTAGTCCTGCTTCGCCATTACATTCGATCGGCGCCCTACAGCAGTCACATTAGATGCTCGCTGTGCAATATAAAAGTCATCGTCGTTGGGCGCGACAGCATCAGCCTCGCGCCTCTCAAGCGCTGGCCCCGCTGCACCATTAGAATCTCGCTCGTCTCGCCTCTGCTCCTCCTCAAGTGTACACAGCGCCTGTATTTCCTCCATCAACGCGTCAATGTCAATGTTGTTCTGAAATTCCTTCCGACAGTTCATAATTCCTCGCTTCGCGTGTCGTAAATCTGAAGAAACTTGTCGCGATCCAAAATGTCTCGTACCTCGTTTCGAAATGGAAGATATAGCGTCACCATCTCCCTCTTAAAGTTGTTGAGATCGCCTATGTCGTAGTTTCGAAATCGTATGACCCTACAAACGTCGCGTCTTCTATATTCGGCTACAATACCGTCGCAGGTGTCCTCCTTTCCATCTTCTTCGCCATCTTCGATATCCTTGTTACCGCCTCGTCTCTTCAAGTTACTCGGCGCATACCACGTGGCAAATTGGGCCAAGTTGATTCCCTCGAGATTTCCAGGCCTCTCCTCGTAGCGTTGAATGACACTCTTGGTCCAAATGTCCACGCTGTCTGCCACGATGACCTGTCTATCCATAACGGACTTGCGCTTCCTCCACTTGTAGCGCTCTATCGGCCAAACTGTAGGTATCATAGCCACGTACCTTGAGGTTTGACACATCGGCTGCCTCAGCAGATACCACGCCGCCTCTTGTGCGCTCATCTCTACGCTGTTCAGTACACGCAACCCGACTTTCGTGAGCAATTGTTGTCCGTCACACTCTGGGAATTCCTCGTGGAGTTTGATGAGCTCGCGGTGCAGCTGACTCATGCGCCTGTTTTATTTATTGACATACCCTACAACATAGGAGGCACAAGAATACTCATCCAGAATCAATTGAAGATCACTGTTGGAATTTAAAACGGAGGCCACCCATGGGTTGAATGTATTGATGTAGATCTGATGTAAGTCTCGCTTAAAGTACACAGTCGGCCTCTTAATCGTAGAGCGCACCATGTCCAGATATAGCGGATAGTCGAGCTTGTTGTCGATAGGAAACCAGCGGATAGTCGCTTGTCGCTGTAAACCCTAGTCTCCAGTCGTTATCGCACCTTGGTGGCCTTGCGCTGAAGGACCGCTCGCCTTGCGTCATCCGCACTCAGGGATAACAACACTCGAGACTCTGCCATTGGCCAGTAAGGGATGTTGAATCTACAAGTCTTCTCACCTCGCTTGGTACAAGTGAACGTGTGCTTATGCGTCTGATTACCGATCTAACTGTCATCTGGCAGTGTCGCCTTGTCGACTGAGCACATTGTATCGAGCATCCAAATCGTCTCCGGCATATCCTCGCTGACTCTCGCTCTCGCGGATCTCCGTTAAGCCAGAGGAGGAAATGCGCATGTGAGCTGCCTCTGTGTTGAAATTCTATGCGCAAGAAGTAGTCGACAACACGATAGTGCCCAAGCGGATTCCTCGTGGCCACCTTGGACTGCAACAGACACATGACAGTATCTACTAGCTTCTTAAAGTAGATACAGCAGATGACTGGATCCTCGTTGACCAAATGCGCATGCTGATACGTGTGCAGTCGTTCCATTATGTCGCCCTCGCCGAGCGGACCAAGCGACGCGTACTCCTGCGACCACTTGTTCAATATGGAGAGCAAATGTGGCCAGCGCGTCTCGTTTGCACTCATCGTGAGAAAGGCAGTGGGCTTACCGAGCTGTCGAATCATGGCGAACAAGTCCTTCTTCCTATTGGACCAATACTGCACTGAGTTTGGAATACTCTTCAGAAATGCCAAGTTTGTATCGATCATTAAATCTACAGACTCTTTATCCTCAATCATCTCACGAGTCACCCTCTCTGTCTGTCTGACGCACCTGAAAGCATTGAAGATGCCGTCCCTCACTCGTATCCGCCATATTTTTATCGCCATGTAGAGAATGTGACTGGGAGTGACGCCACGGCGATCGCTTCGCCGTATCTCAGAGGTACACATCATAAACAGAGTGACTGTGATACTCGGCTTGAATTGTCTCGCGACACCAATATATGGCCGGAAACGAGAGCTCCTCGGCGTGTAGATCGTAAATTATATTCAGCGGGTGTGAATGTTGACCGGGAGCAATATTGAGCCAGTGGTCCTCATTCCACAGCATAGTGTGTTGTCTCGCCTGTGCAATCTCTGAGGGTGGCACTCCATCCACATTCATAAATTCCATGTTGTCAGCATCACTCGCCTCTTCACGTCTACTGTCATCACCCGCGGACACATTCGCAGTGACGTTGCTGAGATCAACTTCGATTTTGTAGTATCGCTAGAGCGGCTGCGCCGTCAAGTACCCTAGCCAGCGCTTGAGCACTGCCTTCTTTACATAGCCACTGAGGTAGCTATGCACGATATTCTTCTTCAAATTCACATTTATGGCGTAATCGTCGTCGAGAGCGCGGTAACTTTGATACCGTGGTATCGACACTCACTGGGATATTGATCACTTGGCCGACGGTACCGTAACTCGATCCTCGCAGCCTGCGTATTTGCATGTAATCAAGCGTCGCGGTGAAATCAAGCGTTCAGTCAAGGGATCGAGTTTCGGCAGAGGTGGGTCTGGGCTCGGCGGATATACGAAACCGTTACTCCGACTCAACGCTGGATCCGCCTCTTAGAACACTGCGCCTTACAGTTGTTACAGAGCTTGAAACCACTCACGTCCTCCGTAGGGAACTCTTCTCGCAGTACGCCAGTGATACTCCTATTGGTAGGCTTCAAATCAGTTTGGAACTACAGGCGGTCGCAAATGTCACATTTATGTCCAAAAACGTTGCCTAAGAATGTCTTTTTAAAATAGTTGTCGGCCCCGGTACAATTCCAATTTTGGGCCCCCGTCGCCATATTGGGTACGCCAAGTAGGTCCGATGGGTCTGGGTCGACCTCAATTACACTCTCCATCTCATCAGCAACGAAATCCACATCCATACTTGACCCAGGCTCGTCAGATGCCACCTGAGTTGTCCGAGCGCGCTTACGTTGCCTATATTCGCGGCAGTACTGCGCGTTGGTTTTGAGTCCGGGCCCGGCGTTTTCGGTGTCATTCTCTTTGGAATGTTGTGCTCTACGCATTCGTGCCCAATATTTGTAATTCTAGTTGTACTTTGCCCTCATATACCGCGCACTTTAAGAAAATCGGGAAATTTTCAAACGTTTTCAAATTCACAGTCTTGTATCTTTTTGAGTTTTTGAGATACACACTTGGAGCACAGGTTGAGTTGTAACATATTGCGACAACACAAATTACTAAACTATTGGCGCATAGGATATGATAGTATGTGTAATTCAAATTACAAGTCTATATTGGAGGGTTTAAGATTATTTATTGTACAAACACAAGTTATAGTTTATATGGTATATTTGAAATGTACAGAATGTAATGTTTGATATAGAGTCTTTCTTTTAAAGTGTTAAATAATGTTCATACGCAAGACGTGATACGTTACATAAGAAGACTCCCACGATGATGTTGTTGAAGAGAAGGGCCGGTCTTTGCGGTATAGATGGATCGTCAGGTGTGGCATACAAATGACAGACGTTTCACCAGAAACGTTTACAGCTGGGCTGGCGTCCTGTAACAGCTTGGCTGATGTCCTGTAACAGCTGGGCTGGTCCTATAACAGCTGGGCTGATGTCCTATAACAGCTGGGCTGATGTCCTGTAACAGCTGGGCTGATGTCCTGTAACAGCTGGGCTGATGTCCTGCAATTCCCACGATGAATCCGAAACTTCGCACACACAACGGTACTACGGATTTTATTACTCGCAAAACTTATATAGAGTTTAAGACCAAGTAATATCTCAGGTGACAGTGAGTTTAATCAATAACGGTATATTGAGCTTATACCTCTCCGGCTTCTTCAAGTGTTCTCGCGAATAACAAGGTCTACCGCGATCAGCAGACCACCCTATGAGGAAATCTTGCACTAGCACGGAAACGTCTTGATGGAACTATTGCGTAACAATTAATACTACTGTCACTGCGGAAAATCTTGCACAGTGATACAGTTACACTCACTTCTTACACACGTAATACTACAATATTAATATCGTGTGTAAAGATATAAATCAATTGTTATGCGTCACACGCGTTACTATCCCGAAAAGTCTTAGCAGATCCTTGCAAGCGGTAGAATCTTGTACAAGGAATTGTATGTACCGTTCGTGGTAGCAGCAGTGAAGAACTGCTTGCAATTTTTCGCACAATGCGTTAAAACACTGGTGTGTGCAAATGTACCACACACACAGTTCTGAGTCTTCCCGTTTCACTAGCGACGAATAGTTTTTACAACACCTTGCAAGCGGTAGAATTCTTGTACAAGGAGTGCACGACCCGTTCGCGGTAGATGGCGTAGAAGAACTGCCTGTGTAACGACAGACTTAAGAAAATTTCCAACCACCAGTCCGCATTCTATTGGTGGATGGAAGTCACATGGTTAGTAAAAGTGACAATGCACTTTTCATGCATCAGAGTGCATTTACCTTGTAACAGCATGCATAGCGGTAATCAGACTACTCGTATCTCATGCATGCTGCCTACATATTAATAATATACATGAACGTAAACAATAGTCCGACAGGTATAGGGATTGTAGTGATACACACGTCTCAGTTCAGTTAATGGCCACACAACGATAATACTTCACGCGCCACCCGGGAAACGTTTACCCTCGCGCACGCGCGCACATTTCCACTAACACAGTACATGGATCACCATAAATAATAATGCACAGTTTTTTTAAACTAAACCCTTAACCTTACTAAATACAATTGATAACAACCAAACTTAACCATCTACCAAAATATAATATGAATGTCCGTTGTCTGTGTAATATATGACTTGCCCCGCCTATCATGATCCTGTGATTCGTTGCAATATATACACTCCTCTTCAAAACAACACTTGGTTCACTTGGATCGGATAATTAGTCTCTGAGATATGATCCCGCTTATGGACACGTGTCGAATCCGGAAAGTCTAAAATCGTGGGTTCATTTTGCGCGTGCGCAGTTCGCGACGTCCGGCCGCCACGTATGTCGGAATGATACTGGCACAAACCTTCTTCCTTCCTATTTAAAACGAGACTAAGGTGGTGGCGTTATGTCTATTTTTAGCCGAGTTATTTTAGTTTGAAATTACTTCGACAGAAACTGTCGCTCATTTGGGTGCGATTGCCTCCCCACACCCGGGATCGATTTTAAAGACGTTTTGACGTCAAAAACCACAGGATTGACACGATCAATTAAAATAGCCCAAATGAAGCCTGATACAGCTTGAATTCTATAACCATTTAATATTTATATTTCTCTTCTAGGTTAGCAGTCCTTAGACTGGTTGGCAGCAGCTCGTCATTCTTCGTGCTTCTCTGCTTTTCCTTTCAACTCACAATATGATGTGAAGGTCATATCGACCATAAGCTGTTCCCTCTCTTACTCCTTCCTCTTGATACTTTCCACATCGAACTATGCCTGTCTCGTGCTTGAAAAGATTCTGGCTTTCTATTCTTTGAAGGATGATTCGGGTAATTAATTTCGATGCATGAGACACTAGGCTTAAAGTTCTGTAGTCCTTGCATGATCAAGTATTCAATCTTTTAGGTATTGGCACTATGATACACTTATAAACGTCTTCTAGCAATTCTCCTGTCTCATAGATTGTGCAGACCAATTCATACAGTTCTGTTTTTAGTTTCTCTCCTCCCGTCATAAGCAACTCTGCTGGAATATCGTCAATATCAGGTGCCTTATTTCATTTTAATCTCATCTAATCCTTTCTCAAACTCTTCCATCATGATATGTTCCCCACGCTCTTCATGTCCTGTTTCTCCCTCTTCTTTTATTCCATATCTTTGATGGTCATTCTCTGAATATAGTGTAACAAGACATATGATCCCAATATTTTAAGTAACAAAATATTAACACATGTCATAATAATTGAGTTAACAAGACACATCAAGTATTTACTCTGGAAATGCCAAGAATGAAACTACGTAAGCAACTCATCAAGAAGAATCAAATAAGAATTAAAATAAAGGTACACTTCATAGTGCCATACAGAGGTCATATTAAAGACTAAAGTACCATGGAATAACAATGTATTCCAACAAACAAAGACAACCAGTAGTTGTAACAACTCAGTGTTTACAATTGGGGCAATACAGAAGTTACCCAGATACCTTTTATTATAAATAATTTGTTAATATAATTAATAGACTCTTAGGCTAAACCAATGTTAGGATAAGAACTATATTTTGTCAATAATTATAAGTAACCAATAAGTGAGAAGTGTTGAAGGACTTGGAAGGCATGATCTCAAAGAGATATGATTGCCATTAAATAGTTATAATTCATGAATAAATCAAATTAATAGTGAATAGTGTAAAGTGATAATCTCAAACATTAACTCCCTTAATAATGAACGGAAGCACATCATGAGTGGACTCTAAATGAAGAGCCAAATGTTAGCAATACAGTGATAAGCTTAGATTTAAAATCTATGCAGTAATAAGAGAATTACATCAATTATAAAGTATTTGTGTCAATTCGAGCAAATGTGTATACTCTCAAACCCAGCTACCCCACGCTAATAACAACAATTAAAATATTTCGCGAAGGGGGTATGTGCGTTAAATTAAAGATCGTCAACCAATCAAATCAGAGAAATTAGTCAATTTTACAACGATCGCAGAACGGAACGGCAGCTTCATGTGCCATTTCGAGACACTTTTTAATCAACCTTTGAAGAGTGCAGACGGCGGCTCGACACCGGAAGAAATCAGCTGTTTACCTAATTTGTGCGCGTCAGCGATGTCAACAAAGCAACATAACCTAAATTTGTGCAAACATAACTACACTATTATTGAAGATGTTTGAAGTGTAACAGTGCGTTAATAAGGATGGCTAAGTGTATAATCCCTAGCAATTCCGGGAGTTAAAAGGGAGTACAGTGATTTTCTCAAATTAGTTAAGAATTGAAAAAAATGACGATATAATCGAACAACATTCTAGTAATGTGTATAAAATAAAGTATGTAGGTCATTGCACCTTATTAATATCATTCAGTCAACAATAATAATGATAATTCCCAATTTAATTTAAATATTTCAGAAATAAGAATTTTGCAAACATTAATTGTTTATTATGTACGAATAGTGAGTGTGCCATAACCACACACACCTGATTGAAGTGTTGTTCAGTAAACCTAGATTAAACTAACAAGCATTAATAAGAGATTGAGAATTGTCGACTGTCTGAAGCGATTAACGAAAAATGCAAATGTTATTTCTGTTTTGAATATTCCTGAATCTAGGAAGAGTCTACTACTACTATTTTGAATATTTCTGTTTATTATGAATAAGAGCTAGTGTTATTAAGCTATATAAATACTTGCAACTAAACATTACCTTTTTCGGAGTCAAGTATGACGATTCAGATGTTTCATTAAACAACACTGTTTCGAATTATTATTTTATTGTTCACATTTTAGATATTTTATCAAGAGTTATTTTAACGTTAACAAACGTTCATTAAATCATTTATTGTCGGTTGACTAATAAACTAGTTAACCTAAACTGCCCAAAGCAGGCATGGTTATGATTTTATATGTTATGTATTAAGAGATGATTGAGTTGTAATCATCCTTCAACTACCTGATATCGGTAGATTAAGATTTCTAGTAAATTATTTGGTATTCTGCAGGCTAAAGAACCCACACTTGAATTAATTATTTTAACCAAAAAGCATGTTAACAACAGTCTGACGTTGTAGATCAGTCATACCACCCTGAGATAATTTTATAAAACAAATAACCAATGTTGATTAATTTTGAACTAAAATGGTTAATGATATTTTAGATCATTAAAGAAGTGTTAAACAAAATAAATTTAAACTACGTAAAGGATTTAACACACCGGTAACGAGTTTCGTTACAATAGGCATTGTAAGTAATCTTTCCTACGTCTGGTTACTTTGTCCTGATAATATACCATCTCTCCATCTCTGTCTTCAAAGCTCATTGTCTTGGTTTTCCTTCCTCTAAAGAATGTTTTTATCATCCCATATGCTTTGTTTTTTGTCCTGTTTTCATGTGCTTATCTATGTCTACACAATTTTCTTCCAAATATTTCCCTTTATGAAGTTTTCTTTTTCTGTTGATATATTTCTCAGGCTCTTATATTTTGCTTTCCTTCTTTATCAGACAAGCTCTTATACCTTCGCCTTTCTTTTAACATTTCAGCTACATCCTTGCTTATCCACTCCTTCCTGCTTTCTATCTTTGCCTTTCCCAGAACCGTCTCTGCTGTCTTTAGGATACTCTCCTTCATTCCACTCCACTTTGTTTTTACATTCATGACTTCTTCAGTTCTAATATTCTCTATAGCCCTGTCCGTTGCTGTTGCACATTCGTTTCTAGTTTTCCGCTTTGTAACAAGGTCATTACGTTCCACATTCCATTCTTCTTTTCAGCATTGTGTTTAACTGGACTAAATTCTCGAGTAGTCCTCGCCCGGAGATATATTTATATTAAAACTTTAATAAACGTAAATTTTTAATGTACGTTATTATATATTTTTAATGTAATGAGAGGTAATTGACTTATACTTGAATTGATTGTTATAGAATTGATTATAATTGATTGTTATAAACTTTTATTCCCCGGTCAATTTGCTTTTCATTTTATCAATAAAATTCATTAACAATATTATTAACAGATGACAAATAACAATACAGATCCAAATAACAATAGTATTGCGGTCAAAATGAACAACGTGTATTAATTGAATAGCAATTCCATTACAGTGTAGTTTGTCACTTGTTGAGCACATCGGATTGGAGTAAAACGAACAACGTGTATTAATTGAATAGCAATTCCATTACAGTGTAGTTTGTGACTTGTTGAGCACATCGGATTGCAGAAAAACGAACAACGTGTATCAATTGAATACCAATTCCATTACAGTGTAGTTTGTGACTTGTTGAGCACATCGGATTGCAGAAAAACGAACAACGTGTATCAATTGAATAGCAATTCCATTACAGTGTAGTTTGTCACTTGTTGAGCACATCGGATTGCAGTAAAACGAACAACGTGTATTAATTGAATAGCAATTCCATTACAGTGTAGTTTGTCCCTTGTTGAGCACATCGGATTGCAGTAAAACGAACAACGTGTATTAATTGAATAGCAATTCCATTACAGTGTAGTTTGTCACTTGTTGAGCACATCGGATTGCAGTAAAACGAACAACGTGTATTAATTGAATAGCAATTCCATTACAGTGTAGTTTGTCCCTTGTTGAGCACATCGGATTGCAGTAAAACGAACAACGTGTATTAATTGAATAGCAATTCCATTACAGTGTAGTTTGTCCCTTGTTGAGCACATCGGATTGCAGTAAAACGAACAACGTGTATTAATTGAATAGCAATTCCATTACAGTGTAGTTTGTCACTTGTTGAGCACATCGGATTGCGGTCAAACGTAACTACACCGAAATAGGCCGACTGGGAATGTTAACGGGCAGCAGACTCTCGGCGGTTTAGTAAAGATCATAAATAATGTCTAACTCTATGCTAACCGCATAACTACATTAACCAGGCTGTATCACTGGCTTTGACAGAAATTAGTTCCAGCCCAGTTTACCTAACACCAATTATCAAACACCAGACTTTTAGCAGATTCCAATATGACTTGACAGAGAAATGATTTTCTTAATTTCCGACCATATATTGATGCGCACTTTCTATTATTTCCGACACTTTCCGATGCGCAATATATTATTTCCGACACTTTCTAATTGATGCGCACTTGACTTACCAGTCACGGTTATGACTTGTTGATAAAAACATGTACACTTGGTCTTCAAATGGCTATTAGACCATAGAGTTCTATACGACCATACATTTTGTAAACGACTTTATAGCAAAATATGTGGCATACATAGCATATATAGTTATGTAGCATAGCATACTATGTAGCGAACAGCATGGATCGCAAATAGTTAAGAAGTAATTTTGGTGTCGTTATTGTGTATCATATTTAAAAAATGTTACCGTAGTGTTTATTTGTTATAATTGGGGTCCAGTAACTTTTTTAACTTAGCGAGTTAGTTATTTTTCTTGCTGTGCGTTGTGCGAAATACACACTTTTAGTTATAAACGGCAATTATTGTTTAAGAAATTTTTATACAATTGATAAAATTTATGACTTTGCCTTTAGTGATCGCTATCCACGTTCTACTCTTGTAGGGAATAATGTACGTCTTTAGTAACAAGAGAACATTTTTGTAATACGAGTATAGTTTTTATAGAAGCAATAATAAAATTGTGACTGTTGATTTCTCTGATATTAAATAATTATTTTTACTACACTAAAAATTGTCGTCCACGGTGCTATCCTCATAACAATTGCAAGATGATTTCTACTTGTTACCTATATAGTAAGGTAAGTACCTATATTTCGTTTTTCATTGTGTTTGGTGATTTGGTGCCTGTTTTCCGTATATATCTTAGTATCCATGGAAATGCATGTTAAACACCACTGTGTCCTATGTACGTAGCGTTTATACATTGATGGTTTCCAGTCTCCTCACAAGGCCTTCTTCTTCTTCTTCTAGGTTAGCAGCCAATAGGCTGGTTGGCAGCAGCTCGCCATTCCTCATGCTTCTCTGCTTTTCTTTCCAACCCACAATATGATGTGCAGTTCATATCGACCATAAGCTGTTTCATGTAGTCTAAACGGGGTCGACCTCTGTGATTCTTCCCTTCAATTTTTTCTTCCATTATTCGCTTAACTGTTTTATATTCATACCCGTGTCTACTAACAGCCTGCCAACAAAAGAGAATAAATGTGAGAATAAACCAACAAACACAAACCTGGGTATAACTTGATGTGCTCTTATACCAATACAAAACACAACCTCGTTTATTATCACATGGAAACTTGATTTTGTATTTGTTCCATTGTGTAAAACTTTAAGCACATACATAATTTAATTTTACTAAAATCGTTACTGCTTCTCGTTCAACAACTTGCGACAACCAAGTAGTTTATTTCATAATTTTATTCAGAATTTTCCTTTGTTGTTGTGTATTCATGTAAGAGTGGAAAGTCATGAAACTCAATGTTAATCTTAAATTAATTATTCCAAGAAGTTGTGTCTTACTCGATTCTACATTCGTTCAACTGAATTCTCTCGCTCATACAAACGGAATACATGCAAATAACATTAAGTTTATCAACGTTTTTGCTTGTTGCATTTAATTGGTTGAAATGATAATGGAGTTTTCAACTTGGGTAGAATTCTGTCAAGGCGATGTTCTTAGTCCACTACTTTTCATACTACTAATATGATGGTGTAATAAAAAGCTACAAGGCCAGAATTAGAGGATACCATGTTGGGAACTGGAGGCTTCAGCCGATTTGAGCTGGGGCTGTTTCGTTTGTAGATGATGTTGCCTTACTCTCCGGTACAGAACAGGGACTCCAAAGGAACCTTCATGATTGGATGGAGGAGCTGGAAGAAGAGGACTGAAAGCAAGTTTGGCAAAGACGAAGACATTGATTGTTACTAGAGAGCCGGCTCACCACCGGATTAGCATCAAAGTTAAGCAACTAGAACAAGTCCAAGAGGTGAAATATTTAGGCTCTATAATAAACTCAGATGGTAAAATGAATGCGGAAATTAATTCAAAAATATGCAGTGGCTAAAGACTTTTTCCATGAACTAAAGACAAAGTTTATTGGTAAAGTAGAAATTTCAAAGGAAGTTAAGATGACCATTTTGAAAAACACGCATGTGCTAGTTTTTACTTATGGAGTTGAAACCTGCGCTCTAACTGAGAAACACCTAAACTCTCTCCAAGATATGGAGATGAGATACGTTAGGAAGGCTGAAGAAAAAACAAGAAGAGATGAAGTCGGAAACATTACTATAAGAGCGAGTCGTAAGACAGTACCTTTGAAACATCAAATTAATTAAGCACAGATCAGCTGGTTTGGACATGTTCTGAGGATGGAAGGGGGTAGACTTCCAAAACAACAGTACGAATCAGAGTGAAGACCCAGGGGTCGGATAAGAGTGACTTAGGAGGATAACAAGAGGTGCTTTCTGCAGGGGCTGGGAGTGCGTGCAGTGAAATAAACCAAGGGCCCTCGGCATGCAGAGACCACGGGTGCCAAGACCTTTGTTCAACGTCTATACCTTGCAGTAGAAGAGGACTGGAATAAGAAGAAGTAAACGTAGGAATGATATCAGATAAAAGCATATGGCGGGCTCATGTGCATAACTGATAGAGTAGTGAGTATATCCCTGAAACACTTTAGTGACAAAGTTACTGTTCATCATATTAATCAGACTTAATGTTAACTTTGCGCAATAAATAAGAAGCGACCAAGAGCTGTAAAAAGAGTCATTGCGTCTAGACGAATGCCTTGCCACTGGAGACATCTTCTATAGTTGGAGTTGGAAGATCTCCTACAATTGAAAAGGGACCGCTCGTTAGCCGGGCAAGCGCATCACACGATAAAACTTTTTTACGTTACAAAATTCCTATTGTTATTCTTCGAAGATCTTTAGTCTTAGTTTTTTCTTCAGCCAAACGCATTCATGAACGATTTATTAAAATTAACTGGTTTAATTGTTCAGTAGCAATGGGCCTTGGAGATCTTAGTTTTGATTCGCAAGAGCAACATATAATAAAGATACGTTTGTCAGCTCTCAGACCAACTCAGCCTATAAACGTTCGTACCTTGGATAACACACTAATGAAGTAAAGTTTGCTGGAGCGTAGTGGCGAACGGCTCACATAGGCAGCTTTCTCTTTTACTTTTCCTCCTAACACCAGATGTTGGCGGGCTTGCAATTTCTTCCTTTTCCGTAGACAGCCCCACACCGCACCGGAGCGTAGTGGCGAACGGCTCACATAGGCAGCTTTCTCTTTTACTTTTCCTCCTAACACTAGATGTTGGCGGGCTTGCAATTTCTTCCTTTTCCGTAGACAGCCCCACACCGCACCGGAGCGTAGTGGCGAACGGCTCACATAGGCAGCTTTCTCTTTTACTTTTCCTCCTAACACCAGATGTTGGCGGGCTTGCAATTTCTTCCTTTTCCGTAGACAGCCCCACACCGCACCGGAGCGTAGTGGCGAACGGCTCACATAGGCAGCTTTCTCTTTTATTTTTCCTCCTAACACCAGATGTTGGCGGGCTTGCAATTTCTTCCTTTTCCGTAGACAGCCCCACACCGCACCGGAGCGTAGTGGCGAACGGCTCACATAGGCAGCTTTCTCTTTTACTTTTCCTCCTAACACCAAATTTTGGCGGGCTTGCAATTTCTTCTTTTCCGTATACAGCCCCTTGATCACCGCATACACTTTTCCTTCTTTTACCCCATCCATGTACTCCTGCCTGGGCCTTTCCTTCCCACTTCACCACTTGTTCAGGGTGATGAACCAATCTGAATGGTTTGGCAGGTTACCTTACCCTGATTAATTCCTAAACTTGTTTTTGGTACAAAAAGAGCCATAATTTTCATTACTATTGATTAACAGAATATATTTTTTAAAATATATTTAATCCAAAGACTCTGGATTGCAGATATCCACACTTAAGACCAAGGTAATAGCTTTTCTTGGAACTGATCCCGTATGGCCAAAAATTGTTATAAATGGTACAGTGTGTCTTATAATGCAAGCAACGACGTTTTGAATAAGTTGCATAAGTTCAACCTTATTTGCAGGACCATCAGGTAAACCCTTAAGTCAGCAAATAAAGGAACACGCCTAAAATTCGATAAGTTGATGGTTCTTCCCACACTTCTTTATGGGCCTGAGAATTGGACTTTAACAAAAGGCCAGGCCAGTCGCATCCAAGCGGCATAAATGAGATTTCTCAGGCACGTGGCAGGGTACATTCTTCATGATCATAGAAGAAACACAGATATACGGCAGGAATTTAATATTATGAGTATAGTCGACAGGATCGCCCAGTATCGGCTGAATTTGTGGGAACATCTTTGCAGAATGGATGACTGTCGCATCCCCAAAAAACTCTGGAACTATAAGCCGACGGGACGGAGAGGTGTGGGACGTCCGAGGAAGCGCTGGAATGATCAGCTCTAATCTTTTCCTATTTGAGACAGGAATAAACCATTTATTGTTTAATCCGTGAAAATGATGATGATGATTGATTAACAGAAATATATTATTATTAAAACAGTCCCTAACCACGATAATTAAAGTCAGTGTTTATAGCACCATTGTATTCATTTTTGCAGCTTCTATTTTGACAATTTAATGTAACAATCTGTCTTGCAGTCAAACGGCGGGAATTTCATCATTGTTCGCTATACATACGATTCAATGCTGTGTATGTGGCATAATTTTTTAGACCTGTGTAAGACAAAAAATGTAAAGAAAATACAGAAATCGTAACGTAGAAAACGACCAACATTAGATAACAAATCCAAGAGGCACTGAAATTAGTTTCCTATTAACAGGCTATAATAGAAATACGCGTATATTGGTCCCACAGGTGACTGTACAATGCCAATGGTTCAGCTCATTGTTAATAATATCTCTGAGATCGCATTGCAGCTGTCATCTGCAGATTTATAGAATCTGTAGAGTAGAGTAAGTCACGTGGCGTAATACGTCATATTGATATCGATTTATTGCTTAGACAGGAAACGTTATCCTTTGATAAACGCTCAACTTAAATCCTATGTGTGTGTCTATATATATTACTTTAATATTTATAACTAAATTTACCTCAAGATATACTTTTTTCCTATTAGGAACATGTTTCGAGAGTTCTTGTTCTCTCATCTTCAGCCTTCGCCATCTTGTTTCTGGTGAAGTATTTGTGTGTTGGCTTCTGGATTTTATTAAGGTAGTTTGTTGGTCTTTGGTCCTTCAAAGTTGCATTATTGTGTGTGGTTGTGGTATCTGTTTTTGTATTTTGTGTATTTTCGATGTTGAGTGCTTTGAATATTGTGTCATGTTTTGTATTGATTTGTATTTGTTCTGGTATTTAATAACATCCAGAAGCCAACACACAAATACTTCACCAGAAACAAGATGGCGAAGGCTGAAGATGAGAGAACAAGGACTCTCGAAACATGTTCCTAATAGGAAAAAGTATATCTTGAGGTAAATTTAGTTATAAATATTAAAGTATTATATACATCAAGAAACGGACTGTAGCAGAAAGTGATTGAAATATATATATATATATATATATATATATATATCATACCAAAAGCTGGTTAGACACAACGATAAGCCAAGCGGCTCAGTGTACGGATACTTTAATAACAAAACCTAACCGGTAGGAACAAAACGGTTTTGATGCGGCGAGGAGCGTTATAGCACACATATGCACAGTATTGTTACGACGGCATCATTGCTCGTCGTATGGTAGAGTAGAAAACAAAATACAAGACACCAATTAAGTCATTAATTACCAGCTTTAATTATCACAATTAAACAGTTTGTAACCAACAAGATAGTCTCTTACAACGAATCAAATAAAAATTGGCACACGCAATAAAAATGTCAACTAATACAAAACACAATTGTATTACAATTGTCCCGCACAATTATAAAACACTTAACACTTCGCCACAAAACTTCGACCCGCATTGTGTAAATCGCCCGACAATAACTGAAAACTAAGAAACAGGTATGGGCTATTTATAGTATGCAGGGTTCCCTAATGTGCGTCCTTAACGAGCCATTGAAAATTCTAGAGGACACTTCAGCGCGACCTTCCTAGAAACACGCACCGTTCGGCTAATTGAGAAGCTTTCTGCAATTAGGGTTACTTGGTTTGCTTGCAACAGTATATTCCAAGTGCCATAATAACGCAGCCTTATAACTTCCTTGAATGTCGTTTCCAATTCTCTCAAAGTATCTTCGACATAAAGTGTTCGAGATGTACGACACCCTTGTCTGAGCCCTTTTTTTGTGACCATGTGTTTTCTTCCCATTAATACATAATCGAATGTATGTGCCTTTGTATTAACTGCATACTGCTCGAATCAGGTGCAATGGGTAATCTGTTACCATAAATACGCTCCACAATTTTCATTTACTAACATACCAAATGTTTTAATGAAATAAATAAAATCAGTATGCTTGTTTATTAAATAATCGCTGTTCTTCTACGATTTAACGCAATACACAAATTTCATCATCTATTGATCCCTGTCCTAGAGACCATTTACTACTCCCCCAACAGATTATCTTCAATAACTGAATATTATTGAATAATATCTTTAATTATTGAATATAGTTTATATTTTAATTTACAAATGAATAGTCCTTAATTAATCAAGTCTATAGTAACTATTTTTCGTAAATGTAACGAAGTGTTTTTGAGAAGTATTGAGTAACAGAAATACAGAAAACATTCGGCCGCCGTTGAAAATTATCAAAAATGAAATAATTCTACTCGAACCGCACAAGCACAGAATTTCAAAACCGCTGATTATGACAGTGTCTACTTGCAACAATATACGGCCTGAGTTTTCTGTCTTGTCTGGAGTTTGCGGCTGTGCGGTCACCCTGGTACTACCGCACCATGCAGACGGCAGAGCGCGTTTGAGCGGTATAGCACTCTTTTGAAACAGTCTGAAACAATTCATTCGTCATCCCATCAAACAAGCCCATTTAATAAGCTTAAACGGTTTTATTGGTATACACACGTAGTGCATCTTGTTTACATTTATATATAGATTTCTATTTTATATATGTTATACTCAAACACCGGATTCGGCCAATGACCGAAATTTTTGCCCACAACGCAATGTGGACAGACCAAAATACCCATAACGCAACGTGGGTATTTGTATTCGGTCATTGTCCGAAACTAAATGTCCACAACGCGTTGTAAGTAAACGCAGTTGCTCAATAGTCGATATAAATTATTCATTCGGACTTTGCACAAAATGCTATTACCCACAACGCGTCGTGAGTATGAGAGTCTAACCACAACGCGTTGTGTGTATTTGGTATTTACGCAAAGAACAAAAATATGGGCACGGACAACGTGCATAACTGCATAATTTGTTTTAGTCTTTCATTATTTAATATTTTTGGTTCGTTTTTGTTTTTGGGGTTTTGTTTTTATTAATTTATTTTTTTAATTTTTAGCAAGGTTACATATTTTATTTGAATTTGTATTTCCAAATAATGTATGTATGTATGTATGTATAACATACAATACTTAAAATTAAATGACTAACTTAGTGGCTATTTTGCAACACTGAAATTTTACATTAATTTTATTACTGTACTTAACTATTTTCTTGACTTCTATTATGAATAGAATATAATAAATCCTTATTAACAAGAACTCACTTTTTTATAATTACTATATTTGCAGGTAGATTTGGAAATTGACAGGTGTTTGCAAGAAATGTGAATCTTACAACACACGGAAAATTTTATTTCTACCGCTAAGCTACAGATCTCGCTCCGCGACCTTTTCAACGGGCCCTCGTAAATAAGCGGGAGTGTTTTATACCATTATTGTGGGTATTTTGTATTTTAAAGCACATTTTATGTTTTAAAAAATGTTTACTTGTAAAACAACATTTCATTAAATTTTTACAACTTAAGCGTTCAATTTTTCAATTTAAGTTAATCGTATAATCGTTAAATGTAATCTTCTGTAAACATGTCGTAAAGCGCAACGTACAGAAATAAACTTCAAAACTTTTCGTGCTGTTCATTCAATATTTTCCTTATTTTCTCGTAATTTAGTTAAACAACTTTGTCTCATGTTTTCAATATAATAAACAAGATATATTAACCGTCACTTTACACCTACGTAGCGGTTGCAAATCGTTAACACGACAAGTTTGTTCGAACACGACACGTTACCGATGAAGTAAAAACTAATTAAACTTTCTAAAACAAGAAATTTCTTTACGATGTATTAAGAAACTAATAATAGTTACAGCAGAGCGATCGCAATCTATCAAAAACTAGATGGCAACTCAACTCGTACATTCGTGTTCGACTATAAAGTAATTAAACTAAAACCGGCTATTACTTTTCCTTTACAAAGTAGTCAAACTCACAGCACACAAAGCCAAAACACGCAAACAGCCAACCCAGCTTGTAGATTTCATTTGTCAGTAACAATTCTATGTAGACACAAAGTGATTTTACGATTTATAAACAAAACATGCATATTAATGTTTAATGGAATTAAAAGGAAGGACGTTGTCTCCGTTTTCAAAATCATTTAAAATAAATTTTGGACAAACTCCAAAGTCGTTATAAAAACATACACACATAGGCAGTAATTTAAAAAAACGACAATAAATTATAGATTATGTTTTCGGGTGACCAGACTTACGTATGTGCATTCTTACGCCACACAGAACGTTCTGCATGTGTCTCGGCTATCCCAGCGGAGCCCGACTGTAATGTGCGTGATGTGAGTGCACGTTGTTGCTACATTGAGATGAAGGACAATTACGTGACATTTGTCACGCGTCCGAAGCCGAGGCTGTTCCAGACTTCACCGGTCCGCGCGCACTGTGTTCAAGGCGGCAAGTAATTACGCTCCAGTGTTTTCTGGTAGTGTTGACGCGTAGTATGGATTATTCTGGAACACTTGTGTTATCTATTTAAACAACGACAGCTGCCGCTTAGTTTCAGTTTTAGTGGCGAATTATGCCAGTGAGGTTCAAAGTATTGTGCTGACGTGTTACGTGTTTTATAATTGTGCGGGACTCTATTAGTTGACATTACTATTTCTGCGGACAAATTAACTTGAATTATTGTACGAGTGTAATCTTGTTGAATAACGTGTGGATTACAAACTGTTACTCGTGGTAATTAAAACTGATTATTAGTGACTTCATAAGTGTCCTGTATTTTGTTTTTCACTGTACCTTACGACGATCAAGAAGACTGTCGTAACAGTATCATGACGATTTAAAATATACAAGCAGAATACTAGTAGAAGACTACAAGAGTAAACTCAAAGATTATAAGAGGTATAAGAGGAAGAGCTAAAGAGAATGCGTCGCTTAGAAATTAGAGACAGAGGAACAGTGGAAGATATGTGAGTGGACAGTGAAAAGTGGATGTTGTGTGAGTGGACAGTGAAAAGTGGATGTTGTTAACATAAAAACGCTGTGCCACGTTATAAAATCTATGTATGGATTCAATAACAATATTTTTACTGCAAAATGTTTGTTTTCTGTAATTTTTAACAGCACCTTTTTCTAGTTTCCTTTAACTTTTATTTTTGTTTTACAAACGTAATAATTAACTTTATTAATAATAATTTTCAAACTAAAATTATTGACATATTAGATGATACAAAAAAAAATGCAAATACAAAGTTGGTATTAACACAAAGCAATGTGGAAGTGATTGGTACTAAAAAAATTAGAAGATATTACGTTGGTAGATAATATTTCAATTTATTGAAGAAAAGCGTAAGTCTTTTAAGGTACTGTTGAAACACTGTAATCAAGATAACAAACTGAACAATAATAAGTACGATAATTGTGTAGAGAATTGTGTAGTTCTCGTATAAAGCTGTAGTGAATAGAAAAACGATGACAACTAAAAAACATGTTTTGTATATTCAAAACAACATACAATGTGTTAACAAATATTTTTTAGAATTCGTTAAGGTGTGTCTGTAATTTTGGTCAAAAAATTTGATTTTTATTTTTTTTCCCGAAAATATTGTATGAAATATCTGCTTTCATTTGATATTAGTTTTAATTTAATCTAATAACTAGAAAGTTTTTACGATTAGGAACGTGAGCTAAAGAAATATTTCACCGATCTCTTACCCAGTATGGCGTGCGGTACAAGACATACCTCGGAGACGGCAATTCTAAAGCATATATGCTCGTTGTTGAAGATAATCCTTATGGAATTGAGTGTGTGGGACACATACAAAAGCTCATGTGAACGAGATTCCGCACCCTGAAGGCAAATTAAATAAGAAAAAAACTTTCAGATACTAAAACACTGAGAGGAAAAAATTGGTGGACTGCTGACAAAATCTTAGCAATACAAAACTATTATAGACTGGCCATCAAGAGAAATTCAGGTAATTTAGCAGAAATGAAAAAATCTGTGTGGGCTGAGTTGAGCCGATTTAGGCTCATCAAATGAAAGCCCTACTCATGGTCTCTGCCCGAAAGGTGAAAATAGCTGGTGTAAGTATCGAAAGGCATTTGCCTATGACAAAAAATGTGATCATACCAAACATACCCTCATTCCACCCCCGTTTACAGATGAGCTTAAACCTATATTTAGAGACCTGGCTAATCCAGAACTTTTAAAAAAGTGTCTTCATGGTAAAAATCAAAACCCCAATGAGGCGGTAAACAACATAATTTGGCAGCGCATTCCTAAAACTGTTTTTGTTTTCCTACAAACATTGGGATTTATGATGCTGTTTCATGTTTTAATACAGGTTACTTAACAAGGTGCTTAGTATTGAAATAACTAGACATGTCAGTACAAAAGAACTGTGCTGAAATTACGTTGTGTATTGGTATGAAATGAGTGTGGAGAGCTGAACAAGCAACTGCAGAACTACAGAAAGAAGCCCGGAAGAAGAGAGCAATGACAAAAAGGAAGCCGGAAGAAGAATTTCAAGCTGCAGAAGACCTTCATAAACCTTCATATACACCTTCATATGCACACCCAGACTTTACTAGGTAATGCACACACATTTATTATATTGATGATTAATCTTCAATTGCTGTTTCCGAAAATTGTAATTTTTCACACAAAATACCCATTATCTCTGGAACTGCTAGAGATACAGAGATCACATTTTCTGTACATGTGTAGGGGAACAGGGCACAACTTTTAATACAGGGTTATTTTGATACAATGCGCCTGTCACGAGAAACAATTTTAATATATAATTTTTTTGAAGTGTTAAACATTGCATTGGATTAAAACGGCTCAACGTAAGTATATCCTAAAACCCCTGTGTTAAAGTTTCTTACTTATTTTTTGCGTACCGTATCACTTATTATATGATATATAATTACCTTAATATCCACTTTAGTGATACACAGTTTCGTCACTGATGACGCGTTTCGGGACTAAGTCCCATCCTCAGATACACATAATTAATAAAATAAAATATTAAAAATCACGACCATGATACTGGTCAAGTCAAAAATAAATAAAATAAATTACAAATCGCATGTAATAAGTTTTGCTAACCACGGCTGGAGCTCCTGCATGCGTTCACCCGCAACCGCGATAGTCACGAAACGCGTCATCAGTGACGAAACTGTGTATCACTAAAGTGGATATTAAGGTAATTATATATCATTAAAGTTTCTATTAAGAGCCAATCAATCAATGTAAACGTTTCAAAGAGATCAGTTAATTAGTGTTTGAGAAAACGTGTCATGAAATCTAGTAAATTAACATGGGCAAAATAGGGCTTACAAACGCCCCTTACTAGAATGTAGATTGTGTACATGAGCTTATTTTCTTCTGCGTCAATTGCAGGCGCGTACATCACAAGATAATTAGATCAACCAACAACAGAACAGTATGGAAACAGTAAGTATTGACACCAACAAAGACGTGTGAGCATTGCGCGTGGGATACAAGAATACGTGCAGTGCGCCCACTACGTATTGTTACGACATCACACAACAATCTACGTGTTTATCGAATGTTCCTGAGGGATCCGGAATGTAATTCTTGTGGCGTACGTGATTCTCGACGCATTAGCTAGACTGTACCAGAAGCCGCGCGGACTGTGTCAAGGCCGCAATTAGTTCCGTCTTAGGTAGAGATAACTCGTAGTTTGGAATGATCTGGTCTGTGAGCGGGGGTGTAAATATAAAGCGGCAGCGGCGTTAGTTTCAGTTATAGTTGCGATATATTACGTGCGGTTCGAGTTCTTATCGGGCGATATTACTCTGTGCGTTCAAGTGGTTATTAGTGAAGTGTTGTGTTTTATAATCGGGCGGTATAATTGTAATACAATTGTGTTTTATATTAGTTGACATTTTATTGCGTGTGAACAATTTTTATTTTATTTATTGTAAGAGACAGTGTTGTTATTACGACCTGTTTAACTGTGATAATTAAAGCTGGCGATTGGTGGCTTAATTGGTGTCTTGTATTTTGTTTTCCACCGTACCTACGACGATCAGTAGACCGTCGTAACAGTATTGACAATAAGGACGCTGACGAGCATCGGTGTAGACGTGCAGAGACTAACGCTTCAGACGCGACGTCACATTGCTCAAACTTACACTGCAGCCGACGCTTACATAGACAAAACTATTTTATCCCGACCAAATACACAGCTAAAATTTACTTGATAAGTCTGCTACCTGACTTTGACAAGACTTGCTTTAATTCTTTCATGAATTTAAGTGCTGTATACGACGTACGACTTGCCATTACCGTAATCGTGTTATGACATAAACTATATTTACGACAATTACGATTATTCGAATACTAACAGCTCCTTTTCGTAGCACCGAAGTAGTTTAAGAGATGCAGGCTAGGCAACTACGTTAGCCAATTTACAAACAGGGAAGGTAGAGTCGCCAGGACAACGCTTCAGCCGCCTCTTATCACCCAACGACATTATCTCAGATACTTTCACGTGTTGAATCGACCTGTAGGCTGAAAAACATATTCTGAATTTATTGTGCACCCAGAATATGACACCGGTTCTCTGGTTAGTTGGAAAACGTTTTGTCGTTAGTCTTCTAAGTCGCTCATGAACAATGGTCGTGACACTGTCAACACAACAATGGTTAACATTGCCATAGCAGTGATACAGTTTGCGTGTAGTTCATACCACAGACAAACTGTTGTGTGAACTATGTAGGGAAGTAACAATACTGTGTTAGTAAACATTTACCCGAGAGTAGACCTTGCAACTTTTTGTATTCTCTAATATTTTCAGTAAAATATAGGAACGTAGATGTAAATAGAAAAGTCTATCTGACTAGGGTGCAGGACAAAAAGATCCCCAACTAAATTTATAATTATAGCTAATAGGTTTACTGGTAGAAGTGTTGGAGGATTAGGAATTGTAACTGAAACTAGAACACGCCGACTGACCTGTTATCCTTGATGGGGAATAAGAAGAAGAAGAAGAAGAAGAAGAAGAAGAAGAAGAAGAAGAAGAAGAAGAAGAAGAAGAAGAAGAAGAAGGAGGAGGAGGAGGGGGAGGGGGAGGAGGAGGAGGAGGAGGAGGAGGAGGAGGAGGAGGAGGAGAAGCAGAAGAAGAAGAAGAAGAAGAAGAAGAAGAAGAAGAAGAAGAAGAAGAAGAAGAAGAAGAAGAAGAAGAAGAAGAAGAAGAAGAAGAAGAAGAAGAAGAAGAAGATTGTCACGCTATCCATAAAATACAAAATATCACAAACACGGAATACAAAATGAAACAACTAGATAGTTGAGAATTGTCTTTGATTGTGTTGTGACATAAGGACGTGATGCGTAATAAGCTGAAAATATCAAGCCGATGTGTAGTCTCCAAACCTCATACACATGGCGCTGTCGTTCATGCATTATACGCGATACTGGTCGCGATGCAGACAACATAAATAGAACAAAAGGAGTTCAGAGAAAAGGTAGTTTAATGGAAGTTACGTTACATGTCGCAATCGGTGCGATGTGATATGAAATGTTAAAATAACCAGTGAGCTGGTAAAATTTGAAACTTTGGCGATCGCTTTTAAAACACTGATGTCGGCAAGTTTAAACACACACTAAAGTAAGTGCAGTAGAAGCAAACTACAGATAATGATATTGTTACGAAAAGCGTACCGAACAATCCAGAACAATCTCCACTCCCCCCCGTCCAGTGTGGCTTGTGTTGCGTCATTCACGTAGGTGGTTCTAGTGAGTTCCAGGAACACTTGAGATAAGCATTAATCCGCTGGCGTGCAGTAGGTAGGCAAAGCTATACTGAACCTCTCCGGGGCCTATATAAAGCCATAGCAGGTGGATTGTCAGTTCAGTTACGTGAGCGATTTTAGCTAGTGCGGATTGAGTGTTGTCGAAGTGAAGTAGTATTGTGTTAATAATTGTGTGAACCTCTATTAATAGACACTGTTATTGCGTGTGGACAAATCTGACTGGAAATATTGTTCGAGTTAATTATAAACTGTTTAATTGTGAAAATTAAAGCTGGTGATTAGTGACGTAATTGGTGTCTTGTATTTTGTTTTCACTGTACCAGACGACAATCAATTAGACCGTCGTAACAATATGTTAGAGCCTCCTGGTGGTCTAGTGGCTAGCGTGGTCGCTTGATGCGCTCGTGGTCCCGGGTTCCGTACGGCGTGCACTCAACGTCGTGAGGCCGAACTGAATAGGCGCTGAGATAACGGCGCCGCCTCCTGGCTGTGAATACCGCAACTAGCGGCTGCTGGCGCGTTGTACTAGCCATGCACCGTCACATTGCACACAACAGCCGCGAGGTACGCCTTGGTCCTTTCAGGGACTGTTGAGCGGAGTTTTGACTTTTGACTAACAATATATTAACGACATAGATGAAGATTATGATGATAATAAAGCAACAACAATATATTATGCAGATAATATAACTGGTTTTCTGGTGTGAACCACGCCTTATCTGGATTAACTTAACGTTTGAGGTATTAACAATTCTAAACATCATTCAGTTAGGTTTTTTCGGAGACATTGTGTACTACAATTAATATGCTAGCTAAATAGCAATACCTGCAGAATAAATTTGAAATGGATCAAAGTTCATGTAGGAGTTTGTGATAACAAATTGGCAGACCGGGTAACAAAAGCAGCAGCACGAAGTAATGAATTGACAAAATACCCAAAAGTGCAGTGATTCAAGAATTAACCAAAGAAACTACACATAAGTGAGAAAACGAATGGAAGGAAACAACGAAAAGTACAGTAAGTAAAATGTTTTTCCCTAATACCAAAGACAGACTATAAACAAAAATCAAAATGACTCCCAACTTCACGGCAATAGTGACTGGAAAACAAAATCTTACCTCCTCCGCTCCAAGATAATAAATGACACAATGTGCCAGCGCAATGCAGGAGAACAAACAGTAGATCACATCATATATGAGTTAAAAATCAGAGACAAAATTTAATCAATTGTGCAAAAAAAATCAGGAACTTGGCCACCTACAAAAGAAGATATTATAAAGAAACATCTGAAAGAATTCAAAACATTTATTAGTGTAATTGAAATCTAATAAGTAATTTTATTGTAAATAATCACGTATTCATACAAAAGCATTGTAAAATATATTATGTAATATATATTTGTTATTACTTGATATAAGTATATGAAAACAATGTTCCTCAAATAAGGAAAATCTTAGAATCGTAATGGATCATGCCGTAAAAAAATTAATATGCTCCTCAGTGCTTTTACTGTACTCCGCATATTGTTAAATCCACGTATATCTATCTCACCAAGGCAAAATATAAAAAAAATAATTTCAGTTTTGTTTTACATTTAACGAGATGTCTCTTGTCACTTGCAAATTATACAATTATACGTAAAAGTAACGTACACAATGAAAAACCAATACAACGATTATCTCTATACCAGTAATAATCCCACTACGACGATAAAACATTCTGGTCGCGGTATTGGTTCGCTTAATACAATGCGAAATTACTATCGATTTATCGATACGCTATCTGTGACAATAAATCGTCGTACGCTTGTTTTTTAGTATATTTTGATGCACTTTCCTCCCGATTCAATGACAGAACAAACCATAATATAAGGCGTCTAAGTTGAAGCACTCGAGAGGAATATAGTCTGAGTGAACCATTATTAAATCCGCCTGAAGATGTTGTGTATTGCGTAGACCTCCAATTTTTACTTCCATATTCCATAAGCAAATATAAGTATGGTGATGGCGAAAAGAAATCGTGTTCGAGGTAATGGCTGATTCTGATTGTTCTACCATCAAAACATGAAGAAAAATCATTTTTCGAAAAGTGTCTGTGTCTGTGTCTGTGTGTTTATGTAGAATTTTTTCTACGGCGAACAATAATTGCCGCAAATTCAAACGAAATCAAATAATTTTTTCATACCTAACTGATGTGTAAAGGACTCCAGGCCTATCGATTTTGGTTAAAATCGGTTAAGGGAAAGGTGTAGTCTACCTGTGACGTTTTATGTTTTAACAAGAGTAAAGTACTTAATTGTAATAAATAAAGTATTCTGAAAGGAAGGTCGTAATAATCCACTGTAGAGAGGTTGATAAAATATCTATAAATGAAAAGGGTAGTTTAAGGGGGGAGGGGGTAATTTTCATTAAATGAAAATGATAGTTGAAGGGGGAGGGGATAATTTATTATACGTGTACTACGTTATAGGCAACAAAGAAGTAGTTTGTTGTTAAAATTCCTCCTCGGGCTGTTTGGCCGTGGTCTAATGTTTTCCGGAAAACCAGACGTTTCGGCAGTGCTATCGACTGCCATCACCAGTGAAAATCGAGTGAGGTGGTGTACTTTAGTGACCACAATACTGTGATTAAGGCTGAAGCAAGAAGTAGAAAGAAGCAGTTCCTATGGAAAAATTTCATTTCGAAAATGATTTTAAACATAAATCTTAAAATATGGAAGTCATGTATGGTTCTCCATACCGATATTTTCTTTCGGTTTTAGCGTGTGTTCCGGAGAGCGAATTGGTGACCCTCAATGCAATAAGATATTATATCTTTCCCTCTTAGCAAATAATAATGTGAAGCAGCTGTTTTAAAATTCTGGGTGTTTTAAAATACGTTAGAGTACTGTTGGACAGTGCTAATAACAGCATACTACAGTGCTGTGAATCTTGCACATTGGTTTCCTGCCTCATGTGAAAAATGTGCTCTATCAAACGGAACAAAAAGTTACTTAACACGGTACAATAGATAACAGTGTAGATATTGAACACTGTTGAATATAATATAAGCTGTTACATAAAGTGTCATGACTTCCTGTTTCCTTGAGTTTTGTACTCGCAAATTTTGTTTTTGTCGGAATTAACTAATTTAATTTGATACATAATTAATTTATTTTAATAATCAGATGTTTATTTATACTCCTTTTGAAATAAAATCGAATATTTGCAATGCATTGTTACGTAAAGCGGAAAAAGTGTTACGCTATTCCGGAACGTTCTGGTACATTGGAGAACGTTGTTTTACTCTATTCTCGGCTATTCCTGCAGCTGTAGTGCGTACGTGGCACTTGACATGCGAGGCAGTATTACGTAATGCGGAACGTGTCGTGCGTTCGATGGTTTCGTTCTAGAAGCTTCTCAATTAGCCCAACGGCGGTGTTTCTGCGAAGGTCGCGATGAAGTGTCCTCTAGAATTTTCAATAGCTTGTTAAGCACGCACATTATGGATCCCTGCAGACTATAAATATACCCCATACCTGCTGTTTAATTTTGAGTTATTGTCGGGCGATTTACGTAGTGCGGGACGAAGTATTGTGGCGAAGTGTTATGTGTTATATAATTGTGCGGGACAATTGTAATACAGTTGTGTTTTATATTAGTTGACATTTTTATTGCGTGTGAACAATTTTTTTTTTTATTTGTTGTAAGAGACTGCTTGTTGGTTACAAACTGTTTAATTGCGAGAATTAAATCTAGTGATTAGTGACTTAATTGGTGTCTTGTATTTTGTTCTCCACTTTACCATACGACGATCAGTAATACCGTCGTAACAATATTTAATTCGTTTCTGTAGCAATATATATTCTAGTACGCGGAGTATCGTTGTTTTTAAACTTCAGTGTTACAAATATTTATTACCTAAGTAACACATATAAAAATGATAAAGTGACAGGTAGTGGTAGTAACGATTTTGCTTACGCGGTCAAAATATAACTAATAAGAATGGTTTTGTTAGTAAGTTAATACGTTTAGGCGGTCAAAATGTTAGCATTTTAACATTTGTAAAAAAAACTTTGCAACTTTATCACAATTTGTTGGTCTGGTAAGCCGTGGTCTAGGTTGTTCACGTTTATCACCAGACGTTTCGTCCATACCGATGACGGCCATCTTCAGTGACGTGGAAACACCAATCACATCCCGGGTGGTTGCCATGTGTGTTCCCGCCCCACTGTTCGTATTCTTTCGCGGGTGTTGTGATCTGTGAACCCGCGCCACTGAAGTTGTCCGTCATCGGCATGGAGGAAACGTCTGGTGACAAACGTGAACAACCTATATCACGGCCTAATAGACCGCAAAGTTTTGATAACGTAAGCACTGGCCGAGAAAGCTTATGTTCATTTATCAAACTTTGTAACTGATTAAAATTGAAGCTAAAACTCGTTTTCCTATCGTTTAGTCATATTTTTTATAATTGCATATAACGCTTCGAAAGTTAATTAAAGCGTTTCTCGCACGATACACATATTGTACACCTTGTTAAGTGCCTGGTTCGAATATATATAGTATTACGAGAAGCGTACCGAACAATCCAGAACATTCGCCACTACCCCCGTCAAGTGTGTCAGCTGTGAGTCATTCAAGTAGGTGATTCTAGTGAGTTCCAGGAACTACGCATTAAGTAGCCGGCGTGCAGTTAAGGAGGGAAAGCTGTACTCGGCCTCAGCACAGCGTATATAAAGCCATAGCTGCCGGGTTGTCAGTCAATTCTCGCGAAAACGCAAGCGGCCTCGGCCGCTTAAAGTAGGCCCCGTCGAGGTGCCCTGGACCAATAGCGTCAAGTACCTCGGGCTCCACGTGGATTCCCGACTCACCTGGCGAACCCATACAAACTACATCAGACAACGCGCTTCGGCGCAACTCAGTAGACTCTGGCCCGTGCTATCTAATCCGGCAATGACCCCCCGGCTAGGTAAGCTCATAGTCAACACGTACGTGTTGCCCGTGATTACCTACGCCTGTCCTGTTTGGGGATACCTGGCTCGTGGTCATAGAATTACGCTCCAGCGCGTACTCGACCGGGGACTGAAGCTCGCGTGCAAAGTCCCCCGCAGGTACTCTTCTCGTCTTTTGAGGAGAGGACTCGGTGTCCGCTCTCTTGATGACACCGTGAGACGCCTGGCGCGACGATTCTATGTTCGTTCCGACAGAGTAACCCACAATTCCCTCATTGCCGGACTTGGTAAATACACCCCGCGACCAGGTGAGTCCTGGAAGCGACCTCGTTTGCTAGTCCCGGTGGTATAATCCACCAATCGCAGGTCGCTTCAGACCCCCCCCCCCCATAAGTAGATAAAAAGTATATAATGAACTCCAACAGACCCAGTGGCAGGAGTCCTTTCTGAGACTCGGGACACTGCACTACTCGCGACCCGCGCTTCGCGCGGGCCGCGCAACCCCCAGTTGTGTGTGTCAGTCAGTTACGTGAGCGACTTTGCTAGTGTGGATTGAGTGCTTGTCAAAGTGAAGAATTATTGTGTTAAGTGTTTTATAATTGTGCAAGACTCTATTAGTAGACATTGTTTATTGCGTGTGAACAATTTTTATTTGATTTGTTTTAAGGGACTGTGTTGTAAATTACGAACTGTTTAACTGTGAAAATTAAAGCTGGTGATTAGTGACTTAATTGGTGTCTTGTGCTTTGTTTCCACTGTACCTACAACGATCAAGTAGACTGTCGTAAGAATATTTTGTTAGGAGCCTGGTTCGTGCATGTACTTTGCTTCCACATTACAACACCATGCGCAGTTAACACGTGACGAGAACTGGAAATGTAACAAAACGGGGGAAGTTTCGGCTTTCCTTGTAGTGATAAAACGTGACTTGCCTTCGTAGACGCGAAACTACATTTTGTCCGGTAACACACGACACTAGAATTCCTTTCTCAAGCAATTGCAGTAGACATGAACGGAATTATAACATACGTGTTTACACCATATCGTACAGTTTTTAATGCGTTTTAAAACGCACCCTTTGTGCGGTACAACACCTAAGTCCCGTCAAGCATTATAGAAAGATAAACAATTTTAGGTAGTGGTACTCAAACGTAACTTACAAACTAACAGAAAGCCATCATGTACAGAATACAGAATAGCTATGTCTGATTGTACATTCGTAGATAATAAATCAATTATGGGAGGGCTCGAACAGAATTAAAAGTAAACTTGGATGTATGATTTTGACAGCAGAGGGAATGAAAACGAATAAATTTAAAACAAAATCGGTATAATATTTACCGTATTTCTTCCGTCGTGTGACTTCGTGTTGCGTTCGATTGATTACGCGTTTCGAAACATGTTTCGTCTTTAGATTTTTTTTTAGTTATTTCTTAGGGCGTAGGGATTTTATAATTTCTTAATTTCTTATTTTAACAAATGAAATACTCTTTAAATATTAAATAGTTATTATTAAAATATCGTTTACTTAAAAACAACCTTATGTCATCTTTCCTTCTCTTTCACTTTCTACTTATCTATCTATTTTAACTAACTTTTATCTATTTGAACTATTTTTATCTATCTATTTTAACTACTTTTTTTTTTTTTTTGAGATCTGTAATCTGTTCGACTGAGCGAACATTTAACAAATTGGCTGACAACACACACAGGATTATGAAGAGATGACCATTGACAGCCCTTCTTGTTTTTGATAATAGATTAAAGAGGTACACAAAATACAAAACTAAATTATAAAGCATGTAAACAAATTAACAAAAATCACTTCCACTTCCTGCTGGCATGACACAATAAGTTCAAATATTAAACACTGGGCCCATAAGGCACATATACAGGTTGACATTAACACCTATGAATGACACGAATACAAAAACATACAGAATACAAAAAAATACAGAATTTTTTTTCTGAAGACGAAATATATATTTAGAAACGCGTAAATCGATCGAATGCAACACGAAATCACAAGACGGAAGAAATACGGTAAATATTATACAGATTTTGTCAATAAATGACTTGGATACGAATTCAAACATGTCTTTCAAATTTAAAACAAGAGCGTTGATAAAGTCGGACGAAATATGCTGCGATAGGGGAAGAATGAGTAAAATAGGTTAGCAATTGCGCTGGAAGAAACAGGAAAGAAGAGTTTGAGTTAAATAACATGAATGAGAAAGCAAGCAATTTGTTTAAAGTAGTGAATAGAGGAGAAAGATTAGACAGATAAGGAAATGCTAGAAACAAGAAGCTTGAGAGAAGAAGCAAGATGAAAGAATAAAGTAACCAAGGAATAATGTAAACACAGAAGATGCAACTGAAAGAAAAGTTTTTCGGCCAAAGTGTTAAAAATGAAAGGAGTCCAGGGTAAGAGAGAAACACAGGTTCAAAGTGGACTGAAGACAGGAAGAAGAGACACAGTAAAAAGATGAAAGAATATTGGAGGAAAAGAAAAGAACAAAGAATAAGGAATTGAAATTGGTATGTGGTTGTTAGATGGCCGATACAAAAAGAAAGTAAACAAGGAAGGAAAAGTGGATAATAAAAAATGAAATTTTATAAAACACAATATACACGTGTTCCGACAAATAGATGCTTGTTATTAGTTAGAGTAGGAGTACGATTTGGGAGACTAAAATAAGAGGCTAAATGAGGTAAGACGTAGTTTTGATGTAGCAGAAATAAAGTATCTTACAAGAGAGGCAGAACTAATAGAGGATTAGAAAATCTCAAAGACGAGAACGAACCTACACAAGAATGTAGCTTGGGTACACAGAGTCACGTAACTAGTTAAGAGAATGTGAAAAGTAAGCTTATGAAACTTATGAAAATATATGTAAAAAACAAGGTGACAGTTATGCAGGTATACATAAAGTATACTACAGCTATATAAAAAAATTCTCGGGATTATTTCTGATTAACCTTTGTAAGTCTCGTATCAGACACTCTAGGCTTCGTTTGTTGTCTCATTGAAAGCCTCGCACAAGTAGGTTCTAGTGTGTTCAAGAACACTTGAGGTACGCATTAAGCCGGCTTGCAGTAAGGAGAGAAAGCTATACTGAACCTATGGGCGACCTATTAATGCAAGAGCGTCTGGCGTTATCAAGTGAGTTAAGTGAGCGATTTTCCTTAGCGCGATTCGAGTGTTTGTCGAAGTGAAGTGTAATTGTTTTAATAATTCTGCGGAACTCTATTATTTGACATTACTGTTGGGTGTGCATTTTGCTGAATTGATGATTGTCGCATCCCCAAACAACTATGGAACTATAAGCCAAGGGGATGGAGAGGTGTGGGACGTCCGAGGAAGCGCTGGAGTGACCAGCTCTAATCTGCCTCTTTGAGACCGGAACAAACAATTCTTGCTATTTCTTTTATGAATTTGCTAACTGCTATAATTTTTTATTGTTCGACTAAGCTTTTCGTCATTACTGACATCTTCAGGTCTTAAACAACCACAATAAAACAATACGAAGAATAAAACAATTGTTGGTTTAATTCTTGAAGATGATGATAATGATGACTATTGCGTGTAGACAAATCTAACTGGAATTATTGTACAAGTTGATTACGAATTATTAATTGTGATAATTTAAACTGGTAATTAGTGATTTCATTGGTGTCTTGTATTTTGTTTTTCACTGTAGGCTACCATACGACGATTAGTGGGACCGTCGTAACAATATTTTGAAATCTGTATGAATGAAATTTGAGCGTAGAGAAATAGAAATATAGAGGGATGGCGTGAGTCTCTTTCACCCATCATAGCTCAAAATAGACATTACATTTTGCATACCACCAAGTAATGATAACATGAGCGTATGGCGATGTCGAGTCTAAACCTGTTAGAAGGTTAAAGGTAAAATGATACATAAGCAGTTAAAAGATAAAATAAACTAGCAAGTGTTAACCAATTTGTTTTGTGTAAGCATTAAAAACAAATAATAAAATATATAGGCATATTTATTGTTGGGCAACGTCACAATACCGGTCGTCGTGATGATAATCATCTTCACGGATTAAACCAAGGATGGTTTGTTCCGGTCTCAAATAGGCAAAGATTAGAGCTGGTCACTCCAGCGCTTCCTCGGACGTTCGACACCTCGCCGTCCCTTCGGCTTATAGATCCAGAGTTGTTTGGCGATGCATCCATTCGATAAAGATGTCCCCACCAATTCAGCCGATACTGGGCGATTCTGTCGAGTATATACGTGCTCATATTATTCAGTTCCTGCCGTATATCTGTGTTTCTTCTTTGGTCATGGATAGTATACATTGCCACGTGCCTGACAAATCTCATTGTAGCCGCGTGGATGCGACTGGCCTGGCTTTTCGTTAAAGTCCAATTTTTAGACCCATAAAGAATTGTGGAAAAGCCATCACCTTGTAGAATTTTAGGCGTGGCGTGTTCGTAATAGTACCGGTTACGACGTTAATTTGGTAACAGTCAAAGCTGTTGGGAACAGCTTTGACTGTTAGGCATTTAACTCTACCCATTGTATTACATCACTTGTCATCTTGTCATGTCTAACCAGTGTTGAGTGTTGAGTGTAATGGTGTGTGAGAGAGAGAGAGAGAATTTAACTTGATTGCCTATCAGGGGGATAAAGTTTCTCGCGTGAGCGAGTGATCGATATCAGTATGACGCGTATTACGTAACGTGACATAGCTCTATAGGCGATGTACATCTAATACAGCAATACATTAGATCTAATACATTGATAATAGCTTTCAATGCCAGTCATATAATTAACGTAGTAAACCGGTAAGGCGTTGTACATAGCGGCCGGCAAGACAATGCGTTCCTATTGCGGTGTATTATTTGTCATCGCCGTCGTCAACTTGTCGAGGAGGGTTGTGCTAGACAGCCGTCATGTCCTTCCCCACCGTAATCTCGTACAGTCATCCAGTAGTCTTCCCTTTGTGGTTTGTATTTATTTAAATACCAACAATAGAATAACAAATTATATTTGCTTTGAATGCGCTTTTCCATTATATACATAAGAATGTGTTCAGTTCTTTTTTGATATGTTCATATAAATGTTCGGTCCTCCTTCACTGCTCTTAAATTTTTTATTTCGGCGATCAGAATCGTGTTCCAATCACTGTTCTTCGTCACATATTTTATTGGAGTATAATACTGCTGGAAAAAAGGAAAAAGATACAGACCGCAAATAGAGCATATGCTTCGTTGTCATCAATTATAACGTACCTACGTTATAATACCGGGAACCTGTACTTCATTGGCTCTGGTCAATTACACAGGCTGCCATAGACTTAACCAACTTCTAATTAAACACATATAATTTTGAGATATCTCTATAATTGAAGGAAAATGGACATGGGTTCCTGTTGATGTATTCACTCAGTTTTGTGTGTTATATAATGACATCTCTTTATTTTTCTATAACCTTAAAATCTCTACATAAGGTTTTCAACATAGCTGATTCTTAATTTACAGATTACAGTTTACAACATATATTTCAGAAGGGCCCTTTAAATAAGGAAGTTTATGTGTTTGAATTCACCACGGATCCGGGATTTAAAACTTGTTTGTTAATAATGCTCATTTGCTCATATACTATCTTTCAACTTAAGCCATTTGAAGAATGGACTTTATTTAAACTTTAGAAACAGAGACGCTCTATAATTTAAGCGTTACTTTCTACTACACTTACTTTTAAGCATATTACATACTACTGTTTACAATTAGTGACTACTCTTAAAAGTCTTGAAGTGTTATTTAAATTGTCTTTGGTACATTTTTATTTGAATATTACTTAATCACGGAAGACTGGCTTCCGCGTCACCTTATGGTATCCTGATGTTGATTCAGATTAGGCTCCTCGGTCCTTGGGGTGTCTACTGATGGTCTGTCGTTATTGTAGTTTCCGTTGACGTTGAAGTTCCTGAAGTGAGTTCGGTGATTCTGAGGCTGGTACTCTCTTCTCGGATGTCTGGTAGAAAACCTCGTTAGTAGTATAACTCATGTTAATGTTTGTTCCACAGATATGCACTTTACATAATTATTGATAAGGGGTTTTCACCTTAGATACCTAGTACCTATTTTATTTTAAAATACATTGTTCTCTTACAAATTAGTATGTAGAGATGTCATCGCGTACACTTATTCATTCTTTTTTCTTTTATATTGCATGTTTATATAGGACTCACTATTTACCGCTACATTACGTTGCACACTGTTCTTAGTTGAACTTAAAAGAAACAAAATATTGTTTTGTTTTGTGGCATCGTTCGGATGCGACCAGTTTACTGCGTGAGCGCTCCATCACTAGTACTGTACGTTTATTGGGAGAGGTAAAATAACTTCGCGGAGTTTACGCTTTACCAGAAAAATAGTTCCGCCTTTTAATCGATATTTACCGTTTTAATCTTTGACACATTTGTTATCCAAAGATATCCTTTACTTCAGAAATGATTATTGTATACAACTGTTTTTTTCCTTGTTTATTTTTATTGAGTTGCACTTTACTCATATTATTAGTTTTGTTTATGGGTTAATATGCGTGTTGATGCCGGTTACCGCCTGTCAGTGCATGGTTAATTATTTAGGGTGTTTCCTTACTTTTATACTCACATTCCTTTCGGTTTTTAAATCTCTTTATTAAATCTTATTTCTGCGTTATTTTAGGGATTTAAAGTTGTTTAAATGTGCGATTTTATTTAAATATAAATTTTCTCCTCTTCTTATTTTTTTATTTATTATATTTTTATTATTAATGAAATCGTCACACAATATTCAAGATAATGAATATTCACCATCAGTCCAAAGTTACAGTATATAAAGTTATGATTAGACCGGTGATAATATATGGCAGCGAGACTTGGACCCTGAACAAACAAGCCTCGCCTCTAACATAGTAAATACTTTTGAAAGTAGAATTCTGAGGAGAATATATGCACCAATCCATATGAGATATGAGGAGCTACACAAGCTGTATAAAGACATTGATCTGGCCACCACCATCCGACTGCATAGATTGCAATGGGCAGGACACATCATTAGGATGGAAGGCAACCGAATACCTAGGAAGGTACTGTTTACTCAAATCGAGGGTAGAAGGCCTGTCGGAAGACCAAAGACACGCTGAATTGACGCAGTGGCGAGGGATACTGACGATTTACTTAAAATAAAACAATGGATATGGAAAGGACAGGGAAAAATCGAGGCGGATGATTGTGGAGGCTAAGGTTCGACTTCAAACTGTGACGCCATAGAAGAAGAAGAATACTGGAACAACTATGTAAACTTATACAATTTGTTTGGCCTATTATAACCATATATCATATAGATCTTTGTCATTTTTTTAAATATATAACTTGTGTCTTTTTTCCAATGACCCTTTACTTCTATGCTGAAATTTAGTCACATCTTGCTTGTAAGCCTCATTACTGTTTCGGTTTTGAATTCACGTTTGTCTGGGTAAGATTTCAACAGTTTAAAGTAAGTTGTGCGAAGGATTCTTCTGATTTTGTATAACTGGCTCTGATGGCATACTTACAAAACGTCTGACTGTTATCAAGAAATACGGTTGTACAGTACTCATATTTTATTATTTTTTTACTGATAATAGGCCTGTTTGTTATAACGGTGGTAACGCTGTATTGTTAGTGGGCATGTCAGAAGCCGAACTGATTATCAGCAATTTATTCCTGAACAACAGCAGTCTGTTAGAATTTTAGTGTTTGATATTTTTGTATATATTCTTACGACGGTATACTGATCGTCGTATGGTGCAGTGGAAAACAAAATACAAGACGTTTTGACAATTATTGGGAAAACACTGATTTATTAATATAATCTCAGCAATGTTTAGTAATTTAGGCGATAATACAAGACTAGATTTTACACATCCTGTTAACATCCTGTCAGCAATGAGGTTGTTACCTGGTTTAGTTTGTCGGTTTAGTTTTCTGAATAACAAGGGGTATCTTTTTCTTGTTTACTTTTACCGATTTTGTAGAGTATTTCATTTGGAGTAAAGAATTTGAGATATCATCGCATTTTAATGGATGTGGAAAGGTCTTATCTGCTTTGAGCACTGATTGTACGGTCGGTGTGGAGTAAGATTTTCTAAAGATATTTGCAGAGACTGGCATTGTCCTTGACGCTTTTAACCTATGATCCCGAAGGAGTTGAGTATCTGCGTATTCGAAGTGCCGATATTCTGGGATTCTTGGTGTTTTTTGGATTTCCACACGACGTTTGCCCCGTGTACTCGGGCTACAGTAATATTGCTCAAAAGACTCGTTCCTAATTTCTGGGAGTTTTAGTTTTACCTTGTTGTTCAGTTGTTTGTACTTTGTCCTGCTGTCGAGTGCGTGTGTTCGCTGTCAAGTTGACTTGGTCTTTCTCTTTTCCGCTATTAGTGTTTACTTCCATGTTTCGTAAGGAAATGGAAGTATGGTAATCGTGAAAAATCGTGTTCGAGATAAGGGCTGATTCTGATCGTACTACCCTCAAAACATGAAGAAAATTCATTTTCCAAAAAGTGTGTGTGTGTGTGTGTGTGTGTGTGTGTGTGTGTGTGTGTGTGTGTGTGTGTGTGTGTGTGTGTGTGTGTGTGTAGAATGTTTTCTATGGCAAACGATAACTGCCGCAAATTCAAACAGAATCACATAATGTTTTTCATATGTGTCTGAGCTGTAGAGGACGCACGGCCTATTGATTTAGGTGGAGATCGGTTAAGGGGAAGGGGTAGTTTACCTGCAACGTTTTATGCTTTAACAAGAGTAAAGTACTTAATTTTTATTAAGTAAAGTAGTCTATTCTGAAAAGAAAGTCATAATAATCTACTGTAAAAAGGTAGACGAAATATTTAAAAATGAAAATGGTAGTTGAAGGGGGACGGAGTAATTTTCTATAAATGAAAATTACAGTTGAAGGGGGGGGATAATTTTGTATATGTGTACTACTACGTACTACGGCAACAAAGAAGTAGTTTGTTGTTAAAATTCCTTCGCGGGCTGTCTGCCAGTGTTTAAAGCTGTGGTTAAGGCTGAAGAAAGAACTAGTTTCTATGGAAATATTTCATTTCGAAAATGATTTTAAATATAAATCTTAAAACATGGAAGTCATGTACGGTTCTCCATACCAATATTTTTTTTTCTTTTGCTTCCAATATGTTAAGCCATTAAGTAAGGGTTAATTCCCTACTCGGACTGCTTGCATCGTCACGTTACGTTTACCATAGAAACAGTCCAAATAAAGGATTTACCCGTCTTTTATGTGTTTTAAAGGATTAAAATAAGAGATTTTATACAAACAAATCTAACAATAGTAAATAAGTTTTAACACAGAATTTAATTTAAATTTAATTAAAAATATTGGTAATATATGCAATTACAGTTCACACAAATAGTGAAGTATGGAAAATTGTCCCAAACGCTCGTCCGTAATAGTATGCGACTGCGACAGTGAACTGCTGGAATGCAACTCGTGATGGCAACTCTCTGGACGACAAATCCTGTGCGACATGCTTACCATAGCAACATTTCAACCACTGTGGGTGGTTTTGTCATATCTAGTCATCAGAAAATGTATTTTCTTTGCTTAACCAAGGCTTACTGGCCTATTCAACATATCATTAAAATGACGGTTTTTGTTTATATGAAGTTTATACATGTTATGTGATCTTAGTAGACCAGTGGGTTAGCTCCTAATCGATTTTAATATAGGCAAACAATTTTGTACTTCAGTAAGTAGTCTGTAAGTCGCAAATTCGATTGTAATATGACTGTAAACATTTATAATTTAATATGCAATAATTTAGTTATCTATAATCAGAAATATTTTTACGTATAGTCTAAGGTAAAAACGGCTTTGATATGTCTACGCAAATGTATACACCTGTGTGTGGTATGTTAGTAATTTGTAAATAAATATTTTCAACAAACAATATTACATTTTATATTTTACAATATAAATATTATTATATTTTATATTGGAGAATATATACTTCAATGTAGAATACTTTAGTAATTAAAAAGGTTTGCTCAATACAATCTAATCTACAGGCTAAAGAGTTTTACGTAACCTAAACGTACACAATGGCATGAGCTTAAATTGTTATTTTTCTTGAAACTTAAGTGGTATTAAGTAATTGAAGAATGTAAAAATTGTACTCTCCAAAGAATTTATTTAATATAATATTTCGACGATGGACAGCTACAGTTGATACGGGAATATCACTTCTGCGAAATATTCATGTAAATTCATTGTTTTATGCAGATGACATGGTATTGATAAAAAAAAAAAAAAAAAAAACAAGACCGGTTACAAAGGGTAATAATGTCGTTCGATAGCATCATACAAGAATATGGGCTACAGATCTCTGCTACAAAATTTAACGACGGAACATCTTGCTCACTAAATTTTTAAACCAGTCTGTACTTGATACTTCAATTTCAACTTTGTAAGGGAATTGTCCATTTCACCAGAACGTATTCAACGTATTTTATAAAATGAAATTACGTTATTTAAAACTTGTAAGCGACGGGTGATTTCTTTGGGGTATATCGTCTATTCGGACTACTTCCATCGTTTGATTTTTTTTTTTCTTGCCGTTTCGATCCCTAAACAACATTGAAAGACTGTGAGTGGTGGGTAGAAGAAAGACCCTGTTGTTAGGTCTTCAGACAGGGTCTTTCAATCGCCTCTCACGGTTCCTTAGGGGTCGAAATGTCAGGCAAGAAAAATATTACCATGGAAGTTGTCCAAATAGAGGATTTACCCTTTAGAAATGTCGTTAGTTCGCAACAAAAGTAACAAGGTCTCCTAAAAGCTTTGCGGTGTTAGTTCTTTGATTCACTAAACGAACACATCTTAGCAGCTGTTAGCATGCGAATCTTTGTCGTCGCTCGGCGTCACCCATTGTACGTAACGTTTAACATTATCTCGAAATTTCCAGACATCATTGTGTTAATTGGGCAACATCTGATAGTACTAGGTGCTCTAAAGCTTTAAGAACAAACTGTATTATATATAATTATTTTCAGTATACACAACGTAATAAGTTAAGGTTAAATGGAAACTTTCCTTTCTAATATTATTGATATTTTACTCCAAACTCTACTTAGTCAAACATGTTTTTTACTTCAATGTTCCATAAGGAAATGGAAGTATGGTGATGGGAAAAAAAAATCTTGTTCAATATAAGGGCAGATTCTGATTGTACTACCCTCAAAACGTGAAGAAAAGTCATTTTCCGAAAATTGTATGTGTGTGTGTGTGTCTGTGTGTACAATTTTTTATGGCAAAAGATAACTGCCGCAAATTCAAACAGAATCAAATAACGTTTTGAATATGTGTCTGAGCTGTAGAGTACTCAAGGCCTATTGATTGTGGTGAAGATCGGTTAAGGGGAAGGGGTAGTTTACCGGCAACATTTTATGTTTTAAGAAGAGTAAAGTACTTAATATGATAAATAAAGTGTTCTGAAAGGAAAGTCATAATAATCCACTGTAGACAGGTAGATGGAATATCTATAATAGGAAATGGTAGTTGAAGGGGGAGGGGGTAGTTTTCTATTTAAAAAAATGATAGTTGAATGGGGAGGGGATAATTTTTTATATGTGTACTACGTTATCGGCAACAAAGAAGTAGTTTGTTGTTAAAATTCCTTCCCGGACTGTTTGGCCGTGGTCCAATGTTTTCTGCAAAACTAGGCGTTTTGAGGGTACTATCGACTGCCATCATCAGTGAAAATCGAGTGCGCTAACGTGAAGTGGTATATGTTAGTGACCACATTATGTGGTTAAGGCTGAAGAAAGAAGAAGAAAGAAGTAGTTTCTATGAAAATATTTCATTTTGAAAATGATTTTAAATATAAATCTTAGAACATAAAAGTCATGTATGGTTCTCCATACCGACATTTTAGTAGTTGGATTTAAAAATTATTAACACAAAAACCAGTTTGTCAAAGGAAACAAGCTTATAACGCTAAACGTGTGAATAAGCTTGTATTAGTGCTCAGGTCATGCTAACGTGAGCGTTCTGCAGAGCTGTAGAGAAAGGTAAAATGTCATCCGGCACGAGTTATCTTAGTAGTGAACATGTCACTACAAGCAAGCACAGTAAATTACTTCGACTGAATTGTCACCGTGTCTTGAGTTATTGTTCATTCAAATAGAACAATACTGAAAACGTTCTTTAAAACTTTGTAACTATCAACTGATTTGTTAATTACGTATATTTTAAAAATTCGAAAGTTACAACTTTTCATGTTTTACTGGTATTTACCTTTATTTTTTACGTACCAATTGTCTAACTTTACTAGAGTCCTTATACGTAATAAAGAATAAATAGAATAAATAATTTTTTGTTTTCAGTCTGCTTTTTGTTCAACTTATTTGTTGTCAATAAAAAATTATATTTTTTACGCGTTAATTTGATAACTCATTCTATTGTATTCCATAGGTCCAAAAGGGTCTTAAGAGTGTCCACCTAAGATATATAATTTCCAAGTATAATAACTTGACTTTATAGTTTTTATATTATGTCAAAATTTTTCATATCGCAAGCTCCATATTTTTTCCAGGTTAATGCATAAAAATATATTTAAACTCTGAAATGTATAAAGTGCTGTAAGCTTTGTGTATTCACATGTAAATTTAGAAACAATATGTAGTATAATATGTTGCCACTATGGAGCAGTATTAATTCTTTAATATAATCCGTTATATAATATTTTGTTATATATCATTAGTTAAATAATATTATATAAATTCGTTATATTGGCTGTTTCGGGAATAGACAGCTAAAGTTGACTCGGGAATGAAATATTCATGTGAATTCATTGTTTTATGCAGATGACATGGTAATGATACAAAAAACAGAAGAATGACCACCGTTCAATAGCAAAGGGCAACATTTACGTTCAATAGCATCATACAAGACTATGGGCTACAGATCTTTGCTATAAAATCTAAAACGATGGCATTTAAGGGCAGGTATCCTATAAGAACTAAGATAATCCGATTTTGGACAAGGTTACTCATTTTAATTACCAGGATTGTGATATCTCCTATGGAACTGATATTGATTGGGATAATAAACTAATGAAATTTAGAAGCATGTGTGGAACGATTCATAGGTACCTGGAAAAAACACTGAAGGATACCCGAATGAAATTTTACAAACGTGTGGCTGTCCCCACATTCCTGTATGCTTGAGAGATATGGTCTCTTGGTAAAAGAGACGTACAGACGATTCAGGCCCACGAAATGAAATTTCTAAGAGGACGCAAGGTTGTTCTCTCTTGGATCAGAGAAGGAACAAACTAAACGTTGTATTGTTGCACCAGAAGATTGAAACGCACAGAAGGAGACGCTGTGAACACTTGAACCGCATGGCTGATATCCGTCTACCCGTGGCTGCCTTGGGTTATCACCGTACTGGGAAGAGATATGTCGGTAGACCGAGGAGGCGATGGGTTCCGGAACAGATCTGGACCTAACCCTTGGATTGGTGATGACGAGGATGATATAATTTGTTTCAAACTGTACCTTATGGACTGTTAGATGTTAAAGGAGAGCCCTAACTGATGTTTCCGCGGGAAAACCCAGGCGTCCTTGTTTACTCTACTGAGACCCAACGTGTTCTTGTTACACTACTCATTCTTGTTACCTACGTTATCAGACTGTTTGTTAGGGAAAAAATGTTAACAAACGAATATTGATGTTTTGTAACTTTGTGTGATCTCTGCATTTTACATCAAAGATCTGTTTACGCCGGCCGTTGCTAGATTACGTAAGTCGATACTAAAAAGCCGTCACATGTTACAGCGTTTACATAAACGGTAACATCTGTGTTCGTTATAAAAACAAAGTTGTTTACCTCGACGTCATGCAGGTTACTATCAGTACAAACAAAACAAAAACCAATCTGTCGGATATTTCAGGCAACTGCTAGATAGCATTAATAGGTACTTACAATAGCTCAGGTAGAGTTCAATGCAGCGCTCAGGGAATATTGGTCGTCACCATAACTATCTAATCTTTATTACTGGGAGTAAGCAATATTACTTATTACTATTATTATTATTATTATTTATTACTGAGCCTCTTCCACCTTTACTTCTCTAGCTATCTTTTTCTTGGATTTCTCAAAGATCTTACTTCGAGCGGTTTGTACATATCCATACTTATTTAGACAATTGTGTTTGTGGAATTCATTCTACACGTTTCTCAGGTATCCAAGCAGGTGCAACGTCTCGGTCAAGGTCGTGCACTAACGTAGCCTCCAGACTGTTCTAGCATTTGTAACTGCACAAATTATGCCGTCACTCCGCAAAAAGAATGGAAACATTTTCTGAAATTTTGTAAGTTTATATAAGCGTCTATGCCGGCTTATAAGTTAGTTATACCTGGCGTTATTGTCAAGTGCGGATCAAGTGATTGTTGAGGATTATTAGAAAGTAATTATTGTGTTAATTAGTGCAGTATTGTAATAAGGTGACACTATTATTGCGTGCGGACAAATTTAACTTGAATTTTTGTATGACAGTGCCTTGTTTATTTCAATTTGTTATTTGCGACTAATTAAAGCCGGTAATTAATGAGTTCATCCTCTATCTAATTAATGATAAGGGTTGCTGGTGACATGGCTGTTTTTGCAGGAAAGGAAGAGACAACGAATGAAATGATAAGAGATTTGAATTTAGTATGCGAGGAATATGGAATGAGGATAAATAAGGAAGAAACTAAGTGTATGGTGATTAGAAGAGGAGGAAAAATGGCAAACATAAATATAGGGTAAGACAAAATACAACAGGCGAAGTTGTTTAAATATCTTAGAAGCTTGATAAGTGAAGATATGTTCTGCACTCGTGAAATTGAAGCAAGAATTGCTATAGCGAAAGAGGAATTTAATGAGAAGAAAAGACGGCTGTGTAGCAAAATTAATAAGAATATAAGGGAAATGTTAGCCAAATGTTATGTGTGGAGCGTTGCTTTATATGGTGCAGAGATATGGACACTGAGGAAGGGGGATGAGAAAAGATTAGAAGCACTTGAGATGTGGGTTTGGCGAGCAATGGAAAAAGTGAGACGGGTTGATATAGTAAGGAATGATGAAGTTTTAGAAGAATAGGGAAAGAGAGAAGAATCTTTAAGGTAATAGAAAATAGGAAAAGGAATTGGTTAGGTCATTGTTTGAGAAGAGACTGATTGCTTACTACTGCCATGGAGGGTGTAATAGAAGGAGAAAAAAAGGGCGTTGAAGAATGAAGTTAATAGATAGCATTAAAATCAGAGGGCGTTACGAAGAAACGGAAAGACTGGCATGCGATAGGACAGCTTGGAGAGCTTTTACCATTTGAAGACTTGCCTTAGGGCAGAAGACCAAATAATAATAATAATTCAATCCTCTATCTTGTTTCCACTGTACAATACGACGATCCTTGAGACCGTCGTAACAGTATCTTGTAATCCATCCTATGGATACCCCAGTTATTCATTATGTCTTGTTTTTCAATATGGCCAAACCTCGATTAGCCTCTAACGTTTTGATAAAGTAGGAAGTAGTAATTGGATAAAATATAATTGACTTTGTACGTACGATTATACAATCTTCAGATAGCCCTATATGTTTTAATTACAGTGTAAGGAATTAATTACACTGTACAAGCAAGGTTAATCTGTAATTTATTTTCAATTATTTCCTTGCCTAGTACAATCATTTTATTTGGCTACGGGAGGCGATCGAATACTGTGAATCCTATACTTCCGTATTGGGTGTGTATCATCATAACCATCACAGGTTAATGAGGGAGGTAGTAACGAATTCTCAATACAAATGTGGCACGTGAATGAATTAAATTAATACAACCTGTTTCATTGCCTGAAACTGTCGCTACTTGATGTGGCGTCTGAGTGTTCTAAACGTTTTAATCACAATACAGACAAAATACAATTCTACTTACTGCGTCGTGTAACTTGATTTTTTTATTTTACAAGTTTAGATTACCGTGCACATCATGTCCAGACTCGCGATACAGCATATTGTTTATGTGTTATATGTTTTTATGTCTTTTAACGCAAACATTTTAAATATAATTAAATCACTACCGACTCGGAACACAAAGTTTTTTATGGGTAAAAACGTAAACATTTCACCTTGTAGCCTGAACCAGTTTTCGCAGACAGGACGTAACTTCAAACAAAGATACATTGAACACACAAAGGCACTACACTCTAATACCGAATCCGCCTTTGCAAACCACCTCACTGAACCAAACCACACATACAAAAACATCGAAAATAACATGGATATTCTACACGTACACACAAAAGGCCGAAACCTAAACACACTTGAACAACTGGAAATAGACGAACACACAAAAACACATAAAAACGACATCCTAAGCGAACAGACACAATTCAAATCACACGCTTTATTCGAACATATCACACCCCACACAAACAACATCGATCCTTCAAAAGTCGACACCGTCGCCAAGAACAAGACGGACAGCGCTCCCAGTGGCAGCCTCTTACGAAGCTTATAATAAGCGAAAACTGGTCCAGGCAATAAGGTAAACCTTTTACGTTTTTTCCCACAAAAAACTTTGTGTTCCGAGTCGGTTGTGATTTAATTATATTTAGTTAGTCAACGTACACGTCATGGACAACGAAATCCAAGAAGCAAACATTTTATTTCAGCTTCAATCTTCTACAACACTGTACATTAATTATATTGAATATATCTCACAGTTTATTCGGTTAACGCAAACTTTTTCCCATCTGGGAAAAGGAATCTTCTTCCAGTGACAATCTAGGATATCTTATTGTAAAGAGAATAGAGTGTCTGGGGTTAATCAAAATCAAAGATCTGATAAACCGGAAATAGCTGTTTCAAATTGTAAAAGATTCGTTAGAATTTACGAGTGAGAATTTTATATAATACTTAGCTTTTTAAAAAACACTTTTCCTACTTTACAAAATAAGTTTGTTTTTTCTTTAAAAAACAATTAAATTTTTGTTAATTTCGCTAACTATAATCTGTTTCTTAAACAAAACAATTTGTAAAAAATAATTTCAATTTTCTTTTAGTTGTCGTCGTCGTCGTCAACCTTTACGGCTTAGGCTAGTAGCCTGTTGCAGTCTCAACGGAATTCATCCAACCATAGCTTACGGTGTCTTTCCACATTTATCTTCCCCCTTGGATGATAATCAAGCGATTTTCTTGACTATCTAGTTGGACCCATTCTCTTTACGTGTAACCGCCACTCCGTTTAGTACCGGGAGATTTTGTCATTTAACCTTTCAGCTGTGCCTAGCTCTATTCTAATATGATCATTTTTAATAAGATCTCTCCTGGTACAACCCTTTACAGCCCTCAAGAACCTCATTCCCGCTCCTTGTATTCTAGATATATCTTCAGCCTTTCTAATCCAAGTCTCACTACCATACAGTAGTTGAGGTATGGCCATTACATTATAATATGTCAAGTGCGCCTCTTTCCTTGTTTTCTTTTTTAAGTGTTTAATGATACAGCCACAAAGCGACTGGAAGAGACTAATTTTGCTTTTCTTTTAGTTAGACAATAATAGTTGCCAGTAACGGTTGAATTAAGTTTTTATTCCCATTAAATTCCTACATGTTGTGAAAAAATCTGCAATACACAGACGTTTTATATTACCAACCTTTAGAACATTCCTAAAAATATTCACCTCATTTTCTAAAGCATTGCATATGTTTAGTTTCACATGTAAATTTCTGATTCCTGTTATGTAATAGTTTTACAAACGTTTTAATGTTACAGCTCCTAAGTTGACTGACACATGTTATTACGTAAGTAAATTACATCTGTCCTTCCATGAGACCGCAGATACACAGACATACGGTGTTCATTCATACGGTGTAAAGTTTGTCGTGCTCGCGGCAGATTTCCCAGTGGTGCTTCCACCGGATGAGTTTGTTTGCGTTCAGTACACGCAGCTCACTACACGTCACGCAAAGGTCAGGAATGAATCATCCTCTCAGTTCACGGTTTAGGTTAAGGTTAATGTATGTAGACACAAGTGTATGTAAACTCTACCATCCGTTGCTTTATGTACCACTTCACCTTATGCGAAACGAGAATTCGCCTTAACAAATGTATAGAAGAAATATATTGCCACGTTACAAATATTTAAAAAATTCACACAAATACATTACCATGCACTCAACACAACTATAATATGTATTACACCGCCTAGGTCGCAGGGTTTGTTATCTCGTTGCGTCAACTATACGTATGTAGTTGCACAATAATTAAATAATTTTCAAAGAGGAGTGAGATGTTGTTGACATGAAATAATTAATTAAAACCGTTTCAAAATAATCATTCTATGATTTATTAAAATTAATAGAAAATATGCAAATATTAAAAAATTCGAATCTTGGAAAAATAAAAATATTTTTTTTATAAGTTTACACAACTGATCTTTCAAAGCTATAGAAAGATCAGTCATTATCATATTACTTATTAACACATTCATCTTAATCATTTAAATTACCATTTTGACTGACAATATTGTACCCCATCTAATCGATTGTAATGTGTGTACATTGTATACGATGAGGGCAACATCTATAGAATCAATTTTTACTTAGAACAACCAATTTATTCTAACAAGCAATTTTTTTTTATTCTACTGCAAGATATTTTCAATAACCATAACGGGGGATTAAATTCAAGTCCGCTTAATGAGCGTTCTTATATTTGAATATACAAAACCTTTAGTACAAGTAGAAATTAAATATCTGTTGAATATAAGATCAAATGCGGATGAAATATTTCTTACTTAAGAAAATGAGGATGATTTACAAAAAGCTATGTTTCAATTACAAAAAGTGACGAGAAGAACTCGCTGATAATTTCAGTAGAAAAGACCAAGACCATGGCCTTTAAAGGTAAATATCCAGTGAGGACTAAGACAACAAACAGCAACAGCAACACTTTAGAACAAGAGAGCCGTTTCAAATATCTTGCCTGTGCAGTAAGCTATGAATCTGAATATGATAGAGGAGAGAAGATAAATAAATTTAGGAATATTTGTGGTACGGTTCATAGAAATCTTACAAATAAAACAAGACGCAACACAATAATTAAATTTTATAAGACAATTGCAATTCCCACGTTGATTTATGCGAGTGAGGCGTGGTTCATGGCAAAAAAGAAAAGCGGCAAGTTTCAGAGTGCTGAAATGCAGTTTCTTCGAAATACTTTAAACTATATATTGGAAGATACAATAAGGAATAAAGATATCATAGCAGAACTCGAAGTAAAGGATATAAATAAAATTATTTCAATTTACAGAAGACAATGGTGGGTTCATCCGATAAAGGACGACAAAGGATCGTTTGCGGAAATCGGTATTGAACTGTAAAGCCATTCGTAGAAGAGACGTGGGTCGTCCGAAGATGAGATGGGCGGCCGGAACAGGTCTATATAAACTAATCCTTGTAGAGGAGAAGAAGAAAAAGATTTAAAATCAGTTCTTCATGACAAGTGTCTAGCAGTTTTATTCAATTCTTAATAAAATAGGAGTCATATTGGTATTCGACTATCCGTTTGGTAGGAAGATGTATTTCACATAGTCCGCGTACAATGAAACTGGGAACACATGTTTTGTGTGTGGTCTGTCCGCTGCTGCTAACGCATTTGACGCGTCAAACCGACAGGTTTACGTGGTAAATCTCGACTAAACCACAAACCGCTCAATGGCAACTGTTTGGCAATGCCTTCTGTTACATCCCCAGCGCAGCCACAAAGTGTAACATTTTGAGTGCACACTACGAACTATGAGCAGTCTTAGGCCAATCAAATTAGTCAGAAAAATGCCGATTTCGCGCGCAAATTAAGCACCGATTGACAGTTCCACCAGTGGTAGGAAATAGATAATACATGACAACTATACCAAACAGAACTCGAGATTTTGCCTATGCACAAAATGACGGGCAACCAAAGTTGGTAAAAACACGTTTTTCGCTTCTGGAGGCCGAGAAAAGCCATGTAGCTGAAAAAGTGGTAAATATAAAATATAGACAATGAAAAGACGTTTAATTTTAGCCGTGGTACGATATGTTTCGTCAAATAGTTATTGCAAAAATCTCAAAAAACCATGAAAAATGCCTGTTTTCTGCAATGCTGATAGTTACTGCAAAAATGATGTTTTTTATATGTTTATAACTTAAATAGGAAGCCCTTACGATTCTGAATCGAATAGGTTTTTGTAAAGTTGGATCGGTCAATCTGTTGCTGAGATACGTTAATTTATTTATCCCAGAGCACTTAATGTTTAATACCATAACTTTTTTGTTTATAAACATTTTGGGCTATTTCGACGTTTATTCTCTTCTAGAAGACTTATTTTTCCATGTACCTTCTAGGGCAAATCAAAAAATTATTTTTTAACCCCCCGTTTCTTGCATTAAAAAAGTGGGCGATTTTTTTTTATAAACATTTACAGCTGGAGCGTCATCCGGACATCGTACGAACTTCTAACTTCAAAATATCGAAAGCTGGCTTCGAGGCAAAGATTTAAAAAAAAAAAAAAAAAAAAAAAAAAAGGAGGTGAGTTGCAAATTTTTTTTTTTAAATCATAGCGGCTTTGTTTATAACAATTAAGAAATGAATCCGCCGACGGCATTGGGTATCTAAAGAGTTATATTTTGCTATGACATGAATTTTTGTCTTCAAATCCATTTATTTGACACTAAAAATAATGTTTGAAGTGGAGGCTACCGATGCCAGACGCAGGAGGTGGCGTGGTGGGGGAAACCGCTCTCCGGCAGGCGCGGTGAAGCAAAAAATGAAATCCGAACTTCAAATCGGCGGCGCGCGGAAAAAATTGCCGTATCTCCTCGAATTTTGGACCAATTTTTTTTTTTTTTAATTTGGGGTAGCGAAAAAAAATAATAACCATGACGCGGTCAGATTTAAACAATAATAACATTTTACGCTTCACCGTATACCATTCGGTTTTAGAAATTTGTATAAGTCATTTTTTTTAATGTTACTTGCTCTTGACGTTTAATACAGTAAAATCTAATTAATAATAATAATAATATCTATATTTTATAAATATATTAATACTAGCAAAATACCCGTGCTTCGCTACGGAGTTTCACGTTGTACGTAATTGTACAATTATTGCTCGCTTAATAGGATAGGATTAGATAGATTGTAGAAATTCTCAACTCTTAGTTTGTTTGTTTACATTCATAGCAACAGCTATTTATTATTTATTTCGAGAAAATCGTTAGAGCCGTTTCCGAGGAAAAAAAGGACATACATTTATTAATTAATTGAACTTCGAAATTTTCTCGACTATAAGAACCTGCAAACAACGAAGTTTTTTGCAATTTAAAACACTGAGTAAGAACTCAGGACTAAATGTATTCGGGGTTTCCAGTAAACTGAGATGTCAACCACTTCATTTACAAAGTATGCAATTCCCGCGATAAATATCAGTATTTGGTATTTTGCCCCTTAGGAGTGAAAGTTTTTAAAATCGTTTCTTAGTGAGCACCTAGGACCTATGATGAAGCTATGTTCAAAGTTTCATTGATATCCATTCAGTGGTTTCAGAGATATCGTGATCAGTGATCCAGTCAGTGGTATTTGGCTTATATAGATATCTATATCTAGCCGATTTACCCAGCGTTGCTCAGGTTCATAATTTATTCATAGGCTCATAGGCACCTATTCTTGTTCTAACGTTATATTACTTGTATATTGTATAATCTTCCTTATATTGTTACGTTCGCATTCTCACTGGAGGAATACTCTGTAGCGCACCTGTTTAAGAACATGTCATAAACTGTATTCTTACAGTATATCTGGAGAAGAATTCTGTTGCGCGTGATGCTCCTGCTCGATTTCTAACTCTGGGAGAGGGCGAATAGCTAAATTAGTTTTCAATAAAATGTCTACAGTACTTGCACGCGCTGCGTATTTAACTGTCGTTTTATAATTCATTGTGTTAATGTTGGAATAAGGCATTTGTTAAATTAGTGTCTCCTAAACTTATTCTAACAATACAATACCTCTATAGATTTCAGCTTATCAATTTTTAAATTCAAACTGAAGCAAGTGCATTTATATTGTCTGAACACTATGATCTGAATACATTCGCTATCAAAACTTTGTTTTTTATACTCGCTTATAACTTACTTCGATCTTAACTTATCCACTTTTAAATTCAAACTGAAGCAACTCTGAATTCACACGCTATTAAGAAGTTTCTTAAGATGCATACACCGCCTTTGATATCATAACCTATATCTTTATTTATAAGAACCGTGGACTCTGGCCCCGCCGTCTTTCGCGGGATCCGACCTAAGACTCCCCGGGTTCCGTGGATGAACTCCGGGGAAGGCCCGTTGGACGACTCCCACGCTATTTCCTACGCGGGAGGCTTCCACCGATGCTATGGTAAACAGAATCTATTCTATTGGGTTGCCATAGTATAAAGATCTAATAGTTTATAAGACCCAAAGGACCCCCCAAAGGATCGTATCGAAAAACACTTGTCCTATGTTGGTTCTCCCGTTGCGTAAAATATTTGTGCCAAGTTTGGTTGAAATCGGTCCAGTGGTTTAGGAGGAGATGTGGAAGACCCCAAAGGACCCCCCGAAGGATCGTATCGAAAAAACACCTATTCTATGTTGGTTCTCCCGTTGCGTAAAATATTTGTGCTAAGTTTGGTTGAAATCGGTCCAGTGGTTTAGGAGGAGATGTGGAAGACCCCAGAGGATCGTATCGAAAAAAACACCTGTCCTATGTTGGTTCTCCCGTTGCGTAAAATATTTGTGCCAAGTTTGGTTGAAATCGGTCCAGTGGTTTAGGAGGAGATGTGGAAGACCCCAAAGGACCCCCAAATGACCCCATCGAAGAAAACACCTATCCTATGATGGTTCTCCTGTTGTGTAAAATATTTGTGCCAAGGTTGGTTGAAATCGGTCCAGTGGTTTAGGAGGAGATGTGGAAGACCCCAAAGGACCCCAAAGGACCCCATCGAAAAAAGCACCTCTCCTATGTTGGTTCTTCCTCCCGTCGCGTAAAATATTTGTGCCAAGTTTGGTTGAAATCGGTCCAGTGGTTTAGGAGGAGGTGTGGAACATACATACATAGATACATACATACAATGGGGGGGGGGTTTGCCCCTTAGGAGTGAAAGTTTTTAAAACCGTTTCTTAGTGAGCACCTAAGACCTATGATGAAGCTATGTTCAAAGTTTCATTGATATCCATTCAGTAGTTTTTGCTCTACGTTGATTCTATGTCAGTCAGTCAGGCAAACTTCCCCCCCTTTTTCCCCCTTTAAAGGTCGAATTTCCAAAAATCCCTTCTTAGCGTATACCTACTTCACATAAGGAACCTACATGCCAAATTTCAAGTTTCTAGGTGTTATAGTTTCGGAGATTTCGTGATGAATCAGTCAGTGAGTCAGTGGTATTTCTCTTTTATATATATAGATTATAAAAACCTGGTACACAGAAAAGTCAAAATGTACAATTTTAAAAAGTTTTATTAAAGTAAATATATAAAAGTTGTTATAATTAATTAAGTTTAATTTTTTTTATGGTACATTATCAATTTCTTCTTCGTTTTCATCTTATTCTTCTTCTATCTCTTCTTCATGTTTGTCATATACTTCGCTTTCATCATCTTCTTCTTCTATCCCTTCTTCTACTACCTTTTCAGCATTATCGCAATCCTCTCCATTGCAATCTGAACATAAGCGAGTACATTTCAATCCATGCTTGCGACATCCGCAAGATTTTCCACATCCGGTCTTACACCCGCACGATATTTTTCCAATACCTCTTTTGGAACGAGACTGTCACGTGTAAATCGCAGAAGCAAACCAGTGTCTCCTTCCATCCAACCATATTCACATGGGTTTAGATTGTTCCCCTGCCATGCTTGAACTTGCCTATATACTCTCAAGCAATGCTGCTCTGCTGCTCCTTCTGTTGGAGGCAACTTTCCCAATTTGAAAGAAGACTTTATAGACGATCTTTCAAATTGTAAAAACCTCAGATCATTCAATGTTATTTTATTGTCTTTTTGTTTATTTTCATAGTCTTTATCTACCTTCCAGGAATACATGGCTTTAATAATTTCGCAGCCAGAATTACTTATAACATTCACTGGTGAAGTTGAATCGTAAAACGTTTTTGCCAATTTTATTAACATATTTGGCGGTAAACATGTTAAAATTTAATTTTGCCTTGAAAAAAAAACTTGATGTCGTATCACATCCAGTGAATGCATACAAAAAGCTTATTATTTCATTAAATTCGGGATGCTTAAAACTATCGTTTTTATAATAATTAATTAAGGTTCCTTTTTTAGTGTGGGTAATTTTTTTAAAGACAATGTTAGAGTATTCAACCGCCAAATGATTAAAAAGTACCAGAAGATCTGTATCGTTACCTACTATTATAACGTTACTTTCATACCTGGCAGCCTCAAGAGCAGTTTGAATGATTAACCAATCCGCATCTTCGTCTGCCTGCTTAGTACGATACCCGTGCTCATTCAATCTTCTAATTAATAATTTTATTAAATTGTTTTTGTTCTTTTCATCCGATAAAAAGTCTTTCGGTTTAACAGTTATTTTTGTATTATAGTCAAATTTAATTTCATGACCAATATAACCACTCTGCCGACGAAGTCGTTCTGCACTTTTTGTGCCTTTGTCGCCATCGTACACATCAAATAAAATAGAACTATTAATAACAAAATTGTTCTTAACGTAATTAACATATTTACATATAATATCATCTATAGATACATTCTTTTGCCAATCAATTTGATGTAATAAGAACCCACCGCCAATAACACGGATGAAAGGCGAATTTACAGGACAATCGGTTAAAGAATTAAAATGATCACAAAACGCACTTTTATTCGTCTTTCGCATACCAGCTTCGTCAAAAATAGCAAGAGGAAAAGGACCTAATTCAAATTGCAAAAAATGTTTCATGTTAGTTTTTTTCATTAATGTTCAAGCAAATCCGCTGAAATATTAGCAATGGCTGAATTGTTATAACATTATTATTTATTTTAATTTTCTAAGACATGGCACTTACAGGTAATACCTTATCTTTTCTTGGAAATTTCAATTCATCAAACGATTTGTCGTTAATGTTATTTAATAATTTAATGCCTATTTCAAATGCTTCATGGCAATTAATATTGTCATTCCCTACTAGAATAAATCTATCGTATTTTGTCACTCGGGGTGAAAGGATTACGTTCTTCGTAAAACTGTAAAAGTTTTTTTAAATCCGAAGCGTCTCTGCTCATTCTGCTGCTGCGGGCATCCACATGTTGCTCGGAACTGTCATATGTAGAGGAACAAAAACTTTCCATTTCATTGCATATCTCTAAAAGTACAACAGTACAAGCAAGAAATTTCGCTATCGTGCTTTCATTCATCCCTCGTCCGTTCGTTAATCCACCTACACAATTAATCGATCTCATCAATACTTGCTCGATAGTCATGTCCGACCATACACCACACCAAAATTTTTCGGAGCGCCGGCCGGAGAGCGGTTTCCCCCACCACGCCACCTCCTGCGTCTCGCATCGGTAGTCTCCACTTCAAACATTATTTTTAGTGTCAAATAAATAGATTTGAAGAAAAAAATTCATGTCATAGCAAAATATAACTCTTTAGATATGGAATGCCGTCGGATTCATTTCTTAATTGTTATAAACAAGCCGCTATGATTTAAAAAAAAAATAAAATTTGTAACTCAGCTCCTATTGGTCCTAGAGCTTTTTTTTTTTTTAATCTTTGCCTCGAAGCCAGATTTCGATATTTTGAAGTTAGAAGTTCGTACGGTTCGTACGATGTCCGGGTGACGCTCCAGCTCTAAATGTTTATAAAAAAAAATCGCCCACTTTTTAATGCAAAAAACGGGGGGTTAAAAAATACTTTTTTGATTTGCCCTAGAAAGCACATCGAAATATAAGTCTTCTAGAAGAGAATAAATGTCGAAATAGCCCAAAATGTTTATAAACAAAAAAGTTATGGTATTAAACATTAAGTGCTCTGGGATAAATAAATTAACGTATCTCAGCAACAGATTGACCGATCCAACTTTACAAAAACCTATTCCATTCAGAATCGTAAGGGCTTCCTATTTAAGTTATAAACATATAAAAAACATCATTTTTGCAATAACTATAAGCATTGCAAAAAACAGGCATTTTTCATGGTTTTTTTGAGATTTTTGCAATAACGATGTGACGAAACATATCGTACCACGGCTAAAATTAAAGGTATTTTCATTGTCTACATTTTATATTTACCACTTTTTCAGCTACAAAGCTTTCCTCGGCCTCCAGAAGCGAAAAACGTGTTTTTACCAAATTTGGATGCCCGCCATTTTGTGCATAGGCAAAATCTCGAGTTCTGTTTGGTATAGTTGTCATGTATTATCTATTTCCTACAACTGGTGGAACTGTCAATCGGTGCTTAATTTGCGCGCGAAAAAAAGCTAATTTGATTGTCCTATCTTTACAACCGCAAATGAATTAGAAAATGTTTTCAAAACAATATGTTACGACATTACGCAACCTGCTGGGTGTTTATCGGCTATTCCAGCGGAATGCGGCTGTAATGTGTGTGCGCGCACATACTGCTGCTACTTTGAGATGAAGGACAATTATTACGTGTCACTTGTCAGGCGTCCGCGGAGACTGATTCATATTTCATCAGTCCGCGCGCGCTGTGTGCAAAAGCCGCAGTCAATTACGTTCTGATGTTTTCTAGGAGCGTTCTTGACGCGCAGTATGGAATATTCTGGTATTTCGGCGGTGTATAAATACAAGTACTCAGCGACAAGCGACGATTAGTTAGTTATCGCCGGGTGATTCTACAGTGCGGTTGAGTGGCAATTTACACAGTGCGATTCGAAGTATTGTGGCGAAGTGTTGTGTTTTATAATCGTGCGGCACAATTGTAATACACTTGTGTTTCATAAACAATTTTTATTTGATTTGTTGTAAGAGACTATCTTGTTGATTACAAACTGTATAATTGTGATAATTAAAGCTGGTGAGTGGTGACTTAATTGGTGTCTTGTATTTTGTTTTCCATCAGTATACCGTCGTAAGAATATTTTCCCTTATAACAACAAATTTCACTACTTGAAGAATTGACCAAAGTAAGTACAATAGTTACTTTCTGAACTACGTTTGAAATTCAATCACCAGTACCTCCCAATGTCCCCCCGTCTCTCGGGTATGACCACGGGGCTTTATTTCGTGTACACCTTAGCCATTGACAGATTATTTTTAAGTTAACTGACAACCATACATGTCTGTACAAATACGAATTTCAAGTGAAAGTAAGCAGTAAAAAAGTGATACTTTATTTACAAAATTTTGTTGTTGTGTTTATGAATGGTGACGGAGACGTTATCTCAATCTCGTCTTAATTGTTATGGTATTTTAATAAAATTTAATTTTGTTTCTTGGCTTCTGTTTGTTTACGTCAAGTTTAAGGCAGTAGAACAGGGGAATACGGAAGCGCTAAGTACATGTCGCTCCGATCTTCTTTAAGCGACCTGCTAGGCCAGTTCCAGCGGTGATAAAAAATGCTTCTGCTTCCTTCTTGTCTTTGTAATCTCTTCGATTTTTTGTACGTTTCTGTTTCTTGGATTTGAGTAACTCACTGAATTATTTTTTGTATTTTGTAGTCATATTAAGATTCTTTAGTAAGTAAACTTGAAATTCTGTAAGACATTTTCGTATTGTTACGACAGTCACGTGACGTTCTCAAAAAGTCGTCAGACGCAGTTACGTAAACGTTCTACACGTTTCTCGGCTATCCGACCAGTTGCAGCGCCTCTGTCAAGGCCGTGCACTCAGATAGCTTCGAAACTATTCGAGGACTCTTAACTACACAAATTATGTTGTCATGCCGCCAGCAATATGGAAAATTATTCTGGAACCTCTGTGCGATCTATGTAAGCAACAGCGGACTTAGATGTTAGTTACACCTGGCGTTATTGTATAGTGCGATTCAAGTGATTGTTGTTGATTAGTGTGAAGCAATAATTGTGTTATAATTAGTGCGGAACTCAAATAGTTGACATAAATTTAACTAGAATTAAGTTTAGATCCATCTGTGGGACAATTCATAGAAATTTACGAAATAAAACTCGGAAGGAAACCCGTATGAAATTTTATAAAACAGTAGCTGTTCCGACATTCCTTTACGCAAGTGAGACATGGACCCTCGGTAAAGGGGAAGAAAAGAAAATTCAGGCTGCCGAAATGAGATTTCTGAGAAGTGTCCAAGGATTCTCCCTTCCGGATAGGAGAAGAAACATAGACATTAGACAAGACTTAAGGATCCAGTCTTTAAATGAGACGATTAAGGAGTATAATAGGAGATGGTGTGGACATGTGGCCCGTATGCCAGATACCAGATTGTCAGTGGTAGCTCTCAAGTACAAGCCGAGTGGACAGAGGGATGTTGGTAGACCGAGGGGGAGATGGGTTCCGGGACAGGCCAACTAGGGCCTAATCCCTGTAGTGAAGATGATGATGATGAATTATTGTATGAGAGTACCTTGTTGATTTCAAGTTGTTATTTGTTACTAATTAAAGCCGGTTATTAGCGACTTCACTGGTGTCTGGTATTTTGTTTCCACTGTACAATACGACGATCATTGAGACCGCCGTAACAGTGTGTATTGTAGTGTTATATTTGGCAAGTCGGTCTACAATTTCGTTGCCTTTTAGCCCTACATAAGATAAAACCCACTAGTATATAACAAATTTTTCAAAAGTCTTTAGATGTTTCAATTGTTTTTCTACCAGTTGTTTTCTTAGATTTTGGCTGGCTATCGGAGAAACTGCTTTGGTGCTGATTCAAAATCTCATAGAGAGATATTTTATGTACCGAACTTGCCATTTTAAAATTTTCATGCAACATTAGGATCTATATTATTATTCTTAGTAGTGTAGTAATTTCTGTGGCATCTATACAGAAGAGATAAAAACTAAATATAAGAAAGCCGCGAAATGACAGGCGTGCCGTGCACAAGAAGCAAATAAATTCTTTAGACGATACGGAAAGTTGCTAAAGTGTGAAATTTATTCACACAAACATCACGACTGTAATGGATTTCACGCGATGAGAAATTTATCAGACTTAAAATGTACGCGTAGAAGACATTAAAGGTCATGTGAGAACATGAAGGTCACGCAAGGTGTACCGCAAGCATTATCGATATTAAACTTTACTTAGGACTGAAAAGTTTATTTCACTTCTTTAGGCGATGTACACATCTCCTGCTAACGATAAAAGCACATAAAATATTACGGGGGATCGAACAAATGAATAGTAATGAATTGTTATCCGTTGATTAATAGAATTGAAATTTGTGCTTTCACAGGCTAACGCCCGCTTTTATTAGTTCGCTTTTAACTGATTACCGTTGCTTTTAATTAAGGTATTAATAAGGAATATCACACTGCTTGTACTTCTTACAGCTTGTAAAAGTTGGTCATTTCATAAACTTTTTAGTTGTTCAGTTCTTAAATTACATTATTTAAGTCTTTAGATGCGCAAATAAGGGAACATTCATTATCATCATCATTAGAATCTTCAAGGATTAAACCAAGAATGGTTTGTTCCGGTCTCAAATAGGCAAAGATTAGAGCTGGACACTCCAGCGCATCCTCAGACGTCTCACATCTCTGCGTCCCCTTGGCTTATCGTTCCAGAGTTGTTTGGTGATGCGGCAGTCATCCATTCGGCAAAGATGTTCCCACCAATTCAACCGATACTGGGCGGTCCTGTCGAGTATACTCATAATATTCAGTTCCTGCCGTATATCTGTGTCTCTTCTATGATCATGGAGAGTATACCCTGCCACGCGCCTGAGAAATCTCATTTAAGCCGCTTGGATGTGACTGACTTGGCCTTACGTTAAAGTCCAATTCTCAGATCCATAAGGAAGTGTGGGAAGAGCCATAACCTTGTATAATTTTAACGTGTTCCTTTACTTGCTGACTTAAGGGTTCGCCTAATGGTCCCACACATAAGGTTACACTTTATAAGGAAATATTTAATCTGGTTATACCTCCTTAAATCCACTCTAAGATGTATCCGAACCCATTACGCACCGCTTTGGAGAGTACTTACCGCTGAGACTTTTGGAATACTCCTAAAGATCATTCAGTTCTTCAGGTTTGTACAAATAGTGTCTTTTTGGTTTATTTTGTAAACAGTTTTATTTAATACACAACGGTATTCCTTTCTCAATAACGTAAGCTATGGAAATACAAGGCGACGATGTGGTAAATAATTGTAATCATCATCAACGCTGCTAGTTAAAAACCCTCGATTTTTATAAAATTTGAAAAATGTATTGTCAAAAGCAAGCACAACAATACAACCAACAAAACCCCAACACACACGAACCAAAACAATATTCAAACAAACATTTTACTAAAGAAGGAATCAGTATGGCTGACAGTGAACATAGTGCATGACGCTAAATACATCAAACATGTCCACTTAATAAATATTTTAATAGACTCTTCATATAACTTAGATTTAATCAACACAAAATGCGTGTTATCAGTATGTATACAACAATGCTAAATTTTACAAATGACAAAACTGTACCATTTCCAGGTGACGTCATACACTGTCCGTACTTATTCTATCCGCAAAGTTGCTTATTAAATAGCATAAAAATTATGATTATACATGAATTGAATTGCAGACATGTGAGTAATATTTGTTATTATGAATACGGCCACTCAAGTGTTCGTTAAAATAAGTTTATGTTATGTAGTGTTGTTACAACATTAAATTAACTTACCGTTTCTTTTTCTTAAGTGATCTTAATTTGAAAAATTTTAATACCTTGGCTCACTAGTTACTGAAGACAACATTATGGCCGAAGAAATAAAAGAAATTTCATATCTCCTGGAAACAGATGTTACTTCTTCCTACAAGGAATATTTGAGTCTAAAAATGTAAGCAGACCAACCAAGATTCGTCTCTATAACACAGTTCTTAAGCCAGTGGTCGTGTTGGTCATGTATGGTCCGAAACTTGGACAATATCGGTGACAGAAAAAGAGTGGTTGCGCAGGTGAGAAAGAAAAGTCCTCAGGAGGACATAAGGTGCAGAAAACGTCCAAGGAGTTTGGAGAGTAAGGAAGAATACAGAAATCTTACAAATCTATGGAGAACCAGATATCGTCACTGACATAAAGTAAAGTAGAATCCGGGCAGTGCATGTCCAGAGAATGTTAGAGGCATCCACATTGAAGAAAATTTTTACGGGAAGACCTGGTGGAAGAAGAAGGAGGGGTCGGCCCATAAAACGATGGGTGAATGATCTTGAGGACGACCTGCGAAGGCTCGGTGTAAGAAGATGGAGAGTGAGAGCAGAGGATCGAGACGACTGGATGCGGATTGTCCGTGAGTCCAAGACTCCCCAAGAGCTGTAGTGTTAATTAAAAATAAAATAAATAAATAAATATAGTTAATGTCAAGTTAATTCTTCTGGGAAATTATAACTTGCACGTAGTAACTGTTGCATACACATACACATTAATTAACTTTCACACGACGGTGCTTCACGGTCGACAGTTTGTTAATGTGAGTTTACATTCACGCAGTGCGATTTCAACAGTAAATTTCTCTTATTAATGTGAAATTGTATTGGATGAAAGGAAACCATAAAGTTAATATCGACTTGATTATTCCCAGAAATTGTAACGTACGCGTTATATATACTTTGAATTGTGCTGATTACTACACAGAATAAATGCAGTTTCCTACTCTATAGAATAAAATAATAACAAAGAATTATATAAGTAACGATGGTAGTCCATAAGTCTCATAAAAGCTGTAAAGAACGCTGTTTTTAGTGTACTGGTATTTTTTACTTTCATGTTCCACAAGGAAATGGAAGTATGGTGATGGCGAAAAGAATCGTGATCAAAATAAGGACTGATTCTGATTGTACTACCATCAAAACAATAAGAAACGTCATTTTCCGAAAGGTGTCTGTGTGTGTCTGTCTGTGTGTAGAATGTTTTCTATGGCCAACGATAACTGTCGCAAATTCAAACATAATGAAATATTCTTTTGAATATTTGCCCGAGTTGTAGAGGACTCAAGTCCTATTGATTTTGATGAAAGGCCTATTGATGGGTTAAGGGAAAGCGGTAGTTTACCTGACCGTTTTATGTTTTAACAATAGTAATTTTTTCTATTGCAAACGATAACTGCTGCAAATTCAAACAGAATCAAATAATGTTTTCCATATGTGCCTGAGTTGTAGAGGACTCAATGAATATTGGTTTTGGTGAAGATCGGTTAAGGGTAAGGGGTAGTTTACCAGCAACATTTTATGTTTTAACAAGAGTAAAGTGCTTAATTTTGATAAATAAAGTATCCTGAAAAGAAGGTCATAATAATCCACTGTAGAAAGGTAGATGAAATATTTATAAATGAAAAGGATAGTTGAAGGGGAAGAGGGTAATTTTCTATAAATGAAAATTATAGTTGAGGGGGAGGGGATAATTTTTTATGTGTACTACGTTATCAGCACCAAAGAAGTAGTTTGTTGTTAAAATTCCTAAACGACTGTTTGGCCGTGGTCCTATGTTTTCAGCAATACCAGACGTTTCGGCAGTGCCATCGATTGCCATCATCAGTGAAAATCGAGTGCGCTAACGTGAGGTTGTATACGTTAGTGACCACAGTACTGTGGTTAAGACTGAAGAAAGAATTAGTTTCTATGAAAATATTGCATTTCAAAAATGATTTTAAATATAAATCTTAGAACATGGGAGTCATGTATGGTTCTCCATGCCGATATTTTACTCAGTTAAGAAAGTGACAGTAATCCATTATTCGTTGGCATCGAGAAATTCGACGTAAGATTCTAAGCGGGGAAGAGGTAAACTTAAATCAAACAATAATGTAACTGACTATTAAAGTTTATTTTAAGCCAACAACGGCTATATTATCCGCACCGAGAACTGAGGAGCAAGAACATTCGGGGTGGAGCACTTAATGTAGTTAGCAGCGTGTACGGTAATGAACACTAAAACTAACTGAAACTTTTAATAGCGTCATCAGCTTTGTTGGCGTATACGCTTTTCTCGTGAATTGCTGTTATATCTTCCTAAATCTTTTGCATAGTCTGAGTTGTTCATTATAAAATTTTGCAGATACAATGTATAATTTGTAGTAATATTATTATTATTATTGTTACGGCTGTAAAATGTTTACATATTTTCCGGAACTGAAGATTTCAGAAGTGATTAAATTCTCATCTTCCACTGCTGCTTGTCCATTTAAAGATGGTCTTCAATTTCTCGTTCCCTCAAAATAGTCTGAATTTCTTCTGTCCAGGTGATAAGTGGTCTTCCTCTTTTCCTTCTTCCTGCTGGGGTCCATTCCATAACTCTTCTTACCAATCTTTCCTGTGCCATTCTTTTCGTGTGTCCATACTATTGTAATTTTTTGTTTGGATAAAGATAAAATCAACAATTAAATTTTTTACATTCATTCTGTCCTTAATAACTTCATTTCTAATTTTCTCACGTCTGGATACTGTTGCCGAATGTCTCCAAAAGTCCACCTCTGCTGTCATTAATTTTGTTCTTGTGTGTTTATTAGCAGTCCAAACTTCTGAGCCGTATGTCATTATACTTCTAACAATTGTTTTAAATATTTTGGTTTTACTTTCTGCTGTAATTTGCTTGTCCCACAGGATTCTATTTAATGTAGACACAGCCACAACCAGCTTTGTTAACTTACCTAACCCCTGAGGTTATATGAAGAGTTAGCAATTTTAAAGGTAAAGAAGAAGAATATGCAGTAATATATAAATGAATATGCTAACAGAATTTAGTAATGAAGAAATATTTTTTCATATTTGCAATAGTTAGATACGTGTATTCCGTCAGGGGTTAGGTAAGTTGAGAAAGCTGGGTGTGGCTGAGAAAGGTAATAGATGGAGGGACGAAGCTTCGTAGCAAGTAGCAGGAGCGTGGCTTAACGGAGCTGAGCCAATAGGGTAGTGATTAGTAGAATTGTTTAGAAATTGACTTGCCGTGAAGGCAGATTCACGGGTATATATATACGGGTTCCAGCGGGATATTTTTTGTCGTGATTTAGGACTTGACAATGGTGGAAACACTGAAAGGCCTCGTCCAGAACATGGTATTTATCAGGTTAGCAAATAAGCACGACGAAGTTGAAGAATCTAAACTGATGTGAAACCAATCTGCAGAACTCAGTAGACTGTAGTCTAGTGTATTTATAAGCACACGATGGACGTAGACAAACGTAGGAAACAAGGATTCAGTGTCATTAAAAAGAGACTCAGAAATGGCTGAGCTCTTTTGACATGATAATGTCTTTTAGCTGGACATCGTTTGAAACTTTCTGTAACATTTTGTTTACCGTCACAATGTATGACGTCATAATTGCGTGTTTTCCACACTTCCGATTCCCCACAGTCTAGAAATCTTCGGTCTCTGTCGTTTTTTAACATGATAAAGTTTGTTATATAGTAAATATATTTGTTATAAAATAAATATTTGTTATATAGTTATATAGAAAACATGATAGGCCTAATGTTTTCCACAAAATGCGCGATGCAAAATGTGTAACGTCATCGAAAAAGAGTAAATACCGTTTACCAAATGGTAAAAGCTTAAGAGCATGATAATGTCTTTCAGCCGCCAGCTAAACGCAACATTTGCGCAAAAGAAACAATCAATCACTCAGTAACCATAATAATGTTGCGTTTAGCTGGAGGCTGAAAGACATTATCTTGCCCTTAAACTTTTACCATTTGGTAAACGGAATTTGCTCTTTCTGCTAAACGGTATAAGAGCGTGTCTACTTCTTGCGTCAGTTGTACGTTATAAGCTTCACCTAGAACAGGTATGAGTTAGTTTCGGCGCTTTGTCGTAATAATAAATTTACTTTTTCTTCGTCGTTCATAAAAAAGTAGATTCTTACAGCAGACGACGGAAATTCTTTTTCTCGTCTGTTTGGTTTTCATACTCGTGTGTGTGAACTGTTCATGAAATACTGTTTCAGGTCATTGAACTGATGTCTTTTCAATTTATTTTCGAGCCAATAAATTCTTTAAACTAGAATGTTACTTTATTTATGATGTTGTAAAATCGCCTTTCTCAGTTCCATATCACAGAATTTTTTTATTTTTGAATGTAACATGTTAAAACTGGTTTGTAAGACCAACCATCAATTTATCTCTAACACCTCTTAATACTAAATAATTATCAGCCAAATTAAGTCCAATGACATCCTTTAGTTAGTTCTGGTGTTCTTAACTAAACGCTCTCATCAGCGCACAATGCTCTGCTATTGTAACACAAAACGCTACACAAGTTCAAATGGCATTGTTCTCTTTAGCCTTCGGAACACGTGTTGATTGTCCAGCAGCTAAAGAACTTCTGCATTTTCGTAGAGGTGAACCTTTCTTTATGCTTCTCTTGTAAATATTTTAATCTTTTTTTTTAGTTGTTGGAATACCTAGATCTCTGTGGATATCGGCGTTCCTAACATACCATGGTGCAATATCGCAGAATAAATATTTGAAAAATATCGGTTTGCTTGTGTAGGCATAAATCACGTGACACAGTTGATTGTGTTATATTTTTATATCGCTGGTGTAAAAGTAATTCTTAGACGGTACAATTAAAACAGATAATAAATGGCAAATTTATTTATTGTTTCTGAAATGAATTACAAATGAAAACACTTTGTACGAATTTGACAATTAAATGTTACAAAATGTTTTGCTACCCTTATGTAGACATATTTTATAGAATAACTAAGCCAGTACGTTAGGTAGGAAGGTTTGAAGATTGTTGAGATTGGCTCTTCGTACAAAATCTTTTGCGTCTTTTATTTCGGAAACGGTGAAAGGAAAGAATTATCCACACAGCAGACGAAAAGAATCATCCCATTCTCTTCATTCTCTATGTAACCCAAGAAACACTAATATCCACATACAGGCGCGTGTTTGAACACGTTTATTTCAAAGTAAAACGAAACCCTTGTCTTGGTTCATGGGATCATGTAAAGCTTTAATAGCACATTTAGGAAATCACTACAGGGCTTTTCTGGTTGTGTTCTTTTCAGATCTACAATGCCTAATTACAGGTATTGGTATATATTTTTAAGTATATAGTCTAAATTATTATAGTTTAATAGTTTTGTACATTTTATACATCTGTAAAAGAGTTTAAGAGCATATTTTTAAAAGTTTAAATTGATATCTGTAGAAGTTAGTATGGACCTCCTCACCGTCAGGGAGCAAAGCGAATATTATGTGTAATCAGTTTTAAACAACTTTAACAAAGTGAAAAGTACATGCTTGTAGATGGGAACTCTGTATATTTGATATAATGTTATTTTAGTTACCTAATAATAGTTATTAACGTATCACTAAAACAGTATACACAAAAATAAATTGTGTAAGGCCACGGGCAAACCACGCTGACCATATCATACTATTCAAACGTAAGAGTTTGACACTAACCGAAGAAACAGACGAAAGGACTGAGGAATCGGAAATAATTCAATTTTTACTGAAGATGAAAGTTTGCCCTGGGTTTAATAAGTGGACTGACGAAAGGAACTGAAATGAACGAGAAAACCAAGGATGACGTTAGAGGATATCGGCACAGATTTTAAGCACACATCGAAGGATGCCAATGCGATGTATTCCTTAAGAAAGGAAAGTGTCGACAGATCCAAGAAGTGGCAAGAAGATAACCTTCCCAAACGGAGAATATTCCTGAAACCCAGGAGATGCAAAAATTGAAATACTCAAATACTCTTTGCTAAAAAAAGTCACTACAATGAAATAGCAAGCAGAAATCAGGCGGTTTTGAAGTGAACGTTTTCCTGTAACACAAACCACTGTGTAACGGAAAGAACACATAAAGTCCGTATACGTATTAATATAAATAGCCAGATTGGTTATAAACGGACCAGTTTAATCCATTATGTGAAGATAACCGACGAAAATAGAGAAGTCGTAAAAGGTAGGTAGGTCTTAAAAATCAGAAAGTCTACTTACACAATATCTTTATACAAAAAGGAAGCTTTTCAAGTATTTCATTAATTCAAGTATTTCAAACAATAATAGAATTATTGGATAAAATAGACTAATTTTACGAAATCTGCTGAATAAAATGTAGCTTTCTGTATTTTCTCAAATAAGAGAAATATAAACTTCATGTTCCTCTCATGTAGACAAGAACCTTTGTTTTGGGGTTTTGGCTAATTAGTATAATATTGCTACGACATTACAGAACAATCTACGTGTTTATCGAATGTTCCAGATGAATCGAGTGGAAAACTAAATGTTGTGGCGTAAGTGATTTCAACATGCGCTCGCGAGACTTTTCTGGAAGCCGCCAGCCGCGCGGACTGTGCAAAGGCCGGAATTAATTACGTCGTAGTTTCGAGATAACACGTAGTTTGGAATGTTCTGGTCTGTGACCGTTGTATAAATACAAGGCGTCAGCGGCCTTAGTTTTCCAGTGATTATCGGGCGATATTACTGTGTGCGTTCAAGTGGTTATTGGTGAAGTGTTGTTTTACTTCCATGTTCCTTAAGGAAATGGAAGTATGGTGATGGCAAAAAAAATCATGTTCGAGATTATTGCAGATTCTGATTCTACTACACTCAAAACATGAAAAAAAGTCATTTTTCGAAAAGAGTCTGTCTGTGTGTGTGTCTGTAGATTTTTTTCTATGGCAAACGATAACAGCCGCAAATTCAAACAGAATCAAATAATTTTTTGCATACAGTCCTGTATTGTAGAGTTCTCAAGACCTATTGTAGTTGGTGAAGATCGGTTAATGAAAAGGGGTAGTTTACCTGCAACATTTTATGTTTTAACAAGGGTAATTTTTATATGACGAACGATAACTGCCGCAAATTCAAACAGAATCAACTACGTTATTGCATACCTTTTTGAATTAAAGAGAACTCAAGGTCTGTTAATTTTGTTGAAGATCGGTTAAGGGAAAGGGGTAGTTTGCCAGCAACATTTTATGTTTTAAGAAGGGTAATTTTTTTTTACGAAAGATAACTGCCGTAAATTCAAAGAGAATCAAATAATTTGTTGCATAAGTTCCTGAATTGTAGAGAACGCAATTTTTCGTGAAGATCGGTCAAGGGAAAGGGGTAGTTTACCTGCAATATTTTATGTTGTAACAAGAGAAATGTTTTCATGACGAACGATAACTGCCTCACATTCAAACAGAATCAAATATTTTTTTGCATGCATCCCTGCATTGTAGAGGACTGAAGGTCTATTGATTTTGGTGAAGATCGGTTTAGAGAAAGGGGTAGTTTACCTGTAACGTTTTATGTTTTAACAAGAGTAAAGTACTTAATTTTGATATATAAAGTATCCTGATAAGAATCTCATAATAATCCACTGTAGAAATGTAGATGAAATATCTATAAATGAAGAGGTTAGGTGAACGAGGTGGGGGTAATTTTCTATTAATAAAAATTATAGTTGAAGGTGGAGGGGAGAATTTTTTATGTGTACTACGTTATCGGCAACAAAGAAGTAGTTCTTTGTTAAAATTCCTTCTCGGGCTGTTTAGCCGTAGTCCAATGTTTTCTGCAAAACCAGACTTTTCGGCAGTGCCATCGACTGCCATCATCATTGAAAATCGAGTGCGAAAACGTGAGGTGGTATACGTTAGTGACCACAGTACTGTGGTTAAGGGTGAAGCAATAAGTAGAAAGAAGTAGTTTCTATGGAAATATTTCATTTCGAATACGATTTTAAATATAAATCTTAGAACATGGAAGTCATGTATGGTTCTCCATACCGATATTCTATGAAGAACGATAACTGCCGTAAATTCAAACAGAATCAAATATATTTTTGCATACCGTCCTGAATTATTGAGGACGCAAGGCCTGTTGATTTTAGTGGAGATCGGTTGAGAGAAAAGGGTAGTTTACCGGCAACGTTTTATGTTTTATAAGGGTAATTTTTTTATGACGAATGATACCTGCCGCACACTCAAAGAGAATCAAATAATTTTTTGAATATGTTCCTGAATTGTAGAGTTCTCAAGACCTGTTGCTTTTGGTGAAGATCGGTTAAGGGAAGGGGTAGTTTATCAGGAACGTTTTATATTTTAACAAGGGTATTTTTTTCCTATGACGAACGATAACTGCCGAAAATTCAAACAGAATCAAGTAATGTTTTGCATGCATCCCTGAATTGTAGAGGACTCAAGATCTATTGATTTTAGTGAAGATCAGTTAAGAGAAAGGTGTAGTTTACCACCAACGTTTTATGTGATAACAAGGGTAATTTTATTTGACGAACGATAACTGCCGTAAATTCAAACATAATCAAATAATGTTTTGCATACTTCCCTACATTGTAGAGAAATCAAGGCCTGTTGATTTTGGTGAAGATCGGTTAAGGAAAGGGGTAGTTCACCTGCAACATTTTATGTTGTAACAAGAGAAATATTTTCATGAACGATAACTGCCGTAAATTCAAACAGAATCTAATAATTTTTTACATATTTGCCTGAGTTGTAGAGGACTCAAGGCCTATTGTTTTTGGTGAAGATCGGTTAGGGGGAAAGGGTAGTTTACCTGAAACATTTTTTGTTGTAACAAGAGTAAAGTACTTAATTTTGATAAATAAAATATCCTGATAAGATCTTAATAATCCACTGTAGAAACGTAGATGAAATGGCTATAAATGAAGAGGCTAGTTGAACGGGGTGGGGTTAAATTTCTATAAATGAAAATTATAGTTGAATGGGGAGGGGATAATTTTTACTTCCATATTCCTTAAGGAAATGGAAGTATGGTGATGGCAAAAAAAATCGTGTTCGAGATTATTGCAGATTCTGATTGTACTTCACTCAAAACATGAAAAAAAGTCGTTTTTCGAAAAGTGTCTGTGTGTCTGTCTGTCTGTCTGTCTATCTGTCTGTGTGTCTGTCTGTAGATTTTTTTTTTGGCAAACGATAACTGCCGCAAATTCAAACAGAATCAAATAATTTTTTGCGTACAGCCCTGATTTGTAGAGTACTCACGACCTATTGTTTTTGGTGAAGATCGGTTGAGGGAAAGGGGTAGTTTTTACCTGCAACGGTTTTTTTTATTAAGGGTAATTTTTTTTTGGCAAACGATAACAGCCGCAAATTCAAACAGAATTAAATAATGTTTCGCATACAGCCCTGAATTGTAGAGTTCTCAAGACCTATTGTTTTTGGTGAAGATCGGTTAAGGGAAAGGGGTAGTTTACCAGCAACGTTTTATGTTTTAACAAGGGTAATTTTTTCTATGACGAACGATAACTGCCGCATATTCAAACAGAATCAAATACTTTTTGCATACTTCCCTGAATTGAAGAGAACTCAAGGCCTTTTGATTTTGGTGAAGATCGGTTAGGGGAAGGGGTAGTTTACCTGCAACCTTTTACGTTTTAACGACAGTAAAGTACTTGAAAATTCATTTAAACTTTTTCAAACAATGGTAATTGTTAAAAGTAAAATAATTTTGTTGCCAGGCAATAAAATTATTATTTTTTTTCATTTTAATGTAAATCATGTATTAGAGAAAATATATCGTTCGTGGCAGGCAAGCATATCTCTGTTATGTAATGTTTACGTTTCCATTTTATTATTATGACTACCGCAATAAAAGGCACGGAAGACACACACACACACACACACACACACACACACACGAATTTCGCGTTATTTCTGGCCTCATTCATGTTTATTTTCTTACATTTGCACGCTTTTTAAATGGAAAGTGCCGAAACCCATACCAACATAGCGCGTGCAAGCCGAAAAAGTGTCCAGCGTGGATAGCGATTTGCTTCTTGTGGATCGCTGGGCAGTGTAACTGCACGTGTTTACAGAGGAACGACTCATAGACAGACTTTTCGTCTTTGAGGAATGAACCCTCTGCAAGATGCTGAGGGTCCATGAGTGACTTCGGAGCGCTCCTTCTTTTCCGCGTGTTTGTTCTGGGAAACGTACACTGTAGATTCGCAGCTTTACTCTAAGCAACGCTCAATAGGAAATGTTGAAAATTTTTGTCCACGGTGTACCCTCATACACACTAAACCTGGTCTGATGTTTTAATTACGGACATCATAATATTAAAACTTTAGAAACTTGAGCACTACTTAATGGAGATAAATCATTAACTTATACAAGCCGTTAATTTTATGCATATTTTTTATATATATGTGTACAACGTTATCGGCAACAAAGAAGTAGTTTTTGTTAAAATTCCTTCCCGGGATATTTGGCCGTAGTCCAATGTTTTCTACAAAACCAGACGTTTCGGCAATGCCATCGACTTCCATCATCAGTGAAAATCGAGTGCGATAACGTGAGGTGGTATACGTTAGTGACCACAGTACTGTGGTTAAGGCTGAAGCAGTAAGTAGAAAGAAGTAGTTTCTATGGTAATATTTCATTTTGAAAATGATTTTAAATATAAATCTTAGAATATGGAAGTCATGTATGGTTCTCCATACCGATATTTTATATATGTACTACGTTATCGGCAACAAAGAAATAGTTTGTTGTTAAAATTCCTTCCCGTCCTGTTTGGCCGTAGACCAGACTGCACGGTAGAAAGCAAACTGCACGTAGACCAAAGCAGTAAGTAGAAAGAAGTAGTTTCTGTGGAAATATTTCATTTCAAAAATGATTTTAAATATAAATCTTAGAACATGGAAGTCATGTATGGTTCTCCATACCGATATTTTAATAATCGGACGGGACAATTGTAATACAATTGTGTGTTAGACTAGTTGACATTTTATTGCGTGTGAACAATTTTTATTTGATTTGTTTTAAGAGACTGTGTTGTTAATTACGAACTGTTTAACTGTGAAAATTAAAGCTGGTTATTAGTGACTCAATTGGTGTCTTGTATTTTGTTTTCCACTGTACCTACGACGATCAAGTAGACCGTCATAACAATATCAAAATACTAATGGGGTACCGGAACAGGTTTATATAACCTAGCCTTTGAAGAGAAGAAGAAAAACAAGTCTAATGGGGTAAATACAGTAAATGATTAAGGGCGCCGTTGTCTTTACTTCTTCAGGATAGGAGAGGACTATCAAACGTCCGTCGTCATCGTGTTAGGTCTGAGGGCAAATTAATTAGGCCTACCACGTACGTGTACTTACCCCAGTCTACCGCCTCAACGTCAAAACGGGAAGTGGGAAGTGGCTCTCTCTTAAAGACGAGGTGATAGCAATGTTGATCACTAACGCAACTGCCACTTCATCCTTAAACCATGTTAGCAAACAAAAAATATCGAAAGCTTCTATTTTATGTAATTTAAAAATTCAGTTATATTATTCGAATTACAAGATATTTAATATGTTGTAATTCTTAAGAACAAACTTTATAATATATATATTGAGATGTATAATTATCTCTTAGATTAAGTAGCCTAGTCGAGATATATGTTATTAAACTGAAGTGAAAGTATTAATGATGCTATTATTTTCTGACAATCTACCGAGCTTTTAATACAGTTTACATAAAATAATTAATGTGTCTCTGTTGACTTTTGTAACACAAACTAAAATTTACTTTTTATACGATGAAATAAATTAATATTGAAATGTTCTTTATGCCTTATTTACTATAAACTCATTACTGATGTGATAGACTCTTTCTTTTAAATAATTTTTTTTATAATTTTACATAAATAATTCACTGCCATTTAATGTTGACTATTCCCGCCGGGGCCATCTGGTTTAGATACGACACTGTTCCCCCTTGCAAGGCGATGGCAAACCAGCGAGAGCTATCCTGCTTAGTATAAACCCTCCCCAAATATATCGTTTGGATCCGGGGTTAATCTGTAGGTCCCATATACCTGATAGAGACTCCGTAACACTCGCACCACGGGGATATGCGGGGAGGGTACAAACCAGCCGAAAGACTGAAGGACCCAATAACAATAATGTTGATTGCAGATCCTTCAGACGACGAGTTGACCGTATCAGGATAATCACCTACGTGCTTTGATATACTCTGTCCGGCTTCAAGGTCGCTTTCGGGCGACAGTTATTTCTCACGGGCACGGGTACATATACTTTCGCCGCGAATCGATACTCTTATTGCTTCTGACGTATTCAGCTTACTCCTCCAGTCAGCTTGAAGTGTCTATATAGCATAATCGGAATATCTTGAACATTAGCGGATAGCACTTAATTTAAATAACGTTGGCAGCAACAACAGGAATTTCTAATTTGCATTCGTCGCAGCTGACACAGCAATCGCCTGAACCACGTTTAATCATTATCGATTCAAAAGGAAAACTGTTCAAAGTCATTTTCCTCAACTAACTTTTTCGTAATCTGATTGGTTCTTCGATAATCCCCTCCTATGATTTTCGTATAGATAATAAATATTCTTATCCAAGAAGGCTTCAGAACAGAATAATTCTTGTTCAACAAATCTGAAATATTTTACGACCAGTTTTATGGATTATCAAACTTTTTACTTAAAAACGCATGCGCCTACATTATTGACTTTTAAAATAACTACTGTCATTAGGTACGTCTTTTTATTATGATATTCTAATACACGTCCCACCTCAAAATTTCCCATTTCTCAAAAGTTATTTAAATTTACTTCTTTCCGGTGAAGAGTTTGTAAGGATCGGTTAAAAAATTTAACACAAATTTTAACTTACTTGTGTCGACGTTTCGACAATGTATATTGTCATCATCAGGACCTGTGTGTGAATACAAAAGAAATGTCAAACACAACAGAGCAATTATTTGAGTGAACGTTTTTGTGTATGTGAGTGTGTGCATGTGCGCGTGCGCTTGTGCGTGCGTATGTATGTATCCTTGTATATGTGCAGGAGTTGAGATAGTTTGTTTTACACCATAAAATGTTTTCTTTAAATACAACAATAAAATTATAATATCACAAAACTTAATTTATACAATATTACAATTTAATTACTCATAATGTAATGGTATTTGTAATTAACTATAAAAGCATTAATCAACAATTAAATATTAGAATTGGTACAGAAAACGTTTATACATATTATACCTGTCAACATAAAGCATAGTAAAACATATTATAGTTAAATAGAGATTATAGGGATGTTCAATTATGTAATTATTAAAAGTTATTTTAATCATGTTTCAGTACCTACTGGTACTAAAAACTCCGCCAGTAATTTAGAGAATTCTAAATTACACAATAACTGTAGAACTTTACGAACTTGCATAAGAGAATTTACGTAACATTACAAACACAATTTTTGTGATAAACCTATCTTTGAAGTGAAAATGGATAATACTTATGTATTATACTTATATATTATACATAATATACTTATATATTATGGATTATATCATATTGTTATAAATTATTATTTACCGAGAACTACTTAGTATATACAAAGTACTATAGAATATTGTAAAATTATGTATATGTCAACGATCACACCCTCTCTCTCTCTCTCTCTCTCTCTCTCTCTCTCTCTCTCTCTCTCTCTCTCTCTCACTTTGTCTCTGTCTACAATGGCACTCTAACATTCTCCCCCTCTCTATTTTTACTATCCTACTCACATAAATTAGATAATTATGTACCAGGTAACAGTATAGATTTAGCAACTTACATTAAAGAGTTACAAAATATTACACACACAACATTATAGAAAACCGATCTATTATGTGAAAATGTTTATTACTTAATGTTTATATTATTGTACAATGTTATTTATCTAGAACTTAGTCTATACAGAGTACCATAGTCTCATGTACGTATATGTATATGTCGATAGTCATAATCTCTCTCACTCATACCGTCTCAATCTTTCTCCCTCTCTATCTGTCTCTGTCACTCTCTCTCTCTCTCTCTTCCTCTCTTTGTCTCTTTCTATAACACTCCCACCATCTCTCATTACACTTTCGCGCTCTCTCTCTCTCTCTCTCTCTCTCTCTCTCTCTCTCTCTCTCACTCTCTCTCACTCGCAATCTTAAACAGATATATACACCTCAATCTAACGCCGACGCACGCACGCACACACACACACACACACACACACACACACACAAAGACACACACATACACATGTAACTAAGTACAGGCACAGAAACACGCCCGCGCACCTGCACACACACAACAACGCACCGAGCGTCAGTACTTAAGTATACACACAAATATAGTCTCTTCTTTTTGTCACATAGGTGTAAATTATGCAAAACGCAGATGACCACTGTACTGAGTTTAAAACTAATCGAATATGTGTCTTCATGAATCACTATATGTTTACCTACCTAATACTAAATAATATGATGAGTGAGGTACTTACAATTGTTGCTGACACCAAACACGCAACTGTAAGTTTCCGCAGACCAACCGTCATATTAATATACAGAAACAGATGACACTTGTATATTATTTGACTTTAAGGAAATGAAAGTAACACATGTTTAGAAGGCAGTTAGGGAGTGATTTAAAACTGCAAGGGGAAGTAACACCAATTTATTAATATCTGACAACGTACTAGGCCGACAAAGATGACCAACACATATGAAGCATTCTGTAGGGGACAAACTGACTATAACGTTTCCTCGAAATCATACCTTAACGGTCTTTATAAGTTGAGCGTACTAGGTGAAGGAAAGATTTTGTGTATCTGTGCGAAAATTAATGGAGTGAGGGAGTGACCCTTATTTGAATCATTTCCAGTGCGCATCTTTTGAAACTATTATTTTCGTAATGTTTAATTTTGGTGTTAACGTGTTTTTTTTATGAATATCTCGCAAAATAATTAAACATACCCTTGTGCACACGCAGCTAAGTATCCTTACGCGCCGTTGTACTGCACCTATTGTTTATAAGTCTAAAAATACTTAAAACTAACATTTTTTACAATGCTCCTCACAAGGTAATTTACAATGTTGAAACCTGTAATCTCTAGTTATTCATGCAGCATCTTCATATGCTATCATATGGTTTACTCTTTTCTACATTGCATATGCAATTAGAATGTCCATTGCAACACACACACACACACTCTCTCTCTCTCTCTCTCTAGAAGATTTTTCCATTGTAGCGTAAATTCATATCAATACATGCCGCTGTGCATGCTGTTCTTATGAAAATGTACTTTCCCGGTAATAGGTAATCAGATACTTAGTTACAGCGCCTCGTAACCATGGAAACGGCTAGGTTAATACGCTTTGTCGTACTTGTATTTGCTGTGGAATAGTTCAATAGAAAGTTTGTTGCATGAGTGTTATCACAGCGGTATGCCGAACACCGGTACCTCAACGGTCATCTCACAGCTCGCAAATAAATCTGAAACTTGACACTCCAAAAGAGCGTTATTTTCACTAACCGTATTACTAAAAGTAATAATAATGCAATAACCTGATAAAAACAGCACTATTCAGAACACCAAAGCAAATACAGGCGTACAAAACATTTTTAATGTAAAAGTTGTCGTTTTGATATTTACTGACTAATTACAAAGTACGATGCATTTTTATAAGCTACATACATACATACATACATACATACATCCTCGGCGCTACAGCCCAGTCCGGGCCCTGGCCTCCAAAAGAAATCTTCCCCACTGGTCTCTACTCCCGGCCAATGTCCACCAGTTTGCTGCACCCAGCCTCACTGCCTCCTTACTAACCTGGTCCAGCCATCTTGTACGCGGTCTTCCCTTCCTTCTCCTTCCCATCGGCAAATAATTCATCACTCTTTTTAGGATTCTATCCTCCGCACATGACCAGCCCAACGCAATCTGTTAATTTGTATGAGTTGTTTTTATAAGCTACAATTGGATTAAACTTGTACGCTTAAAGTGATTTTCGTTTAGTCAGCAGCAACATTTAAACATACGTTTGCGTTATAATAACTATATACTTAATTCCAGTGAATAAAAATGAATGTGCGCATACAAATATTACCAGAGTACTTAATAAACATTTTCTTTAAATATAAAATACTGGCCCACTTGCTTTTTCGTCGCTTTTGTTTTAAGTTAGTTCTCTCTAATGTAACAATTGAGAAATAAAAGGAAATACAAATTTAAAATCAAACAATTTTAAATTAAATTGTCGGGTATATGATTAATGTGTTATATGTTAAGCGCTTATACGTTCATGTAAACACGCACTCAAACTGTGTTTAAACACTGTAAACCTTTTTTACGTTCATTTTCGTAATTTTAAAAAACGAACATTGTAATATTGCTTAAAATTTGATACTTCAAACGAATTTTTCCAATTTTACAAATTTTCTACTTTTACATTTTTGTATTTTTGCCTCCCCGTCTCAAAAACAAATGGTGTCTGTGTTGTGAAACAGTGACCATGTTAGACTTAATCTGTTGGTGCATTCAAACGTTATAGTGTGAAAACGTTATAGTGAGAAATCACCCCTAAAAATAAAGAGAGAGAGAGAGAGAGAGAGAGAGAGAGAGAGAGAGAGAGAGAGAGAGAGAGAGAGAGAGAGAGAGAGAGAGAGAGAGAGAGAGAGAGAGACGGATACTCGGAAAAAACAGATAAATGCCAAACCGTCGAGTTACAAACACATCGTTCGTTTATTCGTCACATCTGATGTCTTGCTGTTGGTATCGTGTAGAAATATAATTAATTTCACTTCCATGTTCCATAAGGAATGGAAGTATGGTGATGGCGAAAAAATCGTGTTCGAGATAAGTGGTGATTCTGATTGTACTACCCTCAAATCATGAAGAAAAGTCATTTTCCGAAAAGTGTTTGTCTGTCTATCTGTGTGTCTATCTGCAGAATTTTTTTTTATGGCGAACGACAACTGCCGTAAATTCAAACAGACTGAAATAAGATTTTGCACATGTGGCTGAGTTGTAGAGGACTCAAGGCTTCTTGATTTTGGCGAAGATCGGTTGAGGGGAAGGGGTAGCGTACCAGCAACGTTTTATGTTTTAACAGGAGTAAAGTACTTAATTTCGATAAATAAAGTATCCTGAAAAGAAGGTCATAATAATCCACTGTAGAAAGGTAGATGAAACATCTATAAATAAAAAGAGTAGTTGAATAGAAAGGAGGTAATTTTCTATAAATGAAATTGATAGTTGAAATGATAAATTAAAAGAGGGGATAATTTTTATATGTGTACTACGTTATCGGCAACAAAGAAGTAGTTTGTTGTTAAACTTCCTTCACGGGCTGTTTGGCCGAAGTCCAATGTTTTCTGCAAAATCAGACATTTCGGCAGTGCCATCGACTGTCATCATCAGTGAAAATCAAGTGCGCTAACGTGAGGTGGTATACGTTAGTGACCACAGTACTATGGTTAAGGCTGAAGAAAGAAATAGAAAGAAATAGTTTCTATGGAAATATTTAATTTCGAAAATTATTTTAAATATAAATCTTAGAACGTGGAAGTCACGTATGTACCGATATTTTCACTACAGTATGTTAATGATAGGTGTATGTACGATATATACAATCAGAAAGTTTAAACTGCAATTTTAGATTATTTATGGCTTCCCATCTCAAAAAAACACTACAAATTTTCTCCACAACATTAATGTGATTATAAAAAGATTAAAAAAGGTTTTACGCGTAAATATTAGCTTAAAATTTTGCAGTATTGTTTTAAATGCTATAAATGGTTGAACGTTTCCCCAAGGATCTCAGTGAAAATAATTTTATATGTCCTATTCATTAATAAATGTAAATGACGTAAGTAAGATAACTTCATTAAGTGAGTGAAAGACATACATAATTTGTTTGTTAACATTACCGCCTCTCATGCTAATACTGTACATAACTTCGTTGTTTATAATAATGATACAATGGAACAGCCTGATAATTATCGTACAAACTAACTGTAGGAAAATAATATCTATTTGTGTGTTGTATCTTTCACGTACATATAAAAAAGAATCGGAGAAATACAAAAAAAAAACTATCTTAAATTCTTAGTAACTTTCACACTTTGCATTACTTTATATCCTGAACTAAGAACTTGGTAGCCACATGCACCATATTCGCCATCCCGAAGAACATTTTCTCCGCATTCAACGTCGTTTTGCATTTCACTGTAACATACAAGAGGATCTCACAAGGTACTGTTGGCCGGGCCATCTGAAACAAGAGTTTTTAACAAGCCGTCACTTCTCAAACTCTATTCCTTTCTTGTCTCACATCGTTTTTCTAAATTTATTTTTATTCCTCACGCTTCAATCCATCTTCCAATAATGTGCGCAACGTCCAAGTACCAATTCTCATTTTGCTTTTCCTCTCACAAAACGTTTGTCTCTTCCCTCGGTGATCCGACTGGCTGAAAAAAATTGGTAAAAAATAGGTAGTGTGCCATATCGTCTCGCATAGAATATCCTTAGTATCTGCAATACTAGGCCTTTTCGTTGCCATTTTAAGACGACTATACGCCATTAAAGATACTTCCATATTCCAGGGACAAATGATTGTCACAAACTCTACTCTATCTTACGTTAACAGAAGCCGTTGGTACTTATTACACGGGAGAAACAAATTGTACCGAGTACTACACGGTAAACACTATAATGAGAGGTAATAATAGTGGTTCGACAATTACGTAACGGTCTCGAAAAGTCGAGAACATCAGTCAACACGTTTCTCGGCCAGCGATTCGGTCAAGGCCGTGCACTAGCTTAGGCTCTCGACTGTTCAAGCTCTTGTATCTACGCAGATTATCCCGGCACGCCGCGAAAAGAATGGAAAATTATTCTGGAACTTCCACGGGCTATATGTAAGGGTCCGGCTTAGAAGTTAGTTACACCTGGGGATATTGTAGAGTGCGGATCAAGTGATCGTTGCGGATTAGTGGAAAGTGATTATTGTGTTATAATTAGAATTACTGCGGAACTCTAATAGCTGACATAACTATTGCGTGTGGACAATTTAAACTTGAATTATTATATGTCAGTACCTTGTTGATTTAAAATTGTTCTTTGTGACTAAGTAAAGCTGGTAATTAACGACTTCATTGGTGTCTGTATTTGTTTCCACTGTACCATACGACGATCCGTGAGACCGCCATAATAATAATAATCATGAAGGTGATAAATTACAGTAGCCCCGTATAAATAAATAATCTAAATTGTACTACGACCCTAAAATCGCTGTAAACTATTCGAAGAACTGACTGACTAAACAAATTCTGTACCCTACTGACGCAGTGTAAATATGCCAACGCAACATTAAAACGTTGGCGTTGGCGAGGTGCGTTCAGCATTAGTTCGGTTCCCCTACACGGCCATTATGTGTGCGTTGCTGATTGTGTATTCGGTATTATTCGGTATTCTGTTTCCCTGAAGTCATTTATTGGTTTCAAAATACATTGATTAATGTCGGCAACAGCGTGTTTCAAATACACTCGCAACCCACAATATTGGGTCTGAGCTGATTAAACCGCAACCAAACACTGTGTACGTAATGACACGATGCCGATGGGAGAATTCGAATCCGCTTGGTCGGCGGAGCGAGACAAAACAGATCAAAGAGTGTAGCAGAGAACTGTACGGTATGTGTCCCTGTACGCAGTCACCTACACGTACTGTATAGCTCTGCATAACACACAGTTTGACTTGTATTTATGAGCCGTCTGTCGGACTCTGAAAACAGATTGCCGATGGGGACACAATTGTTAAATGGAATCTGCAAAGGCTGTGGATTGCCGATATCCACAATTAAAACAAAGGTAATGGCTTTTTGTGGAACTGATCCCGTACGGGCAAAAATTGTTATAGCTGGTACTGTCCTGGAACAAGTTAGCAGTTTTGAATACCTGGGCTACAGTGTGTCTCATAATGCAAGCAACGACGTGGTGAGTAAGTTGCATAATTTCAACCTTATGTGCGGGACCATCAGGTGAACCCTTAGGCTAAGTCAGCAAGTAAAGGAATACTCCTAAAATTCTAAAAGGTAATGGCTTCTTCCCACACTTCTTTATGGGTCTGACAATTGCACTTTAACGAAAGGCCAGGACAGTCGCATCCAAGCGGCTGAAATGAGATTTCTCAGGCACGTGGCAGGGTATACTCTCTACGGGTGTACTGAATATTATGAGTATACTCGGCAGGATCGCCCAGTATCGGCTGAATTGGTGGGAACATCTTTGCCGAATGGATGACTGCCGTATCTCCAAACAACTATGGAACTATAAGCCGAGAGGACGGGGTGTGTGGGACATCAGAGGAAGCGCTGGAGTCACCAGCTGTAATCTTTGCCTATTTGAGACCGGAACAAACCATTCTTGGTTTAAACCTTGAGGATGATGATGATGATGACTTACGAGCCGTATGTACGCTTTCATTTCACTCTGTAGTAAGTGGCGACTGGTGGTTCCAAATTTTGGTGGTTGCAGTAGTTGGTTGAGTGGATGGGAGATCCGTAAAAAGACATAAAACTTTCATAATCACAGTTATACATAATTATTACTATAATTTTATAACCTGAAACGGATAACGTTTACCAACGTAAAGACTAAAACTGACATAACTTACAAATCAAGAAGACTGTGCTGATTTCATGACAAAACGTTGCGCTATAGTGCTACTAGTGGAGCGTTGCAGAAACATTGCAACCGCCTAGCTAACATTGGGAACATAGAGCAGTTGTGAAGAGTAGCGCACGTCCTCCCATATGTTTGTGTAGTAAGCTCTGCCATATACTGTTGAAGTTGCAAGCGGCCTACAACCACCAGCCTGCGCGCCACATTTGAATTGTAGGATTCAAATACGCGAACATTACCGCGTAGGATCTAATACGCTCTCCGTTGAAATTTATGATACTTTTAGCTGCTTAATGTTCTCGTGTATTATTTTGTAGTTTGGTTATTCTATATTGATGGTTGTGCAACGCTGCAACCATAACATCACCCGTCACTGCTTGTAGTTACATGCTTTTAACCTTTTACGCTTAAAAATTGCTCACCGCACCAGTTTTCTTCTTGTCCTTCTCGTCAAGGATTAGGTTATATAAACCTGTTCCGGCACCCACCCCATCGTCGGACGACCCACATCTCTTCTACCAATGGCTTTATAGTTCAGTGCCGCTTTTGCCAGTCGATCCTCTGTCATCTTTTCCAGATGGTCCCACCATTGTTTTCTGTAAATTGAAATGATTTCATTTTTTGTAAACGAACAAAAGCCAAGGATCGCAATTAAATTTTATTGAAATACCACAATTAAGACGAGATTGAGATAACACCTCTACCATCTTTCATAAAAGCAACAACAAAATTTTGGAAATCAGGTATCACTTTTTTACTGCTTACTTTCACTCGAAATTCGTATTTGTAGAGACATGTCTGTTAACGTAAAAAGAATCTGTCAATGGCTAAGGTATACACGAAATAAAGCTCTGTGGTCATCCCAGAGGGACGGAGGGACATTGGGAAGAACTGGTAACTAACTTTCAAACAGATTTCTGTAAATTGAAATAATTTTATTTATATCCTTTATTTCGAGTTCTGCTCTGATATCTTCATTCCTTATTCTATCTTGCAATGTATAATTTAAAGTATTTCGAAGAAACTGCATTTCAACACTCTGAATCTTGCCGCTTTCTTTTTTTGTCATGACCAGCGCCTTACTCGCATAAATGAATGCGGGTATTGCAATTGTCTTATAAAATGTAATGCTTGTACTGTGTCTTGTTTTATTCATAAGATTTCTATGAATTGTACCACAAATATTCCTAAATTAATTTATCTTCTCTCTTTTATCGTATTGAGATTCATAGCTTACTGCACACCCAAGACATTTGAAGCGGCTCACTTCTTCTAAAGCGCTATTCATTGTAACTATCTTAGTCCTCACTGGATGTTTACCTTTATAGGCCATGGTTTTGGTCTTTCTTGACCATGTTTTCACCAGTTTTCTCTACGAGTAAATCCTCTATCCGGACTGCTTCCATCGTAATCCTCTATCCGGACTGCTTCCATCGTAATCCTCTATCCGGACTGCTTCCATCGTAATCCTCTATCCGGACTGCTTCCATCGTAATCCTCTATCCGGACTGCTTCCATCGTAATCCTCTATCCGGACTGCTTCCATCGTAATCCTCTATCCGGACTGCTTCCATCGTAATCCTCTATCCGGACTGCTTCCATCGTAATCCTCTATCCGGACTGCTTCCATCGTAATCCTCTATCCGGACTGCTTCCATCGTAATCCTCTATCCGGACTGCTTCCATCGTAATCCTCTATCCGGACTGCTTCCATCGTAATCCTCTATCCGGACTGCTTCCATCGTAATCCTCTATCCGGACTGCTTCCATCGTAATCCTCTATCCGGACTGCTTCCATCGTAATCCTCTATCCGGACTGCTTCCATCGTAATCCTCTATCCGGACTGCTTCCATCGTAATCCTCTATCCGGACTGCTTCCATCGTAATCCTCTATCCGGACTGCTTCCATCGTAATCCTCTATCCGGACTGCTTCCATCGTAATCCTCTATCCGGACTGCTTCCATCGTAATCCTCTATCCGGACGGCTTCCATCGTAATCCTCTATCCGGACTGCTTCCATCGTAATCCTCTATCCGGACTGCTTCCATCGTAATCCTCTATCCGGACTGCTTCCATCGTAATCCTCTATCCGGACGGCTTCCATCGTAATCCTCTATCCGGACTGCTTCCATCGTAATCCTCTATCCGGACTGCTTCCATCGTAATCCTCTATCCGGACTGCTTCCATCGTAATCCTCTATCCGGACTGCTTCCATCGTAATCCTCTATCCGGACTGCTTCCATCGTAATCCTCTATCCGGACTGCTTCCATCGTAATCCTCTATCCGGACTGCTTCCATCGTAATCCTCTATCCGGACTGCTTCCTTCGTAATCCTCTATCCGGACTGCTTCCATCGTAATCCTCTATCCGGACTGCTTCCATCGTAATCCTCTATCCGGACTGCTTCCATCGTAATCCTCTATCCGGACTGCTTCCATCGTAATCCTCTATCCGGACTGCTTCCATCGTAATCCTCTATCCGGACTGCTTCCAACGTAATCCTCTATCCGGACTGCTTCAAACGTAATCCTCTATCCGGACTGCTTCCATCGTAATCCTCTATCCGGACTGCTTCCATCGTAATCCTCTATCCGGACGGCTTCCATCGTAATCCTCTATCCGGACTGCTTCCATCGTTATCCTCTATCCGGACTGCTTCCACCGTAATCCTCTATCCGGACTGCTTCCAACGTAAACCTCTATCCGGACTGCTTCCTTCGTAATCCTCTATCCGGACTGCTTCCAACGTAATCCTCTATCCGGACTGCTTCCAACGTAATCCTCTATCCGGACTGCTTCCATCGTTATCCTCTATCCGGACTGCTTCCATCGTAATCCTCTATCCGGACTGCTTCCATCGTAATCCTCTATCCGGACTGCTTCCATCGTAATCCTCTATCCGGACTGCTTCCATCGTAATCCTCTATCCGGACTGCTTCCATCGTAACCCTCTATCCGGACTGCTTCCATCGTAATCCTCTATCCGGACTGCTTCCATCGTAATCCTCTATCCGGACTGCTTCCATCGTAATCCTCTATCCGGACTGCTTCCATCGTAATCCTCTTTCCGGACTGCTTCCATCGTAATCCTCTATCCGGACTGCTTCCATCGTAATCCTCTATCCGGACTGCTTCCATCGTAATCCTCTATCCGGACTGCTTCCATCGTAATCCTCTATCCGGACTGCTTCCATCGTAATCCTCTATCCGGACTGCTTCCATCGTAATCCTCTATCCGGACTGCTTCCATCGTAATCCTCTATCCGGACTGCTTCCATCGTAACATTTTTTCGCTTGACGTTTCTATCCCTGGAATCTGGGATCGTCTTCAAAACATAAACAAACAAAACAAGTAACAATAGAACATTATAAAAATATTAGCAATATATACATAGCCTAATACTTTTCATAACGATATAAGTTTTACAAACACTAGATACAACATATAAGAATACAAATATAAAACTAAACTAAAAAATAATGTAAAATAAATTAATCTTTCTTACCTGATCCTGATATTGGCGGTGGAAAGACCCTTTGGATGACATTTTTTCATGATTTTCGAGACTTCTCAATTAGACAAGTCTACGGCTGTTTTGGGGGACGGCCCTTTCAGCCAAATTGGCTGGACAGCTGTTTCGTATGCAGCTTTTCTTTTTTCTTTTTGACAGCTGTTTTGTTTCTTATACTCCCATCTACCTGGTAAAAACCACGCCGCCTTCCCTACTTCTCACTCCATCATGAAACGACCAATCGCAACCCACATTGAAATTTCCAACCTACCAACACCGGTCCCCACCGTCACGGCCGTTAGCTATGTTCACACTAGTGCTCTTTTCGTGCATTTGAGGCATGCGCAGTAGGACCTCCTGTAGCGAACGTAACGCACACAAAGCATGCCTCAAAATCAGTTGAAGGTCACCGTTTTTAGTGACGCATTCAGTAACGCACATGCTTCCACTACCAGTGGATCTTCCTTCTACATTCTGTGCAACTTCATAGTTTTACAGAAAGGTTTTGTTCTGTTTTCGTGATTACTGTAACTGTGTTTATTATTTACCATGTCGGCAGAACAAACGTTAGCCTTTATTGAAGATTATAGGTCACATTGTGCCTTATGGACATTACGGAAGAAATTATAGAAAAAAATGAAAAGAAATGATGCTTACGCTGTTTTGGCTGTGAAATATGAACTGACTGTGAAAGAACCGCGGGAAGCATTGATGAAATGAATTGCTTGGATGCTTTAAATAAGTACATCCAAGAACTAAATGACCTGACGATGACGATAAATATTGTCGAAACGTCTACAAAAATAATTTAAAATTTGTTTTATACTTTTTGACCGAGCCTCACAAACTCTTCACCCGAAAAATTCATTGATTGACGGTCACTACGAATTTAAGCATTTAATTTATGATATTATTACATAGTATTCAAATAAATACACATGAAAACTTATGTTCTTGACGGCGATGGTGATTTTGATGTCTCTGCTAGCTGACCTTAAAAACTCTCTTCAATAGGGGTTTGTAAGTGAAAGAGATTACGTTGTCAAATTACATCGTGCACCCTCAGCTTCCGTAATAAACTAAACTTTTCAAAGTTTATTTATAATTTGGAATTATAACTTTATTCAATAACTTTATAAGTTGGAATGCATGGTTTTTGCTTTTAATATCACGAAATAAAACATTATCCTTTAACAAATGTTTTCTTTCTAACTGCATTACACGAGTTAATGTGTAAATTCAGTCCACAGACCGCGGATCAATATTACGCCTTAGGCCGTAAAAGCAATCAGTCACGTACCATTTGTTTTGCCGTTCACGACGGCACGAAATACGTGATCGACTTTGCTGTCTGTTACACTTTGATGCCACATTGCGAATTCAGGGATACAATACATTCCACAAGAATAATGCAGCAAAACATTTTTCATACATGTTATTATTGGTATCCAAGTCACTTTGTTATTTATAAATTAACGAACACAAACCAAAACATAATTTAAAAAATCGGACTTCACTTAATAACATAAAATGCAACTATGCGCGACATTTAATTTCAAGCAATCATACTTACACAGACTTCACATCAAATTTAAAACACTTACACGTCTATAATAAAGGCCAGTACTTGATCGCTTTAGAGGAATTCGAAATTTACAAGGCATAACACACACAGTCGGGATTTCATATTGAATGATCATCTGAACTTTAAATCGAACCCGCTGTACGATACAGCCTTGAACTTGCAAAAACGTTTGTTGACAACTTCAGTATCCGGTCAGCTTCATAGGGTGCGCACCCGTACTGACATGTGTTTTTAACAATTGAATATGTGATTTTAACATTTGACGATTTCAACTGAGTGAAGTAATCTGATTATGGAACATGTTCCGAAATGCGTAATTCTAAATATAAAACAAACACACACAACGGATATAAGGTAATTTATTAACTTTTGTAAAAAATTTATTTCCACAAATTTGTATTCATAGATTATACGAAAGATATTTCAAAATCGAAGCTGGAAAATTATAAACTTTTAAAGAACCAAAGCAAAGTTGAAGTCTTCAGCTCCAATTTTATGAACTGATTTTTTAACGGTTTCTTCGACCGTTTAACTGCGCGCGCGCGTCTGTCTATCTCTATGTCTGTCTGCCTGTTTATATAGGTATCTGAGGAAAGTAAGAGCAATGATATGTGTGGCTCATTATCACAAAGGAACATTTGACTCATGAGAAATGTTTTTATAAACCACTACAATATTATCAACCACTAACTTTACAAAGCAACGTCAGTGTTAGTTCACCTTCTCCTTCATCTTAGTACTGACTCTTTACTTCACACCGTCCACTGTAAACTTTATAGGCCAACAATTACATTGCGTATGTCATTAAGACTATAAAGCATTACAACAGTTTAAGTGGATCCACCACCTCTAAAGCTATAATTTTCATTTTTGATCAAAACTTTCTTATCACTATGGACATTCCTTTCAGTATGTCTGAATACAGTAAATATGTTGTCAGAAGAAATTTTTCCCCCTATTTACTGTAATTTTTTAATTTTTAATTTTTTTTTGTAATTTAAAAAATTTTGAATAACTTTTTTATTTATCAACCAATTTAAAAGTTCTTGTGCCATTTGATTCCTTACAATGTAACAAAACTTTCTGTGCATGCAAACTATGGTAACCACAATGCAAACTGAACTAGATCATTTTATTAAAAATTTCAAAATTTTTACGAAATAAAAACAAACTTTTTTTAAATTAGACAAATTTTTACATACATGAAATCTTGTAAATATCATCAGGAAGAAATGGCGAAAAATTCAATAGTTTATCTCAAATAGTTTAAATCTTATTCAACATTTTCTAATGACAAAACATGAAGAAGTTTATTTTCGGGAAATCGCCCGAGAAGTTGATGTTTCTTTTATAACGGGTACTATTACATTAAAACTCTCCTGCACCATAAAAGATGCTTTCTCTGGCCTTTTTAATTCTTCTTCTTTCAGTTGATTTAATTTTACTAGCTTTCTATACCTCTTGTATTTTTCTGTAGACCTTTTTTTTTAAGGTGTAAGCGATGAAATTCCTTTCTTTCAGCATGATGTGCAATGTTGTTGGCTGGAGATATTCCAACTTTTGCCTGCAACTGTGTAATTTTGAATAAATACCCTTCATTATACACACACACACACACACGCCTTCACAAACTGCAGCTTCAACTCTTCTTTTTGCTGTGAAAGTGGTTTTAGTTCATTTACTCACCGCTAAATAAGCCTATGTAAGGTTTTGTTGGCATTTTGTGTTTTCTCCAAAGAGCACCTTTGAAGTAAATCGTCTGTAGAAATCATGTGTACGTATGTACAGAGACATCATGTGTTATACAACAATGTCATTCAGTGGTGTTTTGATGAATTCAGAATGTTTCCTGGGTAGACTGTTATTTAGCAAATATCTTTAGTAGAAGCATACAATCTTTTCCGGCAGGGCACTTATCATGTCGTGGGGTTGCATCAGTTGGTCTACAGTGGTCAAATGTTGAAAAATTGCTTTTTTCATTGCAGTTGTATCACTTAGATTGTTTATTTCAGCATTCCTATAATATTTTGTAAGCTCGTCTAATGTGGTGTCTTTTAGGCTACCATGGGATTTACCACCAAATGTTATTTCTTTGGTGCTACAAGTTTTCGCAAACCCAACCGCTTAGAAATATAGTTGACGCATTCTTGTTTTTCAGTTGTCACATCACTCCATAATATTTAATGATGAAAGATGATCATGAGTCTTGGAATCACCATCTGCTATAAGACTGGTGTAGCAAAAACCTGTGCTTTTAGATGATCTTCAAATTCTCTCCACAGACTTGACTTCCATTGCCGGAGAGGATCCATCATAGCTTGCTTGATATAATGTTTGGTGGATTACATATCACTCAGGAAACTCTTAATTCCATTCAGTTTTTTCTGTTTTCACACTACAGTATTTTGATAGCACTTTCTAATCAATTACTAGACCAGTTATTACCTAAATAACACAGCCTATGCCATATTTTGAGGTATCTAAAAATCAGGTGAAACCAAACTCTAGAGTATACTATAACCAAGTTTACTAAATTGGCTCTGTTTGTAACTTAGAATAAACAAACATGAATAAATACCTCACATTAAATGTAATTATGGCAAAATTCGAAGGATTCCGTGAAAACGGTGAAAATCACTAAATGCAGCATTTAATTACGTGTAAAAAACTGAAAATTTCTCGAGCTGACCTAAAACTTTGCACACATATTCAAAACATTATGTACAATAAAAAAAATAGCGAATTTGCAAAGAGTAAAACTATTTAAAAATATGCCATTTTAGAGGTGGCGGAGCCCCTTAACACACGACAAAATACTTCTCCTTTGCTAAAAACCTCTTTCAATTTTTTTTACCTTTCCAATATGCTTTCTTGTTGTCTTAAGTTTTGTCATTCTTCTATTATCGTTCTGTTCTTCATCTATTTTGTACATTCACTTTTTAGAATTTTGTACGTTTCCAAAAAATCTATTTCTGTCCATAAAATCTTGTGCATATAATGAAGAAGTAATTTTATAATTCTCTTCTTCCCTTCTCTTTCTTGTCATTCTTATGTTCCTTCAAACGAAAGTCTGCGAATTTCCCCGTAGTACCAGTATAAACCATTGCACAATTTTTAAATTTTCCCTCTTAACTCCACTTTTTTTGTTACCAAAATTTCCTTATACTATTGTTTTTGATAGATAAATACAGTTTTGCTTCTCAAAGTTGTTTAAATAATCTTGTTCTATTTTAGAAACAATAAAGTAGGTTGTTTTTTGTTTTCTACATGTATTATACCTACCACATCTTTCCGTCAGATCTTCTTTCCTCTGTTTTCACTTACCCGTTTATTTGCTTATCTTGTGTACAACTTTGCTAACTATATTTTGTTTACATAGTTGTAAACTATACTGTTAAATATGAAAAGAAATAAAAACTACCGGGTTATCTGGCTGTGGTCGATTGTTTGATAGTGACTGTGACAGGTTTTCTTCTCTAGACATACTCTATTGTTTACACCACAACTTATGGTACGTTCGACCTACCATCGATTGTCAAATATTTTTGCTCCTGAAGAAGGCCTTTAATGGGTAACCGAAACGTAAACAAAAGAAAAATGTCACAGTCATCATCAAGCAATCGACGACGGCCCAATTTTCCAGTAGTTCTTAATGATTGACTCCGGCCATGATACCCTCCTAAATATATTATTGAATGATTAAAATATGGCTCCTCATTACGCAGTCACGTTTTAATCAATTTGATAATGGTGTGATAAACGACACGCGTAAATTGGAAGAGAACAATTTTTACTTCCATGTTCCGTAAGAAAATAGAAGTATGGTGATGGCGAAAAAAATCATGTTCGACATAAGGATTGATTCAGATTTTACTACCCTCAAAACATAAAGAAAAGTCATTTTCTGAGGTGTGTGTGTGTGTGTGTGTGTGGAATTCTTTCTATGGCGAACGATAACTACCGCAAATTCAAACAGAATCAAATATTTCTTTTTGCACATGTGCCCGAGTTGTAAAGGACTCAAGGCCTATTGATTTTAGTGAAGATCGGCTAAGGGCAAGAGGTAGTTTACCTGCAACGTTTTACGTTTTAACAAGAACAAAGTACTTAATTTTGATAAATAAATTATTTTGAAAAGAAGGTAATAACAATCCACTGTAGAAAAGTAGATGCAATATTTATAAATGAAAAGGGTATTTGAAGGGGGAGAGTGCAAACTTTTATATGTGCACTACATTATCGGCAACAAAGAAGTAGTTTCTTTGGAAATATTTCATTTCAATTTGTCAAACTTGTCAATTTTTTTCAATTTATATTTAAATGATTTTAAATATAAACCTTAGAACATGAAAGTCATGTATAGTTCTCCATGCCGATTTTTTAGCTTAGCGAACCTTCTTCATATCTACTGAAAGTAACATAAAATTTGTGTAACGCGCATGTGTATTACTGTACACAAATAGTGTATGTGAAACAAACATTCGAGAATATACACACACGAGCCATTAAAACGCTCTTACTGTAATAATCAAATACGTTATTACACTGTACGATAATTGGTAATTACATGTATTAAACTAACATAATTTTCTTTAATATTTACACAGATCATATAAAATATTTATTCACTATCTTCTGTTGCTTCAAAGAGCTGACACGAGTAACATAACCTACGTATTATGCTAATGATAAATAGTTTTAATAATACGACCAATAGTTTTAAGAATACCAAACGCAATATCACTTAATACATTATACAATAAACCCATGGCCTTTAAAGTTAAATATCCAGTGAGGAGTAAGGTAATTATAAACAACAGCACTTTGGAACAAGTGAGCCGTTTCAAATATCTCGGCTGTGCAGTGAGCTAAGAATCTGAATATGATATGAGTGAGAAGATAAATAAATATAGGAATATTTGTAGTACGATTTATAGAAATCTTAGAAATAAAACAAGACACAGCACAAGGATTAAATTTTATAAGACAATTGCAATACCCGCGTTGATTTATGCGAGTGAGACGTGGGTCATTACAAAAAAGGAAAGCGGCAAGATTAAAAATTCTCAAATACAGTTTCTTCAAAATGCTTTAAATTATACATCGAAAAATAGAATAAGGAACAAATATATTAGAGCAGAATTCGAAATAAAGGACATAAATGAAATTATTTCAATTTAAAGAAGACAATGGTGGGATCATCTGCAAAGGATGACAGAGGATCGATTGCCGCAGCGGCACTGAACTATAAAGCCATTGGTAGAAGAGATGTGGGTCGTCCGAGGGTGAGATGAGTGCCGGAACAGGTTTATAAACCTGATCCTTGAAGAGGAGTAGAAGAAGAAAAAGAAGAAGACATTATACAATATTCATAATGTTACTTTGAATATGGGCCGGGGGTTGTCTAGTATAGGCTACAACAGTACCTACCGGCCAGCACTAAAAAATATACTCGTTATTTTAAGACTCTTAACGTAAGTCTATAGGAACCGACTACTGTCATATTGATGCTAAAGCGGTTTTATTAAAAAAACAATTCAACAAATCTCACGTAAGTACGAAATAATTAGTTTTTAAAGTAACACACAGTAATACCGATAACGCGTTATGAAAATAGTGGGAGATATCGGTATGGAGAACCATGCATGACTTCCATGTTCTAAGATGTATATTTAAAATCATTTTCGAAATGAAATATTTCCATAAAAACTACTTCTTTCTTTCTACTTCTTTCTTCATCCTTAACCACAGTACTGTGGTGACTAACGTATACCACCTCACGTTAGCGCATTCGATTTTCACTGATGATGGCAGTCGATGGCACTGCTCAAACGTCTGGTTTTGCAGAAAACATTGGGCCACGGCCAAACAGCCCGGGAAGGAATTTTAACAAGAAACTACTTCTTTGTCGCCGATAATGTAGTACACATATATAAAAAATTATCCCCTCCCCCGTCAACTATGATTTTCATTTATATAAAATTACCCCCTCCCCCGTCAACTAGCATTTTTATTTACCGATATTTCATCTACCTTTCTACAGTGGCTTATTAAGACCATTTTTCAGGATACTTTATTTATCAAAATTAAGTACTTTACTCTTGTTAAAACATAAAACGTTGCAGGTAAACTACCCCTTTCCCTTAAACAAAATCTTCACCAAAATGAATAGACCTTGAGTCCTCTACAACTCAGGTGCATATGCAAAAAATTCTTTTTTGATTCTGTTTGAATTTACGGCAGTTATCGTTCGCCATAGACAAACTTCTACACACAGACACTTTTCGGAAAATGACTTTTCTTTACGTTTTGAGAGTAGCACGATCAGAATCAGCCCTTATCTCGAACACTTTTTTTTCACGATCATCATACTTCCATTTCCGTACGGAACATGGGTGTAAAAAATGGCTTGGGAAAACAACTACAGGGGTTAAACTGCGGTGTGTGAATAGCAACTCCCCGTTAGAGAAGACTCACGGTAGCGAGATGAAACTTTGTGTTCAATTTCGTGTTGAATAAAATATATGAATTCGACTGTGAAGTAAAGTCAACAGCTGAAATCCGTTTTCAATTCCCACATCAGCTGTTGTGGGAACGGCGTTGTTTGCTCTCTACTCTGTACAGTCTACGTTCTGGTACTGTGGCTCCCACCACTGTATTGTCATTTCACTGAAAGTTGTGTACGTTTTATCGCCTGCCATAACCAGAATCCGTATTTATTAAGTATTACAAAAAATAGACTGCACAATAAAGCCGCCTACGCACTAACCATACCCGCTGAACGTCATGACGGATAGCAAGTCAAAAACGACAGTGCGTAGCTTTGACATTCATCCGCAAGTCGTGTATTTTTTGAAGGATGAACACGACGAAAAATGAGTCCAGCAAGACCATCAGCTCAAGCCGCACGATGTGCGGATGGATCGTGTGTAGTGTTGACGGATGTCAAGGAATCGTGCATCGTGCATGTTTGATCATGCGTACGCTTGCTGTCTATCAAATCGTCATTTTCGAACAAGTACAGTACATGTTTTTAGAGCACATTCGTTTAATAAATGTTTACTGTTTAATTTTACGTTACATTCATTCTTTAGTTTATATTTAATAAGTAACGATTCAGATAAAATGTCAGTTTAATATTTAGTTAAGATTATTCTTCGTTTACATAATACATTCAAATATCATTAGCAGTTATTATTTTAAATATTGTTATTGTTAATTTGTTTTAATTACAATTCATAATGGACCCGTGAAATAACATCAAAATTTATCGAAAAATATAAATTAAATAGTTGTCTGTGGGACTTATCCTCGAAAAATTACACTTTTTGATGTCTTGATAAAACAGGTGGCATGATTTTCAACAAATTTAATTATCAGAACAATTTTTTAATTTTAATACAGGAAAAATCAATAAAATGATTTTTACAAAACACAACGAGAAATAAAGAACGGCTGGCACGCTGGACGAGTTGCACGACAGTGTGGTGCGCACATCCATCACCGACGTCGGGCATGCTGGACAGCGGCAATGGACAGTGCGTAGCCGGCTTAATATTGCGAACATGGTTTTTCGTTCTTTAACATTAGTTCAGTGACTAACTGTGTTATGACTTAATTTAGTTTCTCCTCTTTAGTAGACTTTCATCAGCGTATAAACATAATGATATTTTTAATTAAGAAAGTCACGTTAGTGGTTATAATCACAAACAGAATTATCACTGTTGCACACCACTATAGAAAATAAACATGCGTCCTTCAACCATATGCTCCATAGACTAACTAAAATACCATTAAGTAAACAGGACTATAATGACGAACTCAACACAATCAAATACATAGCAATAAAAAACGGATACAAGCCTAATTTAATAAACAAACTACACAAACACATCATAAACAAAAACAACAAAACACAAAATACCAATAACACACTACAAACTAAATACATCACACTCACATACCATAACTCCAACACACACAAACTCGCCAACACATTCAGAAAACACAAGTACAAAATAGCATACAGAACAAACAATACCATCAAAAAACACATCAATGATACAAATACGGACATAGACAAATACAACAAAACAGGTGTTTACAAATTAAATTGTAATAACTGCAATAGTTTCTACATAGGCCAGACGGGAAGATCTTTTTCATCTCGTTACTCTGAACACCTAAAAGCTTTATCCAACAACAATATACATTCCGCGTTTGCCACACACATACACACAAAAAACCACAGCTACACCAATATAGATACTAATCTTGAAATATTACACTGCTTACCCAAAGGTCGAAAACTTAACACAGCAGAACAATATGAAATATACAAACACCACACAACACAACCAAACAACAACATACTTAACGACCAATTACAGTATAAATCACACACAGTTTTTGACACAATTATACAAAAAACTAACAATAATTTGGATCCCCGCGCCAATCCCCTTCCTCCACACACCACCCCCACTATACCTTTCAAAATAAAAACCGTTACAAGTAATGGCAGTCTGGCTCAAAGCTGACGAAGGCGAACACCAAGCCGAAACGGGTATGAGCAGAAAAGACAAGTAAGTTTCACAAGTTGAAAGTTTCAATATTCTATAAAGTTTAGTGCTGTGAAAAAAGATGATGAACAATCAAAACAATATAGAAAAGTTATTCCGATTAGCGATTTCAAGAGCTTTCATTTTTCCGATCTGACGATGAGCTGTGAAGCTTGAAAGCGCTAATTGGAATAACTTTTCTATAGTGGCGTGTAACAGTGATAATTCTGTCCATAATAATATTGTTAGGACATTCTCACGGATCGTCGTGTTGTTTAGTGAAAAACAAAAATACAGACAACAATGAAGTCACATATACCAGCTTTAAATAGTCACAAATAACGATTTGAAATCAACAAGGTACTCTCATACAGTAATTCAAGTTAAATTTGTCCAAAAGCAATAACAATGTCAACTATTAGAGTTGCGCACTAATTATAACACAATAATCACTTTCCACTAGTCCGCAATGATCTCTTGATTCGCACTTTACAATATCGCCAGGTGTAACTAACTTCTAGGCCGGTCGTAGACTCTTATTATACACCTTCAGACGTTTCAGAATAATTTCCCATTAAACGCCGCCATAATGTGCGTGGTTAAGAGTGTTTGATCAGTCTGGAAGCTACTTGACTGCCCGGTTTTGAAGAAGGCACTGCACCTACTCGGCTAGCGGAGAAACGTGTACTACTTTACGTACTGCACCTGCACCTGCCGACTTTTCGAGAGAGTTTTTACGTAATTTTCGTAGTAAAATAGTTTATTCTATGTTGAAACAAAATACTCTAAAAACAAGTACACTTATGCATTAAGATAAGTACGTCTAATTTTTATATCCAAGTGAAAAGGAGAAACGTATAATTCCTTTAGTTACCATAGACTCTCGAAATCGTGGGGCTTTGGAACTGACAAAAATGAACACGTAAAACTGTAAATGTCACTAACAAATTCCTTTCGTATTTCGGTACGCTATATTTCAGTTCCTCTTTCAATTCGTGAAAACATTAGTAATAAAGACCGTTAGAGCTACTATGAAATCCATCTTAAAAGACCACAGGCTAAAACCTAGTTACAGAAAATTTTTTTAAATAATCGCCGGATGAAGGACGAACACACTTAAAACATTTTTTAATCCATTATAAGAATGAGTTTATTACCACCCCAGTATTAACTGGCCAACATAATCCTTATACTTGATGCATAATAATTCATCAACAGTTTCATATTACCGATTTTTCAGTCTAATATTGACTGTGTCTAAACAATTCGAGAAGGTACAAGTTAGAAGCAGTATTAAAAAGATTAATTCCCTGTCACCAGTTTGTCTTTGGGAAGCAATATTAATCAGTCAAGCTTGTATACTTTATAAGAAACAAAATATTTACCGACCGAAAAGAAAACACAGAATTAAATAAAAATTACGCTGTTCCACACCACTATATAAAACATTCCCCTCTCAGCACATCATCAGATCGGAAATATGATCATGTAATTAAAATTATTTGACATATCGGAAATATATTTCTGTTTGTGATTACAACCATTAACACAACTTTCTTTTCGTATCGGCTATCTAAGTTCCACATCCTAATTTCAGTTCTTTATCGTTTGTTCTTTTCTTTTTCTCCATAGTCTTTTATCTTTTCACTGTGTCTCTTCTTCCTGTCTTCAGTCCACTTTAAACCTGCGTTTTTTCTCTCCTACCCTGAACTCCTTACATTTTTAACAATTTTGCCCGAAAAACGTCTCTTTCAATTGCTTCTTGTGCGTTTATATTATTTTTTTCTGAATCCTTTTGGACTTCTTTAATCCAACTTGATGTTGACTTCTTCTCCGATCTGCTTTGATGTTGACAATTTAAGATCTGCTTTGTTAACCTATTGTCGTCCGTTCTATATAAATGTCAAAAAAATAATAGCATTTTTTCTCATTGTTTCTGTTATATTTTCTATACTCTGATGTACGCATCATTACTTCTTAATTTCCAACCTTCTGAAGTTTTTCGTGAATATTTTGCTAATAATTCGTCTTTCCATTATTTCCAGTTTGTCTAAATTGTATTTCTAGTTTGTAAATTGTAATCACTAACACAACTTTATTATTTAAAAGAAATATTACATCACATGTGCCGAAACGTAGTTCAAGCTGTTGATCAAGGTTGTCAAGGTAGGTCAAGGACTCGGCTACTACAACATAAATCCAAGCATTATTATTATCAACCAATCAGTTATTATATAACTCTGAAATTTGATCTATTTTGCAGATAGTTCTTCAATAACTACCTCAGTTCATTTAAATTGGAGTGCCGTAAGGAAGTGTCACTTTTGTACATTATATATACGTCCGATCTACCTGCGTCCTTTGGAGTTATTACATTTGTCGATAATACAGTTATACGTACCTCGCTCTCCAACATAAACAACGTAATAAGGAAGTAACTTTGTACTTTAGTTTCCTCTAGGTAAAACTCACATGAAGAAACTTGTAGACTAAATACTATGCTCTACATTTTGTTTCTAAAACTCTTTTATACGGACGCTCGTTTGCCCATAATGACCATGTGATTACAGAGTTAAAGTAATACGCGGCAGCGCTCTGGTCTCAGTTTTTCAAGTTGTGTAGTGTTAATTAAAACTATAGTTTAATAATCCTATGTAAACAAACAAAATACTGACTGGAGTCGCTTTTCTATATTATGTTACTTTTACCATTATTTTTAATTAAAAAATAGTATAACGTTTACACAGAAATGTTATACATTAAATTTATCTAAAAGAAATAAAAATTACAAAGAATACTGGAATTCACATAAGGATTATTTCTAACAGTTGTTTAGCTGTTTCATGCTCGATATGTGCGCCCATATAATAATTAAACATTGAAGCGATCAGAAAATTTCATTTACTTTTAGTCACTTAAACGATCACTTTAATTAAAAAAATGTATTCCCAATTCCACATGCTGTAAGCCCACATAACCAGCTTTATTAAACCACAAGACAGACTTTTTACTGCAGTATAATTTCAACTGCAAAGAATGGCAAGCTTTTATTATCCTTTGTGTATATAATTTATTTTCATAACTCAATTTTACAACTCAGAATGAAAAAGTTTTAAGTTTGTTACAAATCTCATCAAAATTCATAAGTAAAGCTGTGTTTGTCTTCTTCATTATTTATAAAACAATATACAGTGGTAACGTTTTATGAAATATAAACCGTATGAACTATTGTTAAGAACTTTTGTTATTCATTTCCAATTTTGAAACTGAATTTTCAGTTTTTGTACGTACTAAATTCAATAATGTATGCTTACATTCAGAAATTAGCAAATTGAAACCCACTATACATCGTCATTTGTTTGTAGTTAGATATCAGATACTTGTAATTGTCGTCCGTTACATCTTATATAGCCTCTGGTTTAAACTTAAATGTTTTACAAATATCAACTCAAATTATTCTGCAATTGCGCTTGTAGATTCAACAAATGAATTCAGCAATAATTCTGCAGCTGTATGAATGATTCAGAAAAATTACAAATAAACCTTCTGGACTGTATCGGATAAACGTTGAAGCGATAAACGTTTGGTCTCTTCTCTACTTTGCTACGTGTTGTGTAACACTGTTATGTCTAAGACCAGTACTATTACTATATCTACTCAGCGCTAGGAGCTGTACCAGCCACGTTTACCGAGATACAGTGTTAACAGACTTCAACGTAATTAAAAAGTGGTATGGAGAACCATACGTGACTTCCATGTTCTAAAATTTATATTTAAAATCCCTTTAAATATTAATTAAATAAGTGGATGCTTGAGTTCTGAAGAAATTACGTATCATCTAAAATGTTACCACCATGTCAGGTGGATTGAGACTATCCTCAACCTTCGTGAGGAAGGACTGTACTTTTGGATAAAATGTCTGTAGGTCGAACGAAGAGCTAGCTAAAGGTAGCTGCGATCTGATTCCTGTAATGAACTTGGACTCTCGCTGCGAGGGGCCGAGTGATGTCTATAGTGTTATCAAAGTCTTTCCTGTAAATACTATAATAGTCATTTTTCTTTTTTAAAATCGAGTCTTGATTTCTTTCTTTCCATTTGTCTTCTGATTTCCAGAACGACTATTCTGTTCACCCGTATAATTATAAATTTCTCAGCAAAACATTTCTTCCTTAATACGTTTGTGTCTCCTGTTTGACACCCACCATTCTGATCCATGTCATAACGCTATATTCCACACAGGCTAGTAAACAACTAGCCATCAGGGAGGTCAAAATATTTTCAAGGAGGGGCAAACAATTTTCCAGAGGAGAAAAATATTTATATATTTTTCATAGATACACACTTGCACATATTAGTTTATAATTCTCATATCATAATAGAAATAAGTAAACAGATTGTATTAATTGCTTTAATACAACAACACTGCCCAGCGATCCACAGGAAGTAATTCGATGTCTATCTTTTCGGCTTGCACGCGTTGTGTTGGTGTGGGTTTCGGCACTTTCGATTTAAAAAGCGTGCAAACATAATAAAATAAACATGAGTGAGGCTAGAAATAACGCGAATTTTGTGTGTGTGTGTGTGTGTGTGTGTCCTGCCGGCCTTTTTATTGCGGTAATCACAATAATACAACTTTGGAAAAGTAAACATTACATAATTGAGATATGCTTGCCTGCCAGGAACGATATATTTTCACTCATACGTGATTACTCTTGTTAAAACGTAAAATGTTGCAGGTAAACTACCCCTTTCCCTTAACCGATCTTCACCAAAAACAATAGGCTTTGAGTCCTCTACAATTCAGGACTGTATGCAAAATATTATTTGATTCTGTTTGAATTTTCGGCTGTTGTCGTTTGCCATAGAAAAATTCTACACACACACACACACACACACTTTTCGAAAAATGACTTTTTTCATGTTTTGATGGTATTACAATCAGAATCTGTCGTTATCTCGAACACGATTTTTTTGTCCATGACCATGCTTCCATTTCCTTATGGAACGTGGAAGTAAAAAGCGGTTCACAAAGTCTTTTTTAATTTAAGCTTTAGGTAGACAATATTACCTTACTCCCTAGCCAGTAGATATTATTTTTGCGGTCGCGACGTAAATCTTCTCTTAACCAGAAATTATAATTTAATTAGTTGTTTAGCTAAATAGCTAAATATTCTTCTCAATTTTTTGCCTTAGTCTTATGTTAATACTCTTTTTTGATCATTACTTACATTATACAATTATTAAAATTGTGTTATTGGTTACAAATCACAAACGGAAATGTAATTACGAACGGAATGAGCTTGAAAGCAATAATCGAGAATTTGTTTTCTATAGTGGTGTTCAAGATTGCAAATCTGTTTATATTATTAACGTGCCAAAATATTCATTATTAATAATTATGTTGTAATTTATTTAGATAATAACTATATTGTATGTTGGAATTACTTTACTAAATGCTTTACATTAAATACTTAATTTTTCTGAGCTTTTAGTGGAAAATTATTCTTATGTATGTATTTGCCGACCGAGTAAGTTTATTCCTGATCTGTTTAATTATTTATAGTCGCATACCTGAGCAACATCATTATTTTGTCTAATGTGAAGACTTATACTTTTAACAATGTGGTAAATATACATTTTGTTTGGTTAAATATACTCAAAATGAGCGCTCATAATGGAAATATGAAAGTTGTGCCTCGTTTTAGAATATAACTTCTAACCGCTGAATTGTTCTTATTTCTTTACTTCCCCTCCTCGTTTTATGTCTATGTCCGGCTGATGATGGAATAACTACTCACTCGCTCACGATGACTACATAAGTTACTTTCATCATCGTCATCAATAACATCATCATCATCATAAACATATTCGTCGTCGTCGTCGTCGTCGTCGTCGCCGTCATCATCATCATTATCATCGCTGCCACCATCACCACCACCACTACCAGCCCCACCAATAACCTGTTTACAATGTTCTCAACGTTTTCTTATTTTCTGTCTTCAACTTCTCATTCGTTCTACAAACCGTCCTCAAGGCTTCTATTTTCTCGTCTTACTGCTTATCCTTTCTATCCAGCTTTCTTTTTTCTGCCTCATCTGTTTCAGCTTTCGTATTCGCACTTGTATATGAAGATTGCATACCGCTTGGAGGATATGTCCGTACTAAATAAACCGCTTGTTTCTTATATTAGCTTATTTATGATTGAAAGTGTAATTCCCATAAGTTCTCTCGTCCGTTTGTTATCCTTTCTCTTTTGGATTTACCGGCATCTTATCTCTAAACCTGTACTTTGTTTTCTTTTAATGATTTTCTCCAGCCCTTAATTGTTATTCCTCCGATGCGTAGTTAGGTCTCACGTATCGTCGTATTGTAAAGTGGAAACAAAATACTAACACTAACGGAGTCATTAATAATCATCAGCTTTAATTTGTCAAACATTACAATTTTAATTCAAGTCAAATTTGTCCACACGCAATAGTAATGTCACCTTATTACAGTAGCGCACTAATTAACACAATAATCATTTTCCACAAATCCGCAACAATCGCTTGATCTACACTAAAAAAACCGTCAACTGTAATTGACTGACTAAGCTGGCCGTTGTTGCTTATATAGATCCCGCAGAGGTTCCAGAATAACTTTCCAGACTCCTAGCGGCGTGCCGACATAATTGCGTATTTACAAGTACTTGAACAGTCTGGATGCTACGTCAGTGCACGACTTTGACACAGACGCTATACGCCCTCGGCTAGTCGAGAATCGTGTAGACTGACGCTCTCAAATTTTCGAGAGCGTTATGCACATTCAAAATTATACCATTTATTATTGTAAATTTAATTTTCACGAATTTTATCGTCAGTACGCATTGTAATTTACACACATTTTGTTGTTATAATCTAAGGGTCGTTACTATGTTCATGTGGGGGTTACACTTGTTACCATATAACAAAACACTAAAATTATTGCGTACGCGTTCATAGGGAAAATATTTAATCTGTACTTTGAATCCCAACACAGTTTATAACTACTAAAGTCTTGTAGAAAAAGCATATTTCATTATCTCCGTTAGTCGGTATGTTTTGTGTTCAATGGTAATGGTAATATACACCATACTGTTGGGACAGAACGAGTACAAACTTTATTTTCAACTCCCGTAGTTTTACGTCCTAAAAATATAGGTACAGATTATATAAGTCACAAACAACTCACGCCGTTTACGCTCACGTAAGAAGCTATAAATCAAATACTCTCACAAGAAATGCTCCCCAGCTGTGCACATAGTCTGAGCTAGACATGCTCACCTACGCGCGTCAGCTGCAACGGTCCTTTGACAATGACGTCACGTCCAACCCGCTGTCGTCAAACTAAAGTAAATGAATTCGACGGTATTTCTGGGTCTCTGTACAGTATATTTCCTGTTTAAGTTTTATTTTATTATCGCATCGTTTAACCTTTTTTATTATTATTACGAACAGCCTTAAAACAACAGAAACACGGAAACCAAATAAGTGGCGAATTACGGGGGAGGGACCAATCCCCCCAGGAGGGTTAAAAAAAGTTGATTAATTTTGTTAATCACATAATTTTGAGGTTCTTTTTATTATTTTTTCAACTGTGTTTTTTATTTAGTAACTCTTTTTTAAATATACAAACGGAACGAGCCTCTCAGAAACTGCAAAGCCATCTTTACCTCCTGCAAGATTGGTTCCAGCGGTGGAGGATCCGAGTTAATTTTGCAAAATCCACTCAAATAACCTTCACCATGAAACGTAGCTCTTGTCCACAAGTCACCATAAACGATGCCCCCATACCTATAAAATCAGAAGTTAAATACCTGGGGCTGCATTTGGACGACAAATTAACATGGAAAGCCCACATTCAGGCTACGAAACAACAACTCAACTTAAAAGCTAGGTAAATGTACTGGCTCATAGGTAGAAAATCTCAACTATCTCTCGCAAACAAAGTAATCATATATAAAGTTGTGCTCAAACCAATCTGGACTTACGGTATAGAATTGTGGGGCTGCTCTAAACCTTCCAACACAAAGATTCTGCAGACAGTTCAGTCAAAAATCTTGCGTTGCATAACGAATGCTCCCTGGGTTATCTCTAATTATACTCTTCACAAAGACCTCAACATTCCATACATTTCTGATGTCATTAAGATGCACGCCGCTAAGTACAGGAACAGTAACATAGGACACACCAATAACCTGATCAACGAGCTCCTCAATCCATCACTGGATATAAGAAGGCTGAAGAGACAGTGGCCAGATGACCTGACCCGGTGAACGTGGTAATCATCGCTGGATGGTTCCCACCTCAAGTGACGACTTATACATCACTTTTACTTATTACTCTGTGAAATGAGTAGATTGTAAAAAAAAAAAAAAAACAGGTTTATTACGCACCATTTCCTTATACGGTTGAAATATGAAATGTGGGGAAATCAATTCTGTCAGTATGTATCTTCTAAACAAAGTCTTAGTAACGCATATTTTATTGTGTTATTACCGTATAATGGGATTGATTTCAAGATGTTAAGACATGATTTTTTAGCCCCTTTAAAAATAGTAATGTTGACTAGTCCTATTTTTTCTTTTGTATGAAGCCGACTCGACCCCCTTCAAAACCAAGTTCTATTCTAGATATACCACTACAACCAACACAGAATTGTAAGCGCTTGGGATGCGAAAAGCATTCTGTCGTAGAAACGTATGTAAGGAGTTAGGTTATTATAAGAAAAAATATAATTTTGAGGTGGTAAGACGTTATTAACCTACTATATAGGCATGGAAAGATATAAATATATATTATACAAAATGTACATCATCGTTTATGATGCCTTCCCAAAGTTTTCTGACAAGACCTTACAATACATTCTGTTTTTATTTTTAATAAGGTTCTCAAGTTCCTAGCTTGCCATTTTCCACCTGTTTCCGTTTGTGACTCTCTTCGTTATACCCAGATGCTTTTGTTCTGTCTCCTTCAGAACACAATGTTGTATGCTGACAACCTGATATTAATATCAGATCATGTGTATTCGTGAACATATATGTCAGGCAACTTGCCAAAGTGTAAAATGTGATGAGTAAACATTAAATGATGCATTAGGAGGATAAAAAACAAATAATTAAAATAATAACCATTAAATGTGCACAATATCAACTAAAATAGGTAATCAGCAAACATGCCAATTTGGATGGGTAATGAAACATTGCCTAAAGAAGTTCTCAAAAAAGTTAAGCACTTGAAATAAATTGTTATTTTTATTATTAAAAGTAAATGTGTTCACTTACTTGACTTAAGTCCGTAAATTACTAGGTGGAACATAGGGCCTTGACGAAATTTCTCCAGCGTGTTCTGTCCATTGCCAGTATCTGCACGTCCCTGCATGTCTTGTTGACACCAGCCAGCTCCTTTTCCATAGTCCTCTTCCAAGTTTCCTCGATCTTCCACGTCTGCGGCTACCCTGCGGATTCCCATTTAATGCCTGTCTAGCGATATTTTCTGGTGGTCTTCTCAGGGTGTGACCGATCCACCTCCATTTTCTTCTCTTTATCTGTAGTTGGATGGACTCTCTCCCATAAATCTCTGTTCGAGATGGTCTTAGGCCACCAAATTCTCATTACGTACCTCGGACAACGGTTTATGAAAGTCTGTAACCTTGTGGTGATGTCCTTTGTCATTTTTCAGATCCCATATCCATACAGCAACACCGATTTGACATTTGAGTTAACTATTCTGAGTTTTGTCTTCCTGCGAGTTTGGTGATCTCCATACTGGTCGTAACTGTGAAAATGCTCCTTTTCCTTTATTTATACGTCTAATTACATCCCTAAGAGCACCTCCATCCTGACTAACCATGCTACCCAGATATCAAAATTCCTCAACCCTTTCTATAACTCTTCCGTCTAGTATCAAATCAGAATTATTTCTATGGTAGCGGATTTCCTTGGTCTTTTTGTTATTTATCTTTGAAGCCTACTTGTTTGGCTTCTATTTTCAGATTGTTCAATTCAAAATTAAACGTAATTATTGTAATTATTAGATATCTTTTCTACTAATACTGTAAATATTTATGCGTATTTGTTATTTTCTCTAAATTGTTTTACACGTAGACTGAAATTTATTTTTATAGTTTACATTTATATATTCCTACTTATAAAGCCTTTTATTGTTTACGTCTATAGTGATGAAAACGACAGATTATAGTTTATAGTTACGTAAACAGTAGTTCTCCACATATGAACTTCATTAGTCGGAGGCGCTATGAAGATATTATTAACTTATTGGTGAACTTACAAATTTCGTTTCCTTTTCATACTCAAACCGGTAGTGTTTAGATGCCAATGTGTCTTTGCAAAAATAATCATAAACAACATTTTCTTCCCGTAGTTAAATAGTATTCTAAAATGTACAATATTGTTACAGGTGATTTGCTAGGATCGTTGTTAATTTGCTCCTGGATTGCCAGAGAAAGGTGAGTTTTACTTATAATGCATGCGTGCAGACATTTTTGTCAGTGTTTTGCAAAATTAATTTTTACAATCAGTATGCAGAGTTTACGGAACAGTTTTACAAATAATAGTACATCTATTATTTCTTTAAACTTTGTATTTATAATATGAAAATGGATTTTTATTTCAAACATTACACAGTTTCTTATAAAGTTGCCTAACTAGATGTATCAATATAGTAATTAGACAGTAAATATATAACAGTAAAATGTACTACTTAAAGATAAATTGTATTATAAACACCCGTCTTTTGGGAGGGGGTGGCCTCAGAAGGAATCCGCCCCGGGCTTCCAGTGGCCTAGGTACGCCACTGGTGGGGAAGAGTGGCGTACTATATATAATATTCCGGGTGACTATATAAAATGTTGTGACTTAGTTCCGCCTGTCGCAGTTGGCGGTTGACCTTGGGGCGTACGGGTTCGTGTGAGTTTTGTGCGTGTATTCAGTGTGTGTGTGTGTGTGTGTGTGTGTGTGTGTGTGTGTGTGTGTGTGTGTGTGTGTGTGTGTGTGTGTGTGTGTGTGTGTGTGTGTGTGTGTGTGTGTGTGTGTGTGTGTGTGTGTGTTACAGATTTCACGGCTGGTAAGTTTTATTTAATTATTACTTCCATGTTCCATAAGGAAATGGAATTATGGTGATGGCGAAAAAAGTTTGTTCGAGATGAGGGCTGATTCTGATTGTATTACCCCTAAACCATGTAGAAAAGTCATTTTCCGAAAAGTGTCTATGTATGTGTCTGTCTGTCTGTGAGTCTATGTGTAGACTTTTTTACATGCCGAACGATAACTACCGCAAATTCAAATAAAATCAAATAATTGTTTGCATACGTGTCTGAATTGTACAAGACTCAAGGCCTGTTGAATTTGGTGAGGATCAGTTAAAGGGAAGAGGTGGTTTACCTGCAACATTTTATATTTTAACAAGAATAAAGTACTTAATTTTGATAAATAAAGTATCCTGAAAAGAAGGTGGTAATAATCCACAGTAGAAAGGTAGATAAAATACATTCAAATAAAAAGGATAGTTCAAGGGGGAGGGGATACATTTTTATATGTGTACTACATTATCGGCAACAAAGAAGTAGTTTGTTGTTAAACTAACAGTTCCTTCCAGGGCTGTTTGACCGTGGTCCTACGTTTTCTGTCCTATGTTTTCTGCAAAACCAGACGTTTCGGCAATGCCATCGACTACCCATCATCAGTGATAATCGAGTGCGCTAACGTGAGGTGATATACGCTAGTGACCACAGAGTACTGTCATTAAGGCTGAAGAAATAAATAGTTTCTATAGAAATATTTCATTTCAAAAATTATTTTAAGTATAAATCTTGGAACATGGAAGTCACGTATGGTTTTCCATACCGATATTTTTTTGGTATTTTACCTATATATTATGTACAGTTTCGTGTGTTTTGACTTCTATCGGTTCTGGGACAGAGCACTGTTTATCTCTTATTTGTGATGTTTTAGTTTAGTTTTTGCCTGAAGACGGCTATGGATTTGTTGTCTAGTAGAAACGTTGCTTTTTAATGAAAAAGTAGTGACGTAAGAAGTGCGTCTCACTAGTAGGCCTAAACCGTCACTGACGTCTTTTAAAAAAATTACAACTTTTACAGCTTTCCCTGTTCTACATGATCGCAGCTAAGAATCTGACTTTCTGTAGGCCCTTTAATAAATCATCGCTTGTAACTTATTACATATTGTAATTATTATATACGTAACCCTTTAATACATGTTGGTAAATCATTTCTGTTATCGTGTGCATAATTCTCTATTTATATGAGGATGATAGTGTAATAAAAATGGTGAGTGTTTTAGAGTGCCAATCGTGGACAATGACAAATGAGAGGGAGAGAGAGAGAGAGAGACAGAAAGAGAGAGAGAGTGTGAGAGAGGGGGAGAGAGAGTGAATGAGAGAGAGAGAGAGAGAGAGAGAGAGAGAGAGAGAGAGAGAGAGAGAGAGAGTGAATGAAGAGAGGTAATGAGAGGGAGAGAGAGAGAGAGAGAGAGAGAGAGAGAGAGAGAGAGAGAGAGTAAGAGAGCGAAGGGTGGAAGAGTGAGAGAGGGAAGAAGGGAGACAGTGAGTGAGATGTGGAAGAGAGAGAGAGAGAGAGAGAGAGAGAGAGAGAGAGAGAGAGAGAGAGAGAGAGAGAGAGAGAGAGAGTGAGTGGGGTGATAGTGAGTGATAGATCGATTTCAGGTTAGAGTGAGAGGCTGTGAGAAGGACTGGCGGGGGGAGCATGGGTGAAAGAGAAGGGTGATTGTGGACACATACATAAATTACATTATTCTATAGTACTCTTGACTATATTTTACAATATGATTACAATTATTATCCAAGTTTACCTGTTAGTAAAATTTACCAGAAACTTTTGTTTGTAACCTTTGTCAACTATCTGACTTAAGTCGTAATGTTTTACAATATTGTGTAAATTGTATGTTTCTAAATTATGATTGTTTGTTAACACCAGTAGGGAGTGAAACATGGTAAAAATAACTTTTAATAATTAAGTAGTGAACATCCCCTAATCTGTTTTAGTTATAGGTAATATATTACTTTGCTATATGTTGACTGTTGTAGGTATAAACAATTTATGTACCAATCTAATATCCAATTGTTGATTACTGTTTGTTTAATTAATTAAAATAACATTACATTTAGTAATTTAAATTGTAATACTGTATAAATTAAGTTCTCTCATACTATAATTTGCTCGCTTTCTTAAAGATAATTTGAAGATGTAAACAAACTATCCCAAGTCTTCACATAAAAAATGATACATACATACGCACGCACACACTCACATCACCAACACGTTCACCCAAATATTTAATTGTTTCGTTATGTTTGATATTTCTATTGTATTTCATACACAGGTCCTGAAGATGACAATAAGTATTGTCGAAACGTCGACGCAAAATAATTAAAAGTTGTATTATTGACCGATCCTCACTAACCATCCACTAAAACATTATAATTATTACTTTATTAGCCGTCACTTTCCATTAAGCAACTCATAACATGCCCGACATCAGCGATTGTCCACTTCGTCTTCCGTACGAATACGAAATATGCACGACCATATTACATTAGGCTGGCAGTCACATTAAGTTTTGTATATTTCGATATTTACACATGGAAATGACATGTGCAGTGGTAACCTTAGGTCGTAACGGCGCAAAGTAAAATATAACTTTTACTAGAAGTAACTAACTTTTTGTTAACGACAATAGAAAAATATTGTTACGACGGTCTCCTTGATCGTCGTATGGTACAGTGGAAAACAAAATACAAGACACCAATGAAGACATTAAAAACCAGCTTTAATTATCACAATTAACAGTTTCTAATTAACTAGTTATTCAACGAGATTGTTCTAAGGCTTTCACGGCCGGTGTCACTTGTATTTAAAATATCTGCCGAGCTGTTTTGCCGTGGTTCAAGGTTTATATTAAAACCAAACGTTTCAGCAGCACCACTGGCTGCCATCTTCAGTGGATGTATTCGAGTCAAACCTAACGCGGGGTGTCGTACATCAGGCCCCAGTAGTGTTTTACCGTTGGAGGGGGGGTACGTCAGCCTTCACCACAGTACTGTGGCCCTGACGTACGACACCTCGCATTAGGTTTGACTCGAATACATCCACTGAAGATGGCAGCCAGTGGTGCTGCTGAAACGCTTGGTTTTAATGTAAACTTTGGACCACGGCCAAACAGCCCGGTAGACATTTTAAATACAGTTATTCAACAAGATTATACTCGTACAATAATTCAAATTAAATTTCGCCACACGCAATAATAATGTCAACTAATAGAGTCCCGGACAATAATCACTTTCACTAATAGCCACTTGAAACGCACTGAGTAATCGCCCGAAGTAAGTAATCGCCTGTTTATAGTCTGCAGCGTTCCATAATAAGCGTTCTTAACAAGCACTCGAAATTCTAGAAGATACTTCAGCGCGGCCTTGACAGGAACACGCACCGGCAGGGCTAGTCGGGAAGCTTGTAGAACGACACCATAACACGCACGAGAACTTTCCGCATTACGTAACAGTACCTTATTGTCCAACATTACGATCGAAAGTGTTATCGCGCTGTTACAAAACTGCTACAGTTGTATTGATTAACATTCCTTTAAACTTTTTTTGCAATGTTATGGTAGTCGTAAAGATAAATAATTTTGTAACAAATAAAACGTTTAGCGTTATAATCGGAAACCTCACCATCACTTCTGGGATTACATTCGTCTGCACTGTGACTCCCACAACCGTATTGTTACGACTGTCTCACGGTTTGTCGTATGTGGAAACAAAAATACAGACACAAATAAAGTCACTAATTACCAGCTTCAATTAGTCACAAACAACAATTTGAAATGAACAAAGTACTCTCACACAATAAATTCAATTTGAATTTGTCCACATGCAACAATAATGTCACATTATTACAGTAATGCACTAATTAACACAATAATCACTTTCTATTAATCTGCAACAGTTACTTGATCCGCACTCTACAACATCGCCAGGTATAACTAACTGACTAAGGCCCGTGACACACGAGCGTCAAAATCTCGTTCACCGTTGCGTCATCGCCCTTTGCGGTTAAAATCCTTTCCCTGACACACGAACGGCAAATTGACGCAGGCCACCTGAAATTCGTCACTTCGCCAGTGCGTCTCCAACTTTTGAAAGAGATGGATGTGTCTCTCCGGTTTCCGAGTAACTACTATGCCATTTTATTCAAAAAGATATTGGTATTTTGTTACTACGCTTCCAAGGTAATTAAAACAAAAAAAGAAAAGGTTCTGAGTACATCCTTTCAATAGTGAACGGTTACTAAAAGGGGCTTTCACGACCATGATGTGTGATTTAAGAGACGATGAGACCAAGTTTTTTAATTATTTTCGTATGAACGTAAAATCATTCGGAAAATAAATTGAAAAAAAAAACCTGAAAATAAATAAGTTGAACGATATTTTGCCGTTCGTCTGTCACCTCCGATTGCAAATAAGGTACTGGCTAACCGCACCGTCCAAGAAGTCCCCGCACCGGGTAGCAGGTACCGAACGTCAACATTACGCCCGTTGCGGAGCCGCTGACGCTGAATGGGACGTGTGTCAGGTACAAGTAGCAATGTATCTCTCACCCGCACCGTCAAAATCTCGTCGCGGTGAACGGGATTTTGACGCTCGTGTGTCACGGGCCTAAGCCGGCCCCTGTTGCTTATATGGATCCCGGAGAGGTTCCAGAATGATTTTTAATAGTCCTAGCAACATGCCGACATATGTTGCGCAGTAACAAGAGCTCGAACAGTCTGGAGGTTACGTTAGTGCACGACCTTGACACAGACGCGCTGGACTAGTCTAGAAACCGGTAGAATGACGGTCTCTAAGTTTCGTAACCGTTACGTAATTCTTGTAGCATTATACCATTTATTATTTCAAATGTAATTTTACACGCACGTTTAAGTCAGTACGTATTGTAATTGACCGCACTCTGTTGTTATAATGTAAAGGTCGTCATTATCTTTGATGTTGGGCTCATACAACATCACCAGGTGTAACTAACTGACTAGGCCGGGTTGCGCTGTAGCTTATATGGATCCCACAGAGGTTCCACAATAATTTTCCGTATTCCAGGCGGGCGTGCCGATATAATTTGCGTACTTACAAGAGCTCGAACAGTCTGGAGGGTACGTAAGTGCACGACCATGGCACAGAAGGTGTACTCGCTGGATCAGTCGAGGAACGTGTAGAATGTCACTCTAGAATTTTCCGATACATTCCATAAAACGGAGTAATAATTGTAAATCATGGCAAACCATTTCCATTCTGTTTTTATATTTAGATCAAATTACTTAACTACACAGTTTTAAACTATAATTGCTTAAAATTTTGTACCTGAGTAATTTTTAAAATCTGTTTAACCTTACGTGTCATTTAAAGAGCCATAGAATGCGACATCGTTAACAAAAGAAAACGAAGAATAAATGAAAAAAACATGTAAAAATAATAATCAAGTTAAGAATAGAGAAACTTAATATCATTTGTCAGAAAAATAAGAAATATGACAGCGTTATAAGGTTTTTTGATAGGAACGAACGATTCTGATTGCAAGTTTTGACGTGATGCGTTCACCTTGAATAAAAAAAAAAAATTTCTGGTGTTTTTGTTAGTGGTATAAATATTTGTTCACGTCGACAGGGCAGGGAAGCTTGACATGGCAGAGATAGATGATTTGCTTCCAACAAGATTGACGGCAACTGATATCTAGTTTGTTTCGCTTATTTTATCCATTACGTTTATTTCATTCTTTTTACTACAGCAATTGTTCGGTAACTTTCAAACAACGTAATTTATTAAAATGTTATCCTTATATCTTTTGAACCTTATCGTATTTAAAATTAAATTGCTGAATTCCTTTTTTCCAAGAAAATAAAGAGTTGACTTTTTGCGTTACATTCCAAATGAGTCCAAAGATCGTTTTGAAATCATAATGAAATTTATTTGTACCAACGCGTGTTACAAAGAGAAATTACACTGTTAATCACCACTATAGAAAAATTTCCTGATTTTAGCGCTTTCAAGCTTAACAGCTCATCATCAGATCATCTTTTTGATCAAAAGTGTATCTCCAGTATGGCAGGCGACATAGTTTAAATGATTCTGTCACAAATAATATTTTACTTTATTAGGCTGTGAGGGAATATACTAATTTTCTAGCTGTAAAAATCCTATTCGTAATTAGGACTCATATCGATTTCTATTTTAATATTTATATTAAATAATTGTTTAGATTTCTTTGTAATAAATGATTTTTACTTTCCATGAATATTGAAGAGGAAGGCTGGCCACAACAGAATGTTCACGAGTTACTCTCAGATAAAAATATTAACTAAATTTGTGTTCCAAAAGTAAAATAATGCAATAGAGAATACTTGAAAAACAACTTGTAAGAAAAACTAATGTCTCTATTTTCTGTAAACCTGAATTATAGAAAGTACACTGCTACAGATTTCTCTCACCGTTTTAAGAAAAATGCTGGAAAGTGGGAAAAAATTGAACTGAAAATCTAGTTTTTTTTTGTTTAATGTACAGTACCTTTGTATTAGATTTTATTGTAATAAATGCTTTTTATATTTCATGAATATTATAGAAAAAGGTGGCCACAATATAAAAATTTCTGTAAAATGTTATATTTACGTAGCCTATATTTTCTCTGTTAATTAAAATTTTATAAGAAAACCAACAAAAGTAATATTTTGTCCTTTTTATATAGGCTATACGTCCTTCGGTTTATTTGGTCCCGAGTTCGCTTCTCCATACACGTTAATTAACTTGTATTGTTTGCCGTAATAACGGACCCGTTGTCTGTATCTTTTGTAAACTCTCAAACAAAAGTTACGCGCCACAAAAGAACACAAACGTTTCTACATTTTATATGTATAACCAAAGCAAGAGCGCTGTAGTTATTTCGTTGGCACATCGCTAATATATTCCAGAATTGATTGTGTTTTAACGTAAAATATATTATTACATATTATTCCTTTGTAAGTAAATTTTTGAGTTTCCTGCAGGTTCCCTATGTATATCTTCAAAACATTACACTGGAAGTAGGTTTATTGTCACCTGACACACGTTTCACAGAAATTATTCTGTATCTTCAGAGGTTTGTTTGAATTGTAACTGAATGTTTCACTTACAATACAGCTAACGGATAACCGAATTAACTTCGATTCTATTATCAATTGTTTTAATGTTTATGTAGTACATGTATGATTTTAAATGAATCATCTTGTTTTGTTTTTATTTGTATATATTCTTTAAATAGTATATTATTATTATTGTGTTTGTAAATATTAAGATTTTCCCAGGAATTAATTTTGTTACCTTTTTATACGTTTTTAATTAATTTGACATTTTTAATGTCTGGAAATTTATGTTTATTGTTTAAACAGTGTTTGGCTAATTTATATTTGTAAATATTAGGTTTTAGAAATGCATTGCAATGTTGAATGTATCTCTGGGACTATTTTTTCATTGTTTGGCTCACGTAACATTTATTGCAATCTGGACATTCTCTTTTGTAAACTCCATTTTTATTATGAATGTTGAATTTAGTTTTAGGTTTTATTTTATGGAAAACAATATTATCTGTGTTATAAGATATTTTTAAGTTTGTTTTCATGGATTACGAGTTATGTTTCCGTGATAAGTAAAGTTGATATATTTTGTATTATCATTAGTGGGAGGGTTTTACATGAAGGTTTGTATGGTGTTTGTTTAGGGAGTTTGTGTTATATTTTATTTTCTAATTTATTTATAGTTTTTATTTTGTATCCATTGTCTACTGCTATTTGTTTGATAATATTTCTTTCATTGTTTCTTTCTTGTTCATTTAATGGGCTTCTATACATACGGTATATTAATGAATTGAATGCTGCCATTTTATGTTGGGGAGGATGATTAGACTTATTTGGATTATTAAATTAGGTTGAGATCGTTTTCTATATATTGAGTATTCAAATTTATTTTTAGTTCAGTTTATGGTTTATACTTCTATGTTAATAAACTTTTTGTGTTGGCAAACAACGTACTGTAATTTTATCGTTTATCATTTATGCTTTAAACCCTTAAAAAATGATCCAACGTTTTATACCCCACCCCCAAAGTAAACGCTTGCTTGCTGGATCAGCCCCTGTCTCGCTATCATACAATATTCTAAGGTGAATGCATATAATTTGCACGTCTAGATTTCCATCATCCAGATGCTTTGCAATAGGTTTGTGAAATAATATTGCTTAGTCTAAATAATAAGCACTCTGATCTCGGTCTTTAGCCTTGTTATATTTATTTTCTCTGACTCTCCCGGAATATATTTTAGTATATCTCGCGTATTGTATTTAGTGTAAGTATTATTGAGTTTCTTCTGTAATTAATCACAGTGGTTTTTAAATTATTTTTTATTTAATTGTAATATTTGTAAACACTTGGTTACTCACCGTCTTGTGACTTCTTTAAAACTTTCAATAACAACGCGTTTCAAGGATAAATCCTCGTCATCGGGTTATATAAAAACAGAAATCCTTCTGGAGAAGTCGTAGAAAAATCAAAAATTTTTACAAACATCACAGTATATATGTCATTTAAGAACACATTATTGTAGTACTTCACACCGCGTCGCGATCTGGTGCGCACCACTGCACGCGATCGACTGCTGAGCATCGTTATTCCCCAAGATTATTTATTGCTGCACCGCGATTGCCTGCGAGTATTTCGATATCTATGTCAGTATTATATAGACGGTTGGATTTAAAAGAGAGTTTATCATTAAGTAGTTTGTCTGCTGACAATTATGAGGCCTTATATATCTCTTACTCCTCTATGGCGTCCATGTACGCTCTTTATTTACAATTATGGAGCAATTTAAAATTAGTTGGGAAATCCGTATAGTTGTGATAGTATTGCATCATAATTAGATCTAGTCTTCGAAATGTCCCTCTTCGGTAGGTGTTTTTTGAAACGTTCGACCGACCGTCTGCCGGTCTGTCCTATATAGAATCTGGCAGTCGTCACATGTAATTTTGTAAACACCGTTTTTCTCTTCATCAGGCATATGAATAGTTTGTCCCAGTGTTTTACGAAGGGTATTCGTGGTTTTAAAGACCACTGAGATGTTTTGTTTTATCAACTCGTTGTTAATTGTTAGCGGCAACATGTTCGCGTACTCAGTGGTTGAACGAGTTGAGGACGCCATAGAGGAGTACGCGTTATCCTTGAAACGCGTAGTTATTGAAAGTTTCAAAGAAGTCACAAGACGGTGAGTAACCAAATGTTTACAAATATTACAATTAAATACTTATACACGTGACTTGGAGACTATAATATAATGAATTATTTTTTGTATACACAAACCATGTATAGGTTATTTTTTATTCTGAAGTAATATCCGCGCTGTTAATACAATCTCGAATTTTTATAAAAGTTACTGTAAATTTATCTAAACACTTCGTAAAGTCTTACATAATTAAAATCGTATTTTGCATATATTGCCCTTTACCAGGAGTATGGAGTGAAATTAGTATAAACAGGAATGCAATTTTTTTTAAACTATACTATATACATTTAGCCGAAAACAAAAGCTAACACTGTAACTTGAAACAAGCGCTTTTCACTGGGACACTTGAAACTGTTAAAAATGTAACAATTATTAACTCAAAAATACTAGCACTAACTAGTGAATAGTGTTACGACGGTCTAACTGATCGTCGTATCCTACAGTGGAAAATAAAATACAAGACACCAATGAAGTCACTAATAACCAGTTTTAATAAGTCGCAATTAATAATTTGTAATCAGCAAGACAGTCTCTTACAACAATTCAAGTAAAAGTTGTTCACACGCAATAATAATGTCAACTATAAAGAATTCCGCACTTGCTATATAAAGAAAACAACATCTACTTGATATCACTTGACAAATGCCTAACATAAACTGACTTCTAAGCGGCAACTGTTATCTGTTTATATCTCGCAGATGTTCCATAATTTGCGTCAACAAGCACTGAAAAAGTCAAGAGGATACTTTAGCGCGGCATTGGCAGAAAAACACACCTGCACGGCTTTGTGTGTCTGAGACTCTCCATTGTCTGAGACGTTTCGTGATTGCAATAGCTTTAATAGTTTCCAAACTACATTATAATTATCTTTTTTTCAAGAAACGTTGTCGTGTAGTCTTGTAGTGTGGGTAAAAGCTCTTTTTCTTAATTAAAAATCGCATATTGTAATGTTAAACGCCCTACAGTTTGCAGTTTCCTTTAATATGGTAATAATAGTTTTGCGTGGATCAAATAACAGGAATGGCTAATGAGACCGTTTCAACATAATTGCCTTTGTCAAAACCAAACGAAAGGCGGAATATCGGAAAACTATTAAACTACGGATTCAGCATTTCTAAATGTCTCGAATTATCTCCGCGATTGTAATAAGGACATTATGGCCAAAACTCATACGCATGGGTATAACTTGGGGCCTAACTTTGGGGTGGCAGGGTAAAGCTTCATAAATACAAGTGTGTAGTGAGACCCATCTATATAATAAAATAGATTATATACAAAATTAGAAAGTTTAGTAATAATTCTTAGTTAGTAAACGAGGGACAATTTCATTTTTTAATGATCAACAAACCTTTCTTCATAAGTTGTACTTCCAGTTATATTTACCTAGAACAAATATACTGTAGGCCTATAAACATAAACAATTTCAGTTCTTCCAATTCTTATACCCAGTTTTCGTAAACGCATCCTCTCCCTTAGGCACACTGTCACAAAATGCTCGGCAGTAGTAGCAGTAAGTGGAATCAGTCACAACACAAAGAAATTTTCAAATTGTCAGTCAGGTAATTTTCAAATAAATTAAGCCGTGTTACTCCTTTGCGTTTCTTATCTCCCACTTCCCAGCACTTATCAACACAAAAACCAAAGCAATCACAACAATAACAAATTAAGAAAGAGACAAGCGATGTGTACTTTAACGGACTACGTACACAACCGAGTAACGGACTGCACTTGTATCAGTAGTCATTAACAAATAATAGTTCCAAACGACCGTCTTTTAAGATTCCTGAACAAAGCCATCGACGTCTTGCGGTGTTCCGAAACAAGTCTTTGTTTATGTTAAAGGCACGCATTGTATTCCAGTTAATTAGGTCTCTAGCGGTTTTTTTTTCGAACATTAATACTATTTTGACGTATATCATTCAAATCTGTCAAACATTCCCTTTAAAAGTTTCTTCGAAAGAAATAAGAATAATAAATTTATGGCAACTAGTCGTCTGATAACAGTACAGACGTTGATAAATAGTGCTTACTGTGCTCGCAAGCATAGAAACTGTCTCCTGTTTGACTATTTGTTAGTTTTTATTTATAAACAACTGGAAACAAAATTTTATAATGCTCGGAACATTGGGGGGGGGGGGGGCGAGTGCCCCCTTGCCCAAACCAAGTTACGCCTACGCTCATACGTATGTTAGTAATTCCTTTACATTGTTCTATAAATACTGTTGTCTATATTCGGCTGAATTAGTAAATCGACATTATTAGATCGTAAGGTTTCATACGGTCGACGTTAACGAAACATTTGCAATGCGTACATTTGGACGGCAACGGATAGGAGACATTGGAGAAAATTGATTGGAAGACGTTGGAAGTCAAGGCTCACTTTGGGCTGTAGTTCTAAAGAAGAAGATCTAATAGAGTATTATAAAGTATTTAGTACCCGTGTTATTCAGTTTGTTCAGTTAACCCCTTAAATTCCGAGGTGGAACATAGGGCCTCGACGAAATTCTCCAGCGTGTTCTGTCCATTGCCAGGGCCTTCACCGCCCTCCATGTTTTGTTGACACCAGCCAGCTCCCTTGGCACAGTCCTCTTCCAGGTGTTACTCGGTCTTCTACGTCTGCAGCTACCTTGCGGATTCCAATTCACTGCCTGTCTAGCGATATTTTCTGGTGGTCTTCTCAGGGTGTGACCGATCCACCTCCATTTTCTTCTCTTTATCTGTAGTCGGATGGACTCTGACTTGTGGCCTCCCATAAATCTCTGTTCGAGATGGTCTTGGGCCACCAAATTCTCATTACGTACCTCGGACAACGGTTTATGAAAGTCTGTAACCTTGTGGTGATGTTCTTTGTCGCTTTCCAGGTCTCACATCCATACAGAAACACCGATTTGACATTTTATTCTGAGGTTTGTCTTCCTGCGTATATGGGGTGCTCTCCATACTGGTCGTAACGATGCAAAGTATGAAATAAACGGTCGTTAAAATGTTTACGTATTGTACTTTAACACATAATTTAATAATATAATAATCTCTGCTATAGCTACTTGCATCCATTAATAAAAGACTGTTAATTTCCGTACTGTTCTTGTAAACAAAGTGACTGATGGTGAATCATGTTTACGACAGTAAAGTTTATATTTACGTGATTAATCCCAAATAGTTTGTTACGATTGTAGGTAATCAACCACAGACAATTCGATAAAGGTAACAAGTAATTAAATGCCAGTTAAATGCGATTCTATACAGTGTTTTTTATATTGAAACATGGTAACACATTAATAAAACCTTGCCCCAAAATAGCAAATGTAAATAAATCCTACGATGCAAATAAATTAAAAATATTAAAGCTAAGGCTACTTATTAAAAATTGAATACTATTAAGAGTTGACAATACTTTAGAAACGTAGGTTTGAAATAAAGAGGGAGTACCGTCACTTCGATCACAATACCGTGCCTTTACTAAAAAAGAACGATAGCAAAAATAAGTTAAAAAACAGTCCTCAAAGTAAAGATTGTTTATGCCTCCTACATAAAAAAAAATCTTTTACTCTCTTTTGTTGGCAACCGCCGATGGATACAGAGTCGTCCCACACTCGGTGATTTGGTTCGAAACGCTATAAAACCAAACACCCACTTACAAGAGAGCAAGCGTCTACGCTTTTCTCTGTAAATGAAACTTTTGTTTTCGTTCGCCGAATCACGTACAACTTCAATAATACTTTTTGGAAATCACCAAAGTTATGATTTTATCTGTCGTTTACTTCAGATTTTTTTTTTCTCTCATAAAACTTTGTGTGTTTTGTTTGTATATCAAGCAAGGCGCAGCTGTAGGTTGTTACAAAAGTGCTAAATGTTTCCAACTGGACGGGGCCTTTGATCTCTCCATCAATAAGGGGGACCAAGCCACCATCAATAAACTTTCCGCAACAGTGCTGTTTTAAATATCTTTACATAAAGACGTGAGATCCATAAAAAAATTGTCTCCAAATTTCATAGATTGTGAATAAGTTGCGTAAGTTCAACCTTATGTGCGGGACCATTAGGCGAACCCTCAAGTCAGCAACTAAAGGAACACGCCTAAAATTCTACAAGGTGATGGCTCTTCCCACACTTCTTTATGGGTCTGAGAATTGGACTTTAACGAAAGACCAGGCCAGTCGCATCTAAGCGACTGAAATGAGATTTCTCAGGCACATGGCAGGGTATACTCTCCGTAATCTTAGAAGAAACACAGATATACGGCAGGAACTGAATATTATGAGTATACTCGATAGGATCGCCCAGTATCGGCTGAATTGGTAGTAACATCTGTGCCGAATGGATGACTGCCGCATCTCCAAACAACTCTGGAACTATAAGCCGAGGGGACGGAGAGGTGTGGGACGTCCGAGGAAGCGCTGGAGTGACCAGCTCTAATCTTTGCCTGTTTGGGACCGGAACAAACCATCCTTGGTTTAATCCGTGAAGATGATGATGATGATGAATTTCATACACTCGTACGGGTAGGGAATTTCCTACATACGGGTAGGAAAAACATATTGTTACGACGTCACAGAACAATCTACGTGTTTATCGAACGTTCCAGAGAGATCCAGAATGTAAGCGTGTGGCGTACGTGCTTGTAGACGCATTTGCGAGAGTCTTCTCAATGCCGCCAGCCGTGCGGACTGTGTCAAGGCCGCAGTTAATTACGTAGTTCATACGGACGCTAAGACGCTATTAGGAATCGTCTAGATTTTCGGCGACTGTAAATACCTGGCGTCAGAGGCCTTAGAGTCAGTGTTATTGCGATATATTTACAGAGCGGTTCGAGTTATTACTGTGTACGTCCAAGTAGTTATTAGTGAAGTGTCGCGTTTTATAATCGGGCGGTATAATTGTAATATAATTGTGTTTAATATTAGTGACATTATATTGCGTGTGAACAATTTTTATTTGATTTGTTGTAGTAGACTGTGTTGTTAATTACGAACTGTTTTACTGTAAAAATTAAAGCTGGTGATTAGTGACTTAATTGGTGTCTTGTACTTACTTTGTTTCTACTGTACCTACGACGATCGAGTAGACCGTCGTAACAGTGGTGTCAGAAATGGGATAAAACGGTTAACAGTGCAAACAGTGGACACTTTGTACAAGACGAGTGTGATTCGTAATTAATCGGTAAACACGGATCCCAGTCAGATGATGGAAGCTTTACAAACACTGCTGCGGCAGACACAGGAAGAAGGAGAAAAACGACAGGATGAAAAACGCAGGCAGGAAAGAGTAGAAGCTGAGGAATGTCAGAAAGCATTAATGCTAGAAACAGAAGAAAGACAAAAAGAAGAACTAAGACAAGAAAAGGAAGAAACAGAGGAACGACGTAAACGTGAAACAGAAGACATCAAGGAGTTAATACAGCAGCAAAAGCAGACACAAGAACAAACCGCTGCAGAGTTGGGTCTCCAACGAGGTGAGCTTAATATATCGGAGGTACAAGAATCAATGACATTAAAAATAGCTGAAATAGAAAAATCTGTTTCGATTGTTGAAGAATCGATGTTTACAAAAATAACTGTCATAGAAGAATCCGTGTCAAATAAAATATCTGCAGTAGATAACTCAATGGCAAACATAAGAGAACAAATTAAAAGAGAAGTTGTGCAGTGCCTGAAGGTACAAACAAAACACCTTTGTGAACAGACTGTACCAAAAATAAAGACAGAAAAAGACGCAGAAAATAAGTCAATAGAGAAAGTAACTTTCCCTGCAGTAGGGACAGTTCATGTCAAGGCCCCAACCTTTGATGGAAGCACGCACTGGGCGACGTATTTACGCCAATACGGAAGGGGGGATCCAGGAAGCTGGGGGGATCTTTGAAGGCGGAACAGGCAGCACCTTGCCTACGGCGCGTTGTAAAGATGTGATGATGTTAACGTTCTTGTTAACACATTTCAGCTACTGTGTTTTTTTTAAGTGCATCAAAACATAATGTTTGCTTTGCTTGAGAACTCCTCGTCTCTTCTCTGCCGTCACTGTACATTAAGCGTAGATGATAAGGGACTCCAACGCTTCGTAATCATAGCAACATTTTAATCCGCAGGTTACAACATCTTAACGTATATAATCAAATAGTCATATAAAAGCTGGTGATAAATACGGTTAGTATTTATCACCAACTTTTATATGACTATTTGATTATTTGACTATTAGAGAGATAGAGAGTATCTCTCTAATCACATTATTTATGTACAGAAATTTCAGGAGCGTTTTTAAATTGTAAAGGGAGAGGGAGAGAGAGAGAGAGAGAGAGAGAGAGAGAGAGAGAGAGAGAGAGAGAGAGAGAGAGAGAGAGAGCGTATGTGTTTTTTGGCGCCACAATTACTTTCCTGACCACATCGAACAAACCTGTACACTATCAAATAACTGTTTGGTGATTACAGCTTCTAATTGTCTGCCACCAGTCCAGTAGCTTTTCGCCCAGGGATATGAAACCTATCAGATTACGTCTGTTCAGTCGCGTAAAAATGAAATCAGTTTTGATATTTTGTCTAATAAACAGGGAAAATAGGTAGAAACGCAATGAAAATACTTGTTACGCAGTAAAAAAATACAGTGGAAAACGGTTAAGGCGAAATATCGGTTAACACGAAATGTGACTCGGGTCCTGATCGTTGCATCTATTTTACGATTACAGTTTGTACGGTTAACACAAAAGTTTTACCTACAAAATTTCCGATCTGACGATGAGCTGAGAAGCTTGAAACCGCTAATCGGAATAATTTTTCTACAGTGGTATGCAACAGTGATAATTCTGTTTGTGATTATAACCACTAACACAACTTTCTTAATTAAACTTCCAACAAAATATTGATTAACACGAAATATGTGTCAGGTCCCGATCGTTTCTTCTATTTCTACAAAATTATAGTTTTACGATTAACACAAAAGTTTTAATTACAAAATATTGGCTAACACGAAAAAAGTGTGTCAAAAATATTTTTTGCTGGCTTTCAATAGCTGCGCAATACATAAATTCACACATGGACGCTCCAAAACCGTGCAAGTTAAAACCGTGAAAGTGATGAGAAACGGCACAGAACTTGACACGAAAAATTTACGAGTTCTTACCGCTACCGATATTCTCTCGCTGCTGTTCTGTGTTCGTTGACTATTAGAAGCCAACTCGGAGTCATTAGAACAATTTACCAGTTCTTACCGCTACCGATATTCTCTCGCCGCTGTTCTGTGTTCGTCGACTATTAGAAGCCAACTCGGAGTCATTAGAACAATTTACGAGTTCTTACCGCTACCGATATTCTCTCGCTGCTGATCTGTGTTCGTCGACTATTAGGAGCCAACTCGGAGTCATTAGAACAATTTACGAGTTCTTACCGCTACCGATATTCTCTCGCTGCTGATCTGTGTTCGTCGACTATTAGAAGCCAACTCGGAGTCATTAGAACAATTTACGAGTTCTTACCGCTACCGATATTCTCTCGCTGCTGATCTGTGTTCGTCGACTGTTAGAAGCCAACTCGGAGTCATTAGAACAATTTACGAGTTCTTACCGCTACCGATATTCTCTCGCTTCTGTTCTGTGTTCATCGACTATTAGAAGCCAACTCGGAGTCATTAGAACAATTTACGAGTTCTTACCGCTACCGATATTTTCTCGCTGCTGTTCTGTGTTCGTCGACTCTTAGAAGCCAACTCGGAGTCATTAGAACAATTTAGTAGTTCTTACCGCTACCGATATTCTCTCGCTGCTGATCTGGGTTCGTCGACTAATAGAAGCCAACTCGGAGTCATTAGAACAATTTACGAGTTCTTACCGCTACCGATATTCTCTCGCTGCTGATCTGTGTTCGTCGACTGTTAGAAGCCAACTCGGAGTCATTAGAACAATTTACGAGTTCTTACTGCTACCGATATTCTCTCGCTTCTGTTCTGTGTTCATCGACTATTAGAAGCCAACTCGGAGTCATTAGAACAATTTACGAGTTCTTACCGCTACCGATATTTTCTCGCTGCTGTTCTGTGTTCGTCGACTCTTAGAAGCCAACTCGGAGTCATTAGAACAATTTAGTAGTTCTTACCGCTACCGATATTCTCTCGCTGCTGATCTGTGTTCGTCGACTAATAGAAGCCAACTCGGAGTCATTAGAACAATTTACGAGTTCTTACCGCTACCGATATTCTCTCGCTGCTGATCTGTGTTCGTCGACTATTAGAAGCCAACTCGGAAAATGAAATGTTTGACCACATTGATAAATTAAAACAATCTGTTGAAAATAAATTAGTTAGAATTGTGTGCAAACGAAAATTACGGACTATTTTAAAAATAATTGAACATTGCCACTATAGGGACTGTATAAGACGTACTACATTACTGCACAAGAAAACCTAAATCGTAAGACTAAGTTAAGGACAGCTAGAGTGCGTGTATACTATGTTTCAAAAAAATTTAACCATTTTTAAAACAAAAAAATTAACAAAAATTTTACAATAATTTTTTGCTGGCTTTCAATTGGTGCATAATAAATAAATCCACAAGTGGACATCTCAAAACAGTGCAAGTTAAAAACTTTGAATGGGTTTGAGAGTGCCGACAAGCTTGACACGGAAAATTGAAGAGTTCTTGCCGCTACCGATATTCTTCCGCTAAATTAAATAATTTAAATAAATTTAAATATAATTTACAGTATATGTAAATATCTTCTGAATATTCTTTAATCCTTTATTTTAATACACAAAGTAAGTAATGTGTACAGTATTTGTTCATTTGTGCCCGTTTGTTTTACTTTTAGTCCTTTTAACACAAAATACTTTTATCCCCAAAAAAAGAGGTGGGTCCCGTCATTTCGCGTTAAACGTTTTCCACTGTACACGGAAAAATTAATATTTATATAATTTAAATTAAATAAATATTTAAATACTTAATCTGTTAATTCAAACCATTTACTTGCTATAGAAAATACCACACTTGGCAACTAAATTATCTTCACAATCAATTTTCATGTATTTGTACGACAAATTTAGTTTTTGCATCTAATAAGGTGAAGTAACAAATGACAAAATATACTGAAAAAAATAAATACATTAATATTTTGATGAGAGAGAACGTTTTATTGTTTATTATTCGATAATTTTTCTTGTGTTCTCACTTACTTAAATATTGTAGAATATACTATACTTACTTAAGTTCTTAAATTCCTAGGTAGAACATAGGGCCCCGACGAAATTTCTCCAGCGTGTTCTGTCCATTGCCAGGACCTTCACCTCCCTCCATGTCTTGTTGACACCACACAGCTCTCTTTCCATAGTCCTCTTCCAGGTGTTTCTCGGTCTTCCACGTCTGCGGCTACCTTGCGGATTCCAATTCAGTGCCTGCCTAGCGATATTTTCTGGTGGTCTTCTTAGGGTGTGACCGATCCACCTCCATTTTATTTTTTTATCTGTATTTGGATGGTACTCTGACTTGTGGCCTCCCATAGCTCTCTGTTCGAAATGGTCTTTGTCCACCAAATTCTCATTGTGTACCTCAGGCAACGGTTTATGAAAGTCTGTAACCTTGTGGTAATGTCCTTTGTCACTTTTCAGGCCTCACATTCATACAGCAACACCGATTTGACATTTGAGTCAAATATTTTGAGTTTTGTCTTGCTGCGTATATGGGGTGATCTCCATACTGGTCTTAACTGTGCAAATGCTCCTTTTTGCTTTATTTATACGACTTATAAAGTAGAAAGTTAGTAGAATGTAACTAACTGCTTAATATACAAAAATTCTACGTATCCATTCAAAATAATCTTTATACCTGCCAGTAAAATTATTTTTAGTCCAATAATAACAATGTAAACAATGTAAATCTGTACGACTAATCTGAGTTTAAATCTAAGGTTAAGATAATTCAACAAGAAATAGTAAAACAAATTACTACGTATGTTCTAAAGGCTTCTTTTTGACATACCAATCCTTGGGTATCCCGCTAAACTTATTAGACCCACGCGTAGTGATGTTGTACGGACCACAAGTTAAAATGGTGAAACCACGAATTTCATATTTTTTTACGTGTTGTTTCTTGTGCAGGGAGTAAAATACCTAAAATGTCAAGGGAAAAAATAATGTAATATACAGAGTACATGGAAGAGCGTACTGTGTTTCTGTTGAAAAGTTAAAACAAAATAAAATGCGAAAGCAAGGTTTATGCTTTCCTCTTATCATGTCAAATGTGTAAAATTTTACACTCTTAAAACTTTCACTGTAGTTTCAGATATAAACACGTGACATTCGTACTTATAAAGTACAAAGTTTTTTAAACTACGAATTTTCCTTTCAGCAAAGTAAAAACCCGTTAAGAGTGAATCTAGTATATTGTTATGACGGTCTAACTGATCGTTGTATGGTTCAGTGGAAACAAAATACAAAGCACCATTGAAATCACTAATAACCAGATTTAATTATCACAACTAATAATTTTAATTAAGAAAGTTGTGTTAGTGGTTAAAATCACAAACAGAATTATCACTGTTGCACACCACTATATAAAAATATTCCTATCAGCGCTTTCAAGCTTCACAGCTCATCGTCAGATCGGAAATCTGACGATGGGAAATCAGATTTCCGATCTGACGATGAGCTGTGAAGCTTGAAAGCGCTAATCGGAATATTTTTATACAGTGGTGTGCAACAGTGATAATTCTGTTTGTTAATTAATAATTTGTAATCAACAAGATAGTCTCTTACAACAATTCAAGTGAGCGTTATGATGAATTGAAAACATTTTTAGAGGACAGCGTTATAACAGAATGTATAGATTATTTGTACAGGATTACGACGATCAATTCGACTGTAAAACTTATTTAGTTAAAACAGTATTTTAAATAATGATATTGATTGATGACTCGGTGGGCACTTGGTAAAACATATTATGCAAACAAAAATTTTAAAAAGACACAAACTCTTAGTAGTTTCACAGGTTATTCTTAACCTCTGCCAATTGTTTCAGTCGATTATGATATTCTCAAAGAGCTGCTAAGAACATCTAAATACAAAGAATGTGTGAGAGGGTGAACATGTGTTCAGGACACGTGGTGGTGTGTGTACGGTGGAAGACCTAATACAGGAAAGGTCAAGTGACTGTACAAACTAAGTATAATAGGAATGAAAATTCTAAAATTAATAAACAAATTAACCGCTTTTAACAAAGAATGTACAAATAATTCTGTCTGTTCGTTACATTTTTGTTACTTTTAATTGGTATCCTAATTTCTACGTAGAATTTCCAATTAATCCATTTTTTACCTTTGTCTATGTTATGCAGTACAATTATGTTTTTGTGTCTAAAAAGTGGTTGTATTTTAACCAATGATCTATAAAACCTGTATTCGTTGTATTATTTAAAATCGCTTGCTTATGTTCAGAAATGCGATGTTTCAGAGCACGGCCACATTGTCCGATATAAATAGCATCACATTCTGCACAGCGTAATCGATAAATATTTTTTTGACTTTTGTAATTTAAATAATGTTTAAATCTAATAATGATTTAGGAAAATATGATTTCGTTGTTATATATAAATTATTGTTATTACAGTAGCCTAAGTTACAATTAATTTTAGCTATATCAGAAACACAATACATACCATTACTATAAATGCACTCACATATATTGCTATAGTAGGAACGAATAGGAATATAAATGTTTCAAATAATATATATGCCAAAAGGTTCAGAGAAATGTTGATAAAAACATCGAGAGCCGAGGCTTATAACACAGGATTAGCGATTGATTTAATAATTTAGAAAAATTATTCAGACCAAATTTTAAAAACTCCTTGTTAGCCATTTAGATTAAAAACAAAGATTAAGTATCTAGGGGAAATAATTCAAGAGAATGGTTTCGAAAAATCTGCTAGAAAAGAAAGGATTCATAAAATGTAAAGAGCAAATGGTATAACTAAAGATATTTACAATAAAAAGTACATGTCTAAAAATAAGGCATTACAGTACAGTAGTGAAGCCAGAATGCCTATATGCAAGTGAATTTCTAGCATTGAATTATAATTTTGACAAACTAGAAATATTGGAAAGACGAATTATTAGAAAAAACATTAGGCCCACGAAAAACTTCAGAAGGTTGGAAATTAAGAAGTAGTGATGAAATATATCAAAGTATAGAAAATATAAAAGAAACAATGAGAAAAAGAAGACTATTATTCTTTGGACATTTATACAGAATGGACGAGAATAGGTCAACAAAGCAGATCTTCGAATACCTGCGGGAAAAGAAATCAACATAAAGTTGGATAAAAGAAGTCCAAAAGGATTCAGAAAAATATAATATAAACATAGAAGAAGCAATTAAAAGAGATGTTTTTTAATCAAAGTGGTTCAAAGTGGACTGAAGACAGGAAAAAGAGACACAGTGAAAAGATGAAAGAATATTGGAGAAAAATAAAAGAACAAAGAATAAAGAATTGAAATTGGCATGTGGTCCTTAGATGGCCGATACAAAAAAAAAAATAAAATAAATCTAAAAGTAAAAGAACATAAAAAAAATTAAATCAATGTTCAGCATGAATTTTACTAGTCACAGCATTCTAGTAAACAGCTTTTATTGGAAGAATAAGTGCATTCACGACTTGATGCTGTAATAACAATATCAGTTGCTGTTATCTGAAAACAAATTAACTGTGTGAAGGATACAAAATTCACAGTGAGTGTGAAAATATTACGCAGTAATATCGCGAAAGCATTATGCAAACAACGTAATGAGAAAAGCGACAGAATGGAAATTAAACTTCAATAAGTCCCTGAATGGAAATTTCTTGCTGGCCAGAGAAGTCTCGCAGAGCAGAGAGAGATGAAAACCTTCTATTCAATTCCGCGCGCTATACAAAGTGAGTGAAATCGACTGTAACATAATCAGAGCTGAAATCCGCTTGCTGATGCTTTGTTCCCATATCAGATATTCCATATAAAATGTGCTGTTTACTGTACGTATACTATACGTGCGCCTGCGCTGTGGTAAGCCATTTTGTTTATAGTTTGTTACATGCAAAATCTACTATTATTAAACCATGCTATATAATAAGAGATTTGAATTTAGTATGCGAGGAATATGGAATGAGGATTAATAAGGAAAAACTAAGTGTATGGTGATTAGCAGAGGAGGAAAAAGGGCAAACATAAAGATAGGGCAAGACAAAATACAATAGGTGGAGTTGTTTAAATATCTTGGAAGCCTGATCAGTGAAGATATGTTCTGCACTCGTGAAATTAGAGCAAGAATCGCTTTGACGAAAGAGGCACTTAATGGGAACGAAGACTGCTGTGTGGCAAAATTAATAAGAATTTCAGAAAAAGGTTGGCCAAATGTTATGTGTGGAGCGTTGTTTTATATGGTTCAGGGGAAAGAGGATGAGAAAAGATTAGAAGCATTTGAGATGTGGGTTTGGCGAGCAATGGAAAAAGTGAGGTGGGTTGATAAAGTAAGGAATGATAAAGTTTTAAGAAGAATAGGGGAAGAAAGAAAAACCCTGTAGGCAATAGAAAATAAGAAATAGGATTGGTTAGGTCATTGTTTAAGAAGAGACTGCTTGCTTACAACTGCCATAGAGGGTGTCATAGGAGGAGAAAAAAAAATTAGGGCGTAGAAGAATGAAGTTAATAGATAGCATTGAAATCAGAGGGTGTTACAAAGAAACAAAAAGACTGGCATGCGATGGGACAGCTTGGAGAGGATTTACCATTTGAAGTCCTGCCTTAGGGCAGAACACCAAATAATAATAATATACAATATTACCGATACTTTTTGTCGTAATCTTACACAGCCGGTGTCAATATTATAAAAATTATTAAGAAATTGAGCTCTTAGGCCGCGGTCGGTTGCTATATAACAGCGACGTCTCCGTCGTCGGCAACATTTCGAATCCCACCCTCGGGGATCTTTTCCAGGCCGCAAAAAGCAACAGAAACCGTTACTGCCGATCTTAGCAGAACAATACCCGACAACGTTTCCGGGTAAGAGCCGGTCTACGGCCTGACAGCCCGGTTTTTAATCATTTTGATAATAATACTACCGGTATTTTACAGCCACTGACTCTTTGACATTCTTTGCTTCGCAAACGCTCCAAAATACTGTAATCGCTATATTTATTTTTCTAAAACTTACTGTCCTTTTTTTACATTTCCTACTGTTACAGTGGCTTGTATAATCATCATCATCATTTTCAAGGATTAAACCAAGGATGGTTTGTTCACAAATAGGCAAAGATTAGAGCTGGTCACTCCAGCGCTTCCTCGGACGTCCCACACCTTTCCTCTCCTCTCGGCTTATAGTTCCATAGTTGTCTGGAGATGCGGCAGTCATCCATTCTGCAAAGATGTTCCCAACAATTCAGCCGATACTGGGAGATCCTGTCGAGTACACTCATAGTCCTTATTTGAGGCAATTTAGTAGTGAATATGTCCCTTGGATATGTTACTAGCATATCGCAGGGTAAGACGTATGATGGGGCTCCCACCTTCAGGCTTAACGTCCAGCCCGATTTTCTGTCTGGGTGTTCTCCCATAAACTGGCTGTCTTACCAGACTAAAGAGACCAGTTTTCCCTGTTGAGACATCCATAAGGATCTTTAATGTGTTGGTTTCTCCTTGCCTCCAACATCCTACGTCGTTGACCTATGGAAGGTCATCCGTATTTAGGAGCAATTTCTCACCCCAAGGGCAAAAGGTGCCCTAACCTCTACTTGGCAATGACAAGCAGATGAGGGACAGCTTATGCCGGCTGTCGCTCGGTCTCCAGAACCGCGCTAGCCACCTTTAGGTGTTGCCCATTCCCCACCACTTGGAGGTGCGGTTGGATATTTCCCTTCATCAAGGAATGAGACCATAAGTCATTACTCATCTTCTCCAGTACTTTGGGGGACTTCTTGTATAACAATATACAAAACTGTGTTGTGTACAATTACTTATGGGATGTAATTATTAAATTCTACACGGAGATGTGGTAAATAATCTATAAGCGGCTAAGCGCCTCGGCTGATATCACGTCAAACGACGATCCACCAATAGTCGTCTTGCCGATAAACAGATAAAACCACCAGATCACATTAAACCCAACCATATGTTACATTTGACCCGTACTAGCTTTCAATTTTTAAGAAAAACACCTGACAGCATTCAGTGGAATTGTTCTTAATCTAGAGTTTGGTTCTATTGATGACCTAACCAACTCAAAATCGGCTCGGCGTTCAAGAACGGGCTTCCCATATGTGTGCATGCGCCTAATTTCAAAAGCTGTCTGCTCCCTATAAAAACTATGAAAGAATAGCAGGCCAATTTAACACTAAGTTTGCACCGATAAATATTTAAAATACATCTGAGCAACTTTCAGCAATTATTTTCCTATTTTCAATAACCTTCAATAACATTTTAAAATTCTTCAAATTTTTAACACAAACTTGATCAGTACATTTTGTTTTTAGTAGTTTTAATTCAAAAAGTAAACTGATTTCTTTCTTTACTGAAATTATATTCAAGAACAAATAAAACACATTTAGATCACGTTTAAGTAGACTTTTAAATGTGCTTATTGTAAATAATATGTTCCTTTATGAACTGTAATAATTTATAAATATAAACATAACATAAGTTAAACCTATAAAAATATAAATATATAGACTAGTTTCCTGTTGAATACAAATTCGAAAATTTTGTTTTATAATTTGCTTTATCTGATTGATTTAAAACAGCTAAACTCGCGCCAAACAAAATACTTAGTTGAAGATTATATTAACCTTGGAAGGAAAAGTCATTAGAATTACGTTTTTAGGGGGTTATCAGTCGAGAACACAGTGTTTCGTAGCGGTGAGAACACAGTGTTTCGTAGGCGGTGGATATAATTGTCTGGCGTTCCGGCGGAGATTTGGGAAGAGCTCCTGCCGAGCCAATTGACACATCGGTAATTTTTTAGGGTATGCCACTTTTACACTGGAAGCCGCCATGGACACCAGCATAGACCTAACAGAATGTGAACCTGTAGATAAATACTCATGAAAACAAGTAGTCATAACGAAGAACAGGCGAGAAGAATTACATGTCCTAACAACGGAAGTCCTAACCAACCGGCTATGTTAATTCAGATCTAAACTAATGCGCTGAAAAAAAAATATTAAAGAAGTAATGCAGTAACACAAGTTAATTTTTAGAGAACATGGCCAGTAGAACAGGCTTAAGAATTTCTGCAGAAAAAACCAAATGTCTCACGAACATGAAAAATCAAAATTCCTGATAACAGATACTGGTTGAATAGAGAGGATTCGAAAATTTAAGTATCTAGGAGAAATAATTCAAGAAGATGGTTTAGAAAATTCTGCTTAAAAGAAAGGATTCATAAAATTTAAAGAGCATATCGTATAACTAAAGATATTTACAATAAAAAGTGCATATCTAAAAATGCGAAAATAAGGCATTACAGTACAGTAATGAGGCCAGAATGCCTATATGCAAGTGAATGTCTAGCATTGAATTATAATTTAGACAAACTGGAAATATTGGAAAGACGATAAGTTGGATAAAAGAAGTCCAAAAGGATTTAGACAAAAATAATATACACGCAGAAGAAGCAACTGAAAGAGAAGTTTTTTGAACAAAAGTGTTAAAAATGGAAAGAGTCCAGGGCAGGAGAGAGAAAACTCAGGTTCAAAGGGGACTGAAGACAGGAAGAAGAGACACAGTGAAAATATGAAAGAGTATTTGAGTAAAAGGAAAGAACAAAGAATAAAGTATTGAAATTGGCATGTGGTCCTTAGATGGCCGATACAAAAAAAAAAGAAATAACGATTTATATTTTACCTCCACAGGTGATAGTACAAACTCAAATATTGCCTTGTTAAACCTCTGTAGTAAAATTTTATTGCAAAGGCCTTGGATCAGAACTGAAGGATTTTTTATAGCTTCTTATAAACAGGTTTTATATGAAGAATAAAAGTTGAACTTTTATTATGTACCTTACTTAACTCATTTTCTTAAGGTAGTGCTTCGATTTCTACGCCGATACTAAGAAACGTCTTCTTGTACAAAAAATACTCTTTTATTTAAAATGTATTATTCAGAAAGCAGCTTTTTAACCTAGATTTGCAATCGTTACATCTACCGTAAAGGTTAATGTAAACGAAAGTATAGAAAACTACGAACAAATTATAAAATTACCAAGAAGTATATTTAAAATATAATAGTTCTTTAGGGCTCCTAAGATTAGTAGTTAATGGTACAGAATACTAGACATATAGCCCACAAACGGAAGAACCAGATAAAGTAGAAATTGGAGTAGATTGATAATCATACCAATTCTTGTAACTAGGAAGTATGACACCAGAAGATAGAAAAAAGTCAGGATCAAAATTAAGGAATAGGAGAACAAAAACTATGTGCAGTATCAAAAAACACAAATATTCTGAATAATATAAGCAATGCCACCAGGAAAATACTAATTGAAATACATATACGGAACAGAATTTACTACGTTTTACAAACTCAACACAAAATCTGGGAAAAAGATAAAAATCCTACCAGTCGCATTGCTGAAAACATACTGTTACGTAATACGGAACGTTCTACAAGTATCTCGGCTATCCCAGCAAAGCCCAGCTGTAATATGTGTGTGCGTACATATTGCTGCTACTTCAAGATGAAAGACAATTACGTAACACTTATGCGTCAAGAATCGACGCTAATCGAGACCGTACCGATTAGCGCACTGTGTTCAAGGCCAGACAGTGAGACTGTTTCTAGTGGATTCGAGAGCGCCTGTTTAACGCGTCATCGAAAAAGTGACAGATTATTGTGGAATTTCAGCGGTGTCTAAATATAAGCATCCAGCGAGCGACGGTCAGTTCAGTTCAGTTTAAGTGGCGATTTATTCAAGTGAGGTTCGAAGTATTGTGGCGAAGTGTTATAGCCTAATTGTGCAGGACTCTATTAGCTGACATTACTGTTGCGTGTAGACAAATTTAACGCGGATTATTCTACAAGTTGATTATAGACTGTATTTGTCATTAATTAAAGCTGGTGGCTAGTAACTTGATTGGTGACTGTAACTTTGATTTCCACTGTACCATGCGGCGATCAGTGAAACCGTCGTATCAGTGATGTTAAAAGCTGGACAGAACGGTTAACAAGGGAAACAGAGGACACTTCGTAGAAGAGTGGTATTAGTGGTACTTGATAAAAATAAAATGTATACCAATCACATGATAGAAGCATTCCGAGCAATGCTACGGCAAAGACAGAAACAAAAACAAAGAAGAGCAAAGACACGAACGAGAAGAAGCAGAAAAACGGCAAGACGAAAAACGAAAGCGTGAAAATGAAACATCAGAGGGACTGAAAAAAGAAGAATTAGTCGTCAAGCAGATGACATTAAGGTGTTTGTACAAGTTACGAGGTGAGCTGAACAAACAAGTTGACAGAATATCTGAAATAGAAAAATCTGTCTCAACTATGAAATCAAATATTTCAAGTATAGAAGTTTCTATTATAAATTCAATAAAACAAATTAAAAAGGAAGTCGACAATTTAGTGAAAGAAATAGTCGATAAAGAAAGACAATTAATAAATGCTGAAGAAGATTCAAAATATCGGAGAAATCAAACCGTAGAAGGGTCAGTTTACGCAAAAGCCCAAACATTTGATGGAAGCACTCATAAATTATCACATTCATTCTGTCCTTAATAACTTCATTTCTTATCTTCTGAAAATTAAAAACTTGGTACACTGTTGATAATGACTATGCAAATATACACATTGCTGCTTTCCATCGACTATCACGGAGATGTGACTTACCTACCAGCCTAATAACTAGAGCGAAAACCTTAGAAACAGAATTTACTTTTTAAAGTGTGATAATCTTACAAAATTATTGCAAACCCTGGCTGATCATAGAAAACTCTTAAACATACGTACTTTTTATACATGCATAAATTGTAATCTGCAAATTATCATATTGATAATTCAATTAGGTCTAAATGATTTCTACAAATAACAATTTGAATTGTATGACCATTTTTTAAATTATGTTCAACAATATTTTTAAAATATAATTTATAAATATAACCAATGTTTATAATTATAATAATTATTTATTTATTTAATTTTTATTTATATTGTAATACAGCAGCGTTGATCATCTTTTCGTCGTATTTGATAAAACATTTGCCTGTGAAATATTATTCTCCTTTTTGTGAACATTAATTTTGTGACTGTCCCATTCAAAACTTTTGTAGGCCTTCTAGCTTTCTTCTTTTGTTTTATATTTTTCATATTTTTTGAATTGTATTTCTAGAACTAAATTTTTTAGTGAGGAAACAATTTCTGGCTGACTACGACAGCTGTTATTTAAAATAAATAAATGTATTTAATAATGGTGATTGTAGTGTATGTACAAATTTGTATTATATATTTAATATTTATGATAACTTTACCTGATGATGTTTTTTCCTTATTTGGAACATGTTTCGGGACGCTTAGTGTTCCGATCCTCTGTTATCCTAGTTATGAATCTTGTGGAGTACTTGTGTGTTGGTTGGTTGTTGCTATAGTTTCCTGTTGGTTTTTAGTATTTTAAATTGGTATTATTGTGTGTGAGTGTGGTGTATATATTAGTATTTTGTGTATTTTCGTTGTTGAGTGCTTTGAAAATTGTGTCATGTTTTGTATTGATTTGGATTTGTTCCGGTATTAGTTTGTTTTGTGTTTTGTGTTGGTATATTTGTATTAGTAGGCTGAGTGGTGTATGTGTTATGTGCTTTACCTTCATCTGGGCACGTGTAGGTAAGCTTCCTACTCCAAGCGCTCTAATCACATACAAAGTAACCAGATAAAGTTGGTGCCCTACCTTTACCGCCTCCGCAGACGCAAGACAGGAATGCACAATGTAATGGATTACGTGAGTTCGCTTTTGTGCCCCTAAAACTTGAACAAGGAAGGAAATAGTTTGACGCCTTTGCTATAAATCCCCAGACAGACAAATAGTATTACGCCTCCATTCTATTGATTCGAATATACACTAACCCACGCTGGTGCGAGTGTTAACAAAAACAGAGTCGCACCTAGTAAAGAAATTATAATGATTTTTTTAATTTTAGTTTTTTCTAGGTCCAATTGATTTGTCTTAAATACTACTGCGTTTTGGATTTAACATTTAATTGTGCCATTTTAAATTAGTATTTTTGTGGCGCCACAAAAAGTAAACAGACCAGCTATATATGATTTTTAATCCTCATACGATTTTCATGTAGCCAGTAATATTTTTTTACAATTCTTATATGAAGTACACTTATGAATAATGATATTTCTGGACATTAACTTACTTTAAGCTTCAACTTTAAAAGTTTATAACTGTTTTGTTTAACAATATTAATTAATAATATAAGGAGACGATTAACCAAAAATTAATAAGGAGACGATTATAGTTACTTCATCCAAAGAAAAGTTTAATAAAGAATTCGATATTATAAAAACCATAGCAGAAAATAACGGTTATGATGAGAGAATAATAAACTCCTTAATTAAAAAAAAAAAAACAGAAGAAAATTATCTTAAAAGAATTTTATTCCATAAAGCTAGATTAGGGTAAAAAGTTGTATTTAACAAATCGCATTCCGTTTATAACAGATAGAATTAATAATTGGTAAAAAAAGCATTGTTTTAACATGGTATCAGTAAACAAACGTAATCTTTTTTCATTAACAGTAAACAATAAAGAAAAACCAAACACACTAGAGAAAAATGGAGTCCTTTAAAATACACTGTGCAGAATGCAATGCTATTTATATCGGACAATGTAGCCGTGCTCTGAAACATCGCATTTCTGAACATAAGAAAGTGATTTTAAAGAATACAGCCAATACAGGTTTTGCAGATCATTGTTTAGAACAGAATCACTTCATAGATACAGAAAAACATAACATTACTGCACAACACACAAAAGGTCAAAAAATGGATTCATTAGAAATTCCAGATATTAGAAAAGCAATAAAAAGTAACAAAAATGTAACAAATGAACAAACTGTATTCTGTGTATCCCCTTTATTAAAAGCTGTTATTTAGTTTAGTTAATTTTTATATTTTTCATTCAGATTATACTTAGTTTTTACAGACACTTGACCTTTCCTTAGCCTGTTACCCCTCTTACCCTACATCACAACACCCCGCACATGTCCGGATACACGCCCTTAAACATATGTTCACCACCCTAACATCCTGTGTCTAGTTGTTCTCTGATCTCTTTGACAATAGCTTGATAAGATGAAACAGCTGTCAGAGTTAAAAACACTCTGTGAAACGTACCAAGTGTTTACATATTTTTAAAAACCTCTGTAGTTTTGTTTAATTCATTTAGCTCTGTGTGCTAACGTGAGCAAGAACACTGCGTAAATTGGGTCACATCTGTCTCTCGGCCCGCAGGTTAATTTTCCGTGCTTCTGCTATTCCTAATACTCCTACTAGTATTCCTAAATTCTAGATTTTTGTTTTGTTTTTCTTATTGGTCTTTAACTGGATGGCGAGGAGATAAGAAAGATTAGGAAAATTAATCCACGAAATAAAATTTGGAAAATTACGTTACATATGAAAATCTATATGAGAGCTTGCTTTGCTTCTTATTATTAATCCAATGTGGTCTCACGTACGGTATGAAGATTTCCTTTGTTATGAACATTTTCTCTCGGTATTATTAATCCAATGTGGTCTCACGTACGGTATGAAGATTTCCTTTGTTACGAACATTTTCTCTCGGTATTATTATTCCAATGTGGTCTGACGTACGGTATGAAGATTCCCTTTGTTATGAACATTTTCTCTCGGTATTATTAATCCAATGTGGTCTCACGTACGGTATGAATATTTCCTTTGTTATGAACATTTTCTCTCGGTATTATTAATCCAATGTGGTCTCACGTACGGTATGAAGCTTTCCTTTGTTATGAACATTTTCTTTCGGTATTATTAATCCAATGTGGTCTCACGTACGGTATGAACATTTCCTTTGTTATGAACATTTTCTCTCGGTATTATTAAATTGATAATAAACCGGGTTGTCAGGGCGTGGTCGGTTGTTATTCACTAGCGACGTTTCAATCCCACTGTGGGGGATCTTCTTCAGGCCGCAGAGCGACATTGTATGAAGTAAACAAGTACGGCAGATCTTGGCCAAACGATACCCGACAACTCTTTCCGGGTAAGAGCAACAAGTGAATAGCACCCGACCATGGCCTAACAGGGCCTGTTATTATCAATTTAGTAATATTGTTACGACGGTCTACTTCGTCGTAAGGTACAGTGGAAAACAAAGTACAAGACACCAATGAAGTCGCTAATCACCAGCTTTAATTATCACAAACGGTTTATAAGTAACTCGTACAATATTTCCATTTAGATTTGTCCACAAGCAATAACAATGTCTATTAATAGAGTTTCACACAATTATTAACACATACTACTTCACTTCGACAAACACTCAATCCGCACTAGCGAAAATCGCTCACGTAACTGAACTGACAATCCGGCTGGTATGGCTTTATATAGGCCCCGCAGAGGTGCAGTACAGCTTTGCCGCCTTACTGCCCGCCAGCGGCTTAATGCTTATCTCAAGTGTTCCTGGAACTCACTAGAACCACCTACGTGAATGACGCAACACAAGCCACACTGGACGGGGGGAATGGAGAATGTTCTGGATTGTTGGGTACGGTTTTCGTAACAATATTGGCACCGGCCATGTGAGTTTACGATATAAATTTTCTCTCGGTCTTATATATTTCAATTTGAAGTTACGGTGAATAGTGACGGTTACGGCTTACCCGAGATATGATAACAAGATTATGAAGTAGTGTGTGACAAAATCAAACAGACGCTCTCTCACGTATTGTAGTGTGTGACAAAATCAAACAGACGCTCTCTCACGTATTGTAGTGTGTGACAAAATCAAACAGACGCTCTCTCACGTATTGTAGTGTGTGACAAAATCAAACAGACGCTCTCTCACGTATTGTAGTGTGTGACAAAATCAAACAGACGCTCTCTCACGTATTGTAGTGTGTGACAAAACAAACAGACGCTCTCTCACGTATTGTTTCATCCGCCGCTCTTTGTGTCAGTAGAGATGTAATCAAATTAACTTAAGCAAATATTTTGTAACGGTAAGTTTATCCCACACTGAAGCATGGTGCTGTGAATACTGTAATGCCTTCACACTCTAGTCTGTGTCAGTATTATAAGCACGCCTACAACAGTATATAGAATGTTGACAAACTATTACCAAACAGCAGTAGCGTAACACATGAAATTTGTTGGGTCAATTGAACAGTGTTTAAGTAGGCTGAGAGTCGTTAAAGTTAAACTTTTCTTACAGTTTGTCTTAGTTGATTCCTAATATACAGTCAGTACTAGCCAATAATCATCAGCTCTTCGTAAGATATTGCTGTAAGAGTCGTTGCCATCTTCTTAGCAACTAAGTGTTTGCGATGGAACAGACGATGAAGAGAAAATACTGGAACAGAGACTCAACGATCGGCACCACAACACAAGGAGAGAAAGGATACAAGATTAAAGTAATGATAATGTGATGTATTTTTATATACTTACACTTATTGTTTTATTAATGGTACCAATAATTCAATTTTTTATATTTTTTATTGTATTCTTTTTTATACAGCCTAAAGGCACCATATGATGTTATTATAAAGCGATCGATTTCGGTCAATATACCATCTTCAGGTTATCACAATATTGTAAAACATTATAGCACATTTGTGTTCACAATATTATGAAATTATAATTATAATATTTATAATAATTATTATTTATGATTAATAATGTTTTATAATATTGTGAACACAAATGTGCTATAATGTTTTATAATAAAGTGATAACCTGAAGATGGTCTATTGACCGAAATCGATGGCTTTATAATAACATCATATGGTGCCTTTAGGCTGTATAAAAAAGAATGCAATAAAAAATATAAAAAATTAAGATTAAAGTGTTATGAGTGTGGGAAACCTGGACGTCTACAAAAACGTTGAGGGTCCAGAGTTATTTCAGACAACACCAGGAAAACGAGCAGTTTTTTATTTTGCGCCTTAATCTGGTGAAAAACTCAAGCTAATTTGCTGCTCTTGAGCCTTGCGAACAAAAATATCGTATTTATATATTCTTGTCTGTACATTAACAATTTCAATAATTTTTCTTCAACAATAACAATCTTAAGCATAATTATCACTGTTGCACACCACTATATAAAAATTATTCCGATTAGCGCTTTCAAGCTTCACAGCTCAACTGTGTGCAACAGTGATAATTCTGCTTGTGATTTTAACCACTAACACAAATTTCTTCATTAAATAACAATCTTGTTTAAAGTTTATTTTTTATTTTTTTGTATCTAGTTTACAAACTTTAATAATAGTAAATGACTACCGTTATCTGTCTTGTGACTTCTGCTTCTAACCTATATTACATAGGTTATAGCTTTTTTGAACAAAAATTCCATCATCAGATTATCGCTCCTTTGAGGTCGTTACTTGACTTGGCTTAAGTTCTTAAATTCCTAGGTGAAACATAGGGCCTCGACAAAATTTCTCCAGCGTGTTCTGTCCATTGCCAGAGCCTTCCACTCCCTCCATGTCTTGTTGACACCAGTCAGATCTCTTTCCGTAATCATCATCCAGGTGTTCCTCGGTCTTCCACGTCTGCGGCTACCTTGCGGATTCCAATCCAGTGCCTGTCTAGCGATATTTTCTGGTGGTCTTCTCCCGATCCAACTCCATTTTCTTTTCTTTATCTGTAGTTGGATGGTACTCTGACTTGTGGCTTCCCATAGATCTCTGTTCGAGTTGGTCTTAGGCCACCAAATTCTCATTATGTACCTCAGGCAACGGTTTATGAAATCATGTAACCTTGCGGTAATGTCCTTTGTCACTTTCCAGGTCTCATATTCATACAGCAACACCGATTTGACATTTGAGTCAAATATTCTGAGTTTTGTCTTCCTGCTTGAGGTCATTAACGTTAAAATAAAATTATTTATAAACACACGCGTTAATAGTGTACCATCACTGAAAGGCACACGCAATGTCTACATCCCGAAACGCGTAATATACGTTAGAAGTAGAAGTTACTAGATAACGATAATAAAGGTATCGTTTACTATTATTAATTTTGTTTAAATAAATTAATATATATATTATGCTAAAACATAAGGTGATTCTAAATTTTACGATAATATTCTAAGTGCGTGTGTTAAGGGTCAGAATGAGAAGAAAACACGTATTAACATTTGTGTCAAAATGATTTATTATAGTGTTATATATATATAAATATACAATATTACCGGCTCGATGTATTAATTGTTTAATGTTTACGAATGCAACACTCATAATTCAGGCTATAAGTTACAGTTTATTATTTGGTGTTCTGCCCTAAGGGAGGTCTTCAAATGGTAAAAGCTCTCCAAGCTGTCCTATCGCATGCCAGTCTTTTTGTTTCTTCGTAACACCCTCTGATTTTAATGCTAACTATTAACTTCATTCTTCTACGCCCTCTTCTTTTTTCTTCTTCTATGACACCCTCCATGGCAGTTGTAAGCAAGCAGTCTTTTCTTAAACAATGACCTAACCAATTCCTTTCCCTATTTTCTATTACCTTCAGGATTCTTCTCTTGGTCAACGGATGAACAACTTGGTCAACGGCATGAGGATGTGGAAGGCAACGGGATACCACCACATTGAGGATCTTTGTTGGATATCCCTAGTAGAGCAAATGGTATGGCCCTCTATGTAAAAAGTTCCGGAGGTAAAATATCCCCTCAGTAGGATCTGCGGGAGGGGATTGCATCGAGGAAAGATACCAAAGGGAGTAGTTAAAGTTTAATAACAGGTAATGCCAGTTTCCATTGAGAATAATTACATTTGTTCACAAGGAGTATAAACATGTTCAGTACAGTCAGTACAGAGCTTGCAGCTAGACTTGAGATGCGGTTAACCTATGATGGTGCGCCACCTCACTTCTTTCATTACCAATGCGGTTGTTTAAATAAAACAAATGGTAAGCATTGGGTTGATCAAATCTGGTCACTGAAATAGCCACCATGATCACCTTATCCGAAGTCATTAGGTTATTCGATTTAAAGTTTGGTAAAATTGTTGATTTATTCTAGTGTTATTGGCGTATTATTATTGGGTCCTTCAGCCTTTCGACTGGTTTGTACCCTCCCCGCACATACCCGTGGTGCGTGTGTTACGGAGACTTTCACAGGTATATGGGTCCTACAGTTTAACGACGTATCCGAACGGCATAGCTGGGGAGGGTTTATACTAGGCAGGAGACCTCTCGCTGGTTCGCCATCGCCTTTCAAGGGGGAACGGTCGTACCTAAATCAGATGGCCCCGGCGCGAATCGAATCGAATCGCCACACGCTAGCCACTAAAAGAAAATAAAAATATCGTATTGCGGTAGCCGCACAAATGTCAAGAATAGTCCTGTCACTATGAAGAGTGCCGATTAATCGCGCTTCATGCTGCATTAAAAAACATGGAGGCCATGTAGAACCACTAATTTCAATTAATCGGTATCTAATGAAGTTTCTGCAACTAAAAAGAATCTTGAAACAAATTTTAGTGGACCTCGATACCTCGATACATGTTCTTAGTTTGTCCGATAAAGTACGTTCCTAAAATATTGCACCTTAGAATCAAACTGTACACTGAATGTGGAAGAGGATTTTTTCATGAAGTGTATGTATATTTATGGATCAGAAATCCATAGTATATTCTTGGATTTTGTTGTCCATGACGTGTCCGTTGATTAACTAATTATAATAAGTTAATAACTTTGTAATATTATTATAAAGCGAAAACTGACAAAGCTTATAATAAGCGAAAACTGTTTCTGGCTATAAGGTAAAAATTTTACATTTTTACCGATTAACCCTTAGTATTCTGAGTCAGTAGTATTATACTTATAATTCCATAGTATATTCAATATAGTATATAATTAAGGTATTGAAAAGTTTATAAAACGCAAGCGCTTTGCGTACGCTAGACTCAAGTTAGACGATACACAAATATATTTTTGTCCTAAACACTAACAATGTAGAATACAGAGTAAACAGGAGCGATCGGGCTACATTGGTTTCTGGCTCCAAAGTCGATTTTGTACCCAAAGTTCACAGACTTGTTTGTCCGAAATTGTACACTTCAGACCTTGACACCACTGAAGTGCTTCAACACATTTAATTTCAGTTGAATGGTTTCCGACCGCCTACGTATCGAATTAGTCAAATGGCCTCTTTATTAATTATTTTATAAGTCCACTTACAACTAAGTTTTGTAGTGTGTATTACTAAGTTATAATACAATATCGAAGGGCCGCCCAGGGGGGCAACTGGGGCAATTTGCCCCAGGCTCCAATTACTAGGGGCCGCCAAAGAGGAAGAAAGAAACACACGGAAAAATTCTGGCCAAGAGCTGGCTTCCCTGGATTAAGTGTTTATCATTTTATTAAATATTGAATTTTTATGTTCCCACTTTTATGAGGCCTTCTTTTCCTGACCTCGTTTTTCGAAAAAATTATGTAATGGAGAAGCAGCTGACAGAGACTGGATGGTATGGAGTGAAAAAAGGTGCATTATTTTGCTTTCCTTTTTGTTTATTCAAAGTCAAAGATGTCAATAGGCAGCAGTCAAATTTTTGCACGGTGGAATAAGTGATAACTGGAAAAAAGTATATGAAAAGTTAAATGTCATGAATCCAATGTTAACCACATTAACAACTACTACGTCAAATGAAAAAAGTTACTAAGCATTACATAAGAGTAATATTACTGTATTTGCTTATCTTAAATATTGAATAGATTACTTAATAAATAAACGTATTGGCTGATTCATCTGAATATCGTGTGTTTGATTTTTCTCTTATTTTCCTTCCTGAGGCACAAAGGTCATCATGGCTTTTGATGGTGGGTTGGGCGGGTGTAGAGGCCTGACCGAGGGGGCCCCCGAAAGAGCTTTTGCCCCAGGCCCCCAAATGTCTCTGAGCGGTTCTGCAATATCGCAACATTATTTTATTTTACTCAGCGTACTGCAACAACGATCGCACGGAGCTATTAAACAGTAAAATAAATAAATCGTAATCACAACTTCAACAATTGTTTTCATAACAACTTCACTTGTTAATACGAATTTTCTAGCTTCACAATTATCCAATAAAACTATCAAAAAATTAACAACATTCGCCAATTACAAACGTCGCTACACAGTCATTAACAATTACCATTTTACCATCATACCGGTGTTAAATTAATAAAAGTCATTTGCACGACGTAAGCAGTAGATTTCATTGTCTTTCCTAAATCGACTGAGAGAAATTACTTTTCCTGTCCTGATCAGAATCAGAATAGTAGTTATCTTCATTTAGTGATTGGACTGCAAGTATTTAACCATAATATCGTTTACCCCCTTTGTTGACGGTCTCGTTATCTTCATTTAACCACTCTCGCATATTTTAAATTTAATTTCGTTTTCTGTAGATTATGGTGAAGAGACATGGACACTGAGGAAGGAGGATGAGAAAAGATTAGAAGCATTTGAGATATGGGTTTGGCGAACAATGGAAAAAGTAAGATGGGTTGATAATTTAAGAAATGATGCAGTTTTTGAAGAAGAATAGGGGGACAGAGGAGAATCCTGAAGGTAATAGAAAATAGGAAAGGGATTGGTTAGGTCATTGTATAAGAAGAGACTGCTTGCTTACAACTGCCATGGAGGGTGTCATAGAAGGAGAAAGAAGAAGAGGGCGTAGATGAATGAAGTTAATAGATAGCATTAAAATCGGAGGGTGTTACGAAGAAAGGAAAAGGCTGGCATGCGATAGGTCAGCTTGGACAGATTTTACCATTTAAAGACCTGCCTTAGGGCAGAACACCGAATTAAAAATAATTCTGTAGTTTAACGTAAACAGTTACCAAATTATAATTATCTGTTTTTTGGTTTACTAATTTGGACAGTAGTCTGAATTAATAAGGTAAATGTATAGTCCAAAATAGGAAGTACTGAAAATTAGTGAAGTTTTTCTATAGTAGGTTACAGATGTATGGACGCATTTTTTTTACATTAATATTATTACGTAGTGCGGAAAAAGTGTAGGCCACAACAGAATTTTCTACGTATTTCTCGACTATTCCAGTGGAATTCGGTTGTAATGTTGTGTGCGTACGAGTTCTCAACATGCGTTAGAGAGACTTTTCTAGACTTCGCCGTCCGCGCGCACTGTGTCAAGGCCGCAATCAATTACGTTCTAATGTAGCCCTGATTTGGGATGATTCTGGAATTTCAGCGGGGTATAAATATAGGAATTCAGCGGCGCTTAGTTCAGTTATTGTCGGGCGATTTACACGGTGCGTTTTAGTGGTGATTTATTCCAGTGCGGTTCGAAGTATTCTGGCGAAGTGTTATGTGTTTTATAATATTGCGAGACTCGGTGACATTATAATTAGTTGACATTATTATTGCGTGTAAACAATTTTTATTTGATTTGTTTAAGAGACTATCTTGTTGATTACACATTCTTTAATTGTAAAAATTATAGCTGGTGATTAGTGACTTAGTTGTGTCTTGTATTTTGTTTTCCACTGTACCATACGACGATCATAGACCGTCCTAACAATATTCTCCAACTCTCTCAGCAGTTCCACTTTCTCTCTTGCAATATTTATTTCTCTAATATTTATTTCTCTAGTTCTCTACTTATATACTCCGGTTCTGTGAGTATCAGTAGAAAAAAAATGATGTGCAACTGACAGGATCACAGCAACTGATGAAATATGTTAAAGCGACTACAATGCTTCATCGCGCGGCTGCTGCAATTAGCCAATTTCGTAAGCAAATTATAACACGATATTGTATGAAAAATGAAGCGACTAGACAGATCGCAATTTTACATCCGTCCGAAAATTATACATACGGTGTGTTTTTTGGATTATAAGCGACATGCGATAAATAAATAAATAAAAGTTAGAGGTAACGTAACGTTTAATGTGTACATGCAATGCTTATAACACAGTAATACTTAGAATAAAGGACCTAACGTTTTCGAGTTAACGGGTATGTACGTGTATTATATATAGTATTAAATCAGTTTTAGGAGCAAAACAGTCCTTTCAAATCCTCTCATAATGGTAATAATAATTTTTGTTATTATTATTGTTGTTGTTGTTCACGGTATAATTATTATTATTAACATTAACATTAGTATAACTATCTCATTAGAGTGAGACAGAAGTGGAGTGTTCATGTTCAGTAGATCATCACGAAGTCACCGAAAATAATACTAAATATTTACTTAACTTATTTGTGTCTTAATAATTAACGGACTGAAATCGATTGTCTCTATTAGGATAAGTTCACGAGTTAACGTATAGTTTTTGTTGTAATCAGGTTTTTAGGTAAGTACTAAAGAAAAACCAGTATTGTTAAACGCCTAAAGCCACCTTCTTTATAGAGAATTCTATAAAATAATTAATACAATTGTTATCATCTAAATCTGAATTTTAATGTAGTAGGATTGAATGCAGTTATGAACTTTTTATGAGAGTCAATAAAGAATAATTAGCGACATATAGAGCTCTCTACCAATTACCTGTATTCATCGGTTTTGGCCTTGTTTTTCGCCAGAAGATACTACCTCGTATTCATAATTTCCATTCATTTTAAATCAAACACAACGATCAGTACTTTTTCATTGTTGAAAACGTCTGTTCTGCCTGGAATTTCATGTGTCCGTGTTAGGTACCAGAAAATGCTGCCAAAAATGTTTTCGATACGATAGAAGTGTGAAGAACGAAATTTTAAACACCATTATTTATGGTGCAGAGATAATGTGATGAAAGGAAAATTAAGCAGTCAAAGCGACTGTGATGAAAATGAGGCAAAGTGAATGATTCTACGCGTAGACGAGGACTGGAGGAAAGAGGGTGACAACTCTTATAAGATTGAGAAACCTGCTCGGCACAAACGAAAGCAAACCCGTAAAACTTTTACAAATATAACACGTATTTATTATAACTGACTGTAATATTCTAATTATAATATATTTATTATTCTTCTTCTTCAGCGGCGCGACAACCCATTACTGAGTCAAGGCTTCCTTTAACAGCCTCCGCCAGTTGTCCCGGTCAAGTGGAGACAGCTGACTGGCTGAGAAACTGATAGGTTTCTGCACATGAAAGAGTTTCAAAGATGGGATATGTGAATTCTTCTATCCAACCGCCAACCTGGAGGACCAGGAACTTTGATTTCGGGGTGCTTTTCGCCTAAAGAGTTGCTTTCACTGCAGCTGACGAGCTCTCTCACCCCGGTCGCAGTAGGCTAACGGACTCAGCCCATATATGCAGCTTTTGGACTACTATAGCCTCCTCCGCCTCCATACTAGATACACATCCTGCTGCCGATCTGCACCATGTTGCCATGCCAGGGCCCAGGATACCCCCAGACTGCCCTGACAGAACTCCCATCTCTTGTTTGCTTACCGATCCACTCCGCCGAAGGGATCGGTTACCACAACCTTGGAGTGCATTGCTCGGCGTAACAGGGTCCATCGACGTGTATGTGAGAGTGGAGTTGAAGTGGTGCATCTCTTCTCTTCTATGAAAGCATATGTTCGCGTCACACCCCCTTTGGACCCCATAATATATTTATTTCTTAAAATTAAACATTATAACCACTTACTCTGACTACGCTAAACAGTGAAACTTAAGGATAAGAACATCAGTAAGTGAAATAATTATTTTTATAGGTAACTGTTATTATAATAATAAAAAAAGATACGTATATCCCTGAAAAGAGTACAAGCAAGCAGACAACACATCCCTGACGAAACACACCAAAGAAACAGGACACATTTCAGAAACACAAAAATTTTGACACGAACTAAGAATAAGAAAATCAGACAGTACAGGAAAGGCATGGAGATCTACCGGATGAGGGAGACAGTGGTCCACGACAGAAATGAATATACTAACATAATGACAGTTTGAAAATTATTAACTGACACGGCTCAAATTAAAAGTCAACAAATCCCCCTTCACACACACACACACACACACAAACCCCCTCCCGCACCAACCCTCCCACGCCATCAATAACAAGGGAAGCAAGATATAAAATGGGCTCCGTAGTTGTATCAAATCAACCTTGAAAATGTTCCGGGATTCCAGAACGAAACGTCGGCAATATGAACATCACATATACGGAAGGGGATGCTCTCAAAAACCTGCTACAACATATATAAATGTAACGTCAAAAAATTATTCAGTGTACACATAAAACACTTAACAAAAATATATTAATTTATGTTAGTGGAAATATCAACGTGACATTAGGGGGGGGGGATAAATTTCAGACAGTGGTTATGCAAAGGCATTCTGAAAACGATGCCATTAGGTAACACCAAAATTATACGACCTTCAGACAAAGATAGAATACTAATAATAGAAAACAAACATGCTGAAAAATATATTTAAAAGTAAATTTTGTTTGAAAAGTTTTCACAAAAACAGACGATCCTCGCCGTTGCCGAGTAACGGAGTCTAGTCGTCGTTCCAACGCTAGAGAAAGTGAATACTAATGACTTCTTAATAGTTTTTATAAGCGTCTTAACGACCCGACAACCTTCTCCTACACAAAATTACAGTTTTTGTTCCCTCCCGCTGCAAAAGGTTTATCCTCGTAGAAAGCTTTTGTTGCTGCTGCTTTTAGGGTAAAATCTTATCACTACGTTAACGCTGGGGCAGTCTATTGTTACAACGATGTGTAATGGGCAATTGTGTTCTTTGTTGTAACTAAATCTTAGTTACTAATCTTTAATGGGTCAGAATAAGCGATAAAAACATAAATTAAGGAAACCCAACATAAAATTAGGAGTAGACCTAACAATAATCTAGCAAATAGCAAAGATTAATGTAAATTAATGTAACAACTATTATTAGAAACTTCCTTAATTTGTAAAAATAACAATTATATGTTAAGCCGTGGTTTTCCATACAATAATACCGCCACAACGTATGAACAAAGAACTCGCCAACAGCGGACGAACATGCATCATTTATTGACTATTGACGAGCAATGTGATTACGATAGAAGCATTATTATTTGTTGTTCTGCCCTAAGGCAGGTCTTCAAATGGTAAAAGCTCTCCAACCTGTCCTATCGCATGCCAGACTTTTCGTTTCTTCGTAATACCCTCTGATTTTAATGCTATCTATTAACTTCATTCTTCTACGCCCTCTTCATTTTTCTCCTTCTATGACACCCTCCATGGCAGTTGTAACCAAGCAGTCTCTTCTTAAACAATAACCTAACAAATTCCTTTTCCTATTTTCTATTACCTTCAGGATTCTTCTCTCTTCTCGTATTCTTCTTAAAACTTCATCATTTCTTACTTTATCAACCCACCTCACTTTTACCATTGCTTCCCAAATCCAGATCTTAAAGGCTTCTAATCTTTTCTCATCCTCCTTCCTCAGTGTCCATGTCTCTGCACCATATAAATCAACTCTCTACACATAACATTTGGCCAACCTTATGTGAGCATTAAAAAACATAAATTGAACAGTACTGTTGACAACACTCTCCGAGTAGACATTATCCAACAATCACGCTCCAAAATGCGGAAAAATTTATTAAAGCTTGGTGCCTTCATGATTTACACATAGTTGTTTTCCATGACAAGAACTTTAAAAATAATAGGGATTTTGTTAGATAGTAAGCTGTTAGAATGCTATCACAAATTATGTCGATTAAATTTCGTCCTAGTAAATTTTTTGACATTGCCATTATTAGTATTTGTTGTATATAGACCTAAGGAGACCTACTGTGTAACAACTAAAGAAAGATTCAAATTGTTCTATAAAAATTTCCAAGGTAATGTAGTCAATATATTGTATTGTAATATACCTTTGTTGAAATAAGATTTGCAAAGATTAGCTTTCCAAATCACACGTAGCTTAGCTTCCATACGCGCGCTCGCCAAACATTTTTTTATCTTACATTCGTAAATTTTTAAATTTTTGAAGTTTAATTACAATTATTTTTAATGAATTCATGTAGTAAATGGATTTGCATATTTAAACGTTTGCAGGTCTAGAACAGGGAAAACGTTAGTAAGATCTTCCGCAAACAGATTTCTACGAGGATTGTTCAATAGAAACACGTTTGATCTGCGCAGCCGAGACGTCGCCATGCCAACGGAATTCATTTGTTTATATTGTCTGCTTAAGTACCAGTGACGCATATGTCAAAAATATTAGCAGTTTGCTCTTTTATAAGCGTTGTGACGGGGTTGAAAAATGGCACCTATGATAGAAAATCCGTCCAAAGATAATCTGCTTTCCGTTATTCAGATTTTGGCCGCTGAGGGGCGTCAGCAAATGGAAATTTATACGAGAATGAATGCTGTATATGGTGACTATAATTATTCTCATACGGCAGTGGTTGAACGGTGCAATAAATTTCGACAAGGAAGATAATCCACTAAAGATTTGGCCTGTCCTGGACCGGCACATGTTGCAGCATCAGATGAAAATGTGAAACAACTGGAAACTGCTTTACTCAAAAATAGGCGAACAAAGTTAGAGAACTTTCTCAAATGTTGAGCACCACCGTGGGAACTGTTCATTCCATCATTCATAGTCTTGGCTATCACAAAGTTGCTGCTCAGTTGACTCCACGACTGCTTACTGATGAGCAGAAAAATTAGCTTTCGGCCTTATCATTTCAGCATTTGATGCGCTATCAACAACAAGATAATGCCTTTCTACACCAAATTGTTGCCGGTGATGAGTCTTAGTGTTATCCCTATGAACCAGAATCCAAACGTCAGAGTATGCAGTGGAGACAAGCACAATCTCCGAAGGCGAAAAAATGTCGGTCCCAACCTTCGGCAGCAAAAGTAATTTTGACCGTATTTTTTTATTATCAGGGTGTTTTGCTCTTAGATTTTAAAGAACCTGGTGTCAACATCAACGCTGAGCGATATGCAGACAGCTTAAAACGCTTACGGGTCAGCATCAGGAATAAACGTCCCGGGAAACTCACAAATGGTGTAATTCTTCTGCATGATAATGCTCGACCCCATGTAGCCCAGACGATTCAAGATCTGCTTGGTCGTATGAAGTGGGAAGTCTTACAACATCCACCTTACAGTCCCGACTTGTCCACGTGCGATTATCATGTTTTTGGCCTGTTAAAGAAATTACTTAAACGACGGGGCGGTTCAAATCGAACGATGAGGTCGAGTTTGCTGTCAGCGAGTGGTTCCACAAACGCCCGCAAAAACATTACCAGCAGGGAATCTACAGATTAGTTGAATAGTGGGACTCATACCTTAATGCTAATGGAGACTTCTTTTAAAATCGTTGAATAAAAAATGCTTTACAGCCTCTAAACGTATTTCTATTGAACAATTCTTGTATTAAATCGTAACACGGCAGCGTCATTTTTACCATACGATTTGTAATATACAGGATGTCCCGGGAGGAGAGGGAAATAATTTGAGAAATGGTTCTATAGTGTAAAAGAAGAAAAAAGTTCATATAAACATATGTCCGGAAACGCTTTGTAAGCGAGTTACGGCTAGCGAAAGATTTCGCCCGGGTTTCGGTTCCCCCGGGTAAATGAAGACTTTCTGAAATTCTGGGAAGGGGCGAATTCTGTTGTTTCTTATGGTTTTTGACCTGAACAATCGAATAAAACAGGTCGCAAAACTGTATCTCCTATAAGTTTCATGCTATCCGACGTAAAACAGAAAAATCTTTGCCTAAAAACAAATTTTGGAAAATTGGAAACAATTGGAATTTTTTGTTGATTTTTATTGACTTTATTTACACCATTTTTCTCAGAATTAATTTTTTACAAGTTTTGTTTTTAACTTTTATGCATGTATTAGTCATTTAACAAAGTTATTGTACGTCTAACCTAAAAACATGTTTTAGGTTAGAATTTAATTCTGAGAAAAATGGTGTAAATAAAGTCAATAAAAATCAACAACAAATTCCAATTGTTTCCAATTTTCCAAAATTTGTTTTTAGGCAAAGATTTTTCTGTTTTACGTCGGATATCATGAAACTTATGGGAGATACAGTTCTGCGACCTGTTTTATTCGATTTTTCAGGTCAAAAACCATAAGAAACAACAGATCGGACATATGTTTATATGAACTTTTTTTCTTCTTTTACACTATAGAACCATTTCTCAAATTATTTCCCTCTCCTCCCGGGACACCCTGTATATGCAGCAGTCATAACAAAATTTATTGTTTACTTCCACAGGTGTCAATTTATTATTCATAGCGCCGGACGAGTTGCATATTTTCAAATTACTTTTCATGATGAATAATAAACATATTACGACTCTGTTGTTGTGATGACTGTACATCTAACTTTCGTGATAAATATGTTATGTTTAAACATGTGTCAGCTGTAGTTCGTCAAGTCTGCAATTCTCGGCAGCTGTCATTAAGTGTATTTATTGTAGGGAAGCGGGTTACTTGTACGTGTTACGTTTGCGTGTCTTAGTTTGACATGAGCTCTGCAGATACGGGACAAGTTTATTGCTTTGAACATTACACCGTGTGTGTCAGAACTGCACGATGTAAGATTAACATACATTTAGAATGACGTCGTATGAATTACAGTTGCAGTTACAACAACAAATGTATTCCCTTCGTAAATGTTTATGACACTATCGTATTTATATGGAGCTACTTACGTGCACGAAGTGATATGAATTCACGGACTCAAGCAATTATTGAACAAACATTGCAGTGTATTGTGTAGATGCAATTTGCATACAGATAACACTTTTCTATAAACTTTAACTCGCAATCATTGCTCGTATGGGATTCCTGCGTGTATATATATATTTGATGTTCTGCCCTAAGGCAGGTCTTCAAATGGTAAAAGCTCTCTAAGCTGTCCTATCGCATGCCAGTCTCTTCGTTTCTTCGTAAGACCCTCTGATTTTAATGCTATCTATTAACTTCATTCTTCTACGCACTCTTATTTTTTCCCCTTCTATCACACCCTCCATGGCAGCTGTAAGCAAGCAGTCTCTTCTTAAACAATGGCCTAATCAATTCCTATTCCTATTTTCTATTTCCTTCAGGGTTCTTACCTCTTCCCCTATTCTTCTTAAAACTTCATCACTCCTTACTTTATCAACCCATCTCACTTTTTTTCCACTGCTCGTCAGACCCACATCTCAAATGCTTCTAATCTTTTCTCATCCTCCTTCCTCAGTGTCCATGTCTCTGCACCATATAAAGCAACGCTCCACACATAACATTTGGCCAACCTTTTCCTTAAATTCTTATTGATTTTGCCGCACACAGCAGTCTTTTCTTCCCATTAAATGCGTATAACGGGGCGTATATACTGGGTGGACGAACGGGACCGGATCTCCCCTTCCCCAGATGGTTGACGAGGAATGTTTTACTCTCTTAATGTGTAGGGTGTTTTATTATTTTTCAGCTGTATCACTACTGCTAATATGGAAGTAGCTCTTTCTTAAATATGGAAACAGCTTTATTGCATATCATTTGCGCATACGTTTGAAATGTATAAAATACGAGGAAATTCAATTCAGTCAATAATGTAACCAATATTTCAATAACGCGTATTTTTAATGGGTATTAGGCTGCCGTTACCTTTAATGGGATACATTTCAGGATGTAATCACACGTTTTTCACCCACTCTGAAAATAGTTGTATCGGTTAGTCTTAACTTGTTTTTTTCTTTTTTAAGAAGCCGACTTGACCCCCCCCCCCTGAGACCTAGAACCAATACTAGATACACTATCGCGCTGCGTATTTAAATATACATTATACAATATACATTATACATTATATATGTTACCGGCAAAGTATGTAATCCAGGCATTCTATAGAATACCTAGGCATTTCATACAATGCCTGGAGTTTTTAGGCAAAGTATATAATAGAACACTTTTCAAATGTTTTTTATACTTTTCCTAGGCATTCTGTACATTGCCTAGGCATTCTATATAATGGCAGTGATTCTTTAGGCAAAGTGTAAAATAAGGTTACTAGTTCAAAATGAAAACATATTATTACTAATCACACATAATTGTTTTAATTTTACACAGAGGAGAACTTTGACATTTTGAGATTATCTGTTCTCTACTTATTTATGTTCAGATACTATTTTATTAAAATTATACTGTATAAGAACGTTTTTTAACCAATCTGGTTTTAAAAAATACATTAGATGTTATTGGTGTTTATTAATTCTAAATATATGTAATATACTCTACTTATTACAACAAGACAGAGAGCTGTGACATTTTGAAGTACACTTTCTTTCATTTTTTACACATTTACATTTTTTGTTTTGACATTTAGTCTTGCACACACCTTTTACGAACCCTTGTCCGGATCCTGATGATTGGGCAGTAGCAGCAGAATGAAGTCCTGTTTCTTGTCCAGGAACATCTTCAACCTCCATTAGTGGTCTTGGGCATACAGTGAACTGCGATCTTGTGTACAACTGCTTTAACAATCCGTTAGTGGTTCCCAGTTTGTAAAATCCGTCTTCTGTCACACTCACGACGATTGCTAGGATGTTTCGAAGATCTCCCCGCCCCTTGTCTACTTCAGGAATTGGAACACCAACAAACGCGCCCACAAGAGCTGGAGGAAATTTTTTGTCAGAATCAGATTTCACCTTTTTTGTCTGAAGTTCTAGAAATTATTTTGATCTTTTTCTTCCTACAGTTGCATTTTTGCTTTTAAGCAGAGAGTACACAGCTTCTCGCCACCGTCACACTTATCTCCACTATTGCCACTAGTGTCCACACGTGCTATGCGTATCTCTGCAGCACTCTACACATTTTTCAGAACCAAACGTTTCGTTTGAACGAACACAGCATGCCGTTGTCGGATTTGGTCAGGCTTCTTGGGCTGCGTCTAAAGGGTGATTTGGGTCGGTGGTTTTGGCTGCGCTAGAATGCTCTACAGGATCAATGCTTACAGTTAAAGTTCTTGCATGTTCTGTTGCCTGAATTAGGTTAGGCATGGTAGGGTCGATAGATTCAGTTATGCCGGTATCGGTAACTTGTATAGTCTGTATATTGTTGATGACTTGTTCGAGATCTTCTTCACTTTCAAGAGTATCTAACACATCATGGGGAATCAAGGATGTAGTAAGCCCTACCTTAACTTTACATCCAAACAGAGCTTCATATGGTGATCGTTTGATCCCTGAGTGTAAGGCTCTATTTTTCATCAACTGAACAAACCGTACGCCCTCACTCCATTGGTTGGTTTCCTCATCTTGAGTCCAAGTTGCAATCATATTTTCAATGTCTTGATTTCCCCGTTCGACACTGCCCTGACTTTGTGAATTACGGGGCTTACCATGAACAATTTTTAATGAAGGCCAATATTCTTTCAATTATTTACAATTTGACTAGAAAATTCTCTACCGTTATCAGACTGTAAAATAGACGGAGCTCCAAATAGCGTAAAAATATCAACGAGGTTGTACGCAACTTCTTCAGAAGTCATTGTTTTGAGGGCCCGAAGGACAACAAATTTGGTTAAATGGTCCTGATAAACCATAACAAACTTAAAATCTCTGTCTGGGTGGGATTGGAAATCGATGAGGTCAACCTGGCAACGAGAGCTAAACTCGGATGAAATGATTGGATTTACGACTATACTCTTTTTTACACCTTTTTGCTTTTTTTGACAAGGCTCACACAAATGAAGGCATAGTTCAACATCATGACGTGTAATGTTTTTATACTTAATAGAAAGTTCTTTTAACATTCTGTCTCTGCTTCCATGCCCTATCGCTAAGTGGGCTTCATGCAGTACATCAAACAACTCCGTATCACTAACATAAAACTGAATAGCATTATCACCTTGCTTGTGGGGATGAATTAGTTTGCTTTTATTTTCAACAAGCATAACATCGTACCTATTCAGTAGCCAGTAATCCCATGGGTCCTTCTGTTCTTTCTTCGTAGCAGCATGCACGTCCAACACTAGCTTACGATAGTCACCATCACTGAGAAAAATACAGTTTTTAGCACTAAATCTTCGAAGCTGAGATATGTCAACGTCAAATCGAACTCGCATTTCAGCAACGCGGTCATTAGCACTAGACTCAGCACGTGATTGCGACATCTCGGACGTTACTAAAGATCAGCTGGAGGTAGGCGCGTACAGTGGTACGGGGTGACGGAGGGGGGATACATGTTGTGACATGAAACCATAGAGCACACTTTGTCTTCTATACATTACCTAGAAGACGTTAGGAATTCTATACAATGCCTAGGAAATGAATGAAATGTGTTTTATTTCATACTTTGCCGGCTGGATTCAGGCATTGTCTAAAATGCCTAGGTATTCTATAGAATGCCTGATTACATACTTTGCCGGTAACATATACATTATCAAATATAAGTTTTCTGCAAGTAATTGTAACGTATTTTAATTGTTTCATTTCATCTGACTATGTTTCACTAAATATATCAGTATTCTCAGGTGTTTATAAATGAATTAACAAATAGTTGAAATAATTCAATTTCAATACACAAGCTAACGGAAAGTCAAATTTGTTTTAATATGAAAAACGAAACCGATTTAATTCAATTTATATTATCGATAGTTTTAATGTTTGTTTACTTAATCAGCTGTTTTGACGGTTATTGGAAACATTAAATATTCACATTTCATTAATTTTGAAAATTTACAATTTCAAATAGATCATCTTGTTTTGTCTTTACTTGAGTTTATTCTTTAATTAGTAAATTATTGTTATTGTGACTAGACTATATAGAGTGAGGAATGTAGAGATAAGACAAGCGATGGGAATCGACATTGACATTATAGGAACAATAGAAGCAAGAAGATTGAATTTGGTTCGGACACCTAAAAAGAATGTCGGATGAGAGATGGCCAAGGAAGGAAGGTATGGGAATGGACTCCACCCTCTAGAAGAAAAAAAGTAAGACCTAAACATTCATAGAAAATGGACGTCGAAGATGCAACGAATGCAAGAGGACTTACAGAACAGGACTCCTTAGACCGGCGCCAGTGGAAGCTAGGATGCAAGAAGCGGCTCCAGCCGTAATTAAATCCACCAAAAAAAATGTTTTTGTGCTTGTAAATATTAAGATTTTCCCGTATATTTATATTTCAACAATTTCTGGACATTTTTAATGTCTGGATATTGACTATTATTATTTAGACAATGCGTGGCTAAATTATATTCATAAATATTTGGTTTTAAAAATGCTTGCTGTGTTGAAGGAATCTATCGAGTAGTTTTTTCTCAGTTTGGCCAATGTCGAATTTGTTATTTGTATAGAAATTTGTCAGCTCAACGTTTTGAAAACGGGCTTCGTCTCTCTCAAAACAAGGTAAATTTTGTCGAGTACTTTCGGTTATTGCGTTGTCAGATGTAACAATATTATTTTAAAATATTTATAATAAGTAAGTTAGTTTGTGTAGTAGCATATTATTTGTGTGAATCTGTCGTTTTTTACGTCAGGATGACGCAAATTTCAAAACACTTCGTAAAGAACGCTAAATAACAAGGGACCTGGCTAGCTTACTGTATATAAATGTTTCGCATTAATCCGTCCAAAACAGATACAAGTGAGGTATCAGTGTGGTATGTAGTGACAAGTGTTTAAATTGTGTGGCGACCACTCAAATCGGACACTCGATACTAAATACGAGCGTTTTTGGTTAACTGGAGTGTTATTAATGTTTGGAGAATCGATGTCTCTACCACTCGATAGTTTATTTTCCTCTTTAACAAATCACTATACTATACCACACACCCGTATAATATTTCCTTTAATTTATACAAGTAATCTAATTATGATTGACTTTAAATTGCAACTTCTAAAGTGCGTACGTAGATTTACACCTTAGAAATTTTATGGTATGATACTGACAATTATTTGATTATATTCAATTAACTTATGAAATAACTAAAGTAGTTAAATAAACTTACAAAAAGTTAGGTATTTAAATTAAGTTGAAGAAATGTATGACAAATGTAATGAATAAATAAATTAAATTATTATAGCAATTGAAAGAGACGTTTTTCGGGCGAAAGTGCTAAAAATGGAAGGAGTTCAGGGAAGGAGAGAGAAAAACGCAGGTTCAAAGTGGACTGAAGACAGGAAGAAGAGACACAGTGAAAAGATGAAAGAATATTGGAGGCAAAGAAAGAACAAAGAAAAAAATTGAATTTGGCATGTCGTCCTTGGATGACCGATACAAAAATAAATAAATAAATATTTAGTTATTTAGTATTCAGTAAATAACTAATCTTATAGGAATAAAAAGAAGCAGTGCATTTTATAAAATAGAAAGACTTTAGTAGCCCGTGTCTTTCTTTTTAGAACTTTAGAAAATAAATGTTAAGATCTATAATTGATGACGACTTTTAAAATATCTTTAAATATAACTGTAACAGTGGAAAGTATGATAAAAGTAAAACTGCACGTAAAATTAGGTTGTCAGTTTTCAACAAAAGACCAATACTGAAATCACGTAAGCAAAATTTACTTAATATTTGGGTTTGGCATATCAAATTTTGTAACTTTTGTTTTGTTTTTTTTTATAAGGAAACTAAGGTATAATTTAAAGCTGTATGTATTAGAATGATCATTCGTTACAAGATATTATTGTAAGTTAGTTAGATTCAATGAACCTTCTTCTAGGTTAGCAGCCCATAGGCTGGTTGGCAGCAGCTCACCATTCTTCACCTTTTCTGCTTTTCTTTTTAACTTACAATATGATGTGCAGTTCGTATCGACCATAAGCTGTTTCATGTAGTCTAAACGGGGTCGTCCTCTGTGATTCTTCCGTTCAGTTTTTCCTTCTATTATTCTCTTAACCAACCCACTTGTCGTTGGTTCTCCAATTGTCCAAGATTCACTTCCGTACAGGGCAACACTCCACACGTATGTCTTTACTAGATTCTTCCTTATTTTTAGGCTGATATGTTTGAAGTGAAGAGGTTTTTCTTGTTTATTGAAAGAAATTTTAGCCTGGTTAATTCTGCTTACAACTTACTTACTGCTACGTCCATCACTTGTGAATTTTACTTTCTAGACAGTTATATTCTTTAACTGCGGTGGAGAACATTATTTCCAAGAGTTATTCTGACTGGATCTTCTTCCTTCCGACTACAGACCAGGACTTTGGTCTTTTCTCTTTTGTCAAAAATATAATAAATACGAAAGATGCGAGTGAATCGTATTTGCCTGTATTATTGGAATACAGTTACAGGGTGAGATCTCTCCTAATAGACAACCAAGATATTTGAAAACATTACTACATTTAAAGATCGAGTCACAGCGAAATTACTATCACAAAAACAACATAAACTTTATAACAGTGAATTATATTGATACACAAATAATTATTAGTATGTTCATTTGTTCTTTTGTATGATCCAAAGAACCCACTGCTACACAACATACATCAACAACACCTAATTACCAAACATTATTTATAAATATTATGTTTTATGATATGTTTACGACTTATGTACTATACTTTGACATGACTTATACATGAACCCTGAGATTGAAATTTGTCATGCTCTACAACAGAAATGAGTTTCGAAAAGAGTAAATAAAAATAATGGAATTCGAAAAAGAAAAATAAGGAGTTGATTATTTATTCTAGCAATAAGAGTCTACTTACAAAATTGGCACCAACAACTTGGGGCTAATTAAGAGATACAGATTTATTATTACATAATTGGCACCAACAACTTGGGGCAAACTACGTACACCCAAAAGGTATATACACAGGGTAAGATTATTACATAATTGGCACCAGCAACTTGGGGCTAATTAAGACAAGTAAGAGTCTACTTACAATATATATATATATATGACGACATGTTGAAAGCATGGAAATCCAGAGTGACTTTGGGAATAAAGCTTAACAAATCAATTTCTATGGGCTCTCTGCTATATGCAGATGACATAGTTATTATTCAAGAAAATAAGGATGATTTAAAAAGAGCTACGTTTCAATTACAAGAAGTGAAAAGAGAGTACTCACTAACAATTTCAGTGAAAAAGACTAAAACCATGGCCGGTAAAGGTAAATATCCAGTGAGGACTAAGATAGTTATAAACAACAGCACTTTAGAACAAGTGAGCCGTTTCAGATATCTCGGCTGTGCGGTAAGCTATGCATCTGAATATGATACAAGAGAGAAGGTAAATAAATTTAGGAATATTTGTGGTACTATTCATAGGAATCTTGGAAATAAAACAAGTAACAGCAAAATGATTAAATTTTATAAGACAATTGCAAAACGCACATTGATTTATGCAAGTGAGGCGTGAATTGTGACAAAAAAGGAAAGCGGTAAGATTCAGAGTGCTGAAATGCAGTTTTTTGAAATACTTTAAATTATACATTGCAATAATATATTATATTAGGTATATTTTATTTCATTTTAACTATTTAAAATATACATATATTTACATTTATTTTAAAATATTTTGGAATGCATATACGGTACAGCATCAAAGATTTTTCTCTTGTCTTGTGTTTATAATTTAAGGCTTGCTCAGAGAGGGTCGTCCCCCACATTATTAACATATCCCTACTAAATAAGCTCCCTACATTCCATGTTTTTAGTGTTGTTGCTTTCACTTCCATGAGTTTTACGATCCTTTCGTTGCATGCATGATCTCTTCTCAACTGATCGTCATATGGTATAGTGGGAAACAAAATACAAGACACCAATTAAGTCACTAATCAGCAGCTTTAATTATCACAATTAAACAGTTTGTAATTAACAACACAGTCTCTTACAACAAATCAAATAAAAATTGTTCACACGCAATAAAATGTCAACTAATACAAAACACAATTGTATTACAATTGTCCCGCACGATTATAAAACACATAACACTTCGCCACAATACTTCGAACCGCACTGTGTAAATCGCCACTCAAACGCACGTGTAATCGCCGGCCAATAACTAACTTGACCGTCGCTGAATGGCTGTATTTATATCCCGCTGACTTCCACAATAATCTGTCACTTTCAATGACTTGTTAAACAAACAGGCGCTCTCTAAAATCCACTAGAAACAGTGTCCTTGAACACACTGCGCTGCCCGGTACGGTCTAGTACAGACTCGATAGTTGACGCGTAATTGTCTTTCACCGCAAAGTAGCAGCATTATGTACGCACACACACATTACAACAGCTGGAATATTCGAGAATCATGTAGAACGTTCTGGATTACGTAACACTTTTTCTACATTACGTAACTACATTAGTATCATATCAAGAGCAGTGATTCTTTATTAAAGAATATTTTTGTTTAAAATAAGAATGTTTTTGTTCCCTAAATGAGTTTATCGAGTATTGTTTACAAATTTAGTGATATTAATATTAAATTTTTAATTTGATGAAGCCGTAATTTATGCTTATAAATAAAGAGATAAAGTGACTAAATATACTCTATTCTACTTTCTTTACTTCTTCTTTCTCTTGCCAAACCAAGTTTCCAAGCAACGTAACGCTATCACATTTACCAAAATATATATTCATATTTCTTTGTTTTTCAGCTAAACATCCTAATGATTCTTCTTCTGAATAATTCGGTTTTATATATATTACAACATCACAACGATTTTAATGCGTTTATTTATTGATCTGTGTTAAAAATTTATGTACATTACATCACATTAAATTCGTGTGTGTGCAAGAATGAAGGTTGTAATCATAACAATAATAATTCTTATTTGATTGGATTATAAATCATTTCAATTTTTATTAACACTCTTTTTTTATTTGTTTTGCGGTTTAGAAACTTATTAGTATTTTGACATATTTATTACGGGTAATTTGCAATCTCAGATTACACGTTAATTTCTTATTTATTTTACGATTCCAAATGATTCGTATTTGTACGTACCTACTACGTATAATTCGTAGTCTTACTTGACACAAAAACATATTATAAAATCTTATTGCTAATACATTGTTACAAATTTTCTATACTGCTCTCAGCTAGCTCAATTATCTTAATGATTATCTACTTTTTTAATTATCTAACTCTTTTTTTTATATATTAATTATTTCTCTTTGTTACTGCATATGCATAGCTTTCTATTAATTTCTCTGAAAAGTTCGTTATTTACTACTAACAATTTATATTTTAAATTACAGTTGCTGCTAACTCTTATCGTTACTCAGTCTTTCATGTTACTGTACTTAATGTACAAACAAGACATATCTACAATTATACAGTTACTTGACTCATCTTAGAATCGAGTTGTTTATTCTTTTTCTCTTTAATATTTAAAGTCTTTTGATTCGGTGTCGGTTTCTTATAAATGCATGGTTATTTGTCACCTTGTTATTTGTGTGGTACATCTGAATCGTCTCCTCTTCGGTCCTGGATACGGATGATCCTCTACGGTCCTGGAAGTCCTGGAGTCGGGTATTCTAGGAGTCTTGTAGTCTCTCGTACTCTGGTTCATTGGATTCTCTCGTTCTTGGTCATGGCCTCTGGTTCCAACTGCTCACTCGAATGGATGTACAGACTTGAAGACTCTGGTTTCTGCTTGTGGTTGATCTACGGTAGTTGTTGTTTCTACGTAGATACTTTGGTTGCCATGGTTGTCAATCAATTCTAGAAGTTCTAGTTGTTGGACATAGCCTCCGGCCCCTATGATGGTCTGACGAGAAAAAAAAGATGTTTGCGCGTTCCCGTATTTATACCCAAGGCGCAAAAATCATGTCTCGACAATATTCTGCATGTTTGAAAGTGTCGAGAGCGTCACTCTTAACCCACGCTTTATTGTTACACTTAATTTGCTCGTCTTCGCGAATTGCGAAGTCTTTGGCACACTATCCGATATGCATTCGATCGGCACTTTCTATGTTTTCATCATGCACAAACCGTTTTTCCTTATCTTACTTACTCTGATTACTATTGATTTTTAGCTTCCTATCATTACACTTTTCATTCGTTTTTCACAATTTTGTATACACTTGTTCGTTATTTTTAACCACACATTTTGGTGTCTTTAGTTTTTCGTTACCATGCACACAAGCATTATAAATTAATTTAAATACAATAATTTATATCGTTACTGAAAAGGGTGGCGCTTTTCAGGAATGATCAAGTTGCACACACACACACACACACACACACACACACACACACACACACACACACACACACACACACACTTTACGTGTGTACACACATACAGAGAGCAGCTGGCGTCAATCACCTGCCCCAACCTGCAAGTCAGACGTCTCTTTTACAATTTCTATTGCAAGCTGAATTCTTATTATTATCAAAATGCATTATTTATTTCTTCTAATCACTTATTTAAATTACTTGGTGCAATGCACAGTACTCAACCTATTTGTACTGTTGCAATATATATATATATATATATATATATATATATATATATCCAAAATATTTCTTCGCTGTTAGCTACGTGACGCCAAAGAAACTACGGAACAATCGACAATATCGATAAGGTGGACAACTTTATACACTTGGGAACCATGTTAGAAAAAAACGGGACAGAAGAAGCCGAAATCCGGAACAGGATAGTCCAAGTCAATAAAGCGTATTTCGCCACATCAAGTGACTTCAGCTCCAAAGACATCCATTGAAACACGAAACTAAGAATATACAAATCGATAATAAGACTCATCCTAACCTACGGCTGCGAAACGTCTATCCTGAACTCCAAAACAGCAAACACTCTCGCTATCTTTGAAAGAAAAATATTACAAAGTATCCTGGGACCAGTTAATGACGTACACGGCTGGAGAATAAGATATAAATTTGAACTGTATCAAATGTATAAAGAACAACCGCTAACACAATACATAAAACTACAGCGTCTAAGGTGGGCTGGTCATATAGCCAGGATGGGGGAGACAGAATACCACGAAAACAACTGAATACCAGAATCCACGGAAAAAGACCAGTAGGAAGACCGAGGAGAAGATGGGAGGATGCGGTGGATGAGGATGCGAAAGAAATACTGAAAGTGCGTTCCTGGAGGATGGCTACCGACAGAAAAGAATAGGGGGAAAAATTGAAGGGGATCAGGGCCCAACAAGGGCTGTAGTGCCATAGGAGAGAGAGAGAGAGAGAGAGGGAGAGAGAGAGAGAGAGAGAGAGAGAGAGAGAGAGAGAGAGAGCTACGTGACGCCATCTGATATTTTTGTGCGTCTTCTATTTGCTCTTGTCCAAGGTATAGCTTTTTTGCTTTATCAGTATTCACTAACAATGCCTACTTTTCACAATATTCTTTAATTTTATATGCAGGAAGACTTTAAAGACTTTTCTCTTCCTTACTTATAGCCTAATAACGTAAAACGTGAATGACGATTTTCAGAGACTCGATATTCATTGATTCCGTAGGAAGAAGGCCACAGAAGGAAAACATTAAGGGTGGGAACAGTGGGAGAAACAGAAATAGGTCAAACGACATTGTCGGGATCAGGTTATAGCATGACCCGCGGCACGTCACTCTGAATTAGTCCAACTCAGATAGCGTCGGAAACAAACGGAAGGGTTTTGTAAGTGTGAGTAAATTTTCCTTGGTGCTTGTCGAGGTTAATTCCCCAGCTGAACAGAAGTAAGCGAGATGCTGCATTCCTACAACCTAAGCGAGATGACACAGATTGCACCTTCTAATATAACGTGTTTTGGTACTCTACCTTTATCTGATCCTGCAGTCATTTCTAATATTTCGATAGTGCGATTGTTTGGTTTCGATGTTTAGTGAAAATCGCACATAATGTAATGTTGTTAAAAGAATTATACAAATTTCAATTTATTATGTTGGAAAATAGTTGGCTGACGATTGTTGTTTGTGTCGTAAGTCATTTTATAATGGGAAAAAATGATTGTAGCAGTAGTATAGCAGAGCTACATACCTGTGACGCCAAAAGTTGTTAGGTTAACATGAGAACTGAAACAAAACGTGAAAAGCCATACGAGTGTAAAGCAGAACTCTGTTTTTTGCGGAAAGTACTGGAAACCCAGCTCAGAAGTAAAGCATATTACTATTACTATACATGTCTCTTATTTTGTGGCAGAACACAATTTTTTTGTTTGCATTAGAAATCGTATTTGCAGTAGTATTCGTTTTTTGCATTAATATTCGTCCTTTGAATATTACTTTTGAAGATTACTTCAAAACAACCGAACTAGAAAGTAAGGCGGGGTGGCCAATGGGCCACTACATGTCACTTTTTTTGTGCCAGAGCTCGTTTGTTTCGGTAATATTCGTTTTCCAACAAGTACTCGTTTCGTGGCTACAAAAAAGAAACGTCCATTATGTACAATTTGTAGAACGTATGTTGTCATTCGTTAGGACATTGTTTTTTTTTTGTGTTTTCCAATAACCATAAATATTTGTATTTTCCGTTTAAATTTGCTGTTGTAGTTTTGTTAATTTGCCAACTCAAGATCGTTAGGTTCTTGTGTTATGACCATTGTATGTACATTTCAACCGTTATGTTTCCTCAACCATGGCTTTTATTTATTTCAGTAGTAACCTAAAAACCAAAAACCATTGTCATCTAACCTGAGAAATGAAAACAACATGTATTTTCACTTTGCATTAACAAATAGAACAATTTATAATTAGTACTATTCTTCTTTTCTACATCGTAATAAGATGTACTCCAGGATGAGATAAAGAGACAGTTTCCGTTTTTTTACAGGTCTAGTTTTTTTCTGTACGCTTCATTTAACAATATTGTTGGACATTATTTGTTCGATTATATTTAAACAATGCATTTTACTGTTTACTTTGTCTGGATTTTGTTTCTGTGTTAACAACTTGTCTACCTGTTATCTATTAATATGTTCCGTCTGTTGCAGGTACAGTTGTGTATGGCTAATTACTGCATTGTTTGACGATATCTAATGTTTCGTAATCTGATGGTTTAACTTTCCGCAACTACAAGGTTAGTTATCATTAAATAATTATGCAATATGTAGTAGTTTTTTTTTTTAACTTTGTAATCCATAAATAATTTTCAGTTTACAAAATAATAAAATAATAATAATAATAATAGTAATAATTAGCATAAAATTCAGCATTTTTACGGTACTGAACGATAGAAAACTTAATATTTAACATATGAACCTTGTCGTAATATGTTGTTTGACGTTAGTTTAGTAAACTTTACGCCATATGGACAAACCGAAAACGACTCCTAAGCATTTTAAAATTATTTTTCCAGATTTAGGATGGAAAAGTGCAACTTTTCTGTGCTATTATGATTTGAAAGTCGTAAATTCGTGTTTCTCGGCCTACGCTAACTACTAGCCAACTTTACTCCCTCACGTTTAATGGAGGAAGAGTTTACGATGGTCACTTAATGGTATTTTCTTTTGTATCGGCTATCTAAGGAATACATGCCAATTTCAATTCTTTATTATTTGTTCTTTTATTTTTCTCCAATATTCTTTCATCTTTTTACTGTGTCTCTTCTTCCTCTCTTCATTCCACTTTGAACCTGCGTTTTTCTCTCTCTTACCCTGGACTCCTTCCATTTTTAACAGTTTTGGCCGAAAGACTCCTCTTTCAATTGCTTCTTCTGCGTTTATATTATTTTTTCTAAATCCTTTTGTACTTCTTTAATCCAACTTGATGTTGACTTCTTCCCCCACAGATATTTGAAGATCTGCTTTTTTAACCTATTGTCATCTATTTGTCCTGTTGTCGTAAATGTCCAAACAGTAATAGTCTTCTTTTTCTCATTGGTTCTGTTATATTTTCTATACTTTGATATATTTCATTGTTACTTCTTAATTTCCAACCTTTTAAAGTTTTTTATGGGCCTAATATTTTCCTAATAATTCTTCTTTCCAATATTTCTAATTTGTCTAAATTATAACTCAATGCTAGGACTTAATGGTATTATTATTCATAATATTTAAGCAATTCTGGTAAAATAAAAAACAGTAAACACCAATTCGTTATATTTGTTAAACACTTACCCATAAAGGAAGCCAGTGTGAGAAAGATAAAGAGCAGTGTTGATGGAAAAACTAATAAAAAGTAAATTTAGAGCTCGTAAAGGAAACATCATTTTGTTACGCCAACGACGAACAACGATCAGACGGCAATTTTACAAATCTGTAATAAACGTCAGACGCAGCTGAGATAAAAATGAAAAACAGATTATATTTATGTAAAGCAAAAAAATATTCAAAAATTAATTTTGTTTAAAATATATAAAAGTATTTTATTTCAACAAGCGTTTTCTCCGGCTCCACTGCAACGAATAACAATCGATTGGCTTCTAATGCTTAAACTAGGGAATACGGAATGAATTTTTAATGGTTTTCAGAAGCGCTTTAACGACCCGACTGTCTGTCTGTCTGTCTAACAAAATTGCCGTTTTTGTTCTCTCAGACTACAGAAGAGTGTTCTTTCTCACTGAACGCTTTGTTGTTGATGGTCGTTGCGTGCTTTCAGTGTTAAACACATTCGCTGCTAAAAAGGTCAGTTAGTCTCATGTTATCTCTGTATTTAATGGAAAACAGTAATCCTAACATACTTTAAACTTAATATTCCTTTCTTTATTCGATTACGGCAAACGATGAAGACTGTTAATTTGTTATTATTATTATTATTATTTGGTGTTCTGCCCTAAGGCAACTCTTCAAATGGTAAAAGCTGTCCTATTGCATGCCAGTCTTTTCGTTTCTTCGTAACACCCTCTGATTTTAATGCTACCTACGCTAACTTAATTCTTTTTTTTATCCTTTTATGACACTCTCCATGGCAGTTGTAATCAAGCAGTCTCTTCTTAAACAATGACCTAACCAATTTCTTTTCCTGTTTTATATTATCTCCAGGAGTCTTCTCTCTTCCCCTATACTTCTTAAAACATCAACATTCCTTACTTTATCAACCCATCTCACTTTTTTCCCATTGCTCGCCAAACCCACATCTCAAATGCTTCTAACCTTTTCTCATCCTCCTTCCTCAGTGTCCATGTCTCTGGACCATATAAAGCAACGCCCCACACATAACATTTGGCCAACCTTTTTCTTAAATTCTTATTAATTTTGCCACACAGCAAGTTTCTTCCCATTAAATGCCTCTTTCGCTGTAGCAAATTCTTGCTCTAATTTCACGAGTGCAGGACATATCTTCACTTACGAAGCTTACAACTCCGCCTGTTGTATTTTATCTTGCCCTATCTTTATGTTTGCCCTTTTTCCTCCTCTGCTAATCACCATACACTTAGGTTTTTCCTTATTAATCCTCATTTCATATTCCTCACATACTAAATTCAAATCTCTTATCATTTCATTCATTCTCTCTTCCTTTTCTGCTAAAACACCCGTGTCGTTAGCAAACCTTATACATTCAATTCTTCTTCCACGGACATTCACACCTCTTGTTTTGTTAAAGCACTTCCCAATCAAGTCATCAAGATATAAAAACAGAATTATCACTGTTGCACACCATTATAGAAAAATTATTCTGTGAATAAAACTATAGTGATAATTCTGTGTGTGATTATAACCACTAACACAACTTTTTTAATTAAACATCAAGATATATGTTAAATAAATTTAGTGACATACAGAAGCCTTGCCTTACTCCTCTCCTAATTTTAATTCCTTCGGGAAACGATGAAGACTGTTAATTTGTTATAAACAATAATAATGTGCACTATAAAGCGTGTTCATTATAATTTTAACCTCTTATTGCCGGAGTAAGGTATTAATAAACTTGTCATCGGCTTTTAATTAGACGCTTCGGCTTTGTCTGTTGATGTCATCGTCAGTAGCATAATTTCCGGCGCTACATACTGGTCGATTCTTATTTTGGCATCTGTTGTCCGCCTCATCTAGCATTTTGGCAGGAATTCGGACTCTTCACGAATTTCGGATAATACTCTGTTTTCTATTATATTAATATCCTATAGCCACTTTTTTTCAATTTCTGTTTTAAATATACGAGGTTTGATCAAAACGTTTATGCAGTTCTTGTTTTTTTATTTTTTATTGTGGATTCTTTCATCGACATTTATAATCCCCGCTTCAAAGTAGTCTCAGTCGAATGTAACAACCGTTTTGCAGTCTTTAAAATATTTCAAGCCTGTATTTTTTGATACAGCCTCGAGCTCGCTTAGCGATATTCGTTTTACATCTTCAGCGGTTGTGAAACGTTGTCCTTTCTTAAAAATTATTACTATTGGCTGGAGGGAAGATCGCGTTGGGACACATCTGGTGAATACGGCAATTGCCGTGTCATCATTATAAAGTTCTCTTAACAAGCAATGACATGCGTCCAGGCGCAGTATCGGGCTGCAATTTTCATAAATTGTTCTTCCGTAAATCTGTCCGTTTTGTACGAATAGCTTCATACAATTGGCGTAAAATGTCCGAATAGTACTCTTTGTATACCACTGCGCCTAGCGATGAAATTTTGTGGAACATAGTCTTCATCTGACAACCACGACCTTCAACTCATTTACGGCAGGCTTTGAAGCTTGTAAACCGCTTGTTTACGCACAGCAGTCTCGCCAGAAGCCTTCTGAACACGTTTACCAGGACAAAGCAGTTTATGTCACAGTTTATACAAAATGTAATCCACGTTCTTCAATCTTGCATTGTAGAATGACAAAAAATCGCCTAATACACCTAAGGTCGACTTACTCAATTAGCTGTGAAATCTAAATTATGCATAAAATAAGCCTAAATTTTAGGCTAAATTTTAGACGATTGTCACATAAAAACAGTTTCTTAACCGAACACTTGTTACCTCCGGTTAAACAGTTTTTTAACTAATTAACTAGTTGATCAAACCTCGTACGTATAAATCAGTTTGAAAACTTAACTGAAGGAAAATATTTTTTAATAACTAAATCTCCGACTTGTTATTGATATATAGATCGATAAATTACCTTGGATTCGTCGTGTGACTTTGTTTTATTATTTATAATTACGTGTTTCGGAACATATGTTCCATCATCAGATTCCTTTAATCAGTTGAGATCGTCAAATGTTAAAATCACATACTCAATTGTTGATAACATACGTCAGCGTGTGTGGGCACCCTATGAAGGCTGACCGGATACTGGAGTTGTCTACGCATGTTTTTGCAAGTTCAAGGCTGTATCGTACAGCAGGTTCCGTTTAAAGTTTAGATGGTCATTCAATATGAAATCCCGACTGTGCGTGTTATTGTATGCTTTGTAAATTTCGAACTCCTCTAAAGCGTTCATGTACTGTCCTTTATTACAAATATGTAAGGGTTCTAAATTTGATGTGAAGTCTGTGTAAGTATGATTGCTTGTAATTAAATGTCGTGCATAGTTGGATTTTATGTTATTAAATGAAGTCAGATTTTTTAAATTATGTTTTGGTGTGTGTTCCTTAAGTCACTTTAGGAAACCCCTTCCAGTTTGGCCAATATAAAAACAATCGCAATCATCACACGACAATTTATACGCCTGTTTTCTTTTCTAATGGTGTGATTCTATTATTATGGCGGAGTATATTCAGTATATTGTTATTTGTCTTGAAAATTGTCGTGATGTTAATTTTACTTAACGTAATATGTATGTCAAATATATAGATCGCTCATACCACCAAAATAGATTTATTTATAGTCGGTTTTAAAAAGTATTTCGATTGAAAACATCCGCCTCCCCGGTTTTCAATATTTGCTCACCACTTTCTACCAGCAACTGACTCTGCAAACAGGACAACACTTGAGCTGTCTGAACTAAGTAAGCACTTCAGTCATCAAATATGATCAATACACTTACCACGATGACGTTGGTACCTCGTTTGCTGTTAAAGGCGTACATATCAGAATACAAAATAACAAACTTCATGCTTATCTGTAAGCAATTATATGATATTAAATGACTAAATAATACTTTGTTACATTAAAAGTCTAAATAAGAAATTTCAGTAAACGTAAAACTGGAAAAATGTGTCTCCCATCTTCACTCTAATAAATATAAAATATTACAGTAAGCCATATTTTTCTTACGCCACAAATAGCCAGTGTCAGCGTTTACACAGCTGCCTTCAGCAAATATTTCTCTAAGAAATCAATACGATGCCTGTGCCGTTACTATTTAATAGCAAAAAAGAATGTTTGTTTTTTATTTATAGCACTGAATGTTTAATAGTGTCCACTGATCAAAAATAAAATAATTATAAATATAAGTGTACGTTTTCACCTCTATTAAATTTTGTTTTACGATTTATTTCAAATTTTAAAAAGAAAATATCTCTTGACAACTTTTCCTTTCTTCAACGGTTTTCAGGTTGCAATGTATATTTGTTACCCAATAGACTTTTACAATAAATATTTTCCTTAAACATCTATTATTATTATTATTGTTATTATAGCTTCTTCCTGTCAAAATTACTTCAAAAACAATATCATAAACTTCCTAGACCTCACCATCACAAAATTTGATCAAAGAGACAAATTCAATATATACAGAAAACCCACTACAACTGACACAGTAATACACAGATCCTCCAATCACCTAATACAACACAAACTAGCTGTCTTAAGAACTATGATACACGACTAAACAATATCCCACTAGATGGAAAAGACTACAAAGACAAACTAACCACGATAAAATATCTAGCAGAATCCAAGGGAAACAACAGAACAGTAGTCAATAAACTCCTACACAAAACAAACAACAGACAAAGACAGAAAACAACAAATTTATAACACTAACATACATCAGTAACTACATTGAAAAAATAGCCCACAAATTTAAAAAAGCAGGATACAGAATCGCATACAAAACTACAAACAAAACAGAACACACACTATCAAAACACACATATAAAGGACAAAACAAATTTTATCTACCTGGTGTTTACAAACTAAATTGCTCAGATTGCAACAAATTCTACATAAGCCAGACAGGACTTTGCTTCAAACAGAGATACGTTGAACACACAAAGACTCTACACTCCACTAACGAATCCACCTTTGCAAACCACCTCATAAAAGCAAACCACACATACACAAACGTCGAAAACAACATGGATATTCTACACGTACACACAAAAGGCCGAAAACTAGACACTCTTGAACAACTAGAAATATACAAACACACACAAAAACATGAAAACAACATCCTAAACGAACAGACACAATTCAATTCACACATGTTATTCGAACATATCACACCCCACACACACAACACCGATCTTTCAAAAGACGGCGCCGTCGCCAAGAGCAAGACGGACAGCGCTCCCATTGTCAGCCTCTGATTAAGCTTATAATAAGCAAAAACTCCTTTAGGCTATAAGATAAAATTTTACATTTTTGTCAATAAAAAACTTTGTATTCCGAGTCGGTAGTTTTATATTTATTATTACTACTTCAAAGGATACAGTTAATGTTTATCTATCTTTATGAAGAGTATAACAAACTCTCAGTAACAACGATAAACGAAATTCCGGTACGTAAAATGCCATTCACTCCTAGGACTTTACTTAGAAGCAATTGACCGGAATTTTGTTTGAGAAAGGTCTTTCACCGTGTTTGACATACACCCTCATTCTTATTCAGTCAGTGTTCGCAGTACAATTATTCGATCGTGCCCGCGTGTCTATGTGTTTATGTGCCCGCGTGACGATAGGAAATTTATTTCAAACCCACATACAGTACGTTAAATTCACCTTCCCAAAAGCTGCACGCTTCCAATTTCCCCTCGTTCGTCGGCAACAAATCCCACGCAGTGTGTACACCGGTGCGTACCACACGAGAACTCTGCATACACAAACACTGCTGAGTATGTGACGATCGTCTGTCTTCGTACGGTCTTCACTGGTGTGAACGTGTAACCTCGGTGCTGCCTCCGTCAGTCAGCGGTAAGCGAAACGAATTTCTCTCAATTTTTGGCAACGCCTGTCAGTTCCTTGAAATTTAAACCGACCTGTCATGTAAAATTACGTAGTTGTGTCACCTTTCACCTTGAAGTTGGACGTTTACCATCAATTCTTCACCAAGAGCATAAAAATATCTTGTTCCTTCTCATTGCATGGAGACTAGGATGTTCTCTGTCACCATGTTTGTTTAACTTGTACGTCCAAGAAGCGATCGATAGAGTAAGAGAAGACACCTATGTCGGAGTAAACATACACGGGGAAAAGTGGACATGCTTAGGTTCGAAGATGACCTAGCAGTGACTGCAGAGAGCAACGAAGATCTACAAAAGATTCTTGATACAATGGATCAAGTAATGAAGAATGAATTCAATATGAAAATAAATGAACAAAAGACCAAAGTCCTAGTCTGTAGTGGAAAGGAAGTAGATCCAGTCAGAATAACTCTTGGAAATAATGTTCTTCAGGTAGTTAAAGAATATAACTATCTAGGAAGTAACATCGCAAGTGATGGACGTAGCGGTAAATAAATTATAAGCAGAGTTTAACCAGGCTAAAATTGCTTTCAACAAACAGAAAAACCTCTTCACTTCAACACTATCAGCCTAAAAATAAGGAAGAATCTAGTAAAGACATACGTGTGGAGAGTTGCCCTACACGGGAGTGAATCTTGGACAATTGGAGAAGGTGACTAGAAAAGACTCCAAGCATTTGACACCTGGTGATACAGAAGAATATTCAAGATAAGCTGGAGGGAGAAGATAAAGAATAAGGAAGTCTTTAGAAGAGCTCAGGAAGAGAAGAGCTTTCTACGAAATTTAAAAGGCAGAAGAGCTAAGTTTATAGGGCATATACTACGACACAGTGGGTTTGTTAAGAGAATAATAGAAGGAACAATTGAAGGAACGAATTATAGATGACGACCGCGTTTAAACTACGTGAAACAGTATGGTCGATATGAACTGCACATCATATTGTTAGTTGAAAAGAAAAATAGAGAAGCGTGAAGAATGGCGAGGTGCTGCCAACCAGCCTGCGGTCTGCCCACCTAGAAGAAGCATTTGCATGGAGTAAGGTTTCTTCGTAGCATTTGCACCTTTCCTTGATTACGTGAAACTGCAGAAATGTATTGACACTTTACTGTCTGCATATCTGAACGTCTCTTCTTCTTAAATGAAGCGGTTAATTATGTTGTAATTACTTATATTTGTTAATATTAACGCTAATGTCGCCAATAATGTTGTAACGCTAATATCCGTGAAGTACCGTTCCTAATATTGCCACAAGAACGGAGATAGCGTTTTCTCTTGGCTCTTCTGCCATTTCATAATCAACACTGCGTTCACGCAGTGCGAGAGACAGTTAAAACTTTGTATTCTCATGTTGGCTTCCGCGGCCGGTGTCAATCAGATTTTTGAAATCTTTATCCGGTATGGACCGCGTCAAAAATCTCTTGTAACACAACGTTTCACTCATATTACAGTAAGCATCCTCAGGTCTATGTGACGGTGAGGCTGGCAAGCAAAGTCACTTATATACGGTAGAAGTGGGTTCGGTAAGTGCACCCTGTCCTGTAGGTGTTACTCCGCTCGCATTAGTTGTCGACGGGGATCAGTCGACTCCCGTACAATCAAGCCAGAACTTGCCCTGAAGGGTACCACCGCCATTCACCGTACAATTTCACCTAATACGACTACAATTCTGTGAGCAAATGCTTAAAATGAAGACGACGAACTCTTTAACAATCTGTGGATCTCGGATAAACCCGATTCACACATAAATGGCTATGTGAATAGGCAAAACTTTCGTTATTGGGTCGTGAAATCAACTTCTTACGACAACGGACTGCGAAAGCCAAGATGCGGGAAAATTTCCAACATTCCTGTTGTTATCTGTATCGAATAGTGCAAAGTTGAAATCAGAGGCTGCGGTAATGTCTATGCAGAGGTGGAGCTCACCTGCAACAGGTCACCTTCACAAAAAAAAAATGTACCTAGGTAACTCTTAAATAACACATTCTGTACTACAAAATGACATGAATAAATTTGTTATCAATATTATTTTATTAAAAATATTTATTTCTGAAAATTTCTTGTTTCTTTGAGATATTATTTATAATCGTTGACAGTGCAGTGCAAGGACGTACCTAATTTACTGTTGGTGAAATTAATAAGTAATTATTTCTGCCCCTTAATGTACAAAAACGTGACAATAATTTTGCATTTGTTTTGGTTTTCTGACGTTTCGACAACGTCTGGCTAAACATGAAAAAACAGACCACGGCCTGACACCCATAAAAACCTAAGCCAAGAATATAGTCCTCCCGTGAAAACTTGTAACAATACGAGGGCCGTCCGGAAAGTAATACCCGTGTCCGCATACAGAGCGCGTAATTGTTCCGCACATGCCTATTCCTGTTGTCATTCTCATTGTTGTGTCTAATTAGCCTGTGTAAAGTTTCATTGCGTTTCTAACCGTTTCGTTGATTTTGTGCCTGTATGAAATGCTTTAAACAATTGAGAATCCCGCTGCGTGGAAAGTGAGGTACGCTTTTTTAGTACAAGAAAAATGCTACCGTACGAGATATACATTCAGGTCACTGAAGTGTACGGTGATGTGAATCATCAGTAGAGAGAACGTCCTTTACGAAGAACGAACAACTCGTCCTTCCGTCATTACATATGATTTGCTGCGTCAAGTTGACGAATTCGTTATGGTGAACTATCCATGACTTCCACGTTGTAAGATTCATGTTTAAAATAATTTTATTGAATTTGGTTCGATATTTTCTAAAAAAGTTATTTCCCATCATGTAAATCTAGTTTTATATTTGACAAATTGAATGAAATATTTCAGTAGAAACAACTTCTTTGTTGCCTATAAAAGTAGTACACATACGAGTATAAATAAAAAATTATCTTCTCCCCCTTCAACTATCATTTTCATTTGTAGAAAATTACAATTTCCCTCTTCAACTACGTTTTCATTTATAGATATTTCGTCTACCTCTCTACGGCGAATTATTATGTTCTTCTTTTCAGGATAATTTAATTATCAAAATTAAGTACTTTGCTCTTGTTAAAACGTAAAACGTTGCAGCTAAACTACCCCTTTCACTTAACAGACCTTCACTAAAATCAATAGGCCTTGAGTCCTCTAAAATTGAGGCATGTATGCAAAAAAGTATTTGATTCTGTTTGAATTTGCGGCAGTTATCGTTTGCCATATAAAAAATTCTACACACAGACACTTTTCGAAAAATGACTTTTCTTCATGTTTTGAGGGTAGTACAAACAGAATCAGCCCTTATCTCGAAGACGATTTTTTCGCCATCACCATACTTCCATTTCCTTATTGAACATGGAAGTAGTAAGTGAACATTTTTCATTTGTTTCTGGCACTGTTATCCATAAAATTGTCACCATTCACCTGAAGTACAGACAAATTGTTACCATTCACCTGAAGTACAGACAAATTGTCACCATTCACCTGAAGTACAGACAAATTTGAAAATTTGTGCGTGCGAGGTGAGTATCGAGGTAATCTTAGTTATGAATACAAAAAATCGTATGGGCGCTGCATTGTCGTCTTTGGATCGTTGCTCGAAAGAGGAAGATGAATTCCTGACGCACATCGCAACAGAAAACGAAACCTGGATTTCGTATGCTACGATAGATAGTAAACGTCAGTCTACGGAATGCCGTCACCCTAATTCACCATTCAAACAATAACATTCAGGCAGGCATCCTCAACTCAAAAGGTTACGGCTACTGTTGACTTTCTGCCCAGTGGCGCCACAATAAATGCTGACACATATTACGAAACAATAAAATATATCGGTATGGAGAACCACACATGACTTCCATGTTCTAAGAATTATATTTAAAACCATTTTTGAAATAAAATATTTCCTAGAAACTACTTCTGTCTACTTCTTGCTTCAGCTTTAACCACAGTACTGTGGTCACTAACGTATACCACCTCACGTTAGCGCACTCGATTTTCACTGATGATAGCCGTCAATAGCACTGCCAAAACGTCTGGTTTTATAGAAAATATTGGATCAAGGCCAAACAGCCCGGGAATGAATTTTAACAACAAACTATTTCTTTGTTGTCAATAACGTAGTATACATATAAAAAAGTATCCCCTCCCCCTTCAACTATCATTTTATTTATAGAAAATTACCCCCACCCCCTTCAACTACCCTTTCCATTTATAGATATTTCATCTACCATTCTTCATTGGATTATTATGACCTTCTTTTAAGGATACTTTATTTATTTATTACTCTTGGTAAAACATAAAACTTTGCCGGTAAACCACCCCTTTACTTTAACCGATCTTCACCAAAACCAACAGGCCTTGAGTACTCTACAATTCAGGCATATATACAAAAGATTATTTGATTGTGTTTGAATTTACGGCAATTATAGTTCGTCATAGAAAAAATTATTCTTGTTCAAACATAAAACGTTGTAGGTAAACTACCCCTTTCCCTTAACCCCATCTTCACCAAAATCAAAAGACCTTGAGTCCTCTACAATTGAGGGACGTATGCAAACAATTATTTGATTCTGTTTGAATTTGCGGCAGTTATCGTTTGCCATAGAAAAAATTCTACACACAGACACACACAGACACTTTTCGAAAAATGACTTTTCTTCATGTTTTGAGGATAGTACAATCAGAATCAACCCTTATCTCGAACACGATTTTTTTTGCCATCACCATACTTCCATTTCCTTATGGAACATGGGAGTAAAACTGCTGCAGCCCATTCAAAATGGCAGGAAACGCCTATTGTCTATCGGCATTTTCTTTCTTCATGAGAAGGCACAGCCTCATGTTGCGACCGTAACAAAAGTGTTGCTGGCCAAATTTCAATGGGGACGTTTTCGAATATCCAGCTTACAGCACTGACCTTGCCCCACCCCCAGTGACTATCATCTGTTATGAAAACTGAAAGAATTTTTGGAAGGAAAGCGTTTTGTGAGTGATGAAGAGTTACAGAAAACTGACAATTATTTTCAAAGAACTGGCGGTGGAGGAATACGACGCGGGAATAAACAAACTCGTCGATCGCTACGTTAAATGCTTAAACAAAGGAAGCGAATATGTAGAAAAGTAGATTAAAGTTACCTTATGTTAAATAAAAAGTTTCTTTTAAAACTCTTTGTCGGTTATTTCCTTTCTTATAAAACGGGTATTAATATAATTAAATTACCTTATTCGGTCCACCTTAGTGACACTAGCTTCTTTCGTTCAATGACGCGTTTCGGGATGAAATCCCATCTTCAGATACACAATATCAATCAAAACGTAAATGTATACCACATTTTGTGGTTATGTCATAATTTAAAATGTTTAAAATCTTTTAAATAAAATATACAAAACGTAACAACTGAATCGCTCGGAGCGCTCGCATGCATGCACGCTGTACCGCGATTTCCTTACGATTTCCGTACAGCGTGCATGCATGCGAGCGCTCCGAGCGATTCAGTTGTTACGTTTTGTATATTTTATTTAAAAGATTTTAAACATTTTAAATTATGACATAACCACAAAATGTGGTATACATTTACGTTTTGATTGATATTGTGTATCTGAAGATGGGATTTCATCGCGAAACGCGTCATTGAACGAAAGAAGCTAGTGTCACTAAGGTAATTTAATTATATTAACCATAAAGTGACTCGGTACGTAAAACATGAATAGATTGAAACGGGTATTATTTTATGGTCGACCTCGTATAAGTGGTGTTAGCTCGACGTAAAGCTATTAATCAAAATAATTTGTTTATTAATAAGAAATACAAAATGTTCATCTTCTGATAGTTCCTATCCGTTTCGGATGTTGGATATCGTACATGCTATTTTAACTCTCTGTACTGCTGCACGGAATAAGCCAGTTGTATTCATGCCAAACCAGGTCCTTAAATTTCTCAGCGATGAGATTCGCGGTCGCCCAACTCCTTCCTCTCTTTCCCAGTACTTTCCCCTGTAGTATGGACTGCAATAAGTAATATCCCTGTTCATTTCTCATGAGATGTCCCAGATACTGAAGCTTTCTTATCTTCACTGTGTTAATAACTTCCCTATCTTTCTTAATCTTTCTGAGAACTTCAACATTAGTTAGGCCTATATGTGCTGTCCATGAAATGCCTAGTATTCTACGGTAAAGCCACATTTCGAAAGATTCCAATTTTTTACAAGCAGAATGATCACTGTTGCACACCACTATATAAAAATTATCCCGATTAGCGCTTTCAAGCTTCACAGCTCATCGTCAGATCGGAATTGAGACAAACAACGTGAAAAATAAAACCTTCCCCCCATCACACCCCACCCTGCTCACACACAACAAGCTATAATTAAAATGTCCCTCCCCACCCCCTGAGCCTTGTCCCTCCATCTGGACAGTTGCATATTTTTCTAGCAAATTCCTTGTGTCTCAGTGTTGTGTGTGTGTGTGTGTGTGTGTGTGTGTGTGTGTGTGTGTGTGTGTGTGTGTGTGTGTGTGTGTGTGTGCGTGCGCGCGTTCCTTGTAAACCTACCCGTCTCCTCTCCACACACGTGGGTCAGTCACACACCCTTATTTTAAAACATCCAATTAGTACTATGCAATTTAATTCTTAATCTTATCTATCTGTCCTCAATCATTTACTTTTTAATTATGTTATAAAATATTTCTTCATTATCAAATTTAATTTTAGTATTAATTAAATTGTCTAACCCTTTTTCTCTTTCTTTCAATATTTCTAACTCCTCCCTCAGCTTCCTTTCAACTGTGTTATTTACTACTTTTACAGTTTCGTAGTCTTCTAAAGGATTAACAAACTTATGGCTGTCTTCTATGAAATGTCTTGCATATAACGAATTGGTTGTTCTATTACCTTCTCCACGTTTGTGGTCAGACAACCTGCATACGAATTTTCGTCCCGTCTCACCTAGGTACACTTTGTTGCAGTCTTTACTTTTTAATTTATAAATTCCGCTTTTCTGTAATACTGGAATTTTTTCTATATTTTTATTCCTTATCTTATCGAATACCGTTTCACATTTTTTAATAGCTATATCTACTCCGTATTTATTAAAACATTTTATAATTTTTCTAGTATGTGAACCTATGTATGTCAATGACCCTGCATAATTCTTTTGTTCTGGTTCTACTTTAGCTTTTTGTATGTTAACCCTTTTCGTAACTTTATCCACTATGTTGGTGTTATAATTATTATTCCTTACAATTCCCTTTATCGTTTTTAACTCCCTATCTTTTGATTCGGTCTCTTTTAAACACTTCTGAGCTCTGTAACAAAATGAATTAATTGCCGCCATTTTATATCTATAAGGGTGGTAAGACGACTCTCTTGGTATAATTATATCAGAATACGACTCTTTCCTAAATATCACAAACTGTAGTTTTTCATTATCTTTAATTTCTATGTTCAAATCTAAGTAATTTATTTTCTTACCTCCTATCTCTTCTTTAAATTGTAAGTTCTTATCCTTATTATTTACCTCATTTATAAACTCATGCACTTCTTCTATGCTTCCTTCCCAAATTACTAATACATCATCAACGTATCTAGACCATAATTTTATATTGTCTTTATACTTATTGGGACTTAGTAATTGCTTTTCAAAATCATTCATGTATATTTCATGCACTTCTTCTATCCTTCCTTCCCAAATTACTAATACATCATCAACGGTATCTAGACCATAATTTTATATTGTCTTTATACTTAGTGGAACTTAGTAATTGCTTTTCAAAATCATTCATGTATATTTCAGCAAGAATAGGGGATAATGAAGACCCCATAGGTAAACCTTTTTTCTGTATATAAAACTTGTTATTAAATCTAAAATAGTTCTGATTTACACTTGTGGCTTCAGTCAAAGTCCAAGATTCTACACCGTAGAAGAGGACCGAGAATACGTAGCAGTGTAAAAGTCTCATTTTGTACAAAATGTTGACTAATCGTTATTCATAATTTTTGCCAAAATCAGATAAGCAAACGTTAAACATTATTTTAAAAGTCATTGAAAACTGTTTGTTAAAATATTTGCGAGCGATGCAGGCAACGGGAAGCAAAATTTATTTATGGCCTTATGGCTTTGCTCTTGTTTAGATGCGGCGCACGAAAACCACTAATCCGTATTTTGTTTGCAAGTTTGTTTCGTATGCAAACATTGATTGGCCGTGATTGTTTCAAAGCCAACAGATTCCATTTTCACTGTTACTCTACAATTTCCGCTGACACCCCCGTGTTTACGGATGTGCAGAGTCACGTCCCACGCAGCACAGTCTACCGATAGGCCTCCTGCGCGTTTTATCGGATTGCCAGCTGTCACATGTAATCCATACAGTGTATCATTTTTACCCTTCTATTATATTGTCAGGAATTATTAAAACTGAATTTTTTTAATATTCTAAAGCAAGTTAATTCTTTTTATTTCATCAGCATAAAGCTGAAATTTTAATTATCATTTGTTCTGGCTATTACTCATGTAGTCCAAATTTCTAAGCCGTAAGTCATGATACTTCTAACAATGGTTTTAAATATTTTGGTTTTAGTTTCTGCTGCAATTCGCTTATCCTACACGATTCCATTTAATGTAGATTTAGCCATCTTTTCCAAATTAATTCTGTGTTCAGTTTCTTTGTCCTGTTACCCAGTAGCCGTAACTTTCACACCTAAATACTTGTTATTCTTCTGTATATGAAATCTTCCCCATGTCTTCCTCCAATATCAAGTCTTGATGGAAATCACCTATTTCCATGTATTTTGCTTTATTCATATTTACCTTTAGTCGCCATTTCTGATATTCCTGTATCATTTTCTAGTCATGTACACTATGTCTTAAAAACCTTGAGTTTTGTCTACTTCTGAAGTCTAGTAACAACAATAGGAACATATTGCTGTTGTTTTTTCTTTTATTTGGTGTTCTGCCGTAAGGCAGGTCTTCAAATGGTAAGAGCTCTCAAAGCTGTCTTATTGCATGCCAGTCTTTCCGTTTCTTCGTAACACCCTCTGATTTTAATGCTATCTACTAACTTCATTCTTCTACGCCCTTTTCTTTTTTCTCCTTCTTTGACATCCTACATGGCAGTTATAAGCAAACAGTCTCTTTTTAAACAATGACCTAACTGATTTCTTTTCCTATTTTCTATTACCTTCAAGATTATTCTCTCTTCCTCTATTCTTCTTAAAACTTCAACATCCCTTACTTTATCAACCCACATCACTTTTTCCATTGCTCGCCAAACCCACATCTCAAATGCTTCTAATCTCTCATCATCCTCCTTCCTCAGTGCCCATGTCTCTGCACCATATAAAGCAAAGCTCCTCGCATAATATTTGGCCAAACGTTTTCTTAAATTTTTATTAATTTTGCCACACAGCAGTCTTTTCTTTTCTTGGTAATGGTAGTTATTTTTAAATAATTCCCAATTTACGATTTAAACGTCAGAGACAGTACGCAGTGGTAGGGGGAGAAGAGAAAGTAAACGTACGGACAGTTACGATGACGTTATATCAACAGAGACCGTTGAAACCATCCCACACGTCAATGACAGCCGGAGTGACAGATGGGGCAATTTGAATTGGAAATTGTATTGTTTTGGAACAGAGTCTGAAATATAATCAGCTGTGACCTACCGTAAGGATTCAGAACGTTCTGAATAACTACGGGAACGTTTTGAATTGTAGTATGCAAATTACGTACAAAACACAAGCCAACGTTTTTTCCATATTCTTCCAAATTATAAAACAACATCGAAGACATATGTTTCTGATACGTTACGCTTGCATTTATGTATGTTGTGACGGCAGCGGTATGCGAACATCTGCTCTCCGGTACCACCGGTGGACACAGCGAGCCAATCCGGCATCAGCATTCGGAGCGAGAGAATCAGCGATCCCGGTTAGTTAATAAAACCCGGGCCGGCAGAAATTTTGCGCAATGGTGCTCTCGGCGGTCTACTCGTGGTTTCCGCTTACAAGCCTCCACAAACGGAGCTCCTGTCGAAAGATCTGGAGGCCGTCTTTGGAGCACACAGGAGGGTAGTCCTGGCGGGCGACCTGAACTGTAAGCACCCTGATTGGGGGAGCCGCTTGGTGAACCCAAACGGGACCCGCTTACGCAGGTATGCTGATGCGGCTCGGGTCACAGTCATGGGTCCTATCGGGCCTACGTACTATCCCTCAAGGGCTAACTCCCGCCCTGATGTACTGGACATTGCCGCGGTCAGGGGCGTTTATTGCCCGGTCCACGTCTCCGTCATTTCGGAACTGTCCTCGGACCATTGCCCTGTCAGTGTGCATATAGCTACCCAGCACGCCACCGTCCGCGACGAGCGGCGGGTAATCGAGTGGGACCGCTTTGGCCCGGCGTTCAGTCGCCGCCTACCAGAGCATATCCCGCTCGACACTACCCAGCATGTCGACGAGGCAGTTGCCTTATTCGATACAGCCGTAGTCTCGGCGGTAGACGTGTCCTCCCGGATGAAGCCGGGGCTCACGCCCGACTATCAGCGGATCCCCGAAGAGGTGTCTCAGCTCGCTTGCGAGAGGAATCGCCTCCGGAGACGCTGGCAGAGGACTCGTGACCCGGCTGACAAGGCTGCGTTCAACAGAGCGTCCGGCAAGTTGCGTCGCGACATGCTGGCGTTCCGTAGACGCAACTGGGAGCTAGCTGTGACACAGATGGACGGCCCTGCCGAGGACCGTAATGTCTGGCGGATTCCCAGTGCCCTAACGGGAAAGCGCAAACGCGCGCCTCTCCCCGCACTGGCGCGCCTCTCCCCGGCGGTCAACCCCTTGGCCGCCCCCTCGAAAAGGCAGAGTTCTTGGCTGACAGTTTAGAGCGTCAGTTCGCTCCCAACCCATCCAAGAACCCGGCTTTCACTGAGCAAATCTGCCGCGAGGTAGAGCGCTTTCTATCGGCCGATATCACAGTCCAGCCGGAGCCCATCTCCCCGGAGGAGGTCTCTGAGAGGATTGTTCAGCTCAAGCCCCGGAATGCGCCTGGCCCGGACGGAGTCATGAATTCCGCCCTCCATCGCCTTCCGGAGCGAGGAACCCAGTTCCTCACTGACCTGTTCAATTCATGCCTCAGACTGGCCTATTTTCCGGTGAAATGGAAAACGGCTACCGTCATTGTGATACCTAAGCCGGGAAAGAATTCTTCTCGCGTGGAAAACCTCAGGCCCATCAGCCTCTTGTCCGCGACGTCCAAGGTTTTTGAGCGTCTGATCCAGTGTAGGATCCGCGACCATCTAGAAAGACTAGACGTGCTGATCCCCGAACAGTTCGGCTTTCGTGAGCTGCACTCCTCGACTCATCAGCTGATGAGACTCGTGGAATGCATTACCGAGGCTGGCTGCCAGGGCAAACAGACGACTGCGATCTTCCTAGACGTAGAGAAAGCCTTTGACCGCGTGTGGCACGAGGGTGTCCTGTACAAACTGACGGAAGTCCTTCTCCCAGACTGCTACGTTCACTTGATCGGCAGCTTTCTGCGAGACCGTAGCTTCCGAGTGAGAGTAGACCACGCTCTCTCTTCGGAGAGGCGTATTACCGCTGGCGTCCCTCAGGGAAGTGTCCTTGGGCCTCTCCTGTTCTCGTTGTTTGTCAACGACACGCCCCGAGTTCCTGGAGTGAAATTGTCGCTGTTCGCGGACGACACTGCGGCTTTTGCCTCAGAGCCGAACGCGAGTTATGCGGCAGTTAAGCTCCAGCGCCAACTCGACGCGTATGTCGGGTGGACCGATGACTGGAGAGTTGCCGTTAACGCTTCCAAGAGCGCCGCGGTAATATTCTCGCGAAAACGTAAGCGGCCTCGGCCGCTTAAAGTAGGCCCCGTCGAGGTGCCCTGGACCAATAGCGTCAAGTACCTCGGGCTCCACGTGGATTCCCGACTCACCTGGCGAACCCATGTACAGTACATCCGACAACGCGCTTCGGCGCAACTCAGTAGACTCTGGCCCGCGCTTTCTAATCCGGCAATGACCCCCCGGCTAGGTAAGCTCATAGTCAACACGTACGTGTTGCCCGTGATTACCTACGCATGTCCTGTTTGGGGATACCTGGCTCGTGGTCATAGAACAACGCTCCAGCGCGTACTCGACCGGGGACTGAAGCTCGCGTGCAAAGTCCCCCGGAGGTACTCTTCTCGCCTTTTGAGGAGAGGACTCGGTGTCCGCTCTCTTGATGACACCGTGAGACGCCTGGCGCGTAGATTCTATGTTCGTTCCGACAGAGTGACCCACAATTCCCTCATTGCCGGACTTGGTAAATACACCCCGCGACCAGGTGAGTCCTGGAAGCGACCTCGTTTGCTAGTCCCGGTGGTATAATCCACCAATCGCAGATCGCTTCAGACCCCCCCCCCCCCATAAGTAGATAAAAAGTATAAAATGAACTCAAACAGAGCCAGTGGCAGGAGTCCTTTCTGAGACTCGGGACACTGCTCTACTCGCGACCCGCGCAACCCCCAGTTGTGTAAATTTTGCGCACTCTTCATCGCCACGCCATCATCTCTTCTCCTCTCTCGGACGACATCGGCGCGGAGTCAGCCGGAAGGAACGGCCGAAGAATAGAACCGGCGTTCTTGCGTCTTCGCCCTCCAGTTTCGCGCCAGCGATGGATTTCACTGGGCCGGCAGTCGACTCTACAACCGGTGCCGGAAGAAGAGGAGGACTGCAGTACGCCACGAACAGCGGGCGCAGCCGCCGAACATCTCAGCGCGGCACTACCAACATCACCGTTCTCGCCACTCGGTCCTTTTTAGGGCCACCAAAATAACTAGAGTGTACGATTGGCGCCATTTGTCATGCGGCAAGCCTTTTGTCCGGTGACAATGTGTAGACGCACACAGAGACGTGCACGCGCGTACAAGTACAGACTACGTTACGTTTCTCGGCATGTATTCTACACATGTGTGTGTTACGTATCTTAAATTACTTTTTCATAACCAACCAGGTAAAGGAACACGCCTAAAATTTTACAAGGCGGTACCTCATCAAGTAAAGGAAAACGCCTAAAATTCTACAAGGTGATGGCTCTTCCCACACTTCTTTATGGCCCTGAGAATTGAACTTTAACGAAAGACCAGGCCAGTCGCATTCAAGCGGCTGAAATGAGATTTCTCAGGCACGTGGCATGGTATACTCTCCGTGGTCATAGAAGAAATACGGATATACGGCAGGAACTGAAAATTATGAGTATACCTGACAGAATCGCCCAGTATCGGCTGAATTGGTGGAAACATCTTTGCCGAATGGATGTCTGCAGCATCCCCAGATAACTATGGACGGAGAGGACGGAGAGGTGTGGGACGTCCGAGGAAGCGCTAGAGTGACTAGCGCTGTTTTGAGACCGGAACAAACCATCCTTGGTTTAATCCTTGAAGATGATGATGGTGATGATGATAACCCAACCAGGTCTGGGGTTTGAGTTAACGTCTAAGCATTACGTTGCATTTTAGAAAAAGTTGCAGAGAAGACAGAATATATCAAATATTAATCAAATAACTTTCTTTAAAAAGAACATTGTTGAAAACTTTAAAAAAGGAAAAGAAAAGCATTATCCTTAACTGTGTTTACCAGACTGTAGTATACGAAGTCTGTAAATTAAGTAATGAGACTGATCATGTAGGAGTCAATATGACAACAATGTAAGTTTTCCATTATCACAGATGGTTAGATAAACAGATGATTGATATTGAGTACTAAAATGTATTGTCTATTGTTGCCACGTGAAACGTAAACAAGCTTTTCGTGGAGTGAGTTTTTGTTGTGCGTTATAGAAATGAGTGACATCAATTACGAACAGTGTTGCGCAATCAAGTGTTGTGTTAAATGCGGGCACACTGTGAATTTTACAAAATTTACAAAACCGTATAAAGATAAAGCTTTATCGAGAGCACAGGTTTTCAGATAGTTTAAAGCATTTTCAGATGGCCGGGAATCAATTAAGGATGATCCACACTCTGAAAGACCGCCAACGTCAAGAACAGACGATAGTGTTGATCGAATTAAGGATTTGGTGCGGTCTGACCGTCGATCAACTGTTAGGATAATCGCAGAACAACTAAATTTGAACCACACTACAAATTTTGAAAAACGAATTGGGAATTAGAAAAGTTTGTGCGAAATTGGTATGAATGGTAGGATGCACTGAAAATGATACTGATTTTCTAAAAAATGTTAATACTGGTGAGATGAATCATGGATCTTTGAGTACGATTCAGAAACAAAACGCCAGAGCGAGGAGTGGCACACACCAAACTCACCACATCTGAAAAAAGCTAAAATGAGCAAATCGAAAATCAAAACCATGTTCATTTGTTTCTTTGATAGTAATGGCATTATCCATAAGGAGTTTTGGCCTACACAACAGAGTGTCGATCAACATGTATACCGAGAAATTCTTGAAAGGCTGTGGAAAAGAGTTGCCCGCGTGAGACCAGCCACGTGAAAACCTGGATGCTGCGTCACGACAATGCACCTTGTCACACAGCACTCTCGGTTAATGAGTTTTTAGCAAAGAAAAATATTTCTGTTGTTCCTCAGCCTCCTTATTCAACAGACCTGAGTCCCTGTGACTACTTTCCCTTCCTAGGATTGAAAAAATATCTTAAAGGACATCATTTTGGGATGATAGACAACATAAAAAAAATGTAACCGACCAGATGAAGGAGATCCCAGTTTCTGAGTTCCAGCACTGCTGTAAAGAGTGGAAAACCCGTCTAAAGCGCTGTGTGGCTTCCCAAGGGAACTAGATTTGAAGGCTATAGAGTCTAGATATAGTTTGATTGTAAATAAAAGGGTTTTACCTTTATTACAATTACTGAATTAATCTCATTACTTAATTTGCAGACCTCGTTTTACGGGTAAATCCTCTATCCGGACTATCTGCATTGTAATTTTTGGATCCCTGTAATCTGGCATAGGCCTCAGAAGCGTAGTGATGGTTGGAAGCCGTTGTTGAAAGACATAACAACAAGGGCTTTAAGTCTTTCAGCAGGTTGTTAGGTCTTTCAAAAGGGGTCTTCAACCGCCACTCACATATTCTGAGGACGATCCCAGATTCTAGGGAGCGAAACGCCAAGTGACGGAAAAAATTACGATGGAAGCAGTCCGGATAGAGGATTACGATGGAAGCAGTCCGGATAGAGGATTACGATGGAAGCAGCCCGGATAGAGGATTACGATGGAAGCAGTCCGGATAGAGGGTTACGGTGGAAGCAGTCCGGATAGAGGATTACGATGGAAGCAGCCCGGATAGAGGATTACGATGGTAGCAGTCCGGATAGAGGATTACGATGGAAGCAGCCCGGATAGAGGATTACGATGGAAGCAGTCCGGATAGAGGGTTACGGTGGAAGCAGTCCGGATAGAGGGTTACGGTGGAAGCTGTCCGGATAGAGGATTACGATGGAAGCAGTCCGGATAGAGGATTACGATGGAAGCAGTCCGGATAGAGGATTACGATGGAAGCAGTCCGGATAGAGGGTTACGGTGGAAGCAGTCCGGATAGAGGATTACGATGGAAGCAGCCCGGATAGAGGATTACGATGGTAGCAGTCCGGATAGAGGATTACGATGGAAGCAGTCCGGATAGAGGATTACGATGGAAGTAGTCCGGATAGAGGATTACGATGGAAGCAGTCCGGATAGAGGGTTACGATGGAAGCAGTGCGGATAGATGATTACGATGGAGCAGTCCGGATAGAGGATTACGATGGAAGCAGTCCGGATAGAGGATTACGACGGAAGCAGTCCGGATAGAGGATTACGATGGAAGCAGTCCGGATAGAGGATTACGATGGAAGCAGCCCGGATAGAGGATTACGATGGAAGGAGTCCTGATAGAGGATTACGATGGAAGCAGTCCGGATAGGGGATTACGATGGAAGCAGTCCTGATAGAGGATTACGATGGAAGCAGTCCGAATAGGGGATTACGATGGAAGCAGTCCTGATAGAGGATTACGATGGAAGCAGTCCGGATAGAGGGTTACGATGGAAGCAGTCCGAATAGAGGGTTACGGTGGAAGCAGTCCGGATAGAGGGTTACGATGGAAGCAGTCCGGATAGATGATTTCGATGGAAGCAGTCCGGATAGAGGATTACGATGGAAGCAGTCCGGATAGAGGATTACGGTGGAAGCAGTCCGGATAGAGGATTACGATGGAAGCAGTCCGGATAGAGTGTTACGGTGGAAGCAGTCCGTATAGAGGATTACGATGGAAGCAGTCCGGATAGAGGATTACGATGGAAGCAGTCCGGATAGAGGATTACGGTGGAAGCAGTCCGGATAGAGGTTTTACCTGTAAGAAATCACCAGTCTCTTAATACTGTTCATGTATATGGATACTTATAGTTATTAATAACGACTATATAAGTTTATAAAATGTTTTAAATGTTCTTTTATACTCTGTTAATAAAATAGACAGTTTTTCACTATTCTTGTTTTCAATACTCGGGACAAAGAATGATGAATCCGAGCCGGACGCCTGACGAATTCGAATGTAGGCCTACTGTCTCCCTATCTTCTGAATTCCTGTCATTCTCCAGGCATAGTATCGGGATTCCCTCCAACCGCCCAATATCCGACAAAGGTTACTCAGGAACGGACGAACTCTCACAGTTGTAGACGATTCTGTGTCCCTTAAAACAATTCTTCACGAACTTGTTGAGCTTAGAAACGACTTTCTTGATAAATGTCTTGACTTGAAAGTGCTCATGATGTCTTACTAAGCGTAATTGATGTTGTATGATCTACTTACATCATGTCGCAATGCAGAGAAATTAATACTGCAATCTGGTTGGTAAACAAGACTCTGGAATAATTTCGAACGCAAGAACTTTTGAACTTCTTTTAACGTGGAGATCATTTTCTTACTCTACTAACGTCCAACAATCAAGCGCAGTCGATACCACAAAACCTGAATCATAAACTACATTATATCCATTTGAATACACAATTTGGATCAATAATGTTACTACGGTCTACTGATCGTCGTATGGTACAGTAGAAAACAAAATACAAGACATCAATTAAGTCACTAATCACCCGTTTTAATTATCACAATTAAACAGTTTGTAATCAACAAGATAGTCTCTTACAACAATTCAAATAAAAATTGTTCAAACGCAATAATAATGTAAATTAATAGAGTCCCACACAATTATAAAACTCAAAACACTTCGCCACAATACTTGGAACCGCACTGGAATAAATCGTCGCTGAAAAAACTGACTTGACCGTCGCTGAATGCCTATATTTATACCCCGCTGATGTTCCAGAATAATCTGTTACTTTGGATGACGTGTTAAACAACAGGCGCTGTCGAGAATCCACTAGAAACAGTGTCCTTGAACACACTGCGCTGACCGCTTACGGTCTGGTATAGACTCGATAGTTGACGCGTAATTGTCTTTCATCGCAAAGCAGCAGCAATATGTACGCACACATACACATTACGGCTGGAATAGTCGAGATTCTTGTAGAACGTTCCGTATTACGTAACAGTATGATAGTTTAAATTTATCGTCGAAATGGTTCTTTTTATCACACTAGGTTGAGTAGGTAGGTGTATTACTACCATGAGTAGGTAGAATCTTATTACTCACGAACACGTGTCTTATTGTGATATAGTGATACGAGCATATATTATTATTATTTTACATTTTTCTTACAAACACAGCACTATTCTTTGTCATTACCACGAACCTCAATAACACGAATTCATTGATAACAGGAATTTTTTTTAATTCTCTTGAATATCCCCGTAACACTCAATGTTAAAAATACCTCTATAACCCGGAATTCCTTAGTTAAAAACCTTGATAAGCCGAATTTTGCGTTGACTTGAGATCAAAATACAGGTTCGATCTGTACTAATTAACCTCTATAACACGAACTTTTACTCAGTAGAACTTCTATAGCACGAGTTTGACCTCTAGAAGACGAATTACCCACGGCAGTGACCTCAGTAAGCCGAATGTTTTGAAGCAGGACCTTGATAACACGAACTTTTGTTATCTTAGGCTTGATAACACGAACCTCGCTTTAACGAATTCCTCGATAACATGAATTTTTTTAGAATTTCCTTGAGATTCGTGTTATTGAGGCCCCACTGTATATAATATTGTACATATATATTTGTAGGTTATATAAAACATTTATTCAGAGCATATTGCTTCATGTGTCCAATTATTATTGGAAAAAGAAAAGTTTTCCTCAGAGTTTTGACACACTTGATTTATACAATTTTTGTTTATACTCCCGTTTTATCAGGTTGCAGATGGTCGCCTAATTATTAGTACTGAATCGGTTTTTGTTGCTTGGACGTCCGACATGTTTTGCATTTGTGCAGGTTCGACAGCTACGCTTCACCGTGATATATATGATTTCTCTTAGCAAATATCACTTAAGTGAAGGCCCTTCGTTAACAAAGAATCACATTGTTAGGCTGTAGCGTCGTTACTGTATTACTTGCTGCGTCGTTAGGAGGTGGCGTCTCAACGTCAAGGAGCACACGAGCAGAGAACCAATCCCCCGAGGGTTTAAACGTTCCCAGACACATGACCCGTCACTCTGATCCCTCACTACACTGTGACATGCAAGTAAAGAATTAAACATTTCACAATGTATCAGTTTAAGTAAGTGAATGCATCAGCTTTTTTTTGTTTAATTTAAATAAATTCTTCTAATCCGCTCCATATTATTTAACTCAAACCTGAATTACCGGCTTCTTGTTCAACGTATTTGTATGTTTACCAAGGTTATACATTATTTCGTTAAAGTGTATTAAATATTAATTAAAATTATATTATTTGATTTATTCATTTATTTTTATCATTATCATGATTGTCGTCACTACAGCGAATCATTATTTTTTTAATATTACATCTATCCTGATGTGTGATAGATTCTAAGTAGGTACTTAATTCCTGACAGCCTCTTATATTTTCTGTTTTAGTATCTAAACAGTATTCTCTACGCCATTTTACATATTTTCTGTCCAAATACTAGTCTCAAGTGTCCATAATTCATATTAATTTTTTAAGGGTTTTTCCCGAAGCTGCTTTGGATACTACAAGTATTTCAAAGTTTTCATTTTTTTAAATAAGACACAGCACACGCAATAAATTTTATAAGACAATTGCAATACCCACGTTGATTTATGCAAGTAAGTCGTAGGTCATGACAAAAAAGAAAAGCGGCAAGATTCAGAGTGCTGGAACGCAGTTTCTTCGAAATACTTTAAATTATACATTGCAAGATAGACTAGGGAATAAAGATATCAGAACATAACTTGAAGTCAAGGACATAAATTAAATTATTGGAATTTACAGAAGACAATGGTGGGATCATCTGCAAAGGATGACAGAGGATCGATTGCCGAAAGCGGCACTGAATTATACAGCCATTGGTAGAAGAGTCGTGGGTCGTCCGAGGCTGAGATGACTGCCGGAACAGGTTTATATAACCTAATCCTGGAAGAGGAGGAGGAGGAGGAGGAGGAGGAGGAGGAGGAGGAGGAGGAGTGCCTTTCAGCTGAAGAAATGCCTTTCAACTAACTTTTGATTATCTATGCAGCAATCGGGAAGAAATTAATGGTCAAAGTAAAACAATATACAATCACTGTTAATAAAAAAAGTGTTATTCGGCCGACTGGCCAATGTAATTTGACCAATGTGAGAGATTTTGACTAGTTGCAGTGAGTATAGGATAACAGAGGATCGATTGCCGAAAGCGGCACTGAACTATAAAGCCGTTGGTAGAAGAGACGTGGGTTGTTCGAGGATGAGATGGGTGCCGGAACAGGTTTATATAATCTAGTCCTTGAAGAGGAGAAGGTTTTTTTTTATCACATGCCATCATCGTCTTGTAAAGTAACTTTAACTTTACCGTCTGCAGAAAATATCAACTGCAAGAGACCTGTGTTACTGGAATGCCGATGCTTAATGCTTGCCGATAAAGACATGGTAGGATCTGCTCTGTAACCGTCTTAAAAATCGTCGGCAAGAGAAAACGTTTCTGCTTTAATGATTTTGTTATACCTGTTGTTTCCGTTAATTTCGCGTCTATTTTTATTTCAAATTTAGTCTTGTAGTACAATTTTCGTGTTAAATGGATCCAACTGTCTGTCACGTTCATCCTACTTCTTGCTACTTCCCTCTTCTCACGGTACACTATCGTGTTACTTCACATATGAAATTTATTTGACGATTTACGTTAATTTCTAAGGTCAGCCAGCAGTCAGCCTCACTTTTCGTTGTATTCATTTATTACGAGTTCTTTTTTATCAACAAGTAAAAGACTATCTTGTTGATTACAAACTATTAATTGTGATCATTAAAGCTGGTTATTAGTGATTTGATTGGTGTCATGTATTTTGTTTTTTACTGTACCATACGACGATCAGGGAGATCGACGTAAAAATACTCAATGTTTCTATTTAAAACGCCTGAACAAAATGAGTTGGGCATTGGGTATGACTGTCTCAATTAAAACTTTACTTCATTCAGTCTTTCCACAGTTCGAAGAGTGATTCATAGGAACAAGATACCTATTATTCCTGCCTTTCATAGGATGTTCATTACTATCATTAACATCATTATATAAATAGTAAATCAAAATAATAATTTTAATAAATAATCTGCCGAATTTGATGCAAACACTGATAGTCGCCATTAACCTACTAACTTTGTATTTCTTTTTATGTTTACTTATAAAACAACATCAAATTTTAAAAGCTTTGGCCGGCATCACACAAAGGGCCATTGACGTTTGTCCATTATAGTATACGCTTGTATATTCCGTAATTCTGTCATCCCCATACGCTTGTCAGTGTGGCCTTATAAACCGTACGTTTCAACGATTTCTACCCAATAATAACACTAGTTACAAAAGATACAAAAAAAGAATCGTAAGATCCAATGGAGACGCTGAATCTGAAAACGGTGTTTACGTTGACACAACGTTTAAGTGGTTGGTGGCGAGCCATCACGACATATTGTGATTGTGATGAGAATAAATGGAATCGTGGTTCCATTGTTAACTAAGATACTCAATACTTCTGACAAGCATAAAAAGAATTTCGTAAGAAACAAGCAAGCTGACAGGAAGCCAAAAAACGAGGTCAGATAAACAAACTTGTATTTTGTCGCTAGAAAGTGTAAGCGAATCAAAATATAAACATTCTATGCTCAGTAGCGCAGTTTGCAGATTCATTAGTTTTATTTAAGTGTTATCAAACGCAAGATCTACGTTTGTATTGGAATGAGAAATTTTGGTACATTTGATATAAAACTATTTCAACTTATTTACACATTCCAACTTATATTACAATGCAGTGCTTTGTGTTCAATAAAGTTACATTCCTTATTCTCAATACATGTATATGATACGAGGATTGTTCAATTGAAACACGTTTGATCTGCGCAGCCGTGGCTTCGTTGCCATAGCAACGGAATTCATTTGTTTATATTGTCTGTTTAAGTATTAGTGACGCGTCTGTAAAAAATATTTGCAGTTTGCTCTTTTCTAAGTGTTGTGAGTGGGTTGAAAAATGGCATCTATGATAGAAATTTATGCAAAGATAATCTGCGTGCTGTTATTCAGTTTTTGGCCCCTGAGGGTTGTCAGCCAATAGAAATTTATACGAGAATGAAAGCTGCATATGGTGACTAAAGTTATTCTCATACGGCAGTGGATGAATGGTGCAATAAACTTTGACAAGGAAGAGAATCTACTAAACTTTGGCCCTTCCCGGACGTGCACGTGTTGCACCATCAGATGAAAATGTGAGGCACATCTGAAAACTGCTTTACGCACAAATAGGCGCATCAAAGTTGTAAAACTTTCTCAAATGTTAAGCATCAACGTGGGAACTGTTCATTCCATCATTCATAGTCTTGGCTATTACAAATTTGCTGCTCAGTGGATTCCACGACTGCTTACCGATGAGCAGAAAAATTTGCGTTCGGCCTTATCATTCCAGCATTTGATGCGCTATCAACAACAAGGGAATGCCTTTTACACCAAATTGTTGCCGGTGATGAGTCTTGGTGTTATCACTACGCACCAGAATCCAAACGTCAGAGTATGCAGTGGAAGCATACACAATCTCCGAAGGCGAAAAAAGTCGGTCCCAACCTTCGGCAGGAAAAATACACTTACACTGTTTAAATACATTTATAAAAAAATCTAATGTCTCCGTTGCGAAAAACCAAGTACTTAATTTATCTAGGGAATAAATCTGAATGAGGGAAATTGCTGCTTATGTAGGTTACTGTTGCGATTAAATATTGCTACGCCGAGTGTTAGGTAACTGGAGCTGTAGCATCAGTCCTACACATGACGCCGCTGGGCGTATAATATGGAATGTGTCGATGTTTTTGGTCTTCATTTATCCCATTGTTCTAGCACATAATGGAATATTGTCCTACGTAAATGGTCCGTTTCCGACAGTTATAAATAAAGAAACATCAGCTCACCGCATTCACTTGCTATTGTAAATCGAAGCGCCAAGAGGTGTAAGAAGTTAATATTGTAGTTGCAATAAGGTGTGCAATTGTTATTTGTTATTTAGTGTAAAGCGTTTACTGTGTGATAACATTAGTTAGTAGCGTCTTTATTTTCTTGTTGCAGTATTGTGTGTGAGACAGTAATTGTGAACTTAGAAACTGTGTAATTAAACTATAAAGTTTTACCTTAATCCGTCAATGTGATCGCTTAACTTTTCTTCTTTTCTTCTAACGCGTTTCGGATTGTTAATCCATCATCAGAGGTTAAAATAATTCGTCGGTTAAGACTTCGTTAAACATTAAAAGTTGCGTAAAAGACATTTAAAAATTACACTAAAAGAACATTTAAAAATATAGTCCACAATCACAGCGACGTAGCGGATGCGAGTGCGCACTCAATACCGGTCAGCGACGTACTGCACAGTTTATTGGAGTTTTCATGTTATCTATTGATGTGTTGGGGTATATATTCTATGGCTATGTTATCTATAATCTTATCGTATAGTGTATGCGATTTAAATGCCAATTGTTCGTTTAATATATTATTGGGATTATTTCTGAAGGCTCGGTAAATTTCGAACTCTTCTACCGCATCCATATATCGTCCTTTTCTGCAAATGTGTAAGGGTTTGCAATTTGTCTCAAAATTTGTATAATTATGATTTAATGTGACGAGATGTTTAGCGTAGTTTGATTTATTTATATTTGAAATGCTCGTGGGTAAGTGTTCTTTATATCTTTCGAAAAAGGTCCTGCCAGTCTGACCAATGTAATGCATGTTGCAGTCATCACATATCATTTTGTATATACCCGTTCTTTTTTCAATTGATGTACGTGTGGCATTATTTAGCATTTTACGGATATTGTTGGTTGTTCTAAATGCGATGTGGATGTTATGTTTTTTAAAGGTGTTTCTAATGAGCATTGAAAAGTTGTTAGTATAATCAATCGCCATATATATTGCGTTCGTCGTGACACGGTGAGGGTTGTTTTAAGGTAAAACTTTATAGTTTAATTATAATAATTGTGACGCGGATACCAATACAATGACTTTAAAACTGTGTAAGCATTTGTTCATTGAAAGTGTTATCACTGTTGTTAGTTCGATTTTGCTGATGCGCAATTGTGTATTTCATTGTATAAAGACGACGATTTGTGCTATATATGACTCAGTATTTTCGTTTTTACTTCCAACTTCCATAAGGAAATAGAAGTATGGTGATAGCGAAAAAAATCGTGTTCGAGATAAGAGCTGATTCTGATTGTACTCCACAAAACATGAAGAAAAGCCATTTTTCGAAAAGTGTGTGTGTGTGTGTGTAGAATTTTTTTTGTGGCGAACGATAACTGCCGCAAATTCAAACATAATCAAATAAGTTTTTGCATATTTGCCCGAGTTGTAGGTGACTCAAGGCTGATTGATTTTTGTTACTATCCGTTAAGGCCAACTGGTAGTTTACCTGCAACGTTTTACGTTTTAACAAGAGTGTAGTACTTAATTTTAATAAATAAATTATTCTGAAAAGGTCATAATAATCCACTGTAAAAGGTAAATGAAATATCTATAAATGAAAAGCGTAGTTGAAGAGGGGAGGCGATAATTTTTTATAATAATGTTATAAATTTATTCGACCGGAAATTTAAAAATTTCAATAAAATATTAACAACTGATATCGTTCCATGCTATGTAACCACGGATACGTAAACAAAATAAGTTTTCGTTTTCAGAAATTCACAGATAACAAACGCTGGGCGGTATTCCTTTCTTTCGCGTTGTTTAAATAAAAGACAATTTAATCAAATTAATTCTTTATTTTTAAAATATTAACAACTAGGTATAATTCGTATTTTGATTATCTTTATCAGGGTTTTTACCAAAAGCTTGCTGATACATTTGGTTTCGTTCTGAGTGTAGCCCTACATATTAAAAATAATTTTATAATTAATTAAAAGATGGAAGTCATGTATGATTTTCCATACCAATTTTTTCATTAGTTTGAGTACGTAAAATGTGTTTTTATCTACTTAATGTGTGATTAAGGGCGCACTTTTTAAGCTCTTCCATAAAATGTATGTCGACATTTTCCCTAACAAGTAAAGTTTCCTGTACATGAAAATCGATAGATATACATTTACACAATTGCGCAGTTCAAGGATTATGCGTTACAGTTTCTTGGAACTCTGGATCCTTCAAGGTGTAACAGTACGCGAGGGAATGTCGAACAAACAACTTACCAGAGACGCATCGAAACATTTTTAAACAGTTTTCCTGATCTTAAGGCGTAAAAGGAAGACTCGTGAGGTGAAAAAAGACGTTAAGATTTGTCGTTATAATTAATTCAGTATCTTATTATATCACATTATGTTTTGTAAAGTTTCACTATTTGAGTTCCATATTTTAAATAAGTTTAGTTGTCGCATAAAAAAAGAATTTCTTGTTGTGAGTCTATCTGTCGTTAAACCTTATTAGCCTCCACTAAATATTAAAATATTATCAATAGTCTCAAATAAACAATTTTGATATAACCTAAGATTACAAATTTTAATATTTATTGAATTATTTAAAATAACATTTATATTGATAACTTTGTTTACTTTTAAAACTAAACTAAACTCAAAATTATCCTAACCAGAATGTAATAGTCCTGCATACCTAATTATATTTCTACAACAGGTTGAATGTTGACGATGTAAATTATATTTCTCTGTTTCAATAATCTACGTGTCTGTGCTTTGATACACTAACTGAGAATATTAATGCCAAGAAAACTGCCACAATCAACGCAGGCAAATTACTTTAAATTAAAATTACAGGGCTACCGGGACACATGATTAAACAGGAAGATTCGTCTTCAGTCATCTTCAGTGGTGCAATTTTCTTGACTGATCGATTCTTTTTTCAACGTCTGATACAAGTATCCATACTTCATCATCATCATCACCACTTCAAGGACCTTAGACCTTAGGCCTTAGACCAGTCTTAGAACCCAACTTCTCCTCGGTCTACCGACATCTCTCTTCCCAGGAGGATGATAAACCAAGGCAACCACAGGTAGACGAATATCAGGCATGCGATTCAAGTGTTCACACCATCTCCTTCTCTGGTCTTCAGTCTTCTAGTGCAATGATACAATGTTTAAATCGCATCTAAATCCTCGTTCCTTCTCTGATCCAAGGGAGAACAACCTTGCGTCCCTTTTAGAAATTTCATTTCGGGTGCCTGAATCCTCTGCACGTCCCTTTTACCTAGAGTCCATGTCTCACTAGCACACAGGAAAGTTGGGACAGCCACAGTTTTATAAAATTGCATTAGGGTATACTTCTGTGTTTTATTTTTCAGGAATCCATAATTTAAAAATATATTTAAGCTTTTCACATATACATGTGCTTGCATGCATATACGTGTATTCTAAATAGTTTAAAACGTAAAATTCCGACAATATAAATAGCTCATAAGAAAACATTCCAACCTGCCTTGATTCAGTAAAACTCTGATCTAATAATCTCAGATAATTAAACCCACCTAGCTGTATCGAATTCAACTCTGGGGGTGCGCGAAAAAATAGTAACATCAGGATAATAGAAACATTCCAAAACAAAGTTTTGTGGACCATGGTGAATTCACCATGGTATGTTACAAACGCCGATATCCACAGAGATCTAGGTATTCCAACAATTAAAGAAGACATTAAAAGTTTTGCGAAGAAGCTTGAAGGAAGGCATTACCTCCACGAAAATGCAGAACTTCTTCAGCTGCTGAACAGTCAATGCGTGTTCCGAAGACTGAAGAGAACAAAGCCATTTGAACTTGTGTAGTGTTTTGTGTTATAAAAGTTGAGCATTGTGCGCGGGTGAGAGTGTTTAGTCAAGAACACCAGAACTACCTAAAGGATGTTAATGGACTTAATTTGGCTTATATGTATTTAGTATTAGAGAGGTATTAGAGATAAGTTGATGGTTGGTCTTACAGACCAGGTTTAACATGATAAATTCAATAATAATAAAAAAAAGGTTTTAAAACGATCTGTGCCATCTTCCCAACCACCATTTTTCTCTGTCCTCCCAGAGATATACTTGCAGATATCTCTCCCTAATTTCTCTATACATTCTTCTTCGCCGTACCTTTCTAGGTCGAGTTTGTTTTCTCCTTCCTCGTAGCAAACGTTTAGACATCTCATCCGTTAGTTTTTCTTCGGGCTCCTTTGCGTATGCCCATAGAATTTCAGTTGTTTAATTGGATTGTTTTAATATGTTAAGGTTATAAAGCTTATAAAGTATAATAACATTATCTGTATTATAACCTTGTATAACATTTTCTTTAACTTATACAACTAACATATTATAATTCATCTTATATTGAAATTCTAAAGTGCGCAAACAGATGAAGACTTACAATATCAGTACCTGTTGTGATACTAATAACTTTTTAAGTATATTAAAATACGATATGAAATAAAAAATATCGGTATGGAGAACCATACATGACTTCCATATTCTAAGATTTATATTTAAAATCATTTTCGAAATGAATTATTAACATAGAAACTACTTCTTTCTACTTACTGCTTCAGCCTTAACCACAGTACTGTGGTCACTAACGTATACCACCTCACGTTATCGCACTCAATTTTCACTGATGATGGAAGTCGATGGCATTGCCGAAATGTCTGGTTTTGTAGAAAACATTGGACTACGGCCAAATATCCCGGGAAGGAATTTTAACAAAAACTACTTCTTTGTTGCCGATAACGTTGTACACATATATATCAGTGGCGAAGTTACATGGAGGCAATTGAGGCAATTCCTACCCTAAAAATTCTGTAGAATAAAAATTATAAATACGTATGAACTACATAACGTAAAGATTGTACATTGTTACTGCGACTGTCAAATTTATTAAACCGAAACGTGCTTTATTGAGCGACCGCTAGATGGTGACAGGTGAGATTCGGCATAGTTCGTTTAAAGCGAATGAGGCAACCTGAACTTGCCTCAGTGTTTTTTGTATACATCCTATGTAAGCAATGTAGTGGTGTGATAGCGAAGTGTAGGGAGGGGGGATTGTCCCGCGCTGTACACATAGAGCGTTGAGGCATGCCTCACTTCTGTGGTCCAAACAGTTAAGTTAAAGCGCCTGTGTTGTTTCTAAGTGTCTATTTTATGCGGTTATTAAAAGTGTCACTGTTATTCCGCTGAACTAACAGATGATCAAGATTGTTATTTGAATTATTTGTAACATTAAACATATACATAGAAACTAATCAAGTTTAAAAATTTGAAGTTCAATCAGTTGTATTATTGTGTATGACTAATACAAGGATTGTTCAATAGAAACACGTATAGAGCCGTAAAGCATTTTTTATTCAACGATTTTAAAAGAAGTCTCCAATAACATTAAGACATGAGTTCCACTGTTGCGCTAACCTGTAGATTCCCTGCTAGTAAAATTCTTACGGCTGTTTGTGGAACCATTCGGTTACAGCAAACTCTACCTCAGCGTCCGATTTGAACCACCGTCCTTTTAGTGATTCCTTAAAAAAAAATTTAAGATAAGATTTTTGCCTACCCATTCATTAACTACTAGCTTCGCCAGTAAGCAAATTGATGTCCATTTTTTCGGCTTGCACGCGTTATGTTGGTGTGGGTTTCGGCACTTTCCATTTAAAAAGCGTGCAAACGTAAGAAAATAAACATGAGTGAGGCCAGAAATAACGTGAATTGTGTGTGTGTGTGTGTGTTTGTGTCTTACCTGCCTTTTTATTGCCGTATTAAATGAAAAATATTATATTACATTAAAATGAAAAAATTTTAATTTTATTGCCTGGCAACAAAATTATTTTATTTTTAACAATTGCCATTGTTTCAAAAAGTTTAAATAAATTTTCAAGTACTTTACTCTTGTTAAAACGTAAAAGGTTCCGGGTAAACTACCCCTTCCCCTTAACCGATCTTCACCAAAATCGAAAGTCCTTGAGACCTCTACAATTCAGGGACGTATGCAAACAATTATTTGATTCTGTTTGAATTTGCGGCTGTTATCGTTTGCCATAGAAAATACGCTTGATAAAAAAACGTTGCAGGTAAACTACCCCTTCCCCTTAACCGATCTTCACCAAAAACAATAAGTCTTGAGAACTCTACAAATCAGGGCTGTATGCAAAACATTATTTGATTCTGTTTGAATTTGCGGCTGTTATCGTTTGCCATATAAAATACGCTTGATAAAAAAACGTTGCAGGTAAACTACCCCTTCCCCTTAACCGATCTTCACCAAAAACAGTAGATCTTGAGAACTCTACAATTTAGGGCTGTATGCAAATAATCGTTTGATTATGTTTGAATTTGCGGCTGTTATCGTTTGCCATAGGAAATACCCTTATTAAAACATAAAACGTTACAGGTAAACTACCCCTTTCCCTAAACTGATCTTCACCAAAAACAACAGGTCTTGAGAACTCTACAATTCAGGGCTGTATACGAAACATTATTTAATTCTGTTTGAATTTGCGGCTGTTATCGTTTGCCAAAAAAAAAAATTTCCCTTGATAAAAAAAACCGTTGCAGGTAAACTACCCCTTTCCCTCAACCGATCATCACCAAAAACAATAGGTCGTGAGTACTCCACAAATCAGGACTGTATGCAAAATATTATTTGATTCTGTTTGAATTTGCGGCAGTTATCGTTTGCCATAGAAAAAAAATCTACAGATAGACACACAGACACACAGACAGACACACACACAGACACTTTTCGGAAAACGACTTTTTTTCATGTTTTGAGTGTAGTAGAATCAGAATCTGCAATAATCTCGAACACGATTTTTTTTGCCATCACCATACTTCCATTCCTTAAGGAATATGGAAGTAATAATTAAATAAAACGTTTAAGAAATAATTCATGTAAAATTAAAATAACCCACAATAAATGTAAAATACAATAAAATTAAAATTATAAATATATAGGCCCTATTCTTACTTTATTTCATGTTAAAAAAACTGTATGTAAATGTAAGGGTACTGTCATACTTTATATGGTTGCCTTTTTATTATTATGCGTTTTGAGTACACATTAATAATGACTAATGTTAGTAAAGAAGCAATTCGTTAAAATTGTTTGAATTCTTTGTTCAAAAACGACACCAAGACCATTTTTTTCTTTTTAACTTTGTTGACAATCTGTCAAAATATCTCCATTTGATATCGTAAAGAAAATAAATGCTTCTAAGAAGACGTTTATTTCTAAATTTATTATTTATATATAAGCATTACAAGATAAACAATCAAACCAGATTTTCTTAATATTTTGTATTCATGTTTTGAACAAGGTGGCATCGACCAGGATGATAATACAATTTCAACAAGATTACAACAAATTAGCGAATATTTCATGTATTTATTTGTTTTATTGGTAAAACAAAAAACACTCAAAATTATTCTGATTAATTTAAATGGTAATAATAAGTAATGATTAATTTGTAAAGTAAACAACTTAGTAAAATAAAAACAGATAATAACGCACGTTTGTTTTAGCAGAGCAGTTACAGGTTAGCTCAGGAATTATTATTTAAGACACTTTATATTTGTATTCAGAAATGAATTAAATATATTACAAATTGAGATTTGATCAAATAACTATAAATAGCTTTAGAAATAGAGCAAATTTTAAATTGCTCTATTTTTAATTTTTAAATATAGCACTATAAATTTCTGAAATATATAAAATGTGTTCTAGAGAATTCTATAATTTTGTCGCTCAAATGTTAGTTCAAACAAGTCTGGCCACAGTGATCTATTTATAAATTGTAAGTGTAATTCATTTAAAACTGATTAAATTGGATTGTGTGCGAAACATTTGAAATTGACCGTGGAGGACAATCGATTTTATTCATCGCACGGAGTTTAATTAAGTTTTCCATACCTTGATATGATAGTTAATTAGTATTGTTTAATAGTGAAAAATCGTAATAACGTGTGTTCCTATAGGATTCTCAATATACAGAAAGCCATCTCAAACATATTTAATAATTCCAAATAAGTTTAATCATTCTTCCCAACATAAAATGGCAGCATTCAATTCATTAATATACCGTATGTATAGAATCCCATTAAATGAACAATAAAGAAACAAAGAAAGAAATATTATCAAACAAATAGCAATAGACAGTGAATACAAAATAAAAACTACCACTAAATTAGAAAATAAAATAAAACATATATTCACTAAACAAACACCATACAAACCTTCATATAAAAATCCTTCCACTAATGACAATTTCTAAAATATATCAACTTTACTTATACGGAACATAACTCGTAAATTAAACAAACTATTTAAAGATACAAACTTGAAAATATCTTATAACACAGATAATATTGTTTTTAATAAAATAAAACCTAAAACTAAATTCAACATTCATAATAAAAATGGAGTTTGCAAAATACAATGTCCAGAATGCAATAAATTTTACGTAGGCCAGACGAAGAAAAAACTGTCCGACAGATTTATTCACAATCGAATTCATTTTTAAAACCTAATATTTACAAATATAATTTAGCGACACACTGTTTAAACAATAAACATAAACTTCCAGACATACACAACGTCAAATTAATTAAAAACCTACAAAAAGGTAACAAAATGAATATCAGAAAAAATCTTAATATTTACAAACACAATAATAATAATCTACTAATTAAAGAACAAATTCAAATGAAAACGAAACAAGATGATTTATTTAAAACCATGCATTTATTAGAATAATAAAATAAAACATTAAATATATAATAAATCTACATAAACATTACAACAATCGTAAATAGAATCTAAGTAAAATCGATTATCCGTTAACTGTATTGTAAGCGAAACATTCAATTACAATTCAAACAAACCTCTGAAGAAGCAGAATAATTTCAGTGAAACGTGCGTCACATGAAAATGAACCTACTTGCAGTGTTTTTATTCGAATATATTACATGGGAGACCTGCAGGAAACTCAACGAGTTACTTACAAAGGAATAATGCTATAGAATTATAGTGCTCAAGTGGATTGTTTTGATAAAAGTATATTCATAGTAGATGACAAATTTAAGAAACTTTATTTTTGTATTTAGTTTTCTGTTATATGTGTCGGCCCCTTACCAAAGTCAAATATCTTCTACAATTTTAATACTCATTGCGTTTCTATAAAATTGTAACCTAATCTCTTACTTTTTACCTGTTTACGTCTCTTTCCATTTTGGTGTAAAGACTAATTAAGAATCTTATTTTGCCATTTAATGATCTGTCGCTACAGGCAAAAGTCATCGTAGGTCAGCGTGAGATATTTTCAAATTAAAAATGCTGTAAATTAGCGCAAATCTTGTTGACTGAAATTAAATCCACACCCAAGTAATTGAGCCGACCGCAGAGGTTTTATCTGCACCAGAGGTTAGAAGTATTTTTAATTAAACTGACGGGAGAGGGTTTTCGGTAATTCATACCGTCAGATTACCGTCTGAAACCTGTGCAAACAAAACGAACGTAGTAACCTGTAGGAGTTTCCAGCTATCACGGCACCTACACCTACACCTACACGTAGGCTATAACAGTAATACAAACTCATAATATTGTGAGACTTAGGTCCGATGTATGAGAATTTCTAACAATACTAGTTTTCATATTTAGTATATAATTAAGTGGCTATACTGCATTTTGTGTGTGTGTGTGTGTGTGTGTGTGTGTGTTTTGTATGTACATCACACATTTGATAAATTGAAATAACAGGAAATAACTGTGTTCCCGTCCAACCAAATTTTCCGTTTTTTTTTTCTCAAAACACTTATACTTAATAAATTCAGTTACTATCCTTTTATAAAAGTACATCTGTAGTGTTTGATCTGAATGGTACGCTCTCAGGTAACATTCCAATAAATAAAGGAGTTAGGCAGGGATGCTGTGTTTCCCCAACCTTGTTTAATATTTATACATTGACGACATGTTGAGAGCATAGAAATCAAGAGTGACCAAGGGAATACTGCTTAAAAAAAATCAATTTGTATGAGTTCCCTGCTGTAGGCGGATGACATAGTTCTTATTCAAGAAAATGAAGATGATTTAAAAAAAGCCACGTTTGAGTTACAAGACGTGGTAAGGTAGGACTCAAAATCATGCCCTTTATAGGTAAATATCCAGTGAGGACTAAGATAGTTGTAAACAACAGCACTTTAATACAAGTGAGCCGTTTTAAATATCTCAGCTGTGTAGTAAGATATGAATCTGAATATGATATAAGAGAGAAGGTAAATAAATTTAGGAATATTTATGGTACGATTCATAGAAATCTTAGCGATAAAACAAGACACAGCACAAGGATCAAATTTTATAAGACAATTGCAATACCCACTTTGATTTATGCGAGTGAAATGTGGGTCATGACAAAAAATGGAAAACGGCAAGATTCAGAGTGCTGAAATGCAGTTCCTTTGAAATACTTTAAATTATACATTGAAAGATAGAATAAGGAATAAAAATATTAGAGCAGAACTTGAAGTAAAGAACGCAAATAAAATTATTTCAATTTACAAAAGACAATGGTGGGATCATCTGCAAAGGATGACAGAGGATCGATTGCCGACAGCGGCACTGAACTATAAAGACACTGGTAAAAAAGACGTGGGTCGTCCGAGGATGAGATGGGTGCCGGAACAGGTTTACGTAACCTAAACCTTGAAGAGGAGAGGAAACAAAAGAAAATTTATACTTAAGGCATGTCTCTATTCCAAGTTTTGAGTACCCAAAGCTTTCCCAATTCCTTGATTTAAAGACGTTCCCGAATTATTTAATTTTCTTCTGGGCTGGAATACCTTTTTATGCGGGCACGTTTCTTCAGTATAGTATGGTATATTCAATATAAAACGTTTTCGCCTTTCAGTTTGTTCCAGTTAGGTTTCTATTTTGCACAGACCGAGTCGTAACTGTTCTTGTTTTTCAGTTCTAACTTGTAAAGATACAACAAGCTTCAAATCTGACACTTCTGGTCTGCAGTTGATCTTTTTTGCAAATTATCACTCGTATTGTCTAAAAAAAGGTGTTGACAGTAGTGGTCATAAAACTGACTGGATAAATGAATCACTCTTAATGAATCAGATAAAATAATTACTACACACGATCAAAAATATTTTGTGTCAGAGTTTTGATATGTTTTATTGTAAAATCCTGAAACTTGGAAATGCGTTTAGTCGAACATTGATCACGAATACTTCAATTTGTGAAACAATAATAATAAATAATACTAAAAGTGGTTAACCAAATCTCCAAAATCATTTCGTTGCGTTAATGCTTGTTTCGTCCTCCAAAATTTGTATTAACATTAAAAATGATATAATTAGGTAAATTTTGATTTCTTCATGACGAATATAGTATAACTGTTATCATTTACACTGTTAGGTTTTCAGATATCCTCCACGTTATACTTCTTATTAATTTCATTCACCTTATAAATTGCACATAAACTCCTTATACAGTCACATGTCACTACTCATCACATGTAGACAATATAAGGGAAAAACATAAATTGAGAAAAATAATGAAAAAAATACCTAAAAGTATGTAAAAGAATCCTCCCCAATATAAACTGGCAGCATTGAATTCATTAATGCACCGTATGTATAGTATCCCATTAAATGAACAAGAAAGAAACAATAAAAGAAATAATATCAAACAAGAGCAATAGACAGTGGATTCAAAATAAAAACTACCAATAAATTAGAAAATAAAGTAAAACATAAACTCACTAAACAAACACCATACAACTCTTCATGTAAAACCCTCCCACTAATGACAATACAAAATATATCAACTTTACTTATCACGGAAACATAACTCGTAAACTAAGCAAACTATTTAAAGATACAAACTTAAAAATATCTTATAACACAGATAACATTATTTTTAATAAAATAAAACTAAAAAATAATAATAAAATAAAAATAAAAATAATTTCAACATTCATAAAAATGGATTTTACAAAATAAAATGTTCAGATTGCAATAAATATTACGTAGGCCAGACGAAGACAAAACTGTCCGAAAGATAAATTCAGCATCGCAATGCATATCTAAAACCTAATAATTACAAATCTAATTTAGCCACACACCGTTCAAACAATAAACATAAATTTACAGACATTCAAAATGTCAAATTAATTAAAAACGTACAAAACGTAACAAAATGAATATCTGGAAAAACCTTAACATTTACAAACACAATAATAATAATCTACTAATTAGAACACAAACACAAACAAAAACAAAACAAGATGTTATTTAAAACCATACACTTATTAGAATAAAAATTAAATATGAAATAAATAGCTACTACATAAACATTAAAACAATCGAAAATAGAATCGAAGCAAATTTGATTGTCCGTTAGCTGTATTGTAAGCGAAACATTCAATTACAATTCAAACAAACCTCTGAAGATACAGAATAATTTCTGTGAATCGTGCGTAAGGTGAAAATAAATAAACCTACTTGTAGTGAACATATTTGAAGATATTACATACTATACCTGCAGGTAACTCAACGAGTTACTTACAAATTAATAATGAGCAAAATATATAAAAGTCAAAATAATTTCTAAATTAATATTTAAAAAAAATTTATTTTTTAATAAATTCTATAAAACAAATTTTGATCGAATAATAAAATATAAATTTTACAAACGCAAGCTGCCTCCGTTTCGCTGTATGGTAATGGGAGATATATTACGATCACAAATACTAAAACCAAAACACACAAGATTTCAAGTTTCTACGTTTATGTGAGGCGTGGTGAGAGCTGTTGACTTTAGAATAAGAAATTAGCACATACGCGATGAAAGTAAGGTATACAAAACAAATTAAATGAGATAAAATAGTCTTCAGAAGAACTCAGGAGGAAAAGAACTTTCTACAAAATTTAAAAGGTAGAAGAGTTAAGTTTATAGGCCCATATACTACGACACAATGGGTTGGTTAAGAGATTAATAGAAGGAACAATTGAAGGGAAGAATCACAGAGGACGATCCCGTTTAGACTACATGAAACAGCTTATGGTCGATATGAACTGCACATCATATTGTGAGTTGAAAAGAAAAGCAGAGAAGCATGAAGAATGGCGAGCTGCTGCCAACCAGCCTATGGGCTGCTAACTTAGAAGAGAAAATAGTAGATAAAAGTAGAGAGGGCAAAGAGAAAGAATAAAAAAACTCTCTGAACAGACGTCAAATACGAAATAGAGGGAAGGAACAAAGTAGAACAACCAAACAAAAGATGGGCACATACCAGAATCATGTAGAGAAGATGATAACGATGATGACATAAATGAAGTATTGAAATATTCTTAATACACAAAAAAACATTCAACTTGTGTGTGTGTGCGTGTGTGACGTATGTCTGCTGTATAAATTTGAGCGTAGTGATTAATTTCTGGTGGGACACTAAACCAACTGTTTACTCACTAAGTCGCTAAGTTTGCCAAGGCACTAATATTCAGAATGCGGAGTTTCGATATTGGCACTGGATCGTATCGTATCTCAACAGCCACGGGCAACAGTTTCTTGGCAACCAATATATACTGTAATGTTTCAGTGACAAACGGTTTCCAAGATATACACTGAACGTCAAGTCCGAACTTGATCGGAAAGCATTTATCACTGTCACATTACTCCACAGAGAATGCAATCAGCGTTTATGTTGGTTTCTTGCAGATGTTTATCAGCTGTCATTGACAGAAAACAGTCAGTGCTATGCTTTAAATCGAACATTCTGTTACCTTATTTATAAACCTAACTGAACGTAATTTTTATGTAGTTTCTAGTTTTACTCATAAACTTAATTTTTTTTATTTTAAACGTTAACGGTATCTTATTGTAAATAACTTTTTGAATTATATAAAATCATACACGTGTGCATTTATTAACAACATAAAAACGATTTTCTGAGGTTTTTATAAATTTATTGTTACCAACTAATAAAAGTTTCTTGAGTACTTGTTTACTATCGTAGTAATACTTGTTTAAAACGTAGTATGCATATAAACATTTTGTATGTAACACCTGTAACATATGTTTTCACGGGAACCACTTCAAATTGTAATTCCACTTCGTTTTAAAAAAAAAGCATTTATTTTATACAATTTTGGAAACAGACAAATGGATTCTAATTAAATGAATATGGTACACGTTTTTTAAGCATATCAGATTTACAAAAAGATGTAATCTTAGTGCGTAGGCTTTCACGGCCGGTGTCATTACGATTATTTACTAAAACTTCCGAGCTGAAAGGCCGTGGTCGATTGCTTAAGATTCTGCTAAACGTTTCGGCCGCACCACCGGTGGCCATCTTCAGTAGCAAAAGAAAAAGAAAAGTGTTCGATAGATGATATGCCGAACACGTCTCCCAATGGACTGGGAACAAGCAACTGGGAACAAGTGTTGCTTGTTCCCAGTCCATTGGGAGACGTGTTCGGCGTATCATCTATCGAACACTTTTCTTTTTCTTTTGCTACTGAAGATGGCCACCGGTGGTGCGGCCGAAACGTTTAGCAGAATCTTAAGCAATCGACCACGGCCTTTCAGCTCGGAAGTTTTAGTAAATAATCGTAAAAAGATGTAAGTTTGAAGTTAAATATAAACTTCAAAAACAGAGTATACTTAGCCACAGGAAGTCGAACATCAGATCCTCAGTTATCAGATAATACTTCCATCAAGAAATGTGAAAAGTGTAAATATTTAGGAAGTATAATTCGCGATGATGGAATATGTGATGAAGATATAAGACATCGATCGTAGGCCAACTTACTTTCAAAACAGAAACCAAATTGTTTTTATTTCCTTACAGCGGCGTCTTCAGTTGTACAGTTAACGTTAATGAAACACATTTTTGGACTATGTAAGGTGTAAAAGAAAACTTTTAAAAGAGAATAATAATCAATCAGTCAATTTAAATCCTCTGGTTAAAGAACTCGAAATCCAGCTGCAAATCTGTAGTTGACAATTAAATCTAAAATATGATTCTTTATTTATTACTTATTTAAAACATATTAAGTAGCACATTATGTGAATTAATTAATATAGTTACAATTTTAATTGTTTATACCTTTTTTTGACAAACATTCCTACCAAAATTTTAATAGTTTTATATATTTTATGAACGTTTCACATGTATATATTTACATTGTTAGATGAAGTAACATTATTATTTAAAATATTTGAAAAATTATACAAGTGACGATGTGATAAGTCAATTATTCTTCCTGAACTTAAATTATGGTTATTTTTACTGTAATGTGATTAACGTAACAAGTTTCGGCACAGCGGTTTTACATTCTCCATAATAATTATTTTTTTACTTCCGCTAACAACTTTTATTATGGTTTATATGTTTATTTAAAATATCTGTTCATATGACAATAAAGTTTATTCTCCTTCTTCTTCTTCTTCTTCTTCTTCTTCTTCTTCTTCTTCTTCTTCTTCTTCTTCTACTAATTTGTTAAGGCAGCTCTATTTTACACATACATTTAAACTTTCTCCATATAGTTACCATATAATTATAAATAAAGGGTACACACGGGAATCGAACAGTTTTTAAATAACCAATACTCAGTTCACTTTAAACTTCAAGTGGGTTTATTGACACAAAATTACACCTTAATACATGCTACTTGAGTTATGCTAAGGTCTACCTTAATTGTGAAAAACAATGTCGGCGAGGTGACGCCCATCTTCTTGAATGCAGTTTTCAAGTCTCCGCTGGGAATCCTGCATCACACGGGCCAACATCTCTTGAGAGAGTTTCTTAAATGGTGGCATTCTTCAACTCATCCAAACTGCGGGGTTCGTTAGCGTACACACGGCTTTTGAGGTACCCCCACAGGAAAAAGTCACACATCGACAAGTCGGGAGATCTTGGAGGCCAACATTGAATTGGCAGCGAAAGAGTCGCTGCGTAGCTGTGATAGACTCGCCACTTTGAACAAAACTGTCACACGCGAACAGCCGATGTTCCACTGCTCCATTGCTACTAAAATGGCGTCTCTTTGGGAGGAGAACGAGCCCCACCACCGTGCAGTCGGTACTACGCGGTTCAAAAACGATCTATTCCCGTATGTCACCCTGTAATTACTTTTTCTCTATCTACGTCCTTTCTCTACATAGTTACCGGTACTTCATTTCTATGTAGACTTCCCAATCTTAATTTTCAGTTGACAATTATATTTTGCTATTTTGATACTCTGGTCTCTGCGGTTACGTTGTAGTCGTTCTACCGTTACGTCTAATCCACTAACCTTTTGTTCCTTTATTTGTTAGTTTATTTTTCATCTGTACAGGTTCTTTCATACTCGTAATTACTGATACGCACAAATATGTATCTTTCTTTCTTCGGCTATGTTCCTAAATTCATTCGTTTTCTCGTCGCTGGTACTGTTTCTCTTTCCCTCCTTGATGTTATGGATCTTACTTTGATCATTTAATTTCTCAATCAATTTGGTACAAGAAGATTTAGTGGATATTTATTGACCGAAATAAAGCGAATGTGTAGGAAACACACTAGAAGATTGAAGACCACAGAAGGAGAACACTTGAATCGCATACCTGATATCCGTCTACCTGTGGCTGCCTTGGGTTATCACCCCACTGGGAAGAGAAATGTCGGTATACCGAGGAGGAGATGGGTTCCGGAACAGGTCTAAGGCCTAGTCCTTGGAGTGGTGATGATGATTATGATGATGATGATGAAGTATTGATACATGTATCAGATGTTGAAAAAAGAATCGATCAGTTAAGAAGATCGCACCACTGAAGATGACTGAAATCGTATCTTCCTTTTTAATCATATGTCCCGGTAGCCCTGTAATTTTAATTTAAAGTAATATTCATGCGTCTATTGTAGCAGTTATCTTGGCATAAATATTCTCAGTATATCAAAGCATAGGCACGTAGATTATTGACACACAGAAACATAACTTACATCGTCAACATTTAACCTATTTTAGAAACATAATTACATATGCAGGCCTATTACATTCTGGTTGGGATAATTTTGAGTTTAGTCTGGTTTTAGCAGTAAACAAATTTATCAATATAAATGTTATTTTAAATAATTCAATAAATATTAAAATTTTCAATCTTAGGTTATGTCAAAGTTGTTTATTTGAAACTATTGATTAGGAAGAGAGATGTCGGTATACCGAGGAGGGGATGGATTCCGAAACAGATCTAAGGGCCTAGTCCTTGGAGTGGTGATGATGATGTGTAGGAAACAAGTTATTACTTACAGTAAATAAGAAACAACCCTTACTAATGTCGTGACTTGTCTCCGTTAGGTAGGTCTATACCGGTTACCCCATAAATTTTCCACAACAGCGTGTGTCTCGTGAAGCAGGAAACGACGGAGCAGAACAACAAACAAACAACGTGTCAGTCAGTTGGCTGTACATTTGTTTGTCCTCTACTACACTTTGCCTTGTGCTCCCTCAAGCGTCTTAATGTGAACGCATCGGTGCGTGCGAGCGCACACAAACTTCTATAACGAACCCCGCAACCAAGAGCCGAATGAATCTTTCGCATTCAAGAAACTCTTTATAAACATATCAGGTGCCTAACATACAGACTGCCTTTGACACAAGTAGAACAGTCAGTAAAAGTCTTCACACAAAATAACAAATACGGTTTTCAGTTAATTTGTCTACTTGAAGTCCTAACCAAAAATTGTAATATAATAATTTTACATATTAAAATTCATACAGTATTTATTTAATAGGCTTAGGATTTGCTAATGTACTGTAACACAAAATTTGTTTTGTTTTATATATAACATTCCCGTAACATTATCCAGCAACGCATTTCCGTATATTCCCGTTAATAACAGTATTCGGTAACGTGGTACAAAGGCTTAATTAAAATTACTTCCCGGTCTGTTTGGCCGTGGTGCAAAGTTTATGACAAAACCAGACGTTTCGGCAGTGCCACCGACTGCCATCTTCAGTGGAAACGAGTAAACGCTAATGTGAGATGATATTCATTAGTACCATAGTACTGTGGTTAAGGCTGGCACAGCCCGGTACTACAGTAACAGCCCTAACTACAGTACTATGGTCCTAACGTATACGACCTACAACAACACTTAGTCCCGAGTCGAATGTAATGTAGGAGTAAAAAGTGTTGATTAATAAAATAAATATCACGTCTCGAAGGTGGTATAATAAAATTCCTAATATCCCTAATCCACTTGTACTTTTTACTTTCTTTTTAAGCGGATAACTGTGAAAAAAATATTCAGCCGAAAATTTTGCTTCCCACATTTTTTTCTTCTGTTGGTTTTTGTCTATTATATTTGTATTGCCTTTATTCCCCAACATTTCTGTTATTATATTATATATTATATAAGTTATAATTACTTCTGCCAGTACTTCATCTTATTTTTTATAGTTTTAATGGGCCAATTTAAATAAGATCAACTACTTACTTGCAGAAGTAATTATAATTTTATAATATATAATATTAAACAATAATACTGCAAGAATTCATCAAGTTACAAATATTGTAATAATTTTTTATTACATTTGCTGTGCTTAAAAAAATATTAATATGCCATATGTTCGTTTAAAATAAAATAGAATAACCTATTTTTAAATTGCTACTTGGAACAACTATCAATTTTGAGAAAATAATAAAATGTCAAAAATATTAATGTTTCAGCACGGTGAACAAATTATAAAGACGTGTATAACAATTACTTTACTCAGACGATAATATTTCTTGTATAAGAGAGAAACCAATAGTACGGGGCGTTTAGCTGAGGACAAATTAATCCAGTCTGGTAACAAGTTTTTCCGATCGAGATAAATTAATTGTCGCGTCTTGGAGGCGTCCCAAGATTTAATTACATAACTGTATTAACCGCGATGAAAAATATCTTGCTTTCCAAGGGAATAGAGAAATCATTCTGTAGGACAGAACAATTTTCACGCTTAAGATATTATTTCAATTTTCTTTTAAGACAAAACCTTACTGTGGCTAACTATAAAAAGATTTTGTTACTTTCGGTTAAATTTTAACTTATTTTAAACAACTAATGTAAGTAACAGTGTCGGAGCCAGCGAGGATAAACTTATTATAACTTCCAATGACCAGACTTTATTAATTTTCTTTATAGATGGGGAAAAATACTTTATGCACCGTCAGAGGAGGCTTGTGCTTCCTTTGGTGTGTGGGACTCTCACTCACTAAAAATCCACCTCTAATTCAGCCATTCATATCTATCCTGGAACCTCTTAGCGCATTACTTCAGGATGGAGCCTATTGCGTCCTTATCGGGCTCCTTCTAGATGTTCCTCACCTTCACTGCCCGTTAGGTGCAAGTTGGGTCTGTCTTTTTTTTCTAGTAGAACCCACTGAATAAATGCATTGATACGGTCCCATTCCGCAACTACGCTCTCGGGCGTGAACTCCCCGAGTTCTATTTCCAGTACCATCCTCTGTCTTGTGAATCTGCAGCGCTTGAAAAATGCGTGCGATGCATCTTCATGGGTAGAGTCTCCGTATTGGCATGCTAAAGACTTTATTAGTAAAGCCTTTGGTAATAATAATAAATCTAATTATATTCATAGTAATAATTATAATTATAGTAATAATAACAATTATTGTTATAACAATAATAATACGACGTTGTTAATAATAACAACTATTATAATTATTGTTCAAAGACTTTTGTAACATACTTTTTCTTATGAGAGTGTTTGTCAATTGTATTGGAACTTTGTCAGCTTAGGAACTTGGAATCAGCTGCTGTGATTTGAATTAATTATTTATATACCTACACTAATTTATAAAGAAATAAATTTTAAGAAATAATACTCGATTTACTATACTCTTTCGCTTATTGAAAGATTACACTTTCCAGTGTGTTACAGGCAACATATTACTATACAGTATATTACAAGCGGGGAGTGTACTCTGTCTGGCATGTGGCTCTAATTATTTTTTTTGTGTAACAGTTTGTTAGTTGATATAAATGGCAGCTCTCTTTATTTATTGATTTCATCTTTCTTCTTTTGTTGAATTATAATATCAATGTAGGTTTATATTATACAGTTTTGTATACATATACATATATATATATATATATATATATATGATTAATGGTTTCTTACATCATAAGTTTATAAACATAACATTTAAGTCTCAGTTAACTTGTTACAAGGCTTCTAAAATTGAGAGTTCCAAAAAAATAGTGTCATTTCAACATTTCAAAACATAAAGTCGAGCATATTAGTGATTTAAACATTCTAAATTTATACATTGTTATGCCGTTACAGAACGTCCTACATGTATCTCGGCTATCCCAGCAGAGCCCAGCTGTAATGTTTGTGTGCGTACGTGACACTTAACGTGCGTCAAGTGTTCCGGACTTCACCTGTCGCGCACTGTTTTCAAGGCCGCAATCAATTACGCTCCAGTGTATTCGAGTAGTGTTGACGCGTGTTATGCATTATTCTGGAACACTTGTGCTGTCTATTTAAACAACGACAGTTGCCGCTAAGAGTAAGTTTTAAGTGGTGATTAATTGAAGCGCGGATCGAGTGTTTGTAGCGAAGTGTTTTTGTGTCATAATTGGTGCGGAATTCTTTATAATTGACACTGTTATTACATGTGGACAATTTTAACTTGAATTGTTGTAAAAGACTATCTTGTTGATTACAAACTGTTTAATTGTGATAATTAAAGCTGGTTATTAGTGATTTTCATTGGTGTCTTGTATTTTGTTTTCCATTGTACCATACGACGATCAATGAGACCGTCGTAGCAATATTCTACATCGATAAGTATTTTCTTTTTACATCGTAGATGGAAAACTTACTTTTCCTTGATTCTTACAAGCATGGTACAAATCTCGTAAACATGACTGAATCGGAAACAATACAAAGTTGACGAAAACAACACGAAACTAGGGCTTACATTTATTTGCTTTTCATAATTTTGTGTAACGTACATTTGGACTAAAAGGCAATACAAAACTCAACAGAATCTAAAAATTTAATATGAAAGCCAATGCATATGTAAAGCTTTAATGAAATACATACATGCTGTTTAAGCTGCGTCCATTTCTGCTACATTTTAAAAACGTAAAATTAATTTTTATTCAACACAGACCTTTCAGCTACAGCGTAAAGTTTAAAGACATCTATAGCGTGGAGCGCACTTCCTTACTGTAAGGAAGACAAGGAAGATATTATTGTTTTTCATGTTTGTACAAGAACACAAAAGTCGTTTTAATGATCTTGTTATGCTGTCTATTAATGAGGGTTAATAGATATCTTGTTACAAAAGTAATGATGAGTCTATAAAATCTTAAATGTTACTTTTAACGAGGTTTTAAAACCCTTGACCTGTTTACTTTTCTACTTTATATTTTTTCCAAGAAACCATGGCCAAATTACTCTATATTAAATTGAACCCGGATATCCCATCCCTGTAGGAAACCGTATTCACACTAGTGGGATGCAGCAACCGGTCTTATATAGTTGTATTATGCACGATATATCACAAATACACACACACACACACACACACACACACACACACACACACACACACACACACACACACACACACACACACACACACACACACACACACACACACACACACACACACACACACACACACACACACACACACACACACACACACACACACACACACACACACACACACACACACACACACACACACACACACACACACACACACACACACACACACACACACACACACACACACACACACACACACACACACACACACACACACACAGTGTGTACAATATACTGATTGTATTGTATGTCAGAGTCGTGACAAAATACAAATTATGATACACGCTCCATATGATGCCCCATATGATACAAATTTAATATGACTAACAGGAGACAATTAAACAAGGTGAAAAAAAGTTACACTTCACTAGACCCACAAGAAACGGTTCTATAACTGTTTTTTTATCCATTTATATAAGACAGCGGGCCGGGGCATCTGATTTACATACGACAGTTCCCCCTCGCAAGGCGATGGCAAACCAGCAAGAGGAATCCTTCCTAGCATAAACTCTCCCCAACTATGCCGTTCGGATCTGGCGTTAAACTGTAGGTCCCATATATCTGTGACAGTCTCCGTAACTCACGCACCACTGGTATATGCGGGGAGGGTACAAACCAGTCGAAAGATTGAAGGACTCAATAATAATAATAATAATAATCAGCTATTTTATCTGTGTTAGCAGTCTTCATAACAAGAAGAACTTGATAATGGTTGTGAAACCGAAAGGCCTCGTTCGAGGGAAAATTGTACATAGCAGAGAAGCAACAAAATACGACAAAGTTAATAATAATATAAGACAGAACCGGAATAGTAACAAATACTAAGCTTCCTGGTTTTTTAGAACTCACTCACTACTTTTAATGAAATACGTTTACAATAAGATCAAATTAAATTAATAAATTCGAATTTTCTAATTCTCTGAATAAATGTTTTCGTATTTATCCGAGAAACACGACGTTAACGTTAAACCTAGCGTTATCAGGAAACACAACGATAATGTGACGATACGTCTCGTGTTTTATGTTTTTAATTTTTTTTTACTTTCTATATGATTTGGTGTACCTTACAAGTAGAGAGGCTAAAAATAACATACTAAGTAAACAAGTTAAATATTGTATATTTAAACAAAGTAAAATGCGACATTTGTTTTGATGATTTGACGGGCACAATTCCAAGAAAGCATTAGTAGCCTAGGCGGCTAAGGAAAATGAATTCGCAACACTGATTCAGACGTCATAATTCATTACGGAAAACATTCTGTCTGAACAAAGTGATTCCAAAAGCGATGATAATCTTGAGCCAAGCGAAGAAAAATAAAACGTTCTTGAGGCAACAGACGCAGTAATAACATTTTTTTGAATAGCAAAGTTGTCAGTTTAATACAATAATTAATTTAAGAGATCTGAGAAGACAAATTGAGGTAAATAACAAAAAACAATGCAAAAATAAAATTGCATGTATGTATCATCAAATATAATTTCTTCTGCAAGTAGTTGAAATTTATTTTTAGTTTCTCAATTCACCAGACGTACGTTTCACTGAATATATATCATGTACCAGTTTTCTAATAACAAGATAACGAAAAAACAAATTTGATTATTCTTTATATATATATATATATATATATATATATATATATATAAACTTTCACTATGAACTTACTTTATGGTTTTATTTCCCAAACGTTTCAACGTGGTATACGTCTTCTTCAGTGGGAGTAAATACTGAATGTCTTTACAGAGTAACGATTATGGACTGTAGGTGTGTGTGGTGGGGGTTGATGGTGGGAGGGAATTGGCGCTGGGGTTCAAATTGTGTGTTTGAATCAGTGTATCGAAAAGTATGTGTGATCTTTTCGATACACTGATTCAAACACACAATTTGAACCCCAGCGCCAATTCTCTCCCACCATCAACCCCCACCACACAAACCTACAGTCCATAACCGTTACTCTGTAAAGACATTCAGTATTTACTCCCACTGAAGAAGACGTATACCACGTTGAAACGTTTGGCAAATAAAACCATAAAGTAAGTTCATAGTGAAAGTTTATATATATATATATATATATATATATATATATATAATATTTATAAAAGTGAACGAAGAGGATATACCAACAAGATAATTTTGATTATTCTTTAGTTTCTATACTGAAATCAAGTTATTTTAATTATTTTTTAATTCATTTACAAACCTCTAAAAATACTGAAATATCCAGTAAAACCTATGTGAGACGAATTGAAAGAATAAAATACATTACAACTACTTGAAGAAGAATTTACGTATATTTCATAATATATAATATTATACAATACTTTAAGAAACTAGTAGAGTTACGTATATAGAAAAAATAAAATTGTTGTTTATTTAATATAGAATTAATTCCGTTCATTTGTAACACAAGTTGCGTACTGCATAAAGGTAATTATCGTGCTAGTCGTCTTGTCCTTTGGCCGTTTATACCATTGGATCTATTCCTCAGGTTTGTACCAAAGCAATATTCTCGGTATGCGGTACTTATCCATTCTGCACAGGTGTGTTCTTTCCAATTTGCCTTATGGTTGCATTTTATCCGTATTGCTTTCTTCCTAATTCCCAACTCTACCCATATGATTGAATTTTTATTCTCTCCATATATCTTCGAATTCTTTTTTTTTTCATCTCCGATGTTCGGAGTCTTTGTCCCTTTGTCTTCGTTGACGCTCATGACTCACTCCCGCACAACGCTACACGGATATCCGAGGTATTATACGTACAAGGAGTTTTGGGTGTTTAAGTTAGCTTTCTTTCTAAACGGCTTTGCGAATACTGTACAGACGGATTGATAGTTATTAATTGTTGCTGCAGCAGCATAATTTATTATCTAAGTACACCAAAGTGCTCAAGACACTTTTTCTGTGTTGTGACTTACCTCTCAAGTATTTCTATAATTAATATAATTCTGTAAAGGGAAGAGGTGTAAGTAAAAGAAATTGTAGAATGCGTCAATCTGTGAGCAGAGTCGGTTGCGACCCGTTTATTTCAAAAACATTACGAGCCTCAAAATTTATCTAATTATGTGCCAGTCAGCAACGGTCAGTACTGAGCTAATTTTTTTTGAAAAACTGAATATAAAAAATGTTAAATGCTAAATATGTGGGTGTCGCATAAATCAATGCTAGTTTACAAGATGTGTTCAGCGTACACGCTGTGATCTACTTAAAATTTCTGACACTGTTATCTATCGAAAAGGTTTATAAAATTGTTTCAGACACTTGTAAGTAACTAGTTTGTCTCGTTTTTTGCTTCGTGATTATGCAACACTTGCCACCGTAAGTTGTTAAAGGTAAAAATGTTACTTGGCAATCCAGATAAGTCGTTTTGCAACCTGCTGTATCTGGTCGCTACGGCTGCGTGTTCCTCAGTACCTGGTTTTAACCACTGCTATGTCTGTGCTGGAAGATCGTGCAAAACTGTACGAATTTCGTGTTCTCGTGTCTTCGGTCCGGAACGTTGAACCAAGTTTCGAACTGAAAGTTTTCACATGTTTTAGTAGACTTTTATACCCACATCGTTCGATTAACACGCACACATGCATTCTAACAGTGCGTGTTACAATTTACAATATTACAAAATAGCATTACAAGGTTACGACTTCAAATTACATGTATAACGAGTACTGACACTGAACCTTACATATTTTAGGTCTTTTCATCAAGTTGGCTGACTGAAATTTAAATTTAGGCGAGGCTGACCTTTACAGACAAGATACATCTTGGTTGGTTACGGATAAAAATCTTTTTACATCTATTACAAGTTTTCTTTTTTGTTACAAACGTAATACACAAAATTTTTAGCCACTAGCATTGATTTACGATAGCTCAAAAACAATCATAGTTACCTTGGTTATTGAGGCTCCCATACTTGACGAAAGTCCGGCGACGGGCCGCTCAGCTCACAGCGTTTGATGGGAGACTGACTAGATTTTACAAAGCAAGCGATAGGGTTGGTAAAGGGGAGGGCGTGACGTCAGTGCGTCGGGCAAGGTACAATTCGCGGATTGTTGCATTCGGCAGGAGACGAATGATTGCAACATTGTGTTAACGTGATCTATATCGTGTTCATATGTGATATTACAGCCGAGATTCTGAAAGTGAAAAACTTACTTCGGGAGCTTATTTCGTAGAACTGTTTTTGTTCGAACTGTTTCTGTCCTCCAGTAAGATTGTGCCTTCGTTATCTCTGTTATCCTTCTTCCATACTCTGTTTCAATTGTATCTAATTTTTTTTATTAGCGGGGGTCCTACAGTCTATGCCGCATCCCGCGCTTCGATCGCCATTTCTCCCTATCACTTTTAACAGCTCGATCTCTCATGCTTTTCCTAATTGCTGTTCTCCATTGTCTTGTCAGTCTTCCTTTTCTTCTCCTATTTTGAAAGTGTAAGTCAATGCTTTCTGTGGCCATTGCTTCGCCTCCATCCTCATTACGTGACCATACCATAGCAAATGTCTGGATTTTAATCTTTCCGCTGTTGTAAATACGCGCCCTGTTTTCCGTCTTATATCTTCGTTTCTAACATGTTGCGCTCTAGAAATATTACACGCTGTTCTAAAGAAATCAATTTCCAAAGTTTCTATCATCTTTTTTTCTCTTTATCTGAAAGTTGGCAGCATTCGCAGCCATAAGTTAAAATGGGCTCCACAATAGTTGGGTAGATTGTCAGTTTCGTTTGAAGTTTCATTTTGTTCGACCAAAGTAACGACTTTTTCCCTGTTGTATTCTTTTTTTGATGTCGTTTTTTGTTTTCGATCTTCTGAAATAATGCTTTCCAAATATTTGAATTCGCTACACTTTCCGATTCTATGGATTTGCAGATCTGGGTGTTCTTCTTGCATGTCTCCTATTTTCAGATATTCCGTATTGTATGTAAATATGGAAGTATTGTTCAGTTGGTGCGGTCAGTACCAGAATACCAGCAAGTAGCAGAATTGTTAAAATGATTGTCTGACAAAACATAGGGTATTAAGTTATCACGAGCAAATTATATTTGAATGTATTGTTGTTTGCTGATTTCTTGCTTGTACTTCAAAATACACTGTCTTATTTGCAAATATCTGTTTTTAAGCTTCATCAGGTTTGCAAACAATACAATATGACTACCTCCACTACAGCAACAAATATAATTGCATTTTGAGGCAAAAAGCCAATAAAATCAAAAATAATGATTACTCATCGAATTCTAGAACAGTTGAGTCACTTTAATATTATTTGCAAAATGATATTGGCTACGACAGGAATTATGATATCGATGTTAAGTTAGGCACGTTTCAACGATCTGTGGGACAATGAACCGTATTTTCGGAAACAAGGTGCGTCGAGAGATACAAAATTAAGTTCTACAAATTTATATCAGTCCCTGTACTGTCCTATGGGTGTGAATTATGGGCAGCGACCAAGAATCAAGACAGTAAAATAGCGTTTGGAAGGCCTTGCAAATGGCGTTCTTAAGAGGAATTAAAAGTGTTCAAAACTAGACCGTATAAGAATGAGGCCACAAGAGAAGAGTTATAAGTTTTAACGTGTATGAAAGACTAAAAGATTACAAACGACGGTGGAAAGAACACTTAGAAAGAATTTTGGATTCCAGACTGGCCAAACAAGTCTGGAAATACATGGAAATACAAACCTATAGGACACAGCTGTGTGGGTAGTTACACGAAGAGATGGCTGGAGCATCTTTGAAGACGGAACAGGCAGCACCTTGCCTATGCCATGTTGTGAAGATGATGACGATGGTTGTCTGCTGGGCTTTCTGGCTGAGGTCTTATGGTTTAAATACCATAAGACGCCAGCCATGAAAGCCTTGAACTTTGCTAAGTAGCAGTACTTATGTTCAATAAGTAGCCTTCATTAATTCTGATCCCTCGTGTTGCCACGCGCTGCCATCTGTTATAATTTGATTAATACAAACATTAAAAAGTGTGGGTGATAAAGGACAAACTTGTCTTACGCCTCAATCTACACAATTATTATATTCTGTTACATTATTAAGTCAACTAATAATTTTTAAACAAACCATAGACTTTGTTTTTCAAATGACTACACAACTGCTGTGTAATAAATATAGGCATGATTACTATATAATGAAACACTAAGGGAATTTTTCACCGGAATTATTTGGAGCGTCCGTTCTTTCCGTCGGCGCCCGTTAATACACGCCAGTTTTATTATATGTGATTCTTTGTTTTCCTTCTCCTCGAAGAACTAATGCGCTTGTTGATGTACCTTATTATTATTATTATTATCTGGTGTTCTGCCCTAAGGCAGGTCTTCAAATGGTAAAAGCTCTCCAAGCTGTCCTATCGCATATCAGTCTTTTTGTTTCTTCGTAACACCCTCTGATTTTAATGGTACGTATTAACTTCATTCTTCTACGCCCTCTTCTTTTTTCTTCTTGTATGACACCCTCCATACCAGTTGTAAGCAAACAACTTCTTAAACAATGACCTAACCAATTCCTTTTCCTATTTTCTATTGCCCTCAGGATTCTTCTTTCTTCCCCTCTTCTTCTTTAAACTTCATCATTCCTTACTTTATCAACTCACCTCACTTTTTCCATTACTCGCCAAACCCACATCTCAAATGCTTCTAATCTTTTCTCATCCTACTTCCTCAGCGTCCATGTCTCTGCACCACATAAAGCAACGCTCCACACATAACATTTGGGCAACCTTTTTGATGTACCTTAAAAAGTAAAAAAAATATAAAAAGAAAAAGAAAAAATTACACAAATCTCTCTAGCCTATTATTTTTTGGTAAAATATGACTTGTAAGCAATTAGTATTACCTGTTTTATTATGTGAGTGTAATAATCGCTAAACATTTGACACTTGTGTTACTTCTTTTAGTTAAATTTTTAACTATAGGCCTAATGCTGAAGTGAAAAATAATGTATATATGTTTATGTATGTTTATTTCAGTTTATGTATGTTTCCGTAAATATTAAGCCTGTATCTAAACATTTTAAGATTCAAAACACTATTAATAATATGTAAAGTTTTATTACGCACATAGCATACAAACCTTTTTAAGTGCGGCCTAAAATTTGACATACGCGTATAATAATTCTGTATAATTATTTATGGGACCAAGTTTGTATTTTGAATACCTCATAACTTGTTGTTTTCTATGGACTTCTAAATATTTTTCTAAAGTTTTAATTATATTTCGGCCTACAGTGTCCCAAAAATTAAATAAAAATGTTAAAATTAAACATTACTTTCGGATTCGACTTGAAATTCCTTTTGTCTAATAAATAGCACAATTTTTTCATTTTTTCAAATTCTATTCCAATGTCCTAATCCATAGGTCTAAATATTCCTATCTTTATTAAGCAGTTGCCAGATTAGATACACTTACTTAGTCACATTATTCTGGTTTTACAGTTAAGACTCTGTATTTGCCAAGACTCCGTATTTGCCAATACTCCGTATTTACAGTTTTCCATCACAATACGATAGAATTTTATCTGCACCTGTAATCAGCCCTCTGCAATTAGCTGTGGTTTTCTCAATGACAGTTGGGTATATTTTAAGCAATATACACAGTTACAAGTACTTTTTTGGTTTTTATATTATTAAAACTGCTACTTGTACAGTAACTCTTAAGAGTATCTGTTGACCACTGATCTTCTTAGCCAAAGCCCCAAAAACGCAAATCACTACTAAACTAGGTCAACGCGCTTAACAACCAGTAAAGGTCCCTCACTTATATCAGAAAATCAAACGAGTGGCAGACACAAATATGCAACAAGGTATTTCTGTCTATAAATTTAACAACTTTATTATGTGGCATCATCTTATAACAACTACTACAATTTACATAACTAAACTGTAAATTTCATGTTTATGACAAGAATTTAAACTCTCTTGTTTTGCCCTAACTTTCACTTTCTTTATGGAACTTTCTTTATTCTTTATAATTTTGAATATATTAAAATAATGTCATAGATTGGTAAATTGTCACCACATAGGTCTACCAGATGCCGAGTGTGTTGTACGCGGTCTGAACACGGTTTATTTGTAGTGGCAATCACGAATTCTAAAATGATTTATAACCGTTCGCAAACTCGACAAATTTTGGGTTGCGTGCCAGCTCTGATGTAATGAAAATATTAAATTTATATACATAAAGGACAAACCAAATAAGGATCACTAATGTGTACATACAGTAACGCAATAATACATTGTTGTTGTTGTTGTTGTTGTTGTTGTTGTTGTTGTTGTTGTTGTTGTTGTTGTTGTTGTTGTTGTTGTTGTTGTTGTTGTTGTTGTTCTTCTTCTTCTTCTTCTTCTTCTTCTTCTTCTTCTTCTTCTTCTTCTTATTATTATTATTATTATTATTATTATTATTATTATTATTATTATTATTATTATTATTATTACTATAATATACATTATTCCTGCATAATACATAATGTGCATATCCCAATACGGCAAACATAAGATAGGGTAAGACAAAATACAACAGGTAGAGCTGTTTAAATATCTTGGAAGCTTAATAAGACCTGCACTCGTGATTTAGAGCAAGAATTGCTATAGCGAAAGAGGCATTTAATGGGACGAGAAGACTGCTGTGTGACAAAATTAATAAGAATTTAAGAAAAAGGTTGGCCAAGTGTTATGTGTGGAGCGTTGCTTTATATGGTGCAGAGACATGGACATTGAGGAAGGAGGATGAGAAAAGATAAGAAGCATTTGAGATGTGGGTCTGGCGAGCAATGGAAAAAGTGAGGTGGGTTGATAAATTAAGGAATGATGAAGTTTTAAGAAGAATATGGGAAGAGAGAAGAATCTTGAAGGTAAAAGGAATTGGTTAGGCCATTGTTTAAGAAGAGACTGCTTGCTTACAACTGCCATGGAGGGTGTCAGAAGGAGAAAAAAGAAGAGGGCGTAGAGAAATGAAGTTAATAGATAGCATTAAAATCAGAGGGTGTTGCGAAGAAACGAAAAGACTGGCATGCGATAGGACAGCTTGGAGAGCTTGAACCATTTGAAGACCTGCCTTAGGGCAGAACACCGAATAATAAATGTGTACAATAAATTTTAAGCACACGTTGTAACCGTCAAGTTAATTCGAATAATTAATTTTTTAGTAAGCAATAAAACTATTACTAAGTCAATACCCAATAACGCTTAACTATATTCCTTATGTTTAAAACGATAATTAGTAATTCTTTCATTATTAAACAGTCTGCTTATTATGCTAAGTAGAGTTTCACATTAGATCAAAATAATCCTTTTACACGTTCGTATTTTAAATGTTTTGACTAATTTAGTGACTAATGTTTGAATTGTAGCAGCTCTTCAGTTTCAAAGTGTTTCACTCCCTCTGAGAAAGTTCTTTAAAAATGTCTCCTGTTTACTTACTTGTTCCAGTGCATTATAAAAGCAGGTTAACTATTAAATTTGCGTATTTCGTGCAGGACGAAACCTCGCGAATACCGCTTTTAAAACGGATCTAGGTTACGTTGACACGTAAATGGTTTGGTACTATATAGCGCAGCCCTTTCACATTACCGTTGCTGTGTGCGTGTTTGTCCGCGCACACATATCCGTCACTTAGATTAACAAATCTGAGTATGTGCGCAATACTCAGAACAGACATATTATTTTTGATAAAAGTACGAGATGTTTTTGATAAACTCGTATATTGAATTTTGTTGTCATATTTTGACAACTTCGTTTATATTCAGACCTAAACCGACACTGGTACATACAATTCGTGTGCTAGAATACAATAACTCTTCGAACTGCGTAATAAACACGTCATTGACGCACAGATAACATCTCGATTTAAAGTTGGCGTGTTACGTGTATTCACCCCGCATACTTGAAGATTGGATGAAATTACACTTACCCTTTTCATAAATTAAATAAAACATATTGTTACGTGATGCGGAAAAACTGTTACGTAATACGGAACGTTCTACAAGTATCTCGGCTATTCCAGCTGTAATGTGTGTGTGCGTACGTATTGCTGCCACTTTGCGGTGAAAGACAATTACGCGTCAACTATCGAGTCTATACCAGACCGCACCGGTCAGCGCAGTGTGTTCAAGGACACAGTTTCTAGTGGATTCTCGAGAGCGCCTGTTGTTTAACACGTCATCCGAAGTGGCAGATTATTCTGGCATATCAAGGGGGTATAAATATACGCATTCAGCGACGGTCAAGTCAGTTGAAGTGGCGATTTATTCAAGTGAGGTCCGAAGTATTGTGGGGAAGTGTTATGTGTTTTATAATTGTGAGCGTCTCTATAGTTGACATTTTTATTGCGCGTAAATAATGTTTATTTGATTTGTTGTAAATGGAGGAAGAACTAGCAGAAGAAGTACAAATAAGTGTAACGACGAAAGAAGTGATTGGAAAGCCAACTATGGGTGTCGAGACAAGATTCTGGCTTGTTCCTGAGTTAATGAAAGGACCCGGGGAAACGTTTCTGAAGATAAAGTCACGGAAGAGATTGTTGATGAGAACCAATCAGACTTGGACCAGCTGATGGATTATAGGTCATCAGTACATGGCGCAATGGGAGTGATTCCCGCAAAACTAGTAGTTGAGCGGAAGACTCATATTCCTGGGAACTTGATGTTCGGGTCACACGAGACTGAATTCGAAGAACCGGAGAATTATCTTTCGCAAGTAGACCAGCTTTGTAGATCGCCAGGTCAAGTGTTACTTCAGAGATGGTTTGCCAGTTCGCGGCGAACAGGCTTAAGGAGGGGGCAGTGTTACGACATTACAGAACAATCTACGTGTTTCTCGAACTATCCAGTGGAATCCGGCTGTAATGTTGTGTGCGTACGTGTTTCTCAACATGCGTTGCGAGATTGTTCCGGAATCACCGGTCCGCGCCTGCCGTGTGCAAGGCCGCAACCAATTATGTTCTGGTGTTTCCTAGTAGCATTCTTGACGCGCAGTATGGAATATTCTGGTATTTAGGCGGGGTATAAATACAAGTACTCAGCGACGCTCAGTCGGTTTGAGTTGCGAATTATTGGACTGTGGTTCGAAGTATTGTGGCGAAGTGTTACGTGTTTTATAATTGTGCGGGACGATTGTAATACAATTGTGTTTTATATTAGCTGACATTTTTATTGCGTGTGAACAATTTTTATTTGATTTGTTGTAAGAGACTATCTTATTGATTACATACTGTTTAAATCGGATAATTAAACCTGGTGATTAGTGACTTAATTGGTGTCTCCTATATATTTTGTTCTCCACTGTACCATACGACGATCAAGCAGACCGTCGTAACAATATTTTGTACAAAAACGTTTTCTTACCGATTCTCTGTTTATGGAAAATTCAGATGAATAGTGAGAGAGCTAGTGTAGGAGGGGGAAGAAGGAGAACACGTTAGGGTATGAACATGGCGAAGCAGCATTACTGGTAGACTGCAGCTTACTGTGAGACATCGCGGCAAGTCAGCTGACAAACAGTTCACTTCGTTGAGCAAAAAGGAATTGTTTTTTAGAAGAGGAATATGTGTCACTGCAGTTATTAGATTATAGTTCAAAATTGTCAATCGTTTTTCTTCGTTATAGTTCGTTGTTTGCCTACTTTCGTTTTTATAAAACAAACCAACAAATTAATGTCTTCTACTCAAAGGCTGATATATCTGGCATTCATGAAAGGAAGTCGCCTTTAACTTCAAGCAAAGCTTTTACCTTACTTATGACTTTTAAAACTTAAGGATATGATTTGATGGCTTAAAGATATAAAGACGTGACCGTTATACATAAAGGTATTTATAATGAAAGACAAAGAAATTAAGTCCATCAAATCGTCTTTCATATTGTTACTTAATGCGGAAAAAGTGTTACGCCATTACGGAACGGAACGGAACGTTACGTAACACTTTTCCGCAATACGTAACACTATATAATTAAAAATCGAAATATTAACTATTTAATAGTGCCGGAATCACAACCAAAACCGCAAATGAAGTGACGAGATAGGAACGCGTCCACGTGAACTCAGCTGAGCTATGGAGTGAGGGAAGTCGTGTGATTCAGTGAACCAATCAGGTAGCGCGCCACCTTATTACATTGCTGCCTTCTGTGAGGCAAAAATCAAATAATTAGTTCTTACCTCACTCTAACAGTAAGCTGCACAGTAATAAAGTACAGTAAGCATCTTCGACATGTTCGCTCCTATTCAAATCTATACACTTGGTATGGCTTGATATGTACTGTCATACAGTACAGTAATGTCTCACAGTAAGCTGCAGTCTACCAGTATTGCTGCGTCGGCATGTGCGAACCGTTAGACTCGAGCCGTTAAGCAAGCAACTGACGTTCGGTGTATATGATGGACATGTGTAAACATTTTCACCAATCACGTTACGGGAATTCGTTTACGTCACCATAGTAACGGCCTGTAACGGTACCGTGTTACCCCGTTCTTCCATAGATACACACGTGCTTAGTTTTGCACTGTGCAGCGCTCAGTAAATGTAAAGCTTCCCATAACAGTTCCCAACGTCACGGCGAACCGTCAGAGTCGCCTGCAGAACGCTCGCGTATAGTACTGACTTGTTTATTAGTGGTTCGTAGTAGCGTGTGGTCAAAAGTAAACAATATCGTGAAATCACTTTTATAAGATTACTATAATATACACTAACGACACGTTGAGAGCATGGATGTCCAAAGTGACGTCGGGAATTCGGCTTAACAAATCAATTTGTATGCGTTCCCTGCTATATGCGGATGATATAGTTCTTATTCAAGAAAATAAGGATGATTTGCAAAGAGCAATATTTCAATTACAAGAAGTGGCAAGAGAGTTCTCACTGACAATTTCAGTTCACTGACCAAAACCGTGTTCTTTAACGTAAATATCCAGTGATGACTAAGATAGTTATGAACAAAGCACTTTAGAACAAGTGAGACGTTTGAAATATCTCGGCTGTACAGTAAGCTATGAATCTGGATATGATATAAAAGAGAAGATAAATAAATTTAGGGATATTTGTGGTACGATTCATAGAAATATTATAAATAAAACGAGACACAGCACAAGGATTCAATTTTATAAGACAATCGCAATACCCACACTGATTTATGCGAGTGAAGTTTAGGTCAAGACAAAAAAGGAAAGCGACTAGATTCAGAGTGCTGAAACGCAGTTATTTCGAAATACTTTAAATTATACATTGCAAGATAGAATAAGGAAAAAAGATAGCAGAGCAGAACTCGAAGTAAGGGACATAAATGAAATTATTGCAGTTTACAGAAGACAATGGTGGGATCATATGCAAAGGATTACAGAGGATCGTTTGCCATAAGCGGCCCTGAACTATAAAGCCGTTGGTAGAAGAGACGTGGGTCGTCCGAGGGTGAGATGGATGCCGAAACAGATTTATATAACCTAATACTTGAAGAGGATAGGAAGAAGAAGAAGATTACTATATTCTTTATGATTATTGTTTCATAAAAAAGTAACTGGAATTCCTTATCAAAACTTCTGTTCCTTAATTTGTTTTTGAATTAGTTTCTTCTGCAAAACAAGCATAGCTTAAGAAAAGTTAAAAATTTTATAAACATTATAATATCGTTATTTCACAACTTCTTTAAAAAGGGTCAGTTTCTTAAATAGAACTTATTAAATTTTTAAACTCTACATCTTCTATGCTTTAAAACCGTTAGCACCTAATAGCCGCGTACCACTCTTCGTAACTTATTAAAATTACACATTTGTTTAATGTTTTCATACGAAAATACAAAAATATTAAACAAATACTTACAGTACGTTAGAAACTACAAATCGGTCGCAACTTTTTCTCAGTTAATTTGTTTGTTTGCTTTTTTCTGCTTCATTAGTGAATGCATACAAAATTTGTTATATATTTTTATACTTATTGGCTTAATATATTTTTATAAGAGGCAACAAAATATAATTGTAGCTATTTTGCTTTAATAGGATAGGGTGCTATTATTGCTACATATATAAGGAGGAACATGTGAAACTTTTGTAGCTTTCGAGATGCGGTTTTTGATAACGGTTTTCACGCTTTACTTGACATCCCAAAATCAAATAATGTTTATAATTTTTTATAGTGAATATAACCTAACAATATTGTTTTTAACTTGCTTAATTAACTTTTAATATTAAATTTGTTGTAACGTTATAAAATAATTAATACTTACATTTAAATTAAAAACCAAATTTAGAAATGAATTTGGTTAAATTATGGCTAAGGTGTATATTAAAACATGACTAAAACTTAAATGCTATACTAAGATATTCCACATTTGTATTAATCATCATAAATGATTTTCATATTTTTTATAAATTAAATAATGAATATGGGACTCTGATTAGAAAATCTGATAACAATAATCGGTTTCTATATTACTATTAGACCTATAATTATTATTATATTATTTTCACATATAATAATATTCTTCGTATTGTTTAAATTAGCAGCCATCTTTACTATTTCTTTTATGAATTTGCTAACTGCTATAATTTTTTATTGTTCGACTAAGCTTTTCGTCATTACTGACATCTTCAGGTCTTAAACAACGTCTATTAACTGTACGCTGTAGGTTTTTATACTTTAGGCCCCTCCCCTTATGTCATCGCCCCTCCTATTGGTTCTAGCTGCTACCGCTCTTCACGGGAACTTTGTCTACCTTTTTCCGTTAGGCATTTTTCTAACGACCGTCAAATTGTTTTAAGAATCTCCCGTTAATTTCTTCATTCTTGACTTATAATTCTTTGTAACCTTTTACATTTCGTAATTTTTTAGTGTGTTATTCTTATTATTTTAATTTATTTTTGTTTATTGTTTAATATATAATAAAATATTTCTTCATTTGTAAAATCCACTTTTATATTCATTAATTTATTTTTATCTTCTTTTTTAACTTTAAGTATTTCTAGTTCTTCTATTAATTTTCTTTTTTGCGGATTGTTTTCTATTTTGATTATTTCCATATTTTCATTGAGATTTATGAATTTATGGCCTGATTCGTTGAAATGTCTTGCATATAGTGAGTTCGTTACTCTAACCCCTTCTCCTTTTGCGTGTTCATTCATTCTAATTTTAAATTTCCTTCCAGTTTCGCCCAGATATATCTTATTACATTCCCCACATTTTAATTTGTATACGCCGCTTTTTTCTGTTAATGGAATTTCTTCTGTTTTATCATTTTTTATATATTCGAATACATTTTTCGTTTTCTTTATTCCTATCTGTATTTCATATTTTTCGAAACATTTTTGTAACATTTTTGTTTGATATCCTATGTATGTTATTGCTCCTTTATATTTCTTTTCTTCATTTGTTTTTTCTTTTTTGTTATTTTCTATTTCTTTATTTTCCTCTATTTTCTTAACTATTCTATTAATTATTTTAGGGTTGTAATTATTATTTTTTGCTATTTGTTGTATTTTCTTTAATTCTTTTTGTTTGAGTTCTTCATTTTCTAGATAATTTATAGCTCTATAGCAAAATGAATTTAATGCTGCCATTTTATAATTGACTGGATGATATGATTCTTGTGGAATTATTAAATCTGAGTATGTTTCTTTCCTATATATATCGAATTTGAGTTTGTTATCTTCAATTTTTATATTGATATCCAGGAAATTAATTTCTAATCCTCCAATTTCTTCTTGAAATTTTATTGTTTTTTCTATGTTATTTAGTTGTTCCGTAAATTTTTTAAATTCATTTACTTCACCTTCCCAAACTATTAGTATGTCATCTACATACCTGATCCATTTTTTAATTCTTCTTTCTTTATCTATATCTTTTAAAATTTTGATTTCAAAGCTATTCATGAATATCTCTGCCATTAATGGTGAAAGCGGTGATCCCATTGGTAATCCATTTTCTTGTATGTAAAATTTGTTATTAAATCTGAAGTAGTTCTGGCTTAGGCATAATTCTAATCCTTCTATTATTTCGTTTTTCCATTCTACATTACTTAATTTGTTTTTTCTTTATTATTTCTACTGTTTTTGCTATTGGTATGTTGGTGTACATATCTTTTATATCTAATGACATTAATTTTGTCTTATTTGTTATGGTAATTTCTTTTAATCTTTCTATTACCTTTTTACTATTTTCTATGCTGTGGATTTCTTCTTTTTCATATGCCATTTTGATTCTTTTACTTATTTCTTTTGATATTTTGTATGTTGGCGAATTTATAAATGATACTACAGGTCTTAATGGCATTTCTTTTTTATGTAACTTAATTTGACATCTAAATTTTGGAGCTTCAGGATTATGTTCTATTTTTTGTTTCTTTTGCCATTCTGTTAAATATGTTGTCTTTTTTATCAATTTCTTTGTTTGTGCTTGAAATTTACTTGTGTAATCATATTTTATTTCTTTATATGGTCCTTTTTGTATAAATTGTTCTGCTTTTTCGATATAATCTCTTTTGTTCATTACCACTGCTGTGTTACCTTTATCGGCTTTTATAACTATCAAATTGTTCTCCGTGATTTTCTTTTTTAATTCTCTTATATTTCTTTTTATTTGTGTTTCGTTTTTATTTCTTACATTTTTGTTTTTCTTACATATTTTTTCTACCATTTCTTTTACTTCACTTCAATTGATAAAATAAAAAATGAAGAAACTAAAAAACAATTAAGAAGTGAAGTAAAAGAAATGTTTGTTTGTTTAAAAATGTTAAACTTCTACCTTGTAACCTGAACTTATTTTTTGCTTATTAGAAGCTTCATCAGAAGCGTCTCTTCTTACAATCGTCTGTTATGAAGCTTGTAATAAGCGAAAACAAGTTCAGCCTAAAATTTAAAAGTTTAACATTTTTACCAATACAAAAAATTAGTGATCCTAGTCAGTAGTGATATATTTATAATTAAAAATTGTCACACTATGCATTAGTATAGTTGTATGAGAGTTTGGAAAGACATGAGATTATTATAATTTAACTTTTTTTTAAATCGTATAAACCATATATTAAACGATTATAAAGAAGACAGCTTTTCCTTCTATCATTATATTTGTTTTTTCTCCTGATGAACCATTTATTGAAAAAACGTCAATTATAAGCATTAAATTGTACTACGTTTCCACCAGAAAATATTATTCGTTCTTTATTAAGTGTGTAGAAGCTTTATTAAAACTTTGTGTGATTTCATACGATTATATTTTTTCTAGCTAGATATACTTTTCAAATACAATATTTTTTACACAAAAAGACGAGAATTTCTTACTCTGAAAAAGTTTAAGTTACACGGAAAAGAAATGTTACATAAAGTGCAGATAAAACTTCTGCACACCTATTTCCTGGTTTTAACATTAATGCCTGCCTGTAGTTTATTTTGATAATCACAATGTAACGTTCACCCACTCCTTGTGCTCCGTGTTATATGTATATATACTTGCATGTCCCTTGCCACCAGCTCAAACGACTGACATTTTAGGGGACTCAAAATCAGTAGACAGTGTTCGTGGTTAAGCTTACTACGAGAAATAGTAGTAACTTTATTATTATAATTATTAATAGTAATATATATTAATAATAATAAATTGAAGCAGGGAAACCGAGAACAGCTCCCACAGTTGGCCTGATCAATTTCTGAGTACGACAATTGTCTCTCTTTGTCATTTATATATTGACGATGTCATACAAAACTGGCAGATGTGTCTTCCGGACCATTCTATGATTGGCAACTCTACAATTGGCACTTTGTTGTTTGGGGACGATCAGGCTGGACTGTCGGACTCGGAAGACAGGTTGCAGATGGGTATACATTTGTTAAATCGAATCTGCGAAGACTCTGGATTACAAATATCCTCACTTAAGACCAAGGAAATGGCTTTCCGTGGAACTGGTCCTGTACTGGCAAAAATTGTTATAGATGGTACTGTCCTGAAACAAGTCAATAATTTCGAATATCTGAGCTACAGTGTGTCTTGTAATACAAGCAAGGACGTTGTGAATACTGAGCTACAGTGTGTCTTGTAATACAAGCAACGACGTTGTGAATACGTTGCATAAGTTCAACTTTCTGTGCGGGACACCATCAGGCCAACTGTTAAGTCAGCAAGTAAAGAGACACGCCTAAAATTCTACAAGGTGATGGCCCTTCCCACACTTGTCTATAAGTCTGAGAAATGGACTTTAACAAAAGGAAAGGTTAGGCCAGTCGTATCCAAGCGGCTGAAACGAGATTTCTCAGGCACGTGACAGGGTATACGCTCCGTGATCATAGAGGAAACACAGATATGCGGCAAAAACTGAATATTATGAGTATACGCGACAGGATCGGCTGAATTGGTGAGAATATCTTTGCCGAATGGATGACTGACGCATCCCCCAAACAACTCTGGAACTATAAGCCGAGGGGACGGAGAGGTGTGGAACGTCCGAAGAAGCGCTGGAGTGACCAGCTCTAGACTTTGCCTGTTTGAGACCGGAACAAACCATCCTTGGTTCAATCCTTGAAAATGATGATGATGATGAATATTACTAATAATAGTATAAAGTATTGGATAAAGTAGTCGATGACGAAGTGCTTAAATGAATCAAAAAATGTTGAACTTTCTGCGAGTTAAAACAAAGCAAACTAATATGGACATATCCGTATGGTCCAAATACTGAGATAGTTCTTGAGGAAACAGTAGAAGAATAGAAACAAGAGATTAAAGTTCCAAGGTAGGTATTATATAATGTGGAATGTTGTACAAAGAAATGAACGCTCAAACCTCCAATAGATTCAAACAGAGACAGCGGCTGTTTCTAGGACGGTGATGAATCGTGAATTGTTATTTTGAATGTTCATCCTCTTCATTCATAGCACTTAATTATTATTAATTGGTACACTTTCACATGTGAAACTTACTTTGTTTATTTTCCTCATACGCGTTTCAGCGTGATGTTCGCCTTCCTCAGCGAGGTGTGATACAGAATGTCCGGAACTTGTAACGGTTTTCTAGTTAGAAAACTTGTAAACCGTTTTCCATCACGCTGAAACGCGTACGAGGAAAATAAACAAAGTAAGTTTCACACGCGAATTGTGTTGCTCCGTACGATGATGATGAGAAATATTAAGATGGTAGTTTCTTTAAATAACAAAACAGTACTTAGTGTCTCTTACTGATAGCAAAATATAGATAACAGCTTTTGAGAACTAACCCTAACCTTGGCAGTATGTTATGTGACTGCATCTAGAATTGAATTAAAGAGCTACTGTCCGACTGATTTTGCCTGGTGGTCATGGTCACCAATCATTGGACACGAACAGCTTGTCAACAAAACCATTTTGTCCGACATCTCAAGGTTGTTTGTCTGTTGACATTTTCAATTTTGTATTTTCCATGGTGTTATTTTTACATATTTGATTGTTGAAGAAATATGTCCTCGGTCTTGCTCTTTGCTGCTTCCTAACTGACTGCAGATTCTTCTTCTTCTATTGCTAGAAAACCCCGTTTTTGATCCATCTGAATTATTTTATTTCATTAATTTTTTTGTATAGGCCATCTAAGGACCAGATGCCAATTTCAATTCTTTACTCTTTGTTTTTTCTTTTTCTTCAATATTCTTTCATCTTTTCAGTGTGTCTCTTCTTCCTGTCTTCAGTCCATTTTGAACCTGCGTTTTTCTCTCTCCTACCCTGGATTCCTTTCATTTTTAACACTTTTGCCGAAAAAACCTTCTCCTTCAATTGTTTCTTCTGCGTGTATATTATTTATTTTTAATCCTTTTGGACTTCTTTAATCCAACTTGGTGTTGACTTCTTCCCCCACAGATATTTGAAGATTTGCCTTGTCAACCTATTGTCGTCCATTCTATATAAATGTCTAAAAAATAATAGTCTTCTTTTTCTCATTGTTTCTGTTATATTTTCTATACTTTGATATATTTCATCATTACTTCTTAATTTCCAACCTTCTGAAGTTTTTGGTGGGCCTAATATTTTCCTAATAATTCGTCTTTCTAATATTTCTAATTTCTCTAAATTATAATTCACTGCTAGACATTCACTTGCATATAGGCATTCTGGCTTCACTACTGTACTATAATGCCTTATTTTTGTATTTTTAGATATGCAGGTTTTATTGTAAATATCTTTAGTTATACCATATGCCCTTTCCATCTTATGAATTCTTTCTTCTATAGCAGACTTTTTGAAACCATTTTCTTGAATTATTTCAACTAGATACTTACATTTTCTAACCCTCTCTATTCGACCAATATCTGCTAGCAGCAATTTTGGCGCATTTTTAATATTCGTGAGAAATTTGTTTTTTCTGCAGAAATTCTTTTATTTTATTTTATTTTATTTTATTTTATTTTATTTCTTTTACTGAATTATTTTATTTCATTAAATGTTATTGTAAATAGATTTCTGACCAAATGGCTTAATTAATATCACTCAGTGCTAAAAAAATAATATCGACTTTTCAAATATACAGTGCATTAAAACTATATACTTGATGCGAAAAAGATACTGGAGTATGGGTTAAGTGATTTTTTTCAATACATAAAATAGAAGAATCAACTAGATTTAATGAATACTGGAATAAAAACAACCCACTCCCTATAATTAACAATACGAAATAAGTTTGGTAAGCAACGGGACGAAGCCTAAATGAGATTGTCAGAACGAGATAAAAATACGTTTTCCTTCTGGAGGGAAAAATGATAATAATCTACACTAATATGGAGTGGGGAGAGATAATCTTTCTGTGCACGTGTTAGTTATACGAGTAATCAAGCCTACACAGCCGACGGCAATTTATACCGCGTTTCATGTGTTTATTACAAAACTCCATCCAATTAGGTAGCTTTTACTTTTCTCTACACATTTCATCAATCTTCCTTCAGTTGAGTGTAACCTTTTCCACACATTAATATAGACTTCGTATATAAAACTATGAATTCAAGTCATGAGTAAAATACATTTCTTGATTAAAACTTTGTTACTTTGTACAAACAAGACTGAGCACAATGAGACAATATAAACTGAATCAATCATGTACTTATCTAGATTTTTGTATTCTTCTTTTGTTTGTTGAAATGTGTTTACAAGTTTATTTGTTTCTTTGTTTCATAGAGATTGTTCTTTGTTTTCATTGCTGTCGGTTGTTTTTAGTCAACCAGCAATCTATCTGTATAATTTATGCATAGAAGCTAATCCATTCGATGCAGTTAATAACTTCAGATATCTGGGTAACATGATAAATAATGAAGGGTTCATAAACAACGACAATACATGACAGAATACAAATAGGAAATAGGAAATATTATTCCAATAGCAGACTATTGAGAAGCAAACTCGTTAGTCGTAACACGACTAAAAATATATAAGACACATAACAGACTGGTTGTGACTTACGCCTCCATTAGAGGCGAAACATGGACATGGACATGGACAAAAAAGGAACAAGTAACACTTAGGTTTGAAAGAAAGATTGTATGACGTGTTTTACGGCCCGGCTAAGAAATAAGAAATAACCAGAAAATAGATGAGCTATTAAATCATGAGGACGTTTTAAGATTCATAAAGGCTCAACGAATGAAATTGCTAGATCATCTAGACCGGATGGATGATCAGCGTATGCCAAAGAAAATCTTGAGCACGCAAGCCTATAAAAGCAAAAAGAGGGGCCGACCTCGGATAAGATAGTTAGATGATGTGCTATAAGATCTCGGATAAGAAGAATGGGTGTGAGGGGCTACACTGAGATGGCAATGAACAAGAAATTTTAGAGGAGGTTGGTGTTAGAAGCTAGGACTCACGTTGGGCTGTAGGGCTGAAGAAGACGAAGAAAAAGAAGCAATCTATCTCTTAAAAATTCAATTTTGTTAAAATTAAAATAAACTTAACTCGCCCACAATTGGCATTGTACTGTCCTCTGTCAATACATAAACAACACGAGCACTATGTTTTTCCGCTAATAACTACACTAACTGCAATGCTCTAGTTCTCATGAATCTTCGTAGTTTCTGATTGTTGAGGAGCTGCAAGACTTCAATGACACACGGTCATTTAGTCGTTGTTTAGATTTCTGAGAAAACGTTTTATTTCTTCCTTGACTATACTCGTCTTCAGATATTTGCAAAGGTCGACGTTCCGGATGTCCCATGGTGCACTGAAAATGGCTACAGACAATTCGTTCTGAAATTTTTGCGTCTCTCTCATTCGTCTTGTTGCGCGTCCCGAAACTTGTGAGCCAAGAATCAACTGTGGTTTCGACATTTGTCTTTAAATTAACAATTTGTTTGCTACTGGCAGTCGGTTTTATTTTTCTATTAACTAATATCACTTTCTTACAGGGGCGGCCCGTGCTTATGTTGCACGGTTGTACAACCACCAATTGTTCCCGAACTGTATTTTAAATTATAGAATTGTGAATAAAACAATAACTGATAATAGTGTTTGGAAGCTAAATCATCGTAATTAATCATTTGCCGATTGAAAAGCACTGAGGAATACTAAAAACCGTACACGCTCTTGCCGCGGTGTATACACCAACTGTGACGCGCTTTGTATACGGGGAAATACAACGGAGTAGTGCTCTAGCTGGCTAGACTCGGGTGTTCCTATTACAACGATATTGGCTCTCTTGGTGTGATTAGGGACTGCAAACCCCATATGTACGTCACGGCGCCACCAGTCTGTTTGTTGGTAAATAACACGTGGTGCGCTAGGTTGGAAATTCGTTGTTAGTGTCAATCCGATTCGTCGTCAAATGTAAATAATAGTACATATAAATGATTAAGGTGTCATAGTGTAAGATATTTATTATATTTAACTGGTAGGACGCAATGAATTCTGTAGAAAAACATAACAAAATCGTCGTTCAGTTTAGGTCCTATTGAGGAAAAAATTGAAATTAAGAAAGTAGGTAGGCCTACACCAGACCTTTCAAATTATAATTAAAGTGTACAATCAGGTAACAGAATTTTTAATCGTAAATTTAAGAAAGATTTATACAATAAATATTCGTGGTTACGTGGGTGTGACAATAAAATTGCAGGATATTGCTTTCCTTGTGTATTGTTTGGAGGGGAGTAGACTTGGACATTTTCTATTCAGAGAATAAAACAATTTAATTCCATGCAACCCCCAAATGTTTCAACCACCAGCCGCCACTGCTTTCTTATATTTTATTCTCAGTTATTTGTGTTGTCGCTTGTTATTTTCGTCACAGGCAAGTTCGACATGTGGGTCGCCAAAGGCGCTTTGCTTGCTCACATGAATTATGTTGTCACTTAACAACAAACGTTGTATTCTAATTGTATATAATTTGTAAAATTCACTTGTACTCATTTATTTTTATTTATCTTTACACGCCGTTTTCTTGTCCTTTCATGTGGTCTGTGTGTTCTTTGTTCAAGCTTGTTAGTTTGACTCTTCTATAGACTTACCAACACATAGCCTAGCTGCACTATAGGCTTATAGTGCAATGTTTTTAATTGCGGTAAATCAGAAGAGTACAGCAGATAGAAGACTAAGACACCATTACTTTTGTTCTGTCTCTTTAAATATTGAGTATTCATCTTTTGTTTGTCTGTTAGGAGTAACAACTGTAGAAAGTCTAAAACCGTTTAGGTAGGAACTTAAATTTATATTAAAATTGTTGGACCTTGATTTTACAAAATGCTTAAATACGCCTACGCGTACTATGGGACAGATCTACGTATTGTTACGTAATGCGGAACGTTCTGGTACGTTGGAGAACGTTGTTCTACTGTCTTCTCGGCTTAAGAAAGTTTTGTTAGTGGTTATAATCGAAACAGAATAATCACTTTTGCACACCACTATAGAAAAATTATTCCGATTAGCGCTTTCAAGCTTCTCAGCTCATCGTCAGATCGGCAATAACAATAATAGTACAAACAACTTCAACATACCCCCCTCCACCGTTTTTGACCTACACTCGTACACATTTTTGTAAACAAAAGCTATAAGTTAAATGGTTTAAAACAATCTGTACGGGTGGTAGGTCAAAGACTGGTGGGGGGGTATGGAGAAGTTGTTTCTCCTATTATTGTTATTGCCGATCTGGCGATGAGCTGTGCAGCTTGAAAGCTCTAATCGGAATAATTTTTCTGTAGCGGTGAGCAACAGTGATTATTCTGTTTGTAGTAGTTAAATAATTGTAAGAAGAAGGTTTTAAATACTGCAAGGGCAGAGTTAATTATTAGAAGAAAGACAGTACCTGCCGTCAACTCTGATATAGACGAAAAGACATAAATAAGCTTGGTGTTGTCTCAAGGAGTACAGAGCAACTCTGAAGTGTGCAAGTCATTACGCGATATAGTCTACGAGTCGCCGCAGTCTACAATCAACACGGTCAACGTTACTAGTTGTCCATTCTGTCTCCGCGACAAATATTTCTTATCGGCTTTATCCGTTGGAGTAGTCTTTACGTGTTAGCTCAGTTCGATCGCGTGTTTTAACGTTTCGCCGGAGCAGATTTCCCAGGAGTGTACGTACAGATTAGATTCGTGTTCACTGAACTTCACGGGTAACATTGGTTGGACGCCCTCATATGTGTGTGTGTGTGTGTCCTTTCAAGAAGACAGTATACGAATAACTTTGTTTATTGATCGCGCTCGGATCCATTGAATGATCGCTCGGCACTTAGTGGCAACATTTTATTAATAGTCGACTTTAATTGAATAAATAAACACTTGGTGTATTTCTGCAGATAATTTTTATTTACCTGACAATTGTTTCACCAGTTATGGCAGCTTCAGAGGTTAGACTTGAACTGACAGATTTGAAATGTATGTTAGGCGGGGGAGGGTTGGAGGTAGAGTATGATCAAGGGTGAATTGAAAAGTCCCAGGTAAGTGGTGTGACAAGTGCGGGTTCTACTGTTGGCAATAGAATGTGCCGTCACTTGCTAATTGTGAATCAAAACACTTATACAGAACACTTTTGTGTGAAGAAAATTAGAACTCAACTACAAGTCAACTAACATAAGTCTAAATATACACGAAATATGTATAGCAAAAAGGTGATTATAAATAGGCCTACCATACAATAAACTTTGTCTGATTGACCGTAAAACAATATGAAATTCCCAGTATAATGTAAACTATATATAAAACACATGTATAATATAACCAGTATAAATAATATAAAACAGATTTCAATTATTCACAAAATTGATGTTGAGACTGCCCTCTATATAAAACAATATATAAATAGTTCAAATACGACAGATTTGTGTCTACATTAAACTAATGCATATATATATATATATATATTGCGACAAAACATATGTTAGGCATAGTAATAATGGAACAACATAGTCAGTTATCTGGACCAAGGTTGTATATTTTAAGACAAAATTTTATATGGTTTGTAGTTTACAAAATATTTATTTTATTACAAAATTGTCTCTGAAATCACATTGATCTGATTTTAAAAAGAAACGTCAATTTGTTACTTGGATATTGTTTTCGTGGGTTGATTCGTCTTACTGCCAGTCCTGTGAATCGCCGCAATCTGCTCCTCTCTCGTCTCCTCCTTTCAGCACACTCCCGCCTCGCTGGAGCTCCTCTTGTACGCGCGCACGCCGTCACACCGGTAATCAGTCTAATCTTATCTCAGGGCACAAATTGGGTATTAATTTAATCTTACTTATTTTTGGTGCTTTAAGCATGCACCTTCCCGCGTCTTGAGGTGTCCTCGCGATCACATAGGAGTATCCCGGATGGATAAACCTTCCCTATGCGGAAATCTTGACTCACGCGATACTAGCACTGTTTAACAATATAGAATAGCATATTTTTTAATAATGAGTTCGTACCCAGTCAAGGTATCAGCAACGGGTAACTCGTCGCTAAATTGACCCTGATCACTCGTACAAAAGCACGTTTCTGTTCGAAAAACTCGCACAGAGAGCACGTCTGTAATATTCGAGCTGCAGGATGGATCTAACTAGATATTCGTCGGCGGAGACCCAATCTTAAAGGAAATTGGGGCCGCTGATTGGTCTAAACAGCTATCACGCGATTGATGGCTGCCACTGATAGACGATTTCTTGAAACGATTTGCAAATTTCTGCAGAAGCAGGTATAGATTTTATCTATGAATTTTCTGCCTTCTAAAAGATAAGGACTTTATAGAAACGGCTTTTTACTAAGAAAATTCCTATTTACATACTACGTAGCAAGCCTCTGACACCCAGAAAATACAGCGCTATTTAAGATGCGTGTGCTGTCCAAATCTCAGTTCGGTACGTTCATTTATACTTGAGCTATTCATAACAAATACGACTGACAGGCGCACTCGCGCACTCGCACCTTTAATTCACACATGACATGATCACAAATATATTTATGGGCATTTTAATACATAATAGTCTTTTACCCAATTCTTATTTCAATACTTACATCTAATTTACATATTCAGACAAAAATCAAATATTAACATGTCTATAACGTCATAACCTGTTATAACAGCACGTAGTCCTGGCTACACCCCTTACTGCAATGTTCTATTGCTATATATATATATATATATATATATATATATATATATATATATATAAAGTATGTATAGTACAATTGTTAATTGTTTATAAATAACATACAGCTTTTGTCTAATTTACTCTAACTAAATTAAAAATAATGCAACATGTGTTTCCACTTCCAAGCTTCCCACGCCTAACATATAGGCCTATTTCAAGTCTGTCTGTTCAAATCTAACCTCTGAAGCTGCCATAACTGGTGAAACTATTGACATAAAATAAAAATTATCTGTAGAATTGTACCAAGTGTTCATTGGTACGTACTGCAACGCCTGGTCTCATAATGCAATCATTATGAACAAAAATTTGTATGCCATTGCTTATCAATATTGCCTACTGATATGAGAACAGAAACGAACAGGAGTGAAATGGTTGTTCATGCATAGATATTCGGAACGTTCAATAGCAACACTTTCCTACAAGTGGAGTACACATTGGAGTACAACATTCAGCAATCTGTACATAATTGCCACTTTAAAACTGACTTATTACATACCTTCAATGAACTGTATGCATTAAAAAGTTGATATTAAAAATAATTACATTAAACACGTTATATACTGGTAAATTGTAAAAATTCTGCACGCGTCTATTGCACAATGTACGTATTCTACCGTATTAATAGCGTGTATGGGTCAATATTTGTACAGATTGCTTTACAACTGTGATTGCCACATCACAAAAAGAGAGAAATGGATGCTATTAATAATAAAATTATTAAAACTTTCTGGTCAGTCAAAAAAAAAAAAATCCGTTATGAAAAAAAGTGAAAAAGTTTTGCCATGAAGCTGTTAAATATTGCTATGACAATTATGTAACACTCTCGAAAAATCGGCAGGTGTAGTAACGTAAATGTTCTATGCGTTTCTCAGCGTGCGGCGTCTTAGTCCACGCCATCCATTCAAGTAGCTTCCAGACTGTTCGAGTGCTTGTTAACTATGCAAATTATGCTGGTACACCACCAAAAGGATGGAAAATTATTCTGGAACCTCTGCGGGAGCTATATAAGCAACAGCGGCCGGCTTAGAAGTTAGTTACACCTGGCGTTATTGCAGAGTGCGGATCAAGTGGTTGTTGCAGATTAGTAAAAAGTGATTAATGTGTTGGAATAGTGCGGAACTCTAATACTTGATATTAGTATTGCGTGTGGACATTATTTAGTGATAATAAAATAATTTTTTCACCAGAATAATTTTAATAATGTTAGTAAAATAATTTTTTAACAGAATAATAAAGACCAGTACTCGAGCACTTATTATATAACATGAAATATGTCAGTTCTATAGGTGACTGAACAGTTTTTACTTAAAAATTTCAAAGTTAAACAAATTGAATGTGATCATTTTATTACAATTTTAAAATAATATTTTGTGAACCTTATTACATTATATAGGCCTACTTGAAAAAGAAGACAAATCTACTTTATTAGTACCTCGACCCTAATCAACACACAGTCAGTTTCATAATATGTGTCAATGTAACAAGAAATGTATTTTAACTCCTGCCAGAAATGGTTACAGGATTTTAACCTTAAATTGTTAGTTCCCAAAACTAATAACATTTTTGATTGTATAAGTCTATTTTGCTTCTTTTTTACTTATATCTGTGTAGTGCTACAAAATATTTAAATAAAACATTACCACTTATCATGGGTGAAATGGGATTCGATTAGGAAAATGTAGAATAGGAGGAGATCATTGCAGTTTGTTAAAAATGATGTACTTAAGACGCACTACAAATCGGCAAAACATTATTATGATAACTGTTCAAATTACAGGTTGAAAAAGTTAAAAAAAATACTTTTATTTAAAATGTCTTCAAGAAAAAATTTATGAAGAGTGCAAATTTAATGTTAAGAGAATTTCCATTACTTTCATACGTGTCGTCTCAATTTGAATTAATCGCCCAATATGTCTCCTGTGAGTTAATAACCTGTAAGTTATTAATAGGTCTAGAAAATGATTTGAATTAATCACTCTCTCTCTCTCTCACTCTCTCGCTCACTCTCTCTCTCTTCTCTCTCTCTCTCTTTCTCGCTCTCTCACTCACTCAGACATGCGTAAAACGTTTTGTATACACCATTTCATCAAGACGACTCAAATTTCTATTCATATCTACTCATTTTTACGCTCAGGCGTATCTCCTTCATTTCCATACCGATGTTTTCCTGTTACTCGAATGTAGGTCGTACGAATTTTTGCCGACTCAGAGCAAATTGAATTCGTTGTGAGAATGTACAACTCTGATTCCGACTATCGTTGCGTCGCCAGATGGTACGGTATTCTGTAATTGTCTCCTCATGTAGAGGTATTTTATTTTTAATTACAAATCTTATACCGTCACAATTTAATTATAAACATATTGTTACGACGGTGTACTTGATCGTCGTAGGTACAGTGGAAACAAAATAAATACAAGACACCAATTAAGTCACTAATCACCAGCTTTAATTTTTACAGTTAAACAGTTCGTAATTAACAACGCAGTCTACTACAACAAATCAAATAAAAATTGTTCACACGCAATAATCTGTCACTAATATTAAACACAATTGTATCACAATTATACCGCCCGATTATAAAACGCAAAACTTCACTAACAACCACTTGAACGTACACGGTAATCTCGCCCGATAATAACTGGAACCGCACTGAAAATATATCGCTGCTATACTGAAACTGAACATCGTTGATTACTGTTATTTATATCTCCCCAAATTACTAGATTATTCCATAATGCGCGATAGCGCCAGTATAGTGACGATGTAATTACTTGCGGCCTTGACACAGTGAGAACAGCCGCGCCAATTCTCGCACCGTATAGAAAATGTGTCGACAAGAACGTACGCCACACACAGTAGAGCGAGATTCTTCTGGCACATTCGATAAACACGTAGACTGTTCTGTGATGTCATATTTATTTTTTTTTGTAAATAAAAAATAATTGTTTTGATCTAACGCATTATGTATTTGCTGACTTTTACCCCTGATCAGTTGAAATACATACTTTACTAAATTATTGAAGTGCTGAGGTGTAAGTAGTGTGCAAGTAGGAGTTTTTTAATGTATTTCTCAGAGCACAAATAAATTAAAGAACCTTCAAAGATCCAGCAGTTAAACAGTTTACTTTTAAGTAAATACTTAAAGTTTCTCAAAGGCGCATTAGAACAATTTTACAATTTTTAAGGACTTATACGAATTTGGAGAATCAAATGTTGGTTTAGTTTAAGTAGAATCTTCTAATCTATTTATTAAGATAAATTGGTTTGGTATTTTAAAGATAATTTAATAACGAGTAAAAACCAATATCATTTCTGGTCCTCGCATTTATTTATTTAAACATAATTATTTATAACAAAATATTTTAAAAACCCCAAATTTGCAGGAAATAATCATTTTAATCAAATTAGTGTTTTTAAAAACTGCATTCATTATAGGTTTTCTCACAAATATTACTCAAGATTTTTTTTAATTTGACGTCTTTTGAACTTTAATATTTACAATTTTTTAATAATTTTTCTTACGTTTCTAGCTGTAGCTTGTATTGTACGTTTCGATTTTTATTGTACGGGTATATGACAGGTCTCATATCTCCGTACAACAGTTTTTTATAAGTAACCGTTATTCCTGTAATTTAGTCTGTATATGCGTAGAAAAGAAAATCTTTAACAAACGACAAAAAAATGTAGAAAACGGAACCTGTAACATTCTGAAAATAACCCCCCCCCCTAGAGAAAGCAAAAATCAGGAAACGAGTAGCCTGTAAAGGCCTGAAAATGAAAAGTTTTAACAAACAATGAACCACTAAGGAACGTCTAAAGTGTAATGGAGTAAAGACAGAAATACCTAGCAAATAATAAAGGACGTAACGAAAGACTAAGCAATATTTGCCTAAATATTAGAAACTCTAAGAAGCAATGATGAACGAAAAAACGATTAACCTGTCAAGGCCTGAAGATAAACACCCCTCCCTAAAAAATAATAAAGAAGGAAAAACGATACCCAAATACCCAACAAATTAAATACCCAATAATAAAGAAGACAAGAAATGAGAAACAAAATGGTTTAAACGATATACATTGAAGAGGAGTAACCAGATGGATGTCAGTGTCAAAAAACTTTGACGGTATATTTAGCAGCAGAAATAGCTTTAAAAAATGTTATTGTGTAGTGGTAATTGTATATATTGGTTAAAATTGTATAGGCTTGAATTGTATATAGTAGTATTGTAATTGGTATTGACATATTTCAGACAGGTTTTATTCTAAGAACTAAATTTTTCCTAAAGCTTGTGAAACTATTTCACGTCTGGCGGCTTGCTCTATTGTAGCGCGTAATGTAATCGAATTTCCTCAAGGGCGCAAACTGCTGAATACTAATGACTTTGTAATAGTCTTTATCAGCGACTTAACTATAACATGCAATTTTATGGAGTTTCAGTGTTGTTGTTACTTTAAACTGTTCAGTATGCTGAACCTCCTTTAGCGAGCTACTTATTCTTCCTACGTTAATTTCTTAATTTCTAATTTCGTTAGAAAGATATAATTATAAGTAGTTTATTCTAATATGGTGTAACAAATTAAAATTGCTTAATTTGAGTTGCAACTTTAATTTGAGTGTATATAAAATTCACATAACATTTCTGTAGTTTTGTGTGTATGTATAATTGGAGTTTGGGTTGTAATCATAATAATAGTAGTCCTTTTATAAATCGTAACATGTTTTCATTACTTTATTCAAACGAAATTATAAGTAAAAAAAATAATAATAATATTTACTTCGCCGTAAAATATTCATTATCAATTGTTTCAATGTTTCTTTGTTGCCGTACATTCATCATAAAATAAATCTTATACCTTATATTAGCAAAACCCTATGTTAAACATATCTTTGTTACACTATAAATTCTCGACTGCTCAGTCTGGCTGTGTGCTTTATAAGTTTGTTCTTATTTACATTATTATTCTGTGCTTGGCATATATTTTAATGCGTTATAAAATTTTAACTGGACTAATCGAATCGTTAGTCTTCTTCTATATTTCCAACTACTTTACTTTATACGTTTCGTGTGATATTACACGGTGATTACTTTACACACTTTAAATGAACATTTAAAATTATTAAATCAATTGTTAATCATCCAAGCAATGATTTAAATTATCTTTAAATTAATTGGTCATCATTAAAGAAAATTCTAACTAAAGATAAATTACATTCTCTTATCTCTATCTAAATATGACAAATTTTCTTTACTTTTTAAATTAAAAAAAAAATGTCTTTTCAATGTCTTTATTTTTTCATAATTATAAATTGGTTATTTGTCACCTCAATTCTGCAGATTGTACCCATGTCCTCCGGTGATCTGTCGGTCCTCTCCTACTGGATTTCCTCTTGCGTTTTCCGGTTCCACTTGTCGTCCTCCAGTCACTCGTCCTTCATGGTCCCATCTGATGGCTGTAGAATGGAATGATATGTTGCTCTGCATCAGCTGCTGTTGTTCTAGTAACCGCCTCTATTGCTCTGCATATCGTTCCTCTGCTTGATGTGCTCTCGCCATTTGTCTAGAGTGTTGACGTTTGTGGTTGTAGACTGGTTGTATACGTCCGATAATTGTAGTTAAAAATAACCAAACTAATAGTTACTGTTTTTGATTACTTGAATTAACGTATTGTCCATTAGACTTTACAGCTTATAAACAAAAATCTCGTCGATACTGGACATAGCGTCTAGCTGAAGACTGATTGAACGTAATTAAAATTCACGTCGCTGACGGACAGAGCTTACCGCTGCAACTGAAAACTGATTGAAGAGTATTACAAATTCTCGTCGCTGACGGACATAGCGTACCGCCACGACTGAAGACTGATTGAGAGTAAATTCGGGTCTCCTGGGCTCGTATTTATTTTCACCAAAAAAACCACACCTGTCGTCACAGGATTCTGCAGGTCAGAAACTGCCCACGGCGTCAGTTCCCCCACTATCGTCCAATTTCATATATTCGCACATTTTTTGCCAATTGCAATGTCTAATGCGGATTTCAAAGTGATCTAACATTGTCTGATTCAATTACACACGTAATTATCATAGTGATCGCATCATTAGTGTAATTACTATGCTCTTAAAATCGCACAGAATTCGCACTGAACGTCATAATCACAACAAATTCGCACTGCACATGTGTCTGATTTTTATGCATTTTTAGAAGTCTTTACAATTTTTCTAACATTTACGGTTTACTTATAATTAAATAAAACTATAATTTAGTATCTATTTGGTGTGAGATTGCAAACTTGCAGGCTTGAACAGGCTTCACACATACACACTAATTACTGCTGTACACTCTCTCAGCAATAATCGCGTGATCATGTATGTTCATTCCTGCGTCTAACTCAGCTTTCAATTTCACACCTGCTTGTCTATTACATATTACTAAAATTAATATAAATTTTTATTTTATTTAATATATGCACATTTCAGCAAATGCTTGTATTGTCGCAATAGATTAAAATTAATTTTAACGTTTAGTGTTTAACCTACTTTTACGTCTTGGGTACTTGTTTCGTTAACTGCGTACTTCTTTTTGCCCCTTCAATTTTACGTTTAGACTTTTATAAAACGTCTTAGTAATTACAGACTATTCTTTGTACCACCAAAATACTTGGCTTAGGAGAAACAAGGTAGGCTTAAGCAAGCCACGTACAGTGAATATAATGCGGCACAACACCTTTCCATTCTTCCATTAATTACCCTATTCGTTAGGCTAAGCACACATTTCTAAAAGCTGGGTCTACACAAGAACCGAAAAACGTGAAAGAACACAATTACACGGTTAAAACTACCATATTGTTTTCATATCGTATTAAATTGTATTATATGTTTACGTAATACGGAACGTTCTACAAGTATCTCGGCTATCACAGCAGAACCCAGCTGTAATGTGTGTGTGTGCGTACATATTGCTGCTACTTTGAGATGAAAGATAATTACGACACCAACTTTGTCACTACTTATTACCACACTGCTAAATACTTCGTTTGAGGTATTTGAGGCCTCGTCAATAACGAAGTATTTAACAGTGTGGCAATAAGTAGTGATAAAGTTGGTGTTAAGATGGCTGCTAATAAAACTAACAAAACTGGAATTACCTGACACTTGTCATGCGTAACCTTCGAGTCTATTCCAGTTTGCGCGGTCAGCGTACTGAGTTCAAGGACACTGTTTCTAGTGGATTCGAGACCCCCCGTTTGTTTAACACGTCATCCAAAGTAACAGATTTTTCTGGAATCTCACGGGTTATAAATATAATGATTCAGCGACGCTTACTTTCAGTTTACGTGGGCGATTACTCAGTTCGTTTAAGTGGTGGTTTATTCAAGTGGTGGTTTATTCAAGTGGTGGTTCGAAGTATTATGGCGAAGTGTTATTCTGTGATTATTGTGCGGGACTCTATTAGTTGACATTGTTATTGCGTGTGGTCAAATTTAATTTTAATTATTGTACGAATATAATATTGTTGAATACCTGGTTGATTACAAACTATTAATTGTGATAATTAAAGCTGATTTTTAGTGACTTCATTAGTGTCTTGTATTTTGTTTTCCACCGTACCGTACGACGATCAATGAGACCGCCGTAACAATGTATTAATTACTTTCTGCTTTTTTAGCATTTATAAGCTAACAAATAGTAAAACAATGTGCTAATTATTAAGGAGATGGCTTTATAGATAAACTTAGTCAAGCCATTAAGGACTCCAAATGTAAAATTCGAGGAACGTTTATGTTAAAAACATTAAACGTGTTATAAAATCTTACAAAAGTATTATGCGTAATGATTAAAACGATAAATACGTCTTAGGAGTGACGTTATTATAGAAAATCTTGTATATTTGTACATACAAGTCTATGTAAACATGCTCATTTTGTGTGTGTGTGTGTGTGTGTGTGTGTGTGTGTGTGTGTGTGTGTGTGTGTGTGTGTGTGTGTGTGTGTGTGTGTGTGTGTGTGTGTGTGTGTGTGTGTGTGTGTGTGTGTGTGTGTGTGTGTGTGTGTGTGTGTGTGTGTGTGTTGACCTCTAGTGTTTGTGGCGAGATCATTGACCCGCGAAGATGAAAAATAACAGGCAGTTTAAGCAGGAAGGAAAGATAAGGGAATGTACAGGACAGAGAGCTGAGCCATTTGGCTTCCCATGGCGGGCTCAGATAAGCTTATGATGTACAACAATGAAAATCTCCCTTGAGACTAGCTCTCGTGTTTTCATCTATATATTTACCATAATACAAACTTTTCAAATAATATAATATTCTACTATTATAGTTTTATGTTTTTTTTTTAATAAATAAAAGCAAAAATGCTTCTGTTTTAGACAAGGTAACATACGAAAAATTGATAACGTCATCAACGAGGTACCTCTAAAATTCATCGTTCTTTTTTTTCTACGTTTGAGCGATATTCTACGAACTTTCCAAGACACCAGATACACATCACGATGCAAATATATTGTTACGACAGTTTAGTGATCGTCGTAGGTACAGTGGAAAACAAAATACAAGACACCAAATAAGTCACTAATCACCAGCTTTAATTATCACAATTAAACAGTTTGTAATCAACAAGACAGTCTCTTACAACAAATCAAATAAAAATTTTTCACACGCAATAATAATGTCAACGAGGCTTGCACGGTTATTAAACACATAACAGTTCGCCACAATGCTACGAACCGCACTCGAATAAATCGCAACTCAAACTGAAACTGAGCGTCGCTGAGTACTTGTATTTACACCCCGCCGAAACACGACAACATTCCATACTACGCATCAGCGCTACACTAGAGCGTAATTAATTGCGGCCTTGACACAGTGCGCGCGGCTGGCGGAGTCTAGAAATGTCTCGCTAACGCATTCTGAGATCACTTACGCACACAACATTACAGCCGGATCCCACTGGGACATCCGAGAAACACGTAGACTGTTCTGTCATGGTGTTACACTTTTTTCGCGTTACGTAACAATATCTTGGTTTACATTTCTTTCCAGTTATCTTTCAATAAATACGTGGCAATAAACTAACTGAATTTAGTTTATTTAATGGACATCAACAACCGGAGATGTTACTGTAGCAACCACTAATACTAATTAAATTATTCGACGCATTACAGCTCCCCTCGTACCTATTTGCCAGCTATTACCCCCTGATTAGTTTAAATAAATATTTTATTAAATTATCCAAATATTGAGGCAGTAGGAATTTATTAAATTCGTTTTTCAGAGCACAAATAAATTAAAAGCCCTCGCAGGAACCAACGGCTAAACAGTTTATTTTTAGGGCGTCGTCATCACCTTCAAGGATTAATCCTTCAAGGATGGTTTGCTCCTGTCTCAAATAGGCAAAGATTAGAGTTCGTCACTCCAGCGCTTCCTCGGACATCCCACACCTCTCCGTCCTTTTGCCTTATAGTTTCATAGCTGTTTGCGGATGCGGCAGGCACCCATTCGGCAAAGATGTTCCCACCAATTCAGACGATACTGGTCGATGCTGTCGAGTATACTGTCTGGCCACGACTGGATGATCAAGGCTGCTCTCCCTCACCACGTGGCCGCTTGTAAGCGAGGTAGAGTGAAATATGTGTACTAGCCGTTTGGTTTACCCCCACTTAGCCTACCGTATGCTTCTCCCACCTTACACAATGCTCAATCATCGAATCGCGGCCAGACAGTACTCATAATATTCAGTTCCTGCCGTATATCTGTGTTTCTTCTATGATCATGGAGAGTATACCCTGCCACGTCCCTGATAAATCTCATTTCAGCCGCTTGGATGCGACTCGCCTGGCCTTTCATTAACGTTTATTTTTAGGTAATTAGGTAATTTGTATGTGCTAGTCTAATTACCTTAGTAGGAATGTAAATTATTTTTGAGTTACTTAGCTTATTAGTTTCATTATTTTAATTCAGTACATGAATACACCAGTTTTCAGTGCTTATTTTCTATTATTCAGCTACTATTATAGTATACCCCAAACTTTTTGATAATAATTGAACTTTGTTTTTACAAAGCTGCTGCTACCTATGGTAAAGTAGTAGATAACTATATCTGCAGAGCACAGGTGTACATTAGTAGACAATTCAGCTCCGACTGAAACTAAACGCATGACGTTGCAGAGATAATTTAATATGCAAGATGTTAAATTCGTTTACACTTTTTAATAACAATATATGGAATGCTGTAGGCTGCTTTCATTATACGTGTAGAACCAGCTGTCTTGCAAAACACAGAAAGTCAACTCACCTTGGCCTTAAACTCTGCACTCTGCATAACTACAAAATAATTTTACATTTCACACACACACACACACACACACACACAATTTGCATATTCTTCTTCTTCTATGGCGTCACAGTTTGGAGTCGAAACTTAGCCTCCATAATCATCCATCTCCATTTTTCCCTGCCCTTGGCAATCGATGCCCATCGTTTTACTTTAAGTAAAGTATCAGCATCCCTCGCCGCTACGTAAATCCAGCGTTTCTTGGGTCTTTCAACAGGCATTCTACCCTCGATCTGACTAAACAATACCTTCCTAGGTATTCGGTTGCCTTCCATCCTAATGATGTGTCGTGCTCATTGCAATCTATGCAGTGCGATGGTGGTGGCCAGATCATTGTCTTTGTATAGCTTGTATAGCTCCTCATTGTGACGCATTCTCTATATCCTATTGACTGGAATTGGTCCATATATTCTCCTCAAAATTCTCATTTCAGAGATATTGACTATGTTAGCGGCTTGTTTGTTCAGAGTCCAAGTCTCGCTGCCACATGTTATCACCGTTCTAATCATAATTTTATATAATGTGCCCTTGGGCTGACGGTGGATATTCCTTGTCTTGAATATAGTTGTCAACGAAGCATATGCTCTATTTGCGGCCTGTATCCTTTTCTTTATTTCATTTATTTCTTCATTATCTTCTGCAATCCAACTTGTATATAACTCCGTTTAAATCGGTTCTTCTTTCAGTTCACATATAGAAATGTTACGCGGACAGTTTTCATGGGGTCATGCATGTAATTTGGATTGCTTATTTATCTGATTTTCCAGTAGTTATTTGTTTCATTGGCTCTCCTAACAGTCACTATGACATATATAGAGGCAATAATCAGTTTTTTAATAATCAGTTCCTTAAATTATTAAAATTACCTTGTATATTCAGGTTCCCTTCCTTGCAACGTTTTTTTTATATTTTATACCCAACGTGTTTCAAGTATCATAGTCCCATCATAAGGTGATAAAATATGTTCAATTACATGGTGTACGTCAGTTAATAAAAGTCATACACATACCGTTATTTAAGCGACTCCCAAACCGCGTTATCTCACAGTGCGCATCGCTACGGATCTCGCGAGTGACTAACAATTCCACATCATACTGTGCCCGCACTTATCTGTCATATTGTGCTAGCACGCGTATAGCTGTATCATATAGCTCGTTGGATTTGAAAGAAAATGTTTTATTCAGAAGCTGATCACCCTGAGCTTTGGAGTTCTGAAAATTTAAATAAAAGGATGTGTGTGAGCTTTATTAATTGACGTACTCCATGTGAGTGAACTTATTTTATCACCTGATGATGGACTATAAGTCTTGAAAAGGGTTGTGTATAGAACATAAAAAAATAAGTTGCAAGGAAGGAAACCTAGATACACAAGGTAACTTTAACAACTTAATTGTACATGCAACATGTTGACCACAACAACTATGTTATCAGGTCCTATTTACGTTTTTATTGTTTTCTGAACGTACTATCGACATTTAGAACCTGTCTGTAAATTTTCTGTGTTAAAAGCACATTTATTTGAATAAATATTTTATTTAAGTTTGTCGGTTGTTCACGTGGCACCTTACACCTTATACGAGCCAACTTCAGTCTCAACAAAACTGTCCTGCCTACCCGGCGTAATACACGATGGGAAGGTAAATTGTTTCGCAACCCGTCGAATTCAGATTCCATAAATTACTGCTTCCAGTCGCTGACCTGTTCTGTTCTCCAGCAAATAGGGAGAATTCTTCAAGCCGAGGGTTATGTTATTTAAAGCGTCAGGTTTGATCCGCCTCTTCTCCGAAACGGCGAGCTTAGCACTTCAAATCACGCCTATAAATCAAAAGCTGTAAAATTCAAATCCCAATAATTTACTTTTCTAAATATTGTTCTTAGAATCCGTCTTTCACAGCAACCTAGAAGTCTCTCGCTACTTTTTGTCATTGTCCGGGTTTCTGAAGCATACGTCAGCACTGGCCTGATAAGTGTTTTGTAGATTTTGCATTTAGTGCTTCTTGAGATGAAGCTAGTGTCAGGTGCTTTTTCAATCATAATATGTTTTGTTTACGAGATATATTCTTCTTCTTATTTCAGTGTTGATGTCGTTAGTGCTGTTTATCTGGGAGCCAAGATATATGAACTCTTTTACTGCCTCTATATTTGTTGTGCCTATTTCAAAGTTTTGAAGGGTTGAGTATAATGGTAGTTTGTTGGCAGCATACATATATTTTGTTTCTCCAAGGTTGGAAAATGGAATGTGGCGCAGGCGGTGTAATTATGAACTATACCATCTGTACAAATAACCGGACATTGTCAGGATAATCGAAATACACAGGCTAAGGTGAGTCGGACACAGAGAGAATGGTGGAAGGACAGTCTGCGAAACATATATTCTAACATATTTTCTAACAGAAACCAATGAGTAATAGAAAAAGGGAAGAGCCCGAAGTAGATTCAAAGACCGGATAGAGGAGGATCTCGGAAAACTGTACATAAGAAACTGGAAAGCCAGAGCATGCAATAGGGAGGAATGAAATCGACTCTTGGAGCAGGCCAAGACCCACCAAGAGTTGTAGAGCCACGGTTGATGATTAAATATTTACTTCTTCTTGCCAAAATTAATTACATTCTAAAACGGCTTTTTATATAACTGAATACTGTCACGACGGTCACCTTGATTGTCGCATGGTACAGTGGAAAACAAAATACAGGACACCAATTACGTCACTAATCACCAGCTTTAATTATCACAATTAACAGTTTATAATCAACAAGTTATTCAACAAGATTATAGTCGTACAATAATTTGTCCACACTAATGTCAACTAACAGAATCCCGCACAATAATCACTTTTCAATAATAGCCATTTGAAACGCACTGAGTAATCCCTCGAAGTAAACTGAAAACTAAGCGCCAGGTGTGTGCTATTAATTGTCCGCAAGGTTCCATAATATTATATGTCTGCCAGGCAATAAAATTATAATTTTTTATTTTAATTTAAATCACCTACGCGTGAAGATCCGCAACCACGACCTAGCAGGTTGCGGGGGACAAATTATTTTGTGCCCACATAATTACGTAATTATATAAATATGTATAATTATTGCGTTATCTGCGTAGTTCAGTTTCTGTATAGGAATAAAGTACCTAATTTTTATAGATAAAGTGGCTCGAAATAACATTATACCAAACGATCACCCCATAATAACAGAAATGTCTATAAATAGTGAACATAATTTGAGGGTGGCGGATATTTTTTTATAGAAATTATGTAGGCCTACAATAACTGAATTCAAGTAAATGATTTTAAATATAAATATTAGAACACGGAAGTCATGTATGGTTCTCCATACCGAATTTTTAGAAAACGGCTGGAGATACAGGAATTCGATTCTTTAGTGGAAAATAAAATTCTCTTTTCTTTGAGGGTTCAGAAAATAAAGCCTTTAGTTGGCGGCGTTGCTCGAATGTATGTCTTCTTCGCTCCTACATTTTAGTTACTGAGCGGAATTTAAAGCAACATTTTAAAGCCTATACACAGTCTTGCTGCTTTTAGGAAGAGCAAAGTTATGTCTGCCGTTAACTGTTTGCTTCTGAGGCCTACTTTAATGTTAACGTTTCTCTGTACCTTTGCCAGAGTTCGGCGCGATTACTACAGTGTTCAATTATGTGTTTGTCCTTGTAAGAGGTACTAAAACGTCAACTTAGTGTGCCCAATTTGCAGTCTGGTGATTGCAGCTAGGAAACTTTCTGCTTGAGCAGTCCAAGAAAAGGAGAATAACCAGGAATATACTGCTTACAGGATTTAGTGAGGGAGTTGACAGTAATGGAACAGATTGATACGGTGCGTTGGCATGGAGATGCGAAGACTGAAGGCACGTTGGAGAAGGGCCCAAACCTCAAGCAGGAGTGTGTATAAGAGTGGGTATAAAAAATTACAAGTGTTGGAGTTACTCCTGTCACTTATATGACAAACAGTTGATTATGTAGTAAACTGATGATTTTATTTACTTATGTAAAGTATTGTTACGTAATACAGAACTTTCTCATACGATTGATAGTGTCGTTCTACAAGCTTCTCAACTAACCTAGCCGGTGTGTGTTTCTGCCAAGGTCGCTCTCAAGTAGCCTCTAGAATTTTCGAGTCCTTGTTAAGGACGCATATTATGGACTCTTGCAGACAATGAATAGCACACTCCTGCCGCTTAGTTTTCAGTTTACTTCGAGGGATTACTAAGTGCGTTTCAAATGTTGGATTGCAGAAGATAATGGAGAAAAAAATTATAATTTTATTGCCTGGCAACAAAATTATTGTATTTTTAACAATTACCATTGTTTGAATAAGATTAAATGCATTTTTATACAATCTCGTATTAAATCAATACCAAACGTGAAAAAATTACCCCTCCCCCTCCCCTTGTAAATACCTTTTTTTATTTATAGATATTCCATCTACCTTTCTACAGTGGATTCTTATGACTTTCTTTTCAGGATATTTTATTTGTCAAAATTAAGTACTTTACTCTTGTTAAAACGTAAAACGTTGCAGGTAAACTACCCCTCTTTCTTAACCGATCATTACCAAAATCAATGGGCTCTACAACTCCAAAATCTAGAGTCCTCTACAACTCAGATACGCATGCAAAAAATTATTTGATTCTGTTTGAATTAGAAAAATTTCTACAAACGGACACAGACACACACACTAACATTTTGCGGAAAATGACTTTTCTTAACGTTTTGAGTACAATCAGAATCAGCCCTTAGCTCGATTTTTTTCGCCATCACCATACTTCCATTTCCTTATGGAACATGGAAGTAAAACCAATAATCTCCCCTCAAAATTTTTAGAAATTATCAATAGTAAAACTTTTTTGGAATGTCAAAAGCTGCGTCATAAATAGTACCTTACACGCGAATCGATTCGTAACTAATAAATTCTGTAGCATTCTCAAAGACTACATTTTTCCTTTAAGGTAGAAAAATTCAGAACAAGGGGATCGTAGATTTCAATATTCTTTCTAGGCTAAGTTAGACTTTAGAAGGTATGTCAGAAATGTGACATCAATACACTCATCAGATACAAACAGAAGAGAGAGAGAGAGAGAGAGAGAGAGAGAGAGAGAGAGAGAGAGAGAGAGAGAGAGAGAGAGAGAGAGAGAGAGAGAGAGAGAGAGAGAGAGTCAGTGAACCAATTGTGTATTGTTGGGGTAAATACGTCGCATCTGATTGTGACCTCGCCGTCGCCATGGTTACGTGCCCGCGTCCTTGTAAACAACGAGTCTGGATGTCGGTCGCTGCAGGAACTGCGCATCACAAACAGGACACGTGTGTCAATGTTGGTGGTTGGGTAAACAAGACACAGAGGCGTATTACGGTACATTCACACCGTTTCTATGTCAGACACTGGACTACTAAGATGGGAACTATAGCGTACAAAAAAGATGATATCAGTTTCATATCCATTGGGAATTTACTAACACGTTGTATGTACCGGTACGTAAAAGCGTCTATCGTTCTTCTCCACGTCATTATTTGTCTTTCTCTTTTTGATTTTTCCGAGTTTTATGCAGCGTTTTCCCGTTGTAGAGTTGCTTTTCCTTACTTATTTGTTTAATTATCAAATAATCGAAATAATTCGATTTCAGTACAGACACTAACGAATAATTGGATTTGTTTAGATTTTAATATAAAATAACAAATATTCGAGTTATATTATCGATTATTTTAATGTTTATTTACTTAATCAGCTGTTTTGACGGTTATATCGGGAAGGTTTAATGTTTATATATATATATATATATATTACATTTAATATTTATAATTAAATTTACCTCAAGATGTTATTTTTTTCCTTTATTGGTTTCTACTCCTTGCGACAGACCAACACATAGGTACTTCACTAGAAGCAGAATCGCGAAGGCTGAAGATGAGAGCACAATAGCTCTCGAAACATGTTCCTAGTAAGGAAAATAAAATATCTTGAGGTAATTTCAATATAAATAATAAATATAATTTTTTTTTTGTATCGGCCATCTAAGGACCACATGCCAATTTCAATTCTTTATTCTTGTTCTTTACTTTTTCTCCAATATTCTTTTATCTTTTCTCTTCTTCCTGTCTTCAGTCCACTTTGAACCTACGTTTTTTTCTGTCTTACCCTTGACTCCTTTGTTAACCTATTGTCGTCCATTCTATATAAATGTCCAAAAAGTAATAGTCTCTTTTTCTCGTTGTTTCTGTTATATTTCCTATATTGTGATATATTTCATCATTACTTCTTAATTTCCAACCTTCTGAAGTTTTCCGTGGGCCTAATGTTTTCCTAATAATTCGTCTCATATAATAATTCGTAATTCGTATATTATTTATATTTTATTTATTAAAAAAATATTTAAAAAAAAACAGAGCGCAATAGCTGGAAGTCGTGTCCTTCCAACAAAATTTTTTAAAATTTTAATTTGAATAGTTTAGCTTCTTTCTTAACAATCACCAGTATTGCCGTTTGCAGTAAAACAAATCACAGTTGTTCACCACTTTAATCATCACAGCTATTGTTCACCAGTTTAATCATCACAGTTAGATTGTTTAAAAATTCACTAAATGTAGTTTTCAGCGGTTCTGTAATAATAGTACATTCCCTTACTAAAACATAATGTGACAGAATGTAAGTGCAATATGCAAAATAAAGCAATGAAAATTATGACACGCGGTATTAAAGTTATTAATTAGTTTTTTCTTGTTTTAATTAGTCATGTTTCCCCCTCAATACCAGCCGGCTTGCTACTACTAGTTACAGTTACAATATTAGTACTTCTCTAAATTTATTATCTCACAGACCATTAATATCTCTTTAATTTCAATCAATGAAACCGGTAACCATCACCGTCATCGTCTTCTTAACAATTTTAGTCTTAAGCGGGCTCTTCCTATTCTACAGCCTACCTTTTCTTAGGTCTACCAACTTCTCTTCTGCCTCTAGGGTTGTAATCTTTCGCTATCTTTGGTATTCTACTTTCTTCCATTGTATCTATGTGTTGAATCCATTTTCCTCTGTATTCTTTAAGCCTTTCATTAACTGCAAAAATATGTAAATCAAGCCGTTTGTATCTTCTGTTCATCTTTTTTCTTTATGAGTCAAGGTTCAGAACCGTACAGTAGTGTAGGTATTGCCATTGTTTTATAAAATTTTATTTGGGTTTCTTTTCTACATGTATTTTTCAATGTTCTCCAAATCGTTACACACATTCTTGTGAAATTCGTCACTTTATTTTCTATATCTCTATGTTGATCATAAGTAATGTCACGTCCAAGATAGCTGAAATGTCTTACTTGTTTTATGCATGTGTTGTCTAAGCATATTTTGGTCCGAATCGGTTAATCTCCTACAAAGGCCATTACTTCTGTCTTTGATTCAGATATGTTACAGTTATATTCTTTTGTTATTTTATGTAAGATGTATATTGCTCGCTGGAGATCGTCTTCCGAAGTGGCGAATGTAGTTTGGTCATCCGCGAAGAGAATAGTTTTCAAGCTTTTATTTCTGTAGTTTTTAATACCGTCAGCGGATTGTTGTTTCCATTTTTTGAGGAGATCATCTAGATAAAGGTTAAAAAGTAGAAGTGACAGACAACAACCTTGTCTTACGCCTTGGTTTTAAAACCAGTAGTAAGGAGTATTAACAAAAAATGTAAAAATTTTATAATTTTGAAAATACTTTGTTAAAAGGTATATTAAAATATTATTACAGTTTTCCGGTTTGTTAGAGTCCGTGGTCTAAGTTATTTATGTTCTTCACCAGACGTTTCGTCCGTACCGATCAAGGACATCATCAGTGGCGCGGGAACACAGATCAAACACCCGCGAACGAATACGAACAGTCGAGCGGGAACACAGATTATAACCGTCCGCGAACGAGTCTACAGAAAGACTGTTCTGTAGTGTTGAGGAGTAGTAACACTCCCCCACCACTGATAATGTCCATCACCGGTTTGGACGAAACGTCTGGTGAAGAACATAAACAACCTAGACCAAGGCCCAACAACGCGGAAAGTTGTGATACTGTAACCACCGGTCGTGAAAGTTTGCGCTCATTTGTACTGTTACGACTGTCTCACTGATCGTCGTGTAGTACAGTGAAAAACATGAAATATATATATATATATATATATATATATATAATTGAAATATATGAATAAATATATGAAATCTGGCGCCTGTTCTATTGGCGAGTGCTGTATGAAAATGTTTGTTCTAATATGATTTGCCCCCAGAAAAATCCATAACTTTTGTTTTGGATAAGGAAATGGTTTGATTGTAATCTGTTAAAATGATAGTAAGATAAAACAACGCCCTTTTAATGACAGTGATATGTTAAAAAAGCGGGTTTACCCTATTTGAGATCTACTTTCTCTCATATACTAAACTGTTTAGGTAATATTGTCCTAAGGCTTTCACGGCCGACGTCAGTTGTATAAGAAGAGTTTACTCGGCTGTTTGGCCGTGGGCTACGGTTTAATGACAAACCAAACGTTTCAACAGCACCACTGGCTGCCATCATCAGTGGAATTCAAAGAAATCCAAGACCTCCTGAATGTAGGTTGTTTTCGTCAGGCACAAAGTACTGTGGTAAAGGCTGAAGATACCACTGTACTGTATGCCTTTACCACAGTACTGTGGGCCTGACGATAACAACCTACGTTCAGAGGTCTTGGATTTCTTTGATTTCCACTGATGATGGCAGCAAATGGTGCTGTTGAAATTGTCGTTAAACCGTAGCCCACGGCCAAAGACCCCGGTAAACTCTTCTTATGCGTAGGTAATAATTCAGGCGCTTAATACGTTTTATAAAAATGCTAATGGCGACAATTAAGTGAATTGTCAAGAAAAAAAATTCTTCCAAAATACGTATCCGCCAACACTGGCTGTCATTAATTATCAGGCAGTTCGGTGTGCTGACCTAGCACTTTTGTTTCCCTCATCTGTTTGGTCGTCTCTTCACTGCCGCGTAGATATATCTGTGCTCGTTCGGTAATGTTTGCGTGACTCTCATTGCGCCGCCCGTCACGCTTCCGCCCACGTGTCTCTTACACGTAACGCCCGTCTTACAATATTGTTACGACGGTCTAACTAATCGTCGTATGGTACAGTGGAAGACAAAATACAAGACACCAATGAAGTCACTAATTACAAACTTTAATTAATCACAATTATTAACAAATAAAAATTTGTAATCAACTTGTACAATAATTCCAGTTAAATTTGTCTACTTGCAATAATAATGTCAAATAATAGAGTTCAACACTAATTATAACACAAAAAAACTCCGCCACAATACTTCAACCATTACTCGATCCGCACTAAGGTAAATCGCTCAACGAACTGACTTGACAAAGGTACAAAGCCAGCCTCTTCCCTTTTATAGGTACCTCACGTGTTCTAGAATGAACTTTCCATCCTTAATACGGTTTGCCAGTTAATGCGTATTTCAAGTGTTCTCTAGAGCACACTGTCACATACGTGAACGCAGCCTTGACTAAGATTACACCTGCTCGACTGAAAGGGGGAACGGGTGGAGAGTGTTCTCGGCTGTTAGATACGGTTCTCGTTACAATATATTCAAGTAACTTAATATTTTAAATGAAGCTTGTCATAAAAATGAGACATGTCATAAATATAAATGTTCTATTTAATTTGAACATTTCAACAGAAAAAACTAAGACCATGGCATTTCTAGGAAAAGATTCGATTCGGACAAAAATTGTAATTGAAAATAAAATTTTAGAACAAGTATCACATTTCAATTACATAGGATGTGATATTACATGTGAAGAAGACAAAGATATTCTTAATAAAACAAACAACTTCCAAAGAATATGTGGAACACTCAAAGGAAAGACCATGAAAGAAACACAAATAAAATTCTTTTAGGTGATGGCAGTCCCCATGCTATTATACGGGTTCGAATCATGGGCACCAAGAAAGAAAGATTATAGACAGATGGAAACGTCTGAAATGAAATATCTCAGATCTGTGAAAGGTTGTATAAGATTAGATCGCATAAGGAACGAAGATATAAGACAGGAATTAAAAGTACAACCAGTAACGGAACTAGTGAAAACTATAAAAAAGCTGGAAAGATCATGTTATGCGCATGTCTCCAGAAAAAATTCCAAGAAGACTCCAGAATTATAAGCCAACCGGAAGAAGAAATGTTGGCTGACCGAGACGGAGATGGCGAAGCCGGAACAGGCAACCTGTCCAATCCTGTTCAGATAGTTGATGATGATGATAAAAGGAGAGACTTGGCCAGTCGTCGTTATTACTTAAGTGCAGTATGAGGGAAATATGTCATTGAATGAGTTACCTTTTACCTTTTCACATTGAGCAGTGCAAACGAGAAAATAATCGCCCGAGTCGTGCTCTGACTTTAAGATATATTGTGGGCGTGACAAAAAAAGGAAATGGTAGCTGACTGATATGTTTCTGATGGTTCACACAAAGTATACACAGCGTAAGTGAAATCTAGTGGAAACGGCTTTAACGCTTAGAAGAGAAAATAATACGGAACGAAGAGCGACAAAACACAAATCGAGTATATTACGGTAACGCAGATGATACCGAATTCATGGACACAGAGGAAAAACTTTTCTTCTAAGTTATAACTGTACAGGCGTTTTGACTGTTGCAAAAATAATAACTAAAGGCATTGTTCCGTTGTTTTGTTTTTAGTAACAACTCGCAAGGGAAGAAACAAACGTCTATGTCTATTGTGTAACATGTTGTCTTCCCTGTCTAACATTAGTGTTCTCCCGTTATTACACAATCGCTTTCGTAAAGCAGTTGTTAGTTTCTTTTTAAATAAAAGAAAATGAAGTACAATTATTCTCTCGTATATAAAATCCTTAACGTAAATCTCTAAAGTTAATCCTTAACGCTTGATAACCCCTACATTTTTACTTAATTACCCTGGTAAACAGTAGCGTCATTTGTTTATATTAGATTAGAGAGGTTCGATTGAAATATGATACTGGAAATATTTTCTATCTTCTTCCTGGACTGCTTTTGCGTCGTCCTATCTTTGCCTCCATTTTCTGTAGTTGGTCTTTACCAGCGTCGTATTGATGTGCACTATATCTAGGAGTGCATCTCCTATATATAGGAGTTTCCGCACTATATCTGGTCTTCGGATACAGTTGAATTGGACGTAATGTTCTTCACACTACATGTTTTATACAGTACCGAGTTCACTTATTTGGTTTCTGACAAATTATTGAATTTGTTTTTTGTGTTTGCTCGTTTTATATTATTTTGTTGTTCGTTTACCTCGTTTAAGCTATTATCGTTTAGCCTGTATATTTTTATTATCCTAACAATGTCATGTTGGTCCTCTTTGTGAAGATGGTATAGTTCATAATTGTAGCGCCTGCGCCACATTCCATTTTCTTGTAGGCCTACTCCTATAAATATTACCTAGAAGTCTCTCTCGCTACATTTTCTCATTGTCGATGTTTCTGAAGCATATGTCAGCGCTGGTCTGATAAGTGATTTGTAAATTTTGCATTTCGCGTTTGTTGAGATGAAGTTTTTTAGTCCATATTATGTTTTATTTGCGAGATATGTTCTTCTTCTTATTTCAGTGTTGGTGTCGTTAGTGCTGTTTATCTGCGAGCCAAGATATATGAACTCTTTTACTGCATCTATATATTTTATACCTATTTCAAGGTTTTAAAGGGTTGGGTTTAACAGCAGCATACATATACTTTGTTATACTAGCCCAAAATAATTGTTTACTGGCACTATAACAACTTTTTTCATAAAACAGTAGCAGCAGCAACATATATGCGATGAGAAATGACAATTAAGTGAAAGTAGGTTCAGTAGATTCAGTTGTTATTGGTAGGGGCAGTCTCCTCTTAAGGGTATATTGCTCAGAGAAATCTTACAAATACAACGGTGACTCTGGTGAATTTGAAACTTTGAGAACGCATTTGACAAACGGTTCGCAATATAGTCTCGTATAAATCTGCTGACGTGTGCTTTCCACAGTCAGCGAAGTTAACTCCTCTATGACACTTACACAAAACCGCTATCCCGAACACAACTAAACTCGCCAACAGACAGGCAGACACACACACAGAACTACTACTTTCTCTTAGTGCGTTGAACCTCTTGGTAGCACAAAGAGCGTTTCAAAAAATTATAAAAGTACAGTTACTTTTGAATTGTACTTTGCAGGAAACGTGACATCAAATATTTCACCTAACAGTAGCATCCATTATCCTAAACTCACTTGTGGCTAGAGATTACACTGTTGTTTCGCCTGAATATATTCTAAACCTTATTATAGTGTCTAGAATTTTGTGTCTGCTAAATTTTGTACACATTGTCTCAAGAGAATTTCGTATAAATTCGTCGGAAACTGTATGTTTCCATAAACTCCTAGACAAAAATTCTCTAAAACGTGAATTATCAATACGGTTTTTCACTGCAAAAACAAATTATTTTTGAGATAATTGTATTTTTGTTATTACAGGTACGCATATTTCTTGCACGTTTCTTATTTGTAAATTCGCTAGAGATTCTGAACGTACATTGTAGATTATACGCGGACAACTAAAATATGGCTTGAATTTGTATTACCTTTTTTGTAATGGATATTCCTTTATGCTAGTAATGACAATCGTTAACTCTCCCAAACGTACAAGTGAAAATGAGAGGGGACTACGTCGAGAGTTTACACATGCCCGTATATTTCTTGAAAAGACTACAAGATAAAACATACAAAATACAGTTTATATTCATGTTTATTCATGTCGGGATAAAATCCCATCTTCAGATACACAATTATCAAACTTTAAATGTATACCACAATTTGTGGTTTGTCATAATTTTAAAATATTTAAAATCTTTTAAATAAAATATATATAAACAAAAACGTAACAACAGAATCGTTCAGAGCGTCCGCATGCATGCACGCTGTATTACGACCTCCTCACGACTGGCTATACTTATCACTCAACCGTATAGCAGTGTCAAACAGGTTATTAGAACCGAAGTTCATTTGATCGTTTAATATGTTATTTTTGGTCATAGCGTTTTTTGTAGCTTTGTATATTTCGAACTCCTCTAGACTATCCATTAATTTACCCTTCTTGCAAGTATGCAACGCCATGAAATTTTTTTCGAAACTAGTATAACTATGATCATTTTCTATTAAATGTTGTGCATAACTGGAATTATTATTATTTGTTTTTGGAATGTGCTCTAAAAATCTTGTGTAAAAATCTCTGCCGGATTGGCCAATGTAGAATGCTGCACAATTATCGCATTTAATTTTATAGACACCTGATTTATTTTTTAAAGGAATATTTATTTTAGTTTTGAAAAATTTTTTAAAATTATTACAGGTTTTGAACGAAATAGTATAGCCTTTACTTTTAAAAACTGATTTTAAAATATACAGTTTATATATTTATAGGTCTATACGTTTACATATACATAATTAATGTTTATATACACTTGTGTATACTGTGTATGTATGCCAATCAGGAACACTCTGGAAAAGGCGAGAGTGTCTCTGTACACGCTTCTCGACTAGCCCAGCTTGCCTCGTCTTTTATCAAGGCCGTCCACTTACGTAGCACTTAAGTAGCTTCTACACTGTTCGAGAGCACTTGCAAGTGCGCAAATTAAGCTAAAACACCGGCAAATAAATGGAAATCATACAAAAATTTCAATAAAATATTAACAACAGATATCGTTTCATGCTATGTAACCTATAAACCTGTCGTTTACATTAGACCTATAAATTATAATATTATTGTTATATATAATTTCATATTATTGCTAAGAATTTAACATTATACTAAAATTTTTAAATTATTGATTCCATTTTGATTAGATAAATCAGTTGCAAAACTCGGGCAATGAAATTTAGAGTGCTCGTAGTAGCACAACAGATAATCTCAAAAAACATCACAAACGTATAATAAAAACATAACAGCAAGCCACAAGAGTGAATGAGAATAAAAACAATTTTACAAAGAAAAATCGTAAAACTCATCTCCGAAATCGCACTAATAAAAAGTACTAATATATGGCCTACTAGTCACTCTGTACTCTGTAGGTTATAACATAATACGTTTTTCAAAATGTACGAAGTCGGTGACTAGTATAACATGTAATTTGTTATTATAATCTGTATTATATATCTGCACAACACACGAGAATAAATCTAACATCAGTATGAATTTTTTTCATTTATTAAAAACAGCTTCGTCTTTTTGGCGTAGAGATATTCTGAACCTCGCTGTTTTGCTTCGTTTCGTACTTGTATGACAATCGGCACATGCGATAATTCAGCACCAATAACTATGACTTTGTACTCGTTTATTTGTTATTTCGGCAGGGGGTGGGGGGTGGGGTCCCGCTAGTAATCGGAACTGGTATTTCGACTTTTCAGTTATCGTTGAATTGGAATAGGTATTTCAACTTTTCAGTCACTGTTGTATCCGTTCCACAAAAATAATCGTTCCAAAATATCTGTTACACGTATATCGGCCCACCTCTACACCATAGTCATATTAGTAGAAAACACATACGAGCCATACTACAAATCCATTATTTTAAATATTATTATTATTATTGTTGTTGTTCTTGTTGTTTGTTTGTTGTCGTTGTCATTGTTGTCATTGTTCCCATAATTGTCTACTTATCTTAATCTTTTTAAACCGTTTGTCCATAAATACACCACTACTGGCAAAGGGAAAACCTAAGTATTACTATTAGCAATAATGAAACGGAAATTATGCAAAGACAATTATTGACGTGGTCACAATGCTTCTATATAATCATATTTGTGTGTTTATTTGGGGGGGCGATATAGACACATTTCATTTAGGGGGGTGAGGGCGATATAGACACATTTCATTTAGGGGGGTGAGGGCGATATAGACACATTTCATTGGGGGGGCGATATAGGCACATTTTATTTAGGGGGGGGTGAGGGCGATATAGACACATTTCATTAGACAGCACACACGCAACTGTTACTGAAAATACGACTCTTTGTCATCGGACTGAATTACGTGATATGACGGATTATATTGGGTAAATCTTGTATTAATCTTCTTCTTCTCCTCTTCACGGATTAGGTTACATAAACCTGTTTCGGCACCCATCTCATCCTCGGACGACCCACGTCTCTTCTACCAATGGCTTTATAGTTCAGTGCCGCTTTTGGTAATTGATCCTCTGGCATCCTTTCCAGATGATCCCACCATTGTCCTCTGTAAATTGAAATAATTTCATTTATGTCCTTTACTTTGAGGTCTGCTTTAATATCCTCACTCCTTATTCTATCTTGCAATGTATAATTTAAACTATTTTGATGAAACTGCATTTCAGCACTCTGAATCTTGCCGATTTTCCTTTTTTGTCACTACCCACGTATCACTTGCATAAATCAATTCGGGCATTGCAATTGTCTTTAAAATTTAATCCTTTTGCTGTGTCTTGATTTTTTTCTAAGATTTCTATGAATCGTACCATAAATATTCCTAAATTCCTTACTGAAATTGTCAATGAATACTCTCTTTCCACTTCGTGTAATTGAAACATAGCTTTTTGTAAATCATCCTACTTTTATCTTGTATCAATTATACACCATAAATATTCCTAAATTCCTTATTGAAATTGTCAGTGAGTACCCTCTTGCCACTTCGTGTAATTGAAACATAGCTTTTTGTAAATCATCCTCCTTTTACCTTGTATCAATTATACACATAAATATTCCTAAATTCCTTACTGACATTGTCAGTGAGTACTCTCTTGCCACTTCTTGTAATTGAAACATAGCTTTTTGTAAATCATCCTCCTTTTATCTTGTATCAATTACACACCATAAATATTCCTAAATTCCTCACTGAAATTGTCAGTGAGTACTCTCTTGCCACTTCTTGTAATTGAAACATAGCTTTTGTAAATCATCCTCCTTTTATCTTGTATCAATTATACACCATAAATATTCCTAAATTCCTTACTGAAATTGTCAGTGAGTATTCTCTTGCCATTTCTTGTAATTCAAAAACATAGCTTTCTGTAAATCATCCTCCTTTTATCTTGTATCAATTATACACCATAAATATTCCTAAATTCCTTCCTGAAATTGTCAGTGAGTACTCTCTTGCCACTTCTTGTAATTGAAACATAGCTTTTTGTAAATCCTCCTCCTTTTATCTTGTATCAATTATACAGATAAATATTGCATCGTTTATGTAAGAAACTGTGTACATAAACACTTAAAACTACGCACAACTACAATGACTGTTTGGTCCCTTGAATGTAAAACTCTAGCTTTTTAAAGGCTTTGTGTAACGGGACATTCTAAGTGTGAAGGAATAAACATTGAGGCTCTCTTTCTAATTGTTGCAGAACGTTTAGTATTGTACGAAAACAACACGTAATTTGTCTTCAAGCAGACAGCGAGTTAATACGGTCACGCCTCTTCTTCTGTTGAGATCGATACTGCTGTATTATCTCGATGTTGTATCATGTTGCTATTGTTTTTCCCCACAGTCACTTCGCGTTTGAAGAAAAGAAAATTAATTGGAATAGGAACACATTGTAAATTAATTTTGATAATGTTCGATTATACTGTGAATTACAATATCGAATGGCGCACTAAAACGCAGTTAAAGTGTAGAGAAACGTTACAGATAATTCGAATTCGCAGTTGCCTATTGTCATTTATTATTTGATGCAAAAAGCATGTACCAAAGCATTATTACGTATTAATGGCATCATCATCTTCTTCTTCTTAACGCTTTTAGGCTTTAACGACCTGTTCCTATTTCACAGTCTACATTTTCTTAGGCCTACCAACTTTTCTTCTGACTCTAGCGTTGTAATCTTTCGCCATCTTCGGTATTCTACTTTCTTCCATTCTATCTATGTGTTGAATCCATTTTCTTATGTATTGTTTAATCCTTTCATTAACTGCAAAAATGTCTAAATCACTTCTTATCTCTTCATTTCTTATATCATCTTGTCTATTACACCTTTTAACAGATCTCAGAAATTTTATTCATCTTTTTTCATTATGACCCAAGTTTCAGAACCATACAGTAGTGTAGATATTGACATTGTTTTATAAAATTTTATTTGGGTTTCTTTTCTACATTTATTTACCAACGTTCTCCAAATTGTTCTACAGATTCTTGTGAAATTCGTTACTTTATTTTCTATATCTCAATCTTCATTACAAGTAATGTCACGTCTAAGATAGTTGAAATGTATTACTTGTTCTATGCATGTGTTGTCTATGCATATTTTGGTCAGAGCTGGTCCATCTCCTATAAAGGCCATTACTTTTGTCTTTGATTCAGATATGTTACAGTTATATCCGGCCATTATTAATGGCTACATTCTGTGAATTTTCAGCCTACTTTCTAACGTCTTAATTGAAATCCAAATTTAACCCAAATCATTATTACATAATAATGGCCACATTTTGTTAATTTTCAGCCCATTTTCTGACATCGTGATTAAAATTCAAATTTAACCCAAATCATTATTACGTAATAATGATCACATTTTGTGAATTTTCAGCCCACTTTCTGACGTCGTAATTAAAACACAAATTTAACCCAAATCATTCTTACGCAATAGTGGCCACATTTTGGGAATATTCAGCCCACTTCCTGACGTCGTAATTAGAACCCAAATTTAACCCAAATCATTATTACGTAATAGTGGCCACATTTTGTGAATTTTCAGCCTACTTTCTGACGTCGTAATTAGAACCTAAATTTAACCCACATCATTATTATGTAATAGTGGCCACATTTTGTGAATTTTCAGCCCACTTTCTGACGTCGTAATTAGAACCCAAATTTAACCCAAATCATTATTACGTAATAGTGGTCACATTTTCTGAATTTTCAGCCCACTTTCTGAAGTCGTAATTAGAATCGAAATATTTGTAACGTAATAATGGCTACGTTTTGTGAATTTTCAACTTACTGTCTGACGTCAAAATTAAAACCCAAATTTAACCCTTATCATTATTACGTAATAGTGGCCACATTTTGTGAATTTTCGGCCTACTTTCTGACGTCTTAATTAGAACTCAAATTTAACCAGTATCATTGTTACGTAATAATGGCTACATTTTGCGAATATTCAGCTTACTTTCTGACGTTGTAATTAAAAGCCGAATTTAACGTTGCCGTCTGAACTGCCAGAGATTACACACATTGCCTGCTCCGACTTCAAAACCTACCTTCCCTCTATTCGGTGGTCTCCCAACACATACTCGGCATGTAAACTAGGATTCCAAAAATGTTTTCACAAATTTTACTCAAGTTAAATACTTTTTATAGAAAATAAACATAGTTCAGTCTGTTTAAAAAGCAAGATTAGGTACTCAAAATAATAAAATTTTTGGAAACGTTATTAGCAGTGCTGCTAGGCTGTTGTGTAGAGTTTATGCTGACAGACGTTTCGGAGGCTTCACTATCGGAGGCCATCATCAGTGACTGCCATGGTGTCCGCTAATTCACCGCAGTGATGAGGTAGAAACTATTCTGTTAGCATAAACTCTAGACCACGGCATAACAGCCGGGCTAATAATTTTTCCAGCTATGAGGACGCCCGCAGTGAAAGCGTTAGAAATATAAGTTTTATTCTAGACCTTAGTACAGCCAAGCCATCATAATGCTTATCTATTTGGTAATTTATATGCTAGGCTCTATGATGTTGTCTCCATCCCTACTTAACGAGCTTCTCCTGTCAAACAGCACTTCGTTTTGTACAATAATCTTAGGTGCCGAATAAATAAAAAATTTTGATGTGCAAAATTTATGGCGAGATTTTTTTTCGAGTTAATAGATTAGTGTTGCAAATATACGCCTGAAAGTTTACCTTCGGAACGAGATGAGTATCTTCAGCAGCAGAATAAAATTAGTTTTGATGTCACCGAGTATGGTTTGCATACCGTAGAAGCAATATGTCTTTCGGTTTCATAACAGTGAGTATTTGTTGGGCTGGGTTGTTAGCCCTACGCCCAACCCCCAACCTGGAAGACCAGGGACATTTGCCTCAGGTCGTTCATCCCCTAGAGAGTTGCCTTCGCTCCTTTATTTTTAATAAAGGAGTCCAGCTTGTAGCATATGTAGACGTTAGAGATATTATCAACAAAAATGAAAATAATCTGAAGAATGCCTTTAGATCACTTGAATCATTGGGGCTTGTTATAAATGAAAATAAAACAAAGTTTATGACTTCGAGAATCAATAATGATAACATTTCAAACATACTAATAGATAGAAAAAGAAACTGAAAGACGGATTCTGGCTGCTAATAGAAGCTATTACGGGTGGAATAAACATTTTAAATCAAGACTATTAACCACAGAAACTAAAGCCACGCTTTATAAGACATTGGTAAGGCATGTATTGACATATGGGTCTGAGTGCTGGCTACTCATGAAAATTGATGAACAGAGGCTGGCTGTGTTTGAAAGGATGATACTGAGAAAGATTGATGAGCTAATTCAACAAGACGGAGTCTGGAGAAACAGAAATAACAATGAATTATGTGCCAAGTACAATGACATTACAGTTGTCCGATTTGCCAAAATTAATGGACTAAGATGGTCAGGACACGTTCATAGATGGATGACGAACGTAAGGCAAAAATAGTTATGAAACACAAGCCAATTGGAAAAAGGAAGACTGGAATACTGAAGAACAGATAGTTGGACCAGGTCGGCAGTGATGCGAGGAAGCTGGGTGCAGTGAATTGGTGGCGGATGGCTGAGGACAGGAATAAGTGGAGGTAATTTCTTTTGGAGGCCAAGGTTCGGTTTGGGCTGTAGAGCCAAGGATGTATGTATGTATGTATGTATGTAAAAGCAATATGTCTCATTCATATTGTAGACACGAAGAAGAAATAATTTTCTTACGTATTCAGTGGATAAAATACAAAAATATTTTTGTTAAATTAAAACATTACTCAACCAGCTCATGTCTGAAAAAAGTTATTACTGGTAAATCCTCTATTCATACTGATTCTAGTGTAATATCTTTTTTATTACGATGGAAAACATTACGATGGGAGCAGTCCGAATAGAGGATTTAACTGTAAGAAATTGATCATCGTTTAAAGGCTTTAAATAAAATTGCTTTATGACTTGAAATTAAGCAGCTACATTTATCCTTATTACATTATAATATATGTTGAAATTTCAACTCACGGTTATTAAAACTATCGTGTTAACTACATTGTTTAGAACAAAGTATGCATCTTTTTAAACTCAAGTTGAGGTGAACTGAACCCCACTGTGCAGTGCAGTAGATACACTGTAAATACAATCTTATTACCGCATCGTGTTTATTAAATTTTCCGCTCTGAATAATTTCTGAAAAATATGAAATACGATTTTAAATTAACTAACGTTACATTATTCACTCTATATGCATGTATTTTAATAAAGTCTGCAATTTACGTGTAATTCTTTCAACTTTATGCATCTTGTAAATTATTTTACTCATTATAGAACACACTTCTTTTATGTACATTATGTACTCCACATTTCTTTTATCTGTTCATGTGTCCTTGCTTCTTCAAATAAACTTTCACAACTTTCCTTGTTCTGCACTTGTTCGCTTCATCTTGCAACTTCCTTAAACTTCACATTCCTCATTACTTGGCCCTTGAATCGGCAGTACGGCATCCCTCGTCCTCTCACTCCGTTTGGTTCCAGTTGTAACCTTCCTCAGAGCCTAGCCCCCTTCTTGTCATAATATCGTACCCTTTATAAGTTTTCCTGTATCTTCCCTTTTTTAGAGTTTCTTTTATTTCATAATTCGTCGTTCTGTGAGGTTATTTGTCATTCCTTACTTTCTTCTGTCACTGAATGCTTTTTATAATCTTTCTTTTGAATATTCACGACAGCGTTTCTTCATCTTTCCTTGTCAAGCGCATTCTTTCCGGCACCACAGATCTTTTTGCTTTCGTTGTGTGTGTGTGTGTGTGTGTGTGTGTGTGTGTGTGTGTGTCCACGCGCGCGATAGAATAAGAAATTCCATATAATTTCTTATAATTATTATTTCTTATAATTTATCTTTCAATATAACAAAAATTTAATTATACAGAAATCAAAAGAGCAGTTATAGCAGGCGATATTTACGTTCAATAGTATCACACAAAACTATGGGCACAGATCTCTGCTAAAAAATCTAAAACGATGGCATTTCAGGGGAGGTATCCTATAAGAACTAAGATAGTCGTGAATAATCAGATTTTTTATCAGGTTAGTCATTTTAAACACCTGGGTTGTAATATCTCATATGGAATTTATATTGATTGGGATAGTAAGCTAATAAATAAAATTTAGACGCATCTGTAGAACGATTCATAGGTACCTGAAAAAATAAAACACGGAAGGATACCCGAATGAAATTTTACAAAACTGTGGCTGACCCTACATTTCTGTATGCTAGTGAGACATGGACTCTTGGTAAAATGGACGTGCAGAGGATTCAGGCAACCGAAATGAAATTTCTGAGAGGGACGCAAGGTTGTTCTCTCTTGGATCGGAGACGGAACGAGGATATTAGACGCAATTTAAACATTGTATCATTTCACCAGACGATTGAAGACCACAGAAGAAGATGGTGTGAACACTTGAATTGCATGTCTCATATTCGTCTACTTGTGGCTGCCTTGGGTTATTACCCTACTTGGGAGAGAGATGTAGGTAAACTGAGGAGAAGATGGGTTCCGGAACAGGTCTAAGGCCTAGTCCTTGGAGTAGTGATGATGATGATGATGTGATGACATAGCTATATTAATATTTAGTTCATATTTCTAAATTGATTTGAAAGACAATTACGTAACACTCTAGGTAATTATAGATTCCCTTTCCACACGTTTTTCGAAGAACCCACCGCGTACGAGCGCGTGTTAATTACACAACTCTCTCGGCTCGTCGGCCGGAAAGTTGAAGATTTCTCTGGAACCTCTGTGGGGTATACAGTAGAAGCGATTGCGGCCGGCTTAGCAATTAATTTATAGACCTGGCGATACTAGAGTGCCGGTCGCAGTTTATGACGGGATTTAGTGAGAAGTGGTTATCTAGTTAATTAGTGCCAACTGTAATGAGGTGACGTTTATTGTTGTGTGTTGGAGAGATTTAAGTTGAATTAGTTTATAAGAGCGTCTCTGTTGATTTTTAACTGTTGTTTGTGTCTAATTAAAGTTTGTAGTTAGTGATCATATTGGTGTCAGTTATTCTGTTTCCAATCTACAACACGATGATCCGTAAATAGCCTTATATAACTCCGTGTTATATGACAATAAATCAACATACATACCTGAATTATCTTACAAATGGGTGACACGGTGAAAGCATTATTTATCAAACACTTTAAACTCTGAATATTTTATGCTTTTAAAAAATTTGATATATTAGAGGGCGTGAAATATTTTTTTCTTTTATATAAAACAATAATTTTTAACATTCTATTATGAAATAGCGTTATTACGTTATTGTGTTTATCACTGTAGTGTTACGACATCACAGGACATGCTACGTGTTTCTCGGCTATTCCAGCGGAGCCCGGCTACAATGTGTGTGAGTACATGTTGCTGTTACTTTGAGATGAAGGAAAATCACGTGACACTTGGCACGCGTCCGTAGCCGAGGCTGATCCAGATTTCACCACTCCGCGCGCACGGCAGAAATTAATTACGTTCTGGTGTAATCTACTAGCGTTCTTGACGCCTAGTGTGGATTATTTTAGAATCTCGGCGAGGTATAAATACAAGTACTCAGCGACAATTAGTTCAGTGTTAGTGGCGATTTATTCCAGTGCGGTTTGAGGTATTGTGGCGAAGTTTTATGTGTTTTATAATTGTGCGAGACACGTTGACATTATTATTGCGTGTGAACAATTTTTATTTGATTTGTAGTAAGAGACTATATTGTTGACTACGAACTATTTAATTGTGATAATTGAAGCTCGTGATTAGTGACTTAATAGGTGTTTTGAATTTTGTTTTCCACTGTTAGTTGCGAGTTTCTCCATAACAGCCAGTAAATGTTTATGTATTTTATGTTGAGCTCCTTTTTCTTTTTTTTTACGTGGTCTTTCCATTTAAGCTTTGTATCCAGCGTCATACCTAGGTACTTTACTGTGTCAGCATGATGGTACTTCCAGCCCATTAATATAAACCCATACTGGATCTAATTTTCTGTTGGCGAAGTTGGTATGAACTGATTTGGATTCATTAAGTTAATTACAATGAATATTACTTTTTGTACGATAACAGCAGGCGACTTATTCAGCCGGTGTTAATGTAAGATGAAAACTGCCTGTAAAGTACTAGGATTGAGCGACGCAACCGTTTAAAGTTGCACAAAATGCAAGTTAACACCAAATACACGCCATTCTAACACGCACTCGAGAAATACAAAATGTACCTGTTAGTTGCTGCATACAAATGTGCACCCTCTGAGAACAATGTCAGGAAATTCTCTCAATTACGTGACGAGACTGGGAAGCGTACTGTTTCGGCAGTCTGTTTTGTTGAAACGTGGACATACAAAATACAGTTTGCTCATGGCTCTAGTAGTAACCACTACAAATTCTTTCCTTTTTGTGTTATTGTAAGTACATCATACATCCTTGGTTCTACAGCCCAGCTCCAGCCTTGGCCTCCAAACGAAATTGCCTCCACTTATTCCTGCCCTCAGCCATCAGCCACCAACGCTTAGCTTCCTCGCATCACTGCCGACCTGGTCCAACCATCTGTTCTTCGGTCTTCCAATCTTCCTTTTTCCTATTGGCTTGTGTATCATAATTCTTTTTGCCGTACGTTCGTCATCCATTCTCTGAACGTGTCCTGCCCATCTTAGTCTATTAATTTTGGCAATTCGGACAACTGTAATGTCACTGTACTTAGCATATAATTCATTATTATTTTTCTCCAGACTCCGTCCTCTTGAATTAGCCCACAACACCTTCTCAGTATCTATCTTCCTTTCAAACACCTCCAGCCTCTGTTCATCAATTTTCTTAAGCACACAGCACTTGGAGCCATATGTCAATACCGGACTTACCAATGTCTTGTAAAGCGTGCCTTTAGTTTCTGTAATTTATAATCTCCATTTTAAAATGTTTGTTCACCCCGTAATAGATTTTATTAGCAGCCAAAATTCTTTTTTAATTTTAGTTTTGTGCAGTTATTCTCATCATCGACATATGTCCCCAGATATACGAAGCCTTTTACAATATTAAAATTATACCCATCTATTAGTGTAATTAAAATATTATCATTACTACTTCTCACAGCCATAAACTTTGTTTATTTTCATTTATGACAAGCCCCTTACTCTTAGCCGATGATGCAAGTGCTCTAACGGCATTCTTCAGATTATTTTCATTTCTGCTGGTAATATCTATATCATCTGCATTGTAAGTACATTGCTCCTGCAAAACGCTTATAACGTGTGCCCCAAGAAACGTAAAATGCGTTTAAAACCTGTCCGAGAAATGAAATAAACAAATAAATTTAATGCATACTTGCAACAGATCTGGTTATTACTTTTTTTTTTTTTAATTCAGCGACATCCCTGATTCCTTTTAGTCTAGCTTACTATAGATTTTCCATATTCTAGCTGTATGTCTGGCTATGTACTGATGGTAGCAGAAGTGTGCCTAACAAGTCTGTTGTAGTTACCTAAAATTTAACTGAAGTAATAGAGCTCCGTTTTATCCTTATTCCGGTCGATACCTGTTAGCACTAAAATTATAACCCTTAAAAATCCTTTACGCTGTGTCCGTTTTCAAATATTTATTCAGGTATTTAATTATCAGCCACAGATACAAATTTTGTATATGCTTCCACAGATACAAATTTTGTATATGCTTTTAAAACGTTCATAAGAGATACATAAGAATAAAAAAATAGCAGAAAATTAAGGTTCTCTCAAAAAATACAGCAGCTGTCCATCTTTGAACTGTCCGACTTATCTTTGTACGGTAATACAGATCTAACGATAGAAATACAGCAGCTATCCATCTTTGAACTGTCCGACTTATCTTTGTACTGTAATACAGACCTAACGATAGAAATGCAGCAGCTATCCATCTTTGAACTGTCCGACTTATCTTTGTACTGTAATACAAACCTAACGATAGAAATTGAACACTGCCTTCGAGATGCGCAGTGGACAAACGTCTCGTTGTGAGGCTAACAAAATGTGCATTCATTTTGCACTTAGGGGCAACAGTCTTGTATACTGTTTCCGTTCTTAGCTTAATCCTGATGTAAACAAACAAGCGCGGCACATCTGAAACACTGTTTTCTACTTGAATTAGAGGCGTGTCACTCTGGCAGAAGAAGGAGTACAGACATGGTATACATAATACCGATACTGCAGAAACACACGTAAATTGTAACAATTTATCCTGATCAAAGTAAAATTTGTGTAACATTGTCAGACCGACAGTGAAACATTTTACAACACCAGTTAATGGCTATGTTTTTTTTATTAACCGTTTAAATATTGCAACTCACAACAAAGTAAAAAGTTTATTGAAAACAAAAATAGAAGCTGTAATAATTACCAATACACTGAATACTATCAGATGCTGCCAGAGTGTAATTCAGTGGTTTCCATATCTGGTCTGTTCTTGTACCATCACTTGAGTCAGGGTTATTATAGATAAGATTGTTCATTGTCCACAACGACGTCAGTAATGTGAGCCAGTTACCATAGCTTATCATCTTCCTTGATTATATGCTGCATACAATGATTCCACTTGTCCGCCGTTGTTTCAGTTACCGAATTCTCAATAAATGGTTTTGTATCAATCAGCTAATGTTGTGTTGTGACGGCCAATATATCCTTTTAACTTGCTCCATATTAACTCAATAGGATTCAGAATACAGTGGATAAGGAGGAAGTCTTATAACGATGTGCGCCAATTTAAGTGGTAAGATAACTCTCACATGACTATACAGACATTCTGCACATGCGCGTAATACTTTACTGTGTGAATAATGTCAACGCCCCTGAAAATAGCGTTTCAGATTTGCAAAGTGGGTTTGTTTACATGAGGATCGTACTAAGAACGGAAACAATATACAGTGTTTCATAGTGTGAACATCGGCTGCAACAAGCGTATCGAGAACAATGGAGACATGTATGGAGAGTTAGTGTGGAAGTGAGACAGCAAACTACTATTCCGTTGTCTCCCCTCATTCCTCTCTAGACCCTCAGCTGTACTTTTAAGTGGGGGTAATTCACTTTACTTGGTCAGCGACCAAGAAAGGCTGTCGTTAATGACTTTTTTCAAGATATCGTACGTAAATATTGTTCTAGCATGACACTGTTAATGTAATTTTTAAACTAAAAGTATTTTACTCACAGCTTTTTATTGTTTACAGGTGAGCCTTCAGAGTTGCTCCATAGAATTTGCAAGGACGTGTAAGTAGCTCTTGTTACTACCTTCCAGGCTCAAAATTAAATCTCCTTTTATATCAAAACTGTGGCACAAAAAGAATAATTTCATATTTATTTTAAATTTAATCAAAATCGCACAATTGGTGAGCGTTTACGGTTTTCAAGTTCGTGTTTTACAACTAAATTATGGAACAGTTGAGTTAACCAGTAGTCCTTTTACTATAAGGATACAGTCAGTACAGTAGACTCTCGATAGTTTGAGGTAATTGGGACAAAACCAACCTCGAACTACCTAAAACTCAAACTACGCAAAATGCCGGTATTATCTGCCGTTAGCGGATCAGCCGGTGCGCTGAGTGCCCCGCGCGCTGCCCCTAAGCCAAAACTGAGTTAGCTCCGATGTACTTTGCTGTCTACTGTGGACAGTCTCTGCGTGATAATGTAAAGTATATGCTGGAAATTTATCTAAAAGAAATGTTATATAAAATCTGTGAACTGCTGTGCTGTGTATGTGGGGTTTGTTTACTAATTTGCGCGAGCTTTCAAGAACATTCGCGAACGAGAGGAAAAGGAAAAATCTACGACGAATCGTCGTTCATTTTATTAGGTTATATTCATGAGGATTAAATATAAATTCAAAACGATTTTCGTTAACACTCACAATATTATTTATTAAATGCGCACACTAAAATTTAAAATGACATACAGTAATATTAAAAATTACACTGTATGTATATTTGAAAACAAAATAGGCTACTTTGCACGAAACTTACTTTTTAAAAATAAATGAAGTTTTTTTGCTTTTGAGTTGACAATCTTTTTCTAGTATTAATATCCCGCCATTTTCGGTGTAGCCTACATATTACTTTTGTCTACCTCGAACTATACGGAATCTCAAACTATCGAACCTCGAACTGTCGAGACTCTACTGTACTATACTGCAGCGGCAACCACAGCGTGGATCGTGGAAAATCGCAAAACAGTTTCATAAGTGACAACAACAAAAATTAACCCGCTAATGATAGTCTGTTTGCAGACGTACTTATTCCCCGTAGAGTATTCTAAACCACGGCTGGCATTGGTATACAAACAGTTTGTTATCTTTAACATATGTACGTCGTAGTATAACAAAAACGACAATATATGGTTGACAACATTGTAACTCGTTTTAGGCAGTAGTATACTCGCCAGAACACGGAAGTGCAACGGTAACTTAGTAACTAAGTTTCAACAGAGGTCGAGCAAATTTCTTGGATACACGACAAAAATAATGGCTATATTATGGTGAGGGTACTAGGAAATACAAGGTACAATACGATGTCAAACAATAGTATTAGAGAAACGTGTAATGTAACAGATAATAATTCTTGGATTGCGGAGAGAAGAATGAACAAATATCAAGAATTCATAAACAAGGCTAGTGAAAAAGGCAAGAAATAGCCAACTAAACAGGAAAAGTATCATTGGTCGGCTAAGAAAGAGATGGATTGACAGCATGTAGGGCCGTTGTTATAGGCTAAAACAGGACAGAATCCTAACAAGGAAGTTAAAGAAAACATCATCATCATCACCACTCCAAGGACTAGGCCTTAGACCTGTTCCGGAACCCATCTCCTCCTCGGTCTACCGACATCTCTCTTCCCAGTAGGGTGATAACTCAAGGCAGCCACAGGTAGACGAATATCAGGCACACGATTCACTTGTTCACACCATCTCCTTCTGTGGTCTTCAATCTTCTGGTGTAATGATACAATGTTTAAATCGCGTCTAATATCTTCGTTCCTTCTCCGATCCAAGAGAGAACAATCTTGCGTCCCTCTTAGAAATTTCATTTCGGCTGCCTGAATCCTTTGCACGTCCCTTTTACCAAGAGTCCATGTATCACTACCACACAGGAATGTGGGGACAACCACAGTTTTGTAAAATTTCATTTGGGTATCCTTCCGTGTTTAATTATTCAGGCACCTATGAATCGTTCCACAGACGCGTATAAATGACGAAGACGAAAAAACTGAGTCGTTTACCCAGTTGGGCAAAATGACGAAACTATTGTTTGCTATATGGGTAAGTCCTAAGTGAAACTAAGTCACATTCTACAATAACGTTTAATAACAGCGCGTGTTTCGATATGTACAAAACGTACGCTCCTAACGCTGTAAAAGTAGATGTTAGTGTTGCTTGCTTATACGTCAACCGAATTAATGTAACAAGTAACAGGAGTAATTTAAAGTCAAATTGTCTCTAAGCTAGAATTACTCCGCTTGAATACAACTCAAACGCGTGTTGCGTTGAGCACATCGGACTGTACTGTATATGGACGCATTAGTTAGGTAAGTGCTTGAGACATCAGTCCGCAGGGAGCAACGACGACAGCTGAGGAAGTCGCAGCCGGTACGACACGCGCGGGACGTATTGCTGTTCTGACACACTTAACTAAACTGACTGCAACTCACTCGCTGCCTCGCTTATTTAATTTCTTCAAGAGCATACTGTTCACTAGCGTACGTTACACAAATTTTACATCAATTTATAATTTCAGCTTTACACAACTTTAGTTTCACAAAATTCGTAACTGCTATATTACGATCTTAAGTCAAAAGTCAGACCAATGTAACACACACACACACACACACACACACACACACACACACACACACACACACACACACACACACACACACACACACACACACACACACACACACACACACACACACACACACACACACACACACACACACACACACACACACACACACTTTGTACTGCTGTCAATTCTTACAGCACATAAACCTTGTTAAACTAGTTCAAAATTTGTTTATTATGTTATTTGAATTAGCAGTCTCTGTAATTCCAAGTTTGACGTGTTTACTTGCTGAATTGCTACTTGTCATGTTCCGGACAAGGCCTTTCAGTGTTCCCACCATTTTTAAGTACTAAACCACGACATCCAACTTTGTCATGTTTACTTGCTAAGCTGCTATTTGTCATGTTCCGGACGAGGCCTTTCAGTGTTTCCACCATTTTCAAGGTCGTGGTTTAAGACTTGAAAATGTTGGCAACACTGAAAAGACCTTGTCCGGAACATGACAAGCAGCACCTCAGCATGTAAACAAGACAAAGTTGGAATAGTTGGTAATTATAAAGTTTTAAAAAGGTTTGGGTAGAGAGAGGCAAGAACGTTTTCAGCCGTATTGAATTAGACGAAATGTCAAGTTATAGTAGAGTTAGAAATTATGGTAAACGATTTAAACTCAAAATAATAATACAACTTTAACAAATGTGTGTAAACGTCTAGAAATAATTTACATTAAATTATGTGTGTAATAATGCAAATAAGGAAAACTCAAATAATCATAATGTAAAAAATTTTGAAGTAGTTTGTAAGAAAAGGAAATTAAAACTATACATAGACGTAATCAAGGAATCACAAGCATTATGTGAAACCAGGTATTCTGATAAATCTTATAAATGATAAAGATGTGTAAAATGTTAACAAAAGTAAAATAGGCAAAAAGTGAGTGCATTTAAACAACTTGGTACACCTTGAGAGCCATGTTACAGACAAAAATAAGAATTTTAAAATATTGTAGCATAAAACAAAACCAAAGACAGAAGAAGAAGTTCTTCTTCAACAAAAACAATGACATCAAACAACAAAGTTCGTCGTCACACAACAATGACGTATACTAGAAAAGACGCCAACTCATTCTTGTTTAAACGTGTAGTCAGATAACACCAAAGCGAAAGAGTGCTATATGTATTAGTAAAAGAAATATTCAATAATTATTAATCATTCTAAATTCAATATTTCAAAGTGAGTAAGAATAGTTGTACTAAAAAATAATTGTTCAATATTAAAATTGTTTCTTCATGTTTCACCTGCATATCGGTGTGTTACTGCTGAAAACCTATTGTGCGTGTCTGTGGCTGATGATGATGCACACACACACACACACACACACACACACACACACACACACACACACACACACACACACACACGTTTCACCTGCATATCGGTGTGTTACTGCTGAAAACCTATTGTGCGTGTCTGTGGCTGATGATGATGCGCACACACACACATGTTTCACCTGCATATCGGTGTGTTACTGCTGAAAACCTATTGTGCGTGTCTGTGGCTGATGATGATGCACACATATCGGTGTGTTACTGCTGGAAACCTATTGTGCGTGTCTGTGGCTGACGATGATGCACACATATCGGTGTGTTACTGCTGGAAACCTATTGTGCGTGTCTGTGGCTGATGATGATGCACACACACACCACACTTATGAGTAATTTATAAATTATTTAAGTTGTAATAATAGAGCTTTGTTTTATCCCTAATACTGAGTATACCTATTATACCTAAACTCCCAAGCCTTCAAGTTCCTTACGCTCTCTCTGTTTCAACATGTAGATTCAGATTTTATGTTTTTTGTCATAGATATTAGATATTAAGGCAATATTCTTAATTTTAAAAGATACACAAGAATAAAATTAAGCAACACAAAACTAAAATGAATACACTATTGTTACGGATTTAACTAACCTAATCCATTTCAAGATGTATTTAATAACAAAGAAAATCTGTCCTCACTTTCTGTATCTGGTTATGTGTGTGTGTTCTGTCGTAGTTTCACCTCTTCACGCCCTGCAGCTATTCCTTCCCAACGCCTTTATATTGCTTATTAACAATTCATCTTTAGGCTACAGAACTTAATTTTCTCATTTCGTATTTTCCTGTAGTCAAACTATACGCATCTCGGATCTCGCATCTCGTAACTCAATAAATACAAGAAAATACTTATACTTTTTATTAAATTAGGATCACTCCATAATCAACGTTTTGAATACAGACTTTAAAAATAACCATCCTGTAAGAAGCTACAACGATGCTGTCGACATTCTAGCCAATAAAGTTCATAATAGTTACTTGGAACATGAATATCTGAGAAGTAGTATCATGTTGGAGGATAGAGAAACCTGTAAGATTTGGTGTAGAAAACGAAGTTACCTTAAGCTGAACCCGATGGTAGTAAGTAACGGTTTGCAAAACCTCGCTACACATCTGTACATGCATTACACTAACACTAACGTATTTTTTTATGATTTATTTATTTATAAGGTCGCTGCAACAGCAACGGTCACTAGTGACCACAAAAATTATACAAACGAATTTGTACAGATTCTTATACAGATGCAGTAGCATATATTAAACTAGATGGTGCTTAGTGAAGACAAACATTACTACAAAATACACAGGCACTGGCACAATTTAAAAACTACATTAAATATTTGTTCAAATAATGCAAAATAAAATGATAAATAATACCCCACACAACACAAACATTTTAAATACACATCATGCCGATATATAACATAAATATGAATATAATAAATATAACACGTAATAACATATTCAATGACAAACAATATATAACAATAAATGTAACAACACGTTACACAATTATAAATATATATAATAAATAAAACAGTAATCTCGACCACATATCAATCCATTAACTTAATTGTCCTATACATTACACAATGTTTAATGTTCTAATAATTTCCATAGTCCGTACCTATATTGTTGCTAACAACTGAATCTCCTTTATGAGGAGAACTATACTGGCGGCTGCAGTCTTGTCATTTGAACTTTTTCTAACATCTGAAGGGATATTAAATTTGCTTCGCAGATGTTGAAGAGCAGGGCACTCTGAAACGACATGGAACGCTGGCAAAACCGTGCCACAGTGATTACAACTAGCAGGAGGCTCACTTGTGAAGATGTGCTTCTGGGTTAATAACGTGTGCCCGACGCGGAATCTTGTTATGACCACTTGATTTCTTCTGGAGTCTGTAGCAAGTGAGGGTTGCTCGTTAACATTTTTCCTCACTCGGAATAGCTTGGTGGGTGGTGACTTAAGCCATTCGTCATTCCAGTGCTCCAGAAGTTTTATATGCAGATATTTCTTAAGGTTATTGTGGGATAGTTTGTGAGGATGATATTGTCTCGACGTTGCAGAATCTGGTAAAATCAAACAAACACGTAAAAAGGGTGATCATAAACGGCATATCGTAGCCTATATAGCAGGATCAGGCCTCTCCAATTTGAACAATGTAGAGATTTACAAATTTCTGGATAACCACCCATATGTTAACTTCTACGGCTTTCTAGAAGAGGAAGTTAACAGCCTATTCACCAGATTTAATTTAAGCACCAAAGAGGCAGCTGATGCTGCTCGTGATTGGTACGACGGTTACGTTTGCAAAAATCCTTTCATTAAAATCAACATCTTTCGAATGTTGAAAGACCAATCAGTAAAATTTTTATCTGTTTATCACATTATCACTTTAATCACTTATTAATACACCATTTTCTTCTAATGCATTTGATTTAGGTCACGATATAATATTTCTGTAAAATATTTTATGTTAATCTGGTATTTACTAATGAAATTTAGCCACATCTTGTATTTTCTTGTAATTCATAGGAACTTTCCTAACATTGCTAACAGGAAGTAAAATATAACCCACTTGTAAAGCTTGAACCGTTCACTGTAAATTCTATCAACAAATTATCTGCTAGCACAATTTCCTTTTTTCATCCTTGTAGATAATTTGGTCAATATTTGCTTATGTTAAACGCATTAAACGCCGCAAACTTTTAGTACTTCTTTCAAAAAAATTTAGGCCACCACTTTGAAAAATTAATAATTGTTGACTTGGCATTGATCTTACTTTGAATAATGGCACTGTATTCTAGCAAACATACAGTACATATTTTGAGAACAATAAGGGACACATATTCCAGGAATGTTTTCCCTCTTGTACCAAGACAGATTTTAAACCTGTTGTTACCTAGAATAATAATCAAGCAAAATTTCCCTTTTATACATTAACTGATGTATTTTTAGTTTTTATATAAAACGACTATCTCAGTTAAATTTGAACAAAAAAAAATTGAATCTTTTCCATCTTTTTCCCATCCATTCATTTATAAGCCTATCTGAGGTTATCTGTGATTAAAATTTGTAGATTTACAATATATTTAACACAATAAACTTGTAATTTTATCACCTTCAAAAACGGTTTACGTAATAAGTCAGTTCTGAGTTTATTTATCCAGCTGTGTTTTGCTCCGTCTTCTTAAGGAATAGCATACCAACACAAAAACGCTTGTAAAGTTAATAAATTAACGTGTTACAAATCATTTGAAAGTATAAATTTATAGTGATGAAACATAAATTCTATTGGTATTTCACAGTATCTCCTCTAACACAACATTTCCGTACTAACAATTTATCATTCTTCCGCTACAACGTAAAACTTAAAAACGTATAGCCTAAGCCTATTTTGATAAAGATAACTGACATTGATGGATTGACTCACTACGAGGCTTTTATTACATATTTTAAAGTATCTACACACGACCCACGCGCATGTCTAGAGAAATAAGATAAATTGCGATGGAAATGGATCTCAATACTAATGTAATGTTAAACAATTTTTAATATCGTTACGAAAACTACGCCTCAAAATTACTAACACGGTGGGAAAAGCTGGACAGTAGAGTGCAATCATTTAGAAACGGTGGCAAGTCGATGAGTTCATCATACGACGAAAATTAAGTTTAATTAACACTTAACTTGGTAATTGTAAAATAAGCTAATAACAGAACAGTATCATAAGCCTATCCGAGGACACTAAATCCGGATTATGCACCTAGTACAATATCGTACAACTTAAATATGACTTGACTTGACTCAAGTCCTTAAATTCCTAGGTGGAACATCGGACCTCGACGAAATTTCTCCAGCGTGTTCTGTCCATTGCCAGGGCCTTCACCTCCCTCCATGTATTGTTGACACCAACCAGCTCTCTTTCCATAGTCCTCTTCCAGGTGTTCCTCGGTCTTCCTTGTCTCCGGCTGCCTTGCGGATTACAATTCAGTGCCTGTCTAGAGATATTTTCTGGTGGTCTTGTCAGGGTGTGACCGATCTACCTCCGTTTTCTTCTCTTTGTCAGTAGTTGGATGGAACCCTGACTACGTAGCCTTCCATAGATATCTGTTCGAGATAGTCTTGGGCCACCAAATTCTCATTATGTACCTCAGACAACGGTTTATGAAAGTCTGTAACCTTGAGGTGATGTCTTTTGTCACTTTCCAGGTCTCACATCCATACAGCAACACCGATTTGACATTTGAGTCAAATATTCTGAGTTTTGTCTTCCTACGTATACGGGGTGATCTCCATACCGGTCGTAACTGTGCAAAAGCTCCTTTTGCTTTATTTATACAACTTATTACATACCTAAGAGCACTTTCCATCCTGACTAAACATGCTATAGCAAAATTCCTCTACCCTTTCTATAACTCTTCCGTCTAGTAACAAATCAGAATTATTTCTATGGTTAATACGCATTTTCTTGGTCTTTTTGTTATTTATCTTTAAGTCTGCTTATTTGGCTCAACTTAAATATGGGCCTACATAAATGAACATGGGCCTACCGAATAAAAACATCTCCTTATAATTCATGAGCACTAGTTCGGAACCGTTTATCACATTACTTTGGTAATGTTCAGTCCAGCCTCTGACAGCTCCATTTAGCTCAGATCAGGCTTAAAACAAAGCGACGTTAATAGGTTAGATCCTAACTGGGAATCATAAGTGGAATCCAACTTCATCTCTAAGTGGACTCTCTGAGCCAGCTTTAGTTCTTCTTCTGAATTTCTTTTTCTATACACCGAAGAGAAAATATTTGACTACTGGAAGAAATTAATTTTTAATTTTTACTACTGGTGGAACATTTTTCCCTACTGTCTCTCCTTCAGCTTACTCATCACAGGGGACGAAAAAATGTATCTACACATCTACATCTGCAGGACTTCAATTTTCTCAGTAGAGGACAGAAATTCGTTAAATCTGGCATCACTTATGGATATCAGCTTTAATTCAACTATAATTCATATCAGATAAGATTAATTATGTTATTGGTAATCTCAATTCAATTTATACTTATAAAAATTCAAATTAGAGTAAGTCGGATCAAGCTATGGGCAGTAATGACAAGGAAAGGGATCCCATAGCATCTAAACAGAGCAATACAGAGTCCTTTATGTGGAGAATAAAATCTTAATAAAAGCAGGGAAACCGAGAACAGCTCCTAGATCAATTATAGAGTACGACAATGGTGTCTATTATCACCTTCTCTTTTTAATTTATATATTGACAATGTCATACAAAGCTGGCAGATGTGTCTTCCAAAACATTTTATAATTGGTCACTCTACAATTGACACTTTGTTGTTTGCTATTTTGTCGGACTCTGAGGACAGATTGCAGATGGATATACATTTGGTAAATCGAATCTGCAAAGACTATGGTTTGGAAATATCCACACTTAAAACCAAAGTGATTGCTTTTCGTGGAACTGATCCCGTACGGGCATAAATTGTTATAGATGGTACTGTCCTGGAACAAGTTAGCAATTTTGAATACCTGGGCTATAATGCATGCAACGATGTTGTGAATAAGTTGCATAAGTCCAACCTTATGTGCGGGACCATTAGGCGAATCCTTAAGTCAGCAAGTAAAGGAACACGCCTAAAATTCTACAAGGGGATGGTTCTTCTCACACTTCTTTATGGGTCTGAGAATTGGATCTTAACGAAAGGCCAGACCAGTTGCCCGAAATGAGATTTCTCAGGCATGTGGGAGGGTATACTCTCCATGATCATAAAAGAAACACAGATATACGGCAGGAACTGAATATGAGTATACTCGACAGCATTTCCCAGTATCAGCTGAATTGGTGGGAACATCTTTGCCGAATGGATGACTGCCGCATTCCCAAACAACTCTGGAACTATAAGCCGAGGGGACGGAGAGGTGTGGGACGTCCGAGGAAGCGCTGGAATGACCAGCTGTAATCTTTGCCTATTTGAGATCGGAACAAACCATCCTTGGTTTAATCCGTGAAAATGATGATGATGATGATGAAGAGTCCAAATTATGCTTATAATAAATTCATAGAAGTAAATAAAATTAATTTTCTTAATAAAAAAATATTATGTAAAAGAGAATGTATATAATCTCCGGTGCCATATGACCCAACTCTGCCTCCAATTCTATCCGCCTTTGATCCTACCACCAGACAGATTAAAAAACCTGTGATGTGCGTCGTCATTTACACCGGGGCAGAGCAGTACAGACACTTACCCGTCGGTGCCTTATCCTACGGAAATATCCGTGCCCATTCAGAAACTGAGTAAAGTAGTACCCCTATTTCCCCGTGTTTTCTCTCCATCCATTTCTTAATCCTTGCTGTTTACCTTCCTGGAGGCTCCTGTCCCGAGGAAGGGTGCGGCTGTGCCAACTTTCGAGGTCGCCGCTTCTCTCCTCCTGTATTGTAGTTATCTTGCCCACTACTCTTCTGCTTCTACGGACTGCCTGGCTGACGCTGCTTAGTGACTCCGGCAACAACTAGAACGACAGGTTCGAAGACCGTACGGTATGCAGCTGGCTCTTCTCTGCGCCTGCGCTAACCGTTTACGGTACATCTCCTTCCTGAAATATTTAGCTCATAATCCCTCCCCCCATTAAAAGGACCGACTGGGCGCGGTCATCAGCGGCCCCCGCTTACTACTTTGGCCTGCTGCCATTGGCCCTCAGGCTACTACGTGTAAAATAATAAAAATTATTATTTATACCATTTTATACCACCAAAGTAGTGTAGGAGTTGGTGAAGATAGGCTGCCTTATGTGATCTGCTGAGCATACAACCCTGGCCCCCCCCCGCCTTTTTATTAACCCGCAAACTTGACATTTTATAACTTACAAGTTATATAGAAAAATTATTAGTAAAAGATTTTGCTCTACCTCGGATATTTTACTTCTTGACCAACAGGCATGATTTCGCAAAGGCCAATCTTGCACTGATGATGTACTCTTTTTAAAAATATTAATTTAGATAAGAAGGGAGTTTAATTTGAAGACACGCGTTGCCACATTGGCTACGAGAAAGATTTAATATAGTTAATAAACATCCATTTTGTGGGACATATGTGTAAGAGGAGATACCTTATACACTTTATAAACAGCTTATACTATCGTAAAAGAATAGTACTCTATATAGGAGTGGATTTTACAGAAAGGGTTTACATTAATCAGAGGCTGCAGCATACCTCGAACAGTATTTAATATCTATATTGGGAGAATGGATCTAGGAATAAAAATAATAGAACATACTTGAATATCAAACAGTAGAAATACTGTTCATTAAATTAACGTATCTATAACTTATATTTTAAATGTTATCATATATAGAAAATAAATCAGTGAGTTCTGCATTATTTTAAATTTATAAATACTGCCTATGCTAATTAAATTATTAATTTTCTTTGGAGTTTGTAATTAGCGACTTTAAAACCCTTAAGAACTTAAAAATTAAATGTGTTACGCCGTGATGGTTTCGACATTTTGTTTTCCAGCGTTTTCACCTCGGATTCATTATCAGCAACCTCGGAAAGCCTCCCATACTAAATTTCATAAAAATTTAAAAATGCATATTGACAATTTTTTTGGAATTTAGAATATTACCACTTCCGACGTTCAGAAAGAATATTACAGAAGAAAAAGAATCCAACCAGACTATTATAATTTTCAATTATTATAATTTTATATATTTGTTTTTAATTTTATAATATATAAAACTATAGTCGAAAGTATAGACCTATACGGAGCAGAACTGTGGGAAATTAATAAAAGAAATAAATCCAAAATAAGAGCTATGGAGATGGATTACTGGTGGAGGTGCTGTAGGCTAACTAGACTAGATAGAGTGAGAAATGTTGAGATAAGACAAGCAATGGGAATCGATATTGACATTATAGAAACATTAGAAGCAAGAAGACTGAATTGGTTCGCAATGCAATGAATGCAAGAACACTTACAGAGCAGGACTGTTTAGACCGGCGCCAGTAGAAGCTAGAATCCGAGAGACGGCGCCAGCCGTAATTAAATCGCAAAAAAAAATGTTTTTTAACAACACAGATGATGTGGAATGATTCGACAATGACGACGACTACTGTAATTATTAAAACGTATTTGAATGGTTTTACCAAAATTTGACGGAACGTATTGAAATATAGTCGAAACACACTATGTGCTAGGTACACAAGTAAAGAGATGTCAGATAATGCGAGTCACCAAGTTCATCCCTCTTACTGCTTCCTAAACACGTTAAGCTGAAAGATAAATCTTTTGCCACTTTGCCAAAACGAGTTGTACAACCCTTTTAACTCTGTTTGCTCGGAGACAATTGCCAGTAGCACTGTAGGCGTACCAATGCAAACACTAACCTAATCTGAGATAACAGCAACCTTCAAACTTACCGACACGTCCTATTTGACTCTGTTTGGCAGAGAACGTCTTCAAATAAACACACTGTACAGTTACAGATTTAAAAAATTTAATATATAGGCCTACTGTGATTTAATAAATACGCTGTTTTAGTCCACGTATAAATACCGTGAGGCCAGTGCTGACATATGCTTCAGTCTGATAGTGTCTTCAGAGATTTCAAATGAATTAACGAATAATCGTTTTAACTAACCTGACTCACTTTTCACTAACTGTATCAGTATCTTCAGAGGTTACTGAAAAATATAAATTTTTTATATAAAAAACAAATTTAAAACCTCTGAAAATACTGATGCAGTTAGTGAAACGTGCATCAGGTAAATTAAAACGATAACAAATAAAATCTACTTACAGAAGTGATTACACTTTGTTAATATCAGAAACCTGCAAGAAACTATAATAGTTGCTTATTACAGAATTCAATATAGCCAATAACAGAAGCAAACTGCCAAACCAATTTTAAAATCAACCTAAAAATCGGAGTTAAAAAAAAGTAAAATACAAAACGAAACTAATAATAAAATCTGAGTAGTAAAATCTGAAGTTTTAAACCGTCCTGAGTTTATGTTTCTGCAAATGGAAGAAAAAAAATACTTCCTGTGTTTCCTTTCCTTTTTATAATTAGCATGCTCAACTTAGTTTTCAGAGGTTTCGTAGTCCTATCAAGGCAAAAGACAACTGTCAGACTTTGTATACGACCAGTAAGTATTGGCAGTGTCAAGTCAAGGAGAAAATTGCGTCGTTCCGCTTCAAGGCACTTAAACGCGCGGTTCTATACAACCAAAGTACCCGGGACACGCGTCGCCGCATTGACTTATTTAAGCAAGCTTTACAATTGAAAAGATCTGTTGCTCTATTCTATACGAACACAACCACAAACCAGCCCATAAACTGTATACGAAGACATTAGTGTTTTTTATATTACAGAGAACTTACTTTGTAATCATCATCATCATCATCATCATTATCATTATCATCTTTATCTTCAAGGATTAAACCAAGGATGGTTGGTTCCGGTCTCAAACAGACAAAGATTAGAGCTGGTCACTGCAGCGCTTCGTTGGACGCCCACACCTCTCCGTCCCTTCGGATGCGGCAGTCATCCATTCGGCAAAGATGTTCGCACCAATTCAACCGATACTGGGCGATCCTGTCGAGTATACTCATAATATTCAGTTCCTGCCGTATATCTGTGTTTCTTCTACGATCATGGAGAGTATACCCTGCCACGTGCCTGAGAAATCTCATTTCCGTCGCTTGGATGTGACTGCCCAGGCCTTTCGTTAAAGTCCAATTCTCAGACCCATAAAGAGGGCCATCACCTTGTAGAATTTTAGGGGCGTTCCTTTACCTTACTGACTCAAGGGTTTGTCTAATGGTCCCGCACATAAAGTTGAACTTATGCAACTTATTCACAACGTCGTTGCTTTCATTATAAGACACACTGTAGCCCAGGTAATTATTTAGCCCAGGTAGTAAAAAGACACACTGTACTTATTTTGTAATTATTCTCACTAAATTTACTTTGTCAAGGAATTAAACAGTTTATTAGAGAGTTAAACTTTCCTATTTCTTTTCAAGTTTTAATGATAATATCTACAGGGCAATAAATCCGCTGATATTAGTTTCTCACGTGTTTTGATTTATGACGTAAATAATCTTTCTGGAACATAAGTATTTAAATTTTCAATATACTTTTTTTTAAATTCCTATACTATGAAAACCAATCGCTCCCTGGGACCATCGTGATGAATTTTTTAGATTTATTTTTGTCAAAGGCATTATAATATAAAATCCAAACCGTTTGTATGTATGTGTATCTTTTAGTATTGATTTAGTTTATCAATGATAAATACATTAAGCTGACCTACTGAACTACGTACTGAACTGAAGCATACGTTTAGCGCTTTATCGTACATGGTTGCAAAACCGGCTGAAACCTCGTAGGGAATCTAACCTCAAAATGGGAATTCAAGTAGAAGAAAGAATATCATTCTCTCTGATTTTGTACACCATAAGATGTTTCTTGCGCTAAACAATCAAAATTTTAAAATATCTTAACTGTTTAATATATCAAAAATCGGCTACATGAAATGGTGTTTCAAAAGTAATTTTATAAATATGAAACCCACGCGATAAATTGAAGAAACAGAATCACGTCTAATTGCTTTGATAATTGTTAGATTAGAAATGTGATAATTTTAAATACATCCAAATGACAGAATTTGCGCATTCTGTATTTGTAGGGCTATTGCTAGCCACTGGTTTTCTGATTTGCAGTGGGGAAATTTTGTATTCGCGGTTTGTATTGGCCTACCTGAGTCGTTTCATACGTTGTCCATACTCACAGACGGGGACTCCTATTTCGAACTGTTTTTGAAGTGAATACAATTAACTTGACTTTAAACATTCAAGTGTTGTCTAAAGGAATTATCGTTGTCAATTATTCGTGAACGTGGATCTTTGTGTGATTTCAATTTAAACGTAAAATTGACACAATAGCAGAGTAACATTTATATACTGGTCTGCAAAATAAGCGTAAATAAAGAAAAACTACTAGGTTTTTAAAAATTACATAAGCTAATACTCTATTCTGTTTGCAAGCCCACTAAAATTTTAATGTCATCAACTTCACCGCCTCGTGTCTGATTTTTTGCATCTTTTAAATACGTTTACAGACGTGTAATGTGGATCTTCTGTCAAGTAATTTCTATGTGTAATTCCGGATTATGTGCATAATTCCGGAATTACTTGTTCTTATTGCATATGCTTTTTAATGTACTCTCGTTTTTAAAATTTGCCAATTAAGGTATTAAGGCTCTACGTTCCCATGTTGTAAGACTATTTAATAATTAATATCAATCATCAGCCGTGGCTCTACAACCCTTGGTGTGTCTTGGCCTGCTCCAAGAGTCGACTCCATTCTTCCCGATTGCATGCCCAGGCTTTCCAGTTTCTTATGTTCTCCTCTATCTGGTCCTCCGAGGTCCTCCTCTATCTCGTCTTTGAATCTACTTCGGGGTCTTCCCCTTTTTCTACTACCCGTTGGTTTCAGGTAGAAAATGTGTTTCGTAGGCCGTCCTTCATGTCTATGTGTCCAGCCCACCTTACCCTGTGTATATTGATTAGCCAGACATTGTCCGGCTCTTTATAAAGACGGTATAGTTCATAATTATAGCGCCTGCGCCACATTCCATTTTCTTGTACTCCTATAAATATTGTTCGTAGAATCCGTCATTCACAGCAACCTAGAAGTCTTTCGCTATTTATCGTCATTGTTCAGGTTTCTGAAGCATATGTCAGCACTGGCCTGATAACGGTTTTGTAGATTTTACATTTCGTGCTTCTTGAGATGAAGCTGGATGTCAGGTACTTTTTTAAAATATAATATGTTTTATTTGCAAGATATATTCCTCTTATTTCAGTGTTGTTTACTTGGGAGCCAAGATATATGAACTCTTTTACTGCCTCTATATTTTTTGTGCCTATTCCAAGGTTTTGAAGGATTGGGTTTAGTGGTAGTTTGTAGGCAGCACACATATATATCTGCAGTCCAATTTTACTTGAGGTTTCCTCTAATGCTTTAAAGGCACTAATGAGATCACGTTTTGTCCTGGCAATTAGATCAGTATCGTCTCCGTATGTTAAGAGCTGTGTACTTTTGTTTAGGATCGTAATAATTAATATAGATTTGTACAATTAGGTATGACGGGACTGCGTATAAATAGATTTCTATACAGTAGTCTACTTTAATCTTGGTATACCGCGACTTCTGTATGTAATCCGTATTTGCGGATCTAACCCCGCGAATATAGAGAATTTATTGTATTAAACTGTACAATGTGGTAAGTTGACAAGCATATTGAGACAGAGCAGGAAAGGGGAAACAAAGAACTATTCTTTTTAAAGACACAGCTAAAAGTACCTAAGTCACTATTAACCGGTATAACTAAACGATACGGTGTTTAAATGTATGACTCTACGAATAGAAGATAAAATTTAAAGCGTAAAACTGAAGTTGTTTGCAGACTTCGTAACAATAAATAAAGAAAACATAGAAAGTAAGGAGAAATTCAAGCCTTACTTTCTCCTTAGCTGTGAGGTATGGACGTTGAGCACGGAAATTATACGACAACTGAATGTCGTGGAAATGGATTATCTCCGTAGAAGTGCCGGAGTCTCAAGAAGGGAGGGAATAACCAGCGAGGAGATCAGAAGAAGGATGCATGAAGAAGACACAATTATTAGCAGAGTAGAGCGAAGAAGCCTAAAGTGGTTCGGTCACTTACTCCGAATGGATGAACAGAGATGGCCGAGGAAAATATTTCTGCGGAGCCTCCAGGCAGAGGTAAAAGGGGCAGACCTAGACTGTCCTGGTATGAAAACATCAGGAAGGCCATGGAACATCATAACTTGGCAGAAGAAGATGCGCAGGACAGAAATAGATGGCGGTTAGGTGTGGGTATGCGGCAATAGCCGATGAAAATCCCTTTGAGAGAGAGAAAGACAAACCTGTAACGGTTGATAATCACCTAACTAGGGAATACACAATTTAAAGAAATTAATCATGCACTTTTAAGACAGCGCGACTGCGTTTTTTTAGTTTTTTGATACTGAAATCAGATATTTCCTTAAAACCTGATAAAGTTCTAGTTAAATGGAATGGGTTTATCTTAATTTAATAATAATCATACGAAGTGTCTCTTCTCTTGTTAATTCACTGTTTTTTTTTTTTTTTTAATATACAGTGAACTTGGCATTCTCTCGCGTAATCAAAACTGGGTGCAAGAAATTATTACCCTTTTTTAAAGTTGTATCTCACTGGCTATATACTTCTTATCCTAATGAGCGTAAATAATTTACTTCTCTTTTCCATAATGATCTGTAGGCTTTAAACTTTTAATTACTTTTAAAGCTCTGTAACAGAAGGCATTTAGAGGTAGTTTAAGAACAACAGTTTACAAAATAAATTGTATTTTAATTTATACTCTAAATTAGTCTATTTATTTAAAAAAGGTTGGTAGTATATTGACACTAATTACATTTATACGATTAAAGCCGAATTTAAAACAATAATTTACTCTTGTTTTTAAAAGCATAAAAAAACTTTCTGAAAAGTACTAGAGCAATATTAACAGTATATAAGGAAAGTTTTCAATGTTTTGTACGAGCAGCAGAGAGTTGCTAAACGCATGAAAACATTTATTCAGTTCGGCCAAAGGTTAGTAATATTATAACAGATATCGAAATAGTTGTTACCAAAAGCAAGTTCTTTGCGAATCGTGACACGAGCGTCCCAAAACAGAACGATACAAAACAAAGTAGAAGTGCAAACAACTAACACTCAACAGAGGATTTATTTTCGCAAGTGCTGCAGAAACGGTGTCAGCTATCGAAAACGTTATACAAAACGAGAGCCACTATATAAACGTGACCCCGTTTCACTTATACCCTCTAAAATCGACGCACAGAAAAAATATTTATTATTCCCAAACACAGTTTTACGACAGCATAAAATATCAGCGTAGGTATCTCACACAATAGTTCTATATTATAAACCCAGATAGTCTTCAAGCCTACCCATTTTTGGAATGGGATGAGGTAAAAGCCGTTTCATAGAGTAGTGGATTTATATAATTAAAGCAAAACACTGGTGGTTTGAAAAATCCTTGCACGACTTACAACAAATAACTGAAATCACTTTAGAGCAGTGGTTCCCAAAGTGGTGTCCGCGACAAAGTTTCAGGGAGTCCGCGGACACCTTTAAGAAAAAATATAATATACCGTAATTTTCTCCGTTTTTGTATGGTCTAAAATCTAAATTTTAGAATCTTAAAGCAACTAGAAGAAGATTCCCGTATTTTTTTTTTTTTTGAACTAATAGTAACTGTAGAAGTAATTTGAAACTAATGGTTTTAATAATGTCTTTAAATCATGTCGTGTAGCAGATGTGTTTGTCAGCCGACCTGGCGAGAGCGCTGCATCAACGCAGAACTGATGCGGTCGTGTTAGTCCACATATAAGCACTGTATCTTGCTTTAATCACTGTATCTAAGCAAAACATTTTTCTGTGTAGCTGGTTTTACGCCTAAGTACGTGTAGCTGGTAGTTGGATTTCGACTTTTGTGGCTGGAATGGTGGAACCCAGGTTGGCAACACTGTTTACGCAACTGGAAATTAAAGACTTAATATTGAAATTATCAGAACCCAATATTGCAGAGCTAATTGTTCAAAAGAAGCTTCATTGTTCACTTTAACTACATTTAATACCATTAATATTATAATTTTGCAAGTAAAGAGAAATTTTTTTTAATAAATTTTAATTAAAATGTAAGAGTTTGTATCATATTTACTGTTTGTTTTATTTTAAAACTCAGAGGGGCTCCGTGAAATTTTTAATTTTTTTGGGGGTGTCCGCGGACTGAAAAGTTTGGGAACCACTGCTTTAGGGCATCTCAGTTCTAGTCAGGAAAGAGGTGGCGAGAATTAAATACACAGTGGCCTACAATCTAACACAGTGAGAAAAAAAGAACAAACTTTAGCTATTCCCTATATCTCTCTTCTACTTCTTCTCAACCCTTAGGTTGGTGGGTTTGTAATTTCTTCCCTTCGGAATAGCGTCTCCTTAATCTCCACACACTTTTTTCCTTCTTTTACCTCATTCATATACTCTAGTCTGAGTCTTGCCATGCCACTACGCCCCTAACATTTGGTACGAGAAGGAAATATAAAGAACGACCTTCAATATAAAAGAGAGATTTTATTTAATTATTTACGTAAAACCAGTACAAAATTACTTTTCTACATAGGTCCCATTATTGTGAACTCACCTCTTCTTCTCACTAGTATTTTTTTTTTTTACTTACTTTCCATAAAAACTTTATGGACGTGTTCAAAGCTAATAACTTTTTCAATAGTTCCTTGCTCATGCGGTTCCCATGCCTGCGTTCCATGTCCTCTCTAACCTTCAACAGGCCAACTGTACTAGAAAAGCTGAGAGAAGGCGCATTCACAGGCTGATTGTAAGGGCATTTTTTCCTCAACCGATCCAATGTTTTCAGTGCTTGCGTTTCGGGCACACTGTATCAAGATGTGCTCCGGTCAAGAGACGTGCCTCTGTGGGAAGTCGGCTTACGGCGATGATCTCTGTGCTGACCCAATGAAATATGTCAACTGCGGTGGTCAGCATTCATCTACATCCCGCAATTGCCCCGATTGTAAGAAAGAGGTGGCTATTATTTAGGAAGTACGTACCCTGAAAAACCCGTACGCCCAGACAACCAGGGCAAAATCAGTTACGTACAGGATGTAAAATCAACAGCGTCACCAGCCCCTATTGTAAGAGAGATATTACCTGCAGTAACCCATCGAGCGTTACTTATAACTCACATAATGTCTTATATGTTTGTCTGACTTCCTATATAGTATGTAGTATTAGAAATTTAATTAAGAAAGTTGTGTTAGTGATTATAATTACAAACAGAATTATCACTGTTGCACACCACTATAGAAAAATTATTCAGATTAGCGCTTTCAAGCTTTACAGCTCATCGTCAAATCGGAAATAACAATAATATGACAAACATCTTCATACCCCCACTTGCCCTACCGCCGTACACATTTTTGTAAACAGGCTATAAGTTAAATTTCCTTTCTGGCGACTTTAAGTTAAATTAACTGGTGACTTCAGTCACCCATGTCTGTACAGTTACATATCTTTCTAGTATAGTATACACACACACACACACACACACACACAAAATGGCCTCATCCAGTAGATATAGTAAAACTTACCGGCAGGGATAAGAAATCGACTACTTAGTAGAAGCGTACACGGATGGCAGTAAAAGTAAAAATGGGGCAGGGGCAGGTATGTAAAGAAGCAACTTGTTCAAGAACTAAAGTATAAATTGGATAAAAGATGCTCTAACAATCAAGCGGAACAGTTTGCAATCCTGAGAGCTCTGCAAAACATTATTGACATGAAGGATGTGGGAATAGATCATTGAAAAGCAATTCTTTATACAGACAGCATGATAACATTGGACTCATTGAGGAATACAGACAAGCACCATAAATTAATTAAAGAGATCAGAAATGTGATAAAATCTCTTGAAGGTGACAACTGGTGCGTACATTTTAGCTGTATTTAAGCTCATGGCAATGAATGGCCGATCAGCTGGCAAAGGAAGCAGCTTTAAACACTGAAATTCCATCCTCATTTCATCTGATTCCCAAAAGTGCAGTTATTACTGAGGCGGGATATAGAAGTACAAAAAAATGGGAAAATGAATGGGGAATAAAACTTATAGTTTTACCTTATTTCCTTTCCATCTTGCGACTTCGTTATATGTCATACACGATATGTTTCGGGAAACATGTTCCCATCTTCAGGTTTAAAAACTTTTCGTTCTCACATGAAGAACTTGTCAACCTAAATAAAAACTTTTACTAACATCATTAAAAACACACTACATTAATAACGTACCGCGCGAAGAATCAGTGCGCACTGTTCGAGTTCATAATCGCAACTGTTGATTTCTCATTTGTCTATAATCTGATAAACATGTTGTAACGCAGTATCGTACAAGCTGTTCGAGTTAAACGACAATTGATCGTTGAGCACTAGGATTTTTGTTGTGTTCTCGATGCTTTGTAGATTTCGAATTCTTCTAAAGCGCTCATAATTCGCCCTTTGTTGCAAATATGTAACGGTTTCAAATTTTTGGCGCAACTAGTGTATCCGTGGTTGTTATTAATCAAATGTAACGCGAAGTTGGAGGTAGTATATTTAATGCTGCCCTTCAGTATGTGTTCACTAAATCTATCTTTAAATTTTCTCCCTGTCTGGCCAATGTAAGACATGTCACAATCATCGCACACAATTTTATACACACCCGAGTTATTTTCAAGTTCTGAATGTTTATTATGTCTGAAGAAATTCCGCAAGTTATTCGTGGTTTCAAAAAATACATTAATGTTAAGATCAACAACAAATCCATAAGTGCAATTAAGACAAAAATTATGTCTCAGGAATTTTGGTTAAAAGAAGAACTTAAACAGCTTTATATAAAGAAAATAAGTTTAAATCGTACGGTATATCGAGCGCATTTAGAAGTTTTAAATACATTGCACCCGGCTATTATCAACAACGTTATCGGAACCGTAAATACACAGATAACAAACACAACAAAAGTCATCATAGCCACGCACAATAAGAAATTCACTAAATTACAACGCGAACAACATACAGTACACATAGGGCCATCAAATGTAAACATGTATTCCACAAACGAGTAGACAACCACACTAAAATGATATTCAGCGAAGATGAGATAAAGTTATTATCAAAAGGATTAAATTATAACCTATCCAAATTTAATAAAAATAATTTAGTACGAGAAGTAACTAACGCCGAAGCTGCTCTAAAATACATTAAAAATCAAGGAACACAACAGGAGGCACGATCTATAATCAACAACAAACTAACGCGACTACTAAAAATCAGCAACAGTGATATAATGCCTCCAAAATACAAAGAGGAATTTAAGACAGCAAAAAGTATCAAACAAAAACTCGAATTGAATGAAGCAGTAATAACAAAAGCCGATAAAGGCAATACATTGGTTATCATGTATAATTCAGATTACATAAAAAAGGGTTACGAGTTCATTACCTGCAACAACATTGAACGCCTAAAGAACGACCCCACTACAAAATACACAAAACGATTAAACTCCGTTATTAATGAATGCACAATGTTGTTTTGACAAAGACACTAGACGCCAGATTAAACAGATGAAACCGCGGGCCCCCATATTCACTGGCTTGCCCAAAATACACAAAGAACGCATGCCCATACGGCCCTTAGTTAATTACACATCTGCGCCTAGTTAAATAGTAGCTAAAAAACTACAACTCATTTTAAAATATAGTATCAAAATCAATTTTGACCCGAACTATAAACTAGTCTCGTTTGACATTACCAATTTATACACTAACATACCGGTAAATGAGACAATAAACATACTTCACACCAACTTGATTAATGCCGCAGTTTTAAGCCAGCAGCAAATTCAAGAACTATTGTCATTATTACGAGTCATATTTCAACAAAATTATTTTACTTTTGATAACAAGTTTTTCGAGCAGAAAGAAGGATTAGTGATGGGTTCCCCGCTCAGTGGTCTATTGGAAGAAACATACCTTAATTATTACGAAAATAAATATCTTTTGTCTGCTCATAACAAATTGCACGAACTTATCATTTCATACACCCGATACGTTGATGACACCTTTATAATATTCAACGGCACAAATAGAAAATCGATATAATGCTCAAACACATGAACAACATAAACGGTAACATTAAATTTACTATGGAAACAGAGACATAAAATTACTTAAATTTTATGGATGTATGCATCAAGAAATGCACCGATTCTTTTAAATTTGGGATATACAGAAAACCCACAACTACAGACATGGTTATTCATGCAGATTCATATCACCCACACACACAAAAATTGGCTTCCTTCAATGCTTTCGTACACAGATTATTGTCATTCCCACTAAGCCAAGAAGACCTGAAGGAAAAGATAAACACTGTCAAATTCATTGCCGTAAGAAATGGATATAAAGACACAATTATAGACAAACTAATTCGTAAACACAAATCCAAAGCAAATAAAATGATTAAATCTAATAATACAGAGAACGCTTAATCGCGACTGAATATACTAATCTTCTTCCACACATTATAAAAAACGTATTTAAAAAACTAAACATTAATGTATTTTTTAAAACCACGAATAACTTGCGGAATTTCTTCAGACATAATAAACATTCAGAACTTGAAAATAACTCGGGTGTGTATAAAATTGTGTGCGATGATTGTGACATGTTTTACATTGGCCAGACAGGGAGAAAATTTAAAGATAGATTTAGTGAACACATACCAAAGGGCAGCATTAAATATACTACCTCCAACTTCGCGTTACATTTGATTAATAATAACCACGGATACACTAGTTGCGCCAAAAATTTGAAACCGTTACATATTTGCAACAAAGGGCGAATTATGAGCGCTTTAGAAGAATTCGAAATCTACAAAGCATCGAGAACACAAAAAAAAACCTAGTGCTCAACGATCAATGTCGTTTAACTCGAACAGCTTGTACGATACTGCGTTACAACATGTTTATCAGATTATAGACAAATGAGAAATCAACAGTTGCGATTATGAACCCGAACAGTGCGCACTGATTCTTCGCGCGGTACGTTATTAATGTAGTGTGTTTTTAATGATGTTAGTAAAAGTTTTTATTTACGTTGACGAGTTCTTCATGTGAGAACGAAAAGTTTTTAAACCTGAAGATGGGAACATGTTTCCCGAAACATGTCGTGTATGACATATAACGAAGTCGCAAGATGGAAAGGAAATAAGGTAAAACTATAAGTTTGATTTCAATAACGCGACTTGGAGACCATAAATCACAAATTATGAATGAATGGGGAAATTCAACAGATGGAGCTCAAATTAAATTGTTTGTTCCTACTATTAAACAAAGAATTGTCGTAAATATCCCAATGTTACACAAACTGACAGCTATACTGACAGGCCACGATAAACTTAAATCTTATTTTTATCTTTGAAGAGTTCAGATGACCAAATGTGTAGCTGCAAAAGTGGAGAACAGACAGTTCGTCACCTCCTTTATGAGTGTAAAATTTTACATAAAGAGAGAACGGCCTTCAAGAGAAGTATTGCAATGTGTAGTGGAGTCTGGCCAATGCAAGAAAAAGATATGATTACGAAAAAACTTATTAAAGCTTTTCTTATTTTTGTCAACAGTATAAATTTTGATCTTTTATTATTTACATTGTTATAGTATTGTTGTTATTTTTGGCTGTTTTGGTCACGAATTGTGTTTAGTTTTACCGTACTTATTCACTGTTGCGTTATTATTGTTATTACTATTAGCTATAGATCTATGTATGTATTGTGTTTTATAACTGAATTTTTATTAATTAATATTTGTTAATAATGAATAAGAATAACATAATATGTAGTATTACATTATATTGTAATGGAGCGTGTTGAAAATAAAGTTGCATTAGAAACACACACACACACACACACACACACACACACACACACACACACACATACACACACAGAATGTACTAGAAAGATGAAAGATATATGACAGTACAGACATGGGTGACTGAACTCGCTAGCGCTGATCGGAACAATTTTTCTGTAGTGGTGCCCAACAGTGATAATCCTGTTTGTGTAGTATTACTAAATAAAAATGTCCAATCACCACTGTGTTTTACTAGATGTATCAAGCAGATGTTATTTACTTTAAAACACGGAGTTTAATCAACAGGGATTAATGAAACGTCACGGACAGAGCGGTGGACTTTTAAACCTGGTTCGTGACCACGAATATGCATTAGACAATGAACAAATCCCATTCAATCCCTGCGGCCAATATTCCCCAGCGGTAAATACCGAGTACTACCGTTAAGTACGGATTTAAATGTGTGTGCACGTTAAGAAATCAACGATATGATATATTTTTATAAAATCAATAAATATTAAAGTTTATTATTTACTTACACCGCTTAAACTAGTCACTAATAATTATATACTAAAATCGTATTTCATTTACAAAACTATATAGTTACAACAGCAATATTGTAGAGTTGTCAATTTTATTTAGTTAAATCCATGCTTTTGCAACCATTATCGAAATACTCCTTCTCTGAATATCTTTATATCTATTTACGTTATTAGCTTAAACATAATTAATTCATGTTAACTCTATGTAATAGTATTAAATAGATAAAATAAAGTTGAATAAAAAACAGCTTTTATTGTTAGAATATATTAAAGAGATAATGTTCATTAGAACATAACATTTGACTGAAGCCACAACTAAGAAATTGGAATCTTTCAAAATGTGGCTCTACCATATGAAATGTGACGATTTCATGGACACCAAGATGAAAAAGATAGGGAAGTTATTAACACATTGAAGATAAAAAAGCTTCAGCATCTTGGACATCTCATGAGAAATTAACAGAGATTTTACTTATTGCAGTCCATACTGTGTGAAAAGTACTTGGAAAGAGAGGAGTTGGGCGATCGAGAATATCATGGCTGAAAAATTCAAGGACCTGGTTTGGCATGAATACAACTGATTTATTCCATACAGCAGTGCAGAAAGTTAAAATAGCCTGTATGATGTCTAACATCCGAAACGGATAGGAACTATCAGAACAATTGACTCGTTTTGATTCTTCCCGTTTCATCTGTAGTGTTATTCGCCGAGACGAGATAGTGAAAAGAAACAAGCGGTTGTGACACTATCAATGTTCGAAGACAGAGTCAACGGTTCACAGCAGAAAGTTGGCTACTCGAATACAACGTATACGAACCAATGCTTCTAATATATATTGCTACGTTCGTTGAGATAAAAGAACATTATGATATCCAACATTCGAAACGGATAGGAATTATCAGAAGAAGAGAACATAACAATAGTTGTACAAACCATTTTTAGAACAACACACTCAAATTAAAGCAATAGGTGATGAAAACCGATTTTTACTATGTATCTGCAAGAATGTTCATTTTTACCAAACCTTTTATACATAAAAATGTTGACAGAGTTTCTTATAGCTTGATAGTTGTTAAGTACATTTAGGCTAAAACCTAACTAAAAGGATTGAACAATTTTTTTTAAATTTATTTCAGTTTGTACATTTACGACCTACAATAGACTTAAGGCCTTATGAAAAAAAATGCATTATATAAAGTAAAAATGTTACTGAATTCTCTTATCATCGATACCTGTATTTTTCTTTAGATAAACGTTGGCCCAGTTGCAGCTACAAACAGTAGAAAAAACATGGTAAAATACGTGACGTTGTCTATACCATTTTCTCTTGATTTATTGGTATATATCCTATGTTGCAACGAAATTTGCCAACATTGTTAGATTCACCAGTTGAATGTCTGTGTTGAACGTTGACAACAGTGGTAATCGCCACCCGCAGAAACACAAGAAGGATATCCATAAGTACACGGGAACAGCAAAAAGTTTTAGATCCCTTGTTGATTATGTAATTATAGACAATAGATAAGCAAAGCAAGTGACTTAAACAAAGGTATACTGTGGTTATGACATTTCCTCTGACCATTATTTGGTAGTGTAATGAAGAAAGTTGTGTTAGTGGTTATAATCACAAACAGAATTATCACTGTTGCACACCACTGTAGAAAAATTATTCCGATTAGCGCTTTCAAGCTTCACGATGAGCTGTGAAGCTTGAAAGCGCTAATCGAAATAATTTTTCTATAGTGGTGTGCAGCAGTGATAATTCTGTTTTTCATTACTTAGTAATGTCAAAAATCAGGCTGATAGCAAGGCAAATATAAGCTACCACAAAATAAAGAACAAAATAAGGAGGTTTCAAAAGTGCAGGAAAGAACAGAAAACTAGAATATATTCATAATTCCATTAGGATAGAATGAAGATATATTTGCTACAAGTACCTACAACTGATATTGTTGAGATGGATTGCAGAAATATAAGGGGAAGGCAGCAAGTAAAATTGTTGGCGTAAGAAGACAGGTTAGAAGAATAATGGGTCTAAAAGTATTGCCAGGGTAAGAGGAGGTAAAAGGAGCAGTAGCTGCAAAATGAAAGGTGTTTCGTGGTTACTTAATATTCCCAAAACCTACGAATAAGGACAAGTACAAGGCCGAAAGAAACAGGACAAAAACAATTGTTAGTCAAGCACATAGGCAATGATGGGAGAGATTTATTTTAACTATCCAGTACGGTATATTTGGCAGACAAGTTATAGTTTATAAAATACTAAAAGTACTAATTTGGAATGAAATAGAATAGATTTTGGTTAATTCAGTGGGAGTGGATATACGAATGAAGCATTACAGTTAATTTTGATGTCATTGAGATGAGGATTACAGAATAATTGCAAGGTATAAAGCAGAAAGGATTGATAAGTAAACTTTTGAAGTAAGGAGGCCCGTTGTTAGATTTGCGTTTATTGTATTTGATGAATATACGTTGGAATGGTAATATAGCGCCGGAAGAATGGTTGAGAGAAAAAGTAATTTTATTATTTAAAACAGATGATCAAGAAATGACAGATAATTACAGAAGAATCCTCCATCTAGGAGCTGTATTTGTAATATGTAATGTTTTGCAGGGATATGGGTCGCGAGACTATTCTTCTAAATCAAAAATCATGGTTTTAGTCTGTAAGTATCCCGTTAGAAAGAAGATAGTTATCGACGATAAAACCTTTGACAGGTTTGTGATTTTAACAATTTTGGATGCAGTATCCCTTTTTATTGCCACATAGATTCCAACCAGATATTGTCAAGGTTCAGAAGGATCTGTAGTACAATTTATTATTGCTTTAAAAGAGTTAGGACATCATCACAAAGTTTTATAAAACATTGGCAGTTCCTACATTCATTTTGGCTGTAATACATATATTTTGAGAAGAAGGAGGAAAGGAAGGTTCAGGCTGCAGACATGAAATTCCTGAGAAGTGTTTGGGAGTACTCCCTCCTAGACAAGAATGAGAATGAGGATATTGGACAGGATTTAGCAATCCATTCTTTAAATAAGATTGAGGCCTTTAGGAGGGGATGCTGTGAACATTTGAACCGCATGTCACCTAAAATGTTTCCAGTAGCAGTCAGCGTATCAGCCGTTTGGAAGGAGGAACGTCGGCAGACCGACAGAAAATTGGTCCTGAAACAGGCTAATTAGGGTCTATTCCATGTAGTGGAGATGACGATACCTGACATAATTAATTCTTTAGTCCCAAACATCAAAATTAATATCTTAAGAAACACAAATTCTTACATAATCCTTTCCAAACAACTTTCTTTAACCTATCTACGTCCTTTCTTATAAATTATAGTTGTTAGCAGCTGCTTTTTACTTGACAGAAAACTTTCGGCCCGAATTCAAAGCGTCTGTGTTTGGTGATGTTATTTTAAAGGCTTTCATTTCCACTTTCATTTTATGTCTGAAAAATATAGTCTGATATTTACTTAATTTTATTTTTACTTGTAAAAGGTCGTACGTTGGAGAATTTATTTTCTACACTTGTATTTTATTAAGTCATAAATGGCATACATTCGTCATGAATGTTTTAAAACAGAGCTTATAGTTTCAAAGCTAACATCAAACTCGAAGACTTAAAGATTACCTGGTTTTAATGAAACAGATATTATCAGAAAGAGAATGAATATTGGACACCTTTCTGAGATGTTATCCATTAACGTAGATAAACTACATAAAAGGTGAAGAAGAATGTAAGTTTCCATTAAAAAAGTAACATAACAGGTCAGTAAACTAAAATATAAATGCACTATACGCTACACTATATCCATCAGTACACTATAGTCTTCTTTTCTTTGTAACTAACTCTTGTTTTTACGTGCACAATTTTGAATTATATATGTTTCCAAATAATATAATATATTCTGAAACTATATTTTGTTAATTTAATATCGTTGTGTTTGTATCTGACGCAAATTTCACAGACTTAACAGAGGTTTTTGATAAATTGACGAATAAAAAGTATTAAATAATAATAATAAATATTATTTAAATTTCAATATTTGATTGTTTTAATGTTTGTTTACGCAGTCAGGTGTTTTGATGGCTACGTTAAAAATGTTTAATGTTTGTATTTTATTTATTTTAGTAAATTTACAATTTTTTATGAACCATCTTGTTTTCACTTTATTTGAATTTAATCTTTAATTAACAATCTATTATTGTTATTATTGTGTTTGTAAATATTGACATTTTTCCAAATATTTATTTTGTAACGTTTTTATTGGTTTTTAATTAATATAACATTTTTTTATGTCTGGAAATGTATTTTATTATTTTATTAGCGTGTGGCTAAATTAGAAATATAAATATTTGGTTTCAATAAACCTCCTGACGGGTTCGTGTGCTCGTGTGTGTGCGGTCGAACCTCGTGTATAACAAACGCAACTTGCAAAACACATGTCGTTCTCTCGGCCACAATCTGATTGCAAACGTGTGTATACGGTTTATAAAAACCGGAGTTTACTGTTATAACAATGCTGTCCATAAACTATATGCACAATCTCAGTCTCTTGCAGGAAATATTACCTCTTTCTGGTACCACTGAGGAAGACAGACCTGGGCGCGGCCGAAACGTCTGTTTTGGTTTTATTGTGAATCTTTTGTTATATACAGAGTGTCTGAAAAATCCCGCACCATAGGGGTTTACAATATGTGTTCAATATGGTTACCGGAAGTGTCGAAACATAACTGTAAACGATCTCCCAAGTTCCGCAGAATGTTGGCCACCAAGCCAGGTGTTACAGAACGGCACTCAGTTGTGATTCGCTCACGCAGATGGTTTATGGCCATGATCTTGACAGCATAAACTTTGGATTTTACATAACCCCACACAGCAAAATCCATTGGGTTTAAATCCGGAGATCGTGGAGCCCATTCCACTCGTCCCCTACGGCCAATCCACTGTGGGAAGTTTTCGTCAAGCCAATCACGAACTTGTGTACCTAAATAGGGGGGGGGTGCACCGTCCTGCATAAACCATTGTGGTCTTGGACTCAGCAAATCCAAATCAGGCAATAATGAATCTCCTAACATTTCCAAATAATTTTCACTGTTAACTATTCCGTCAAAGAAGTAAGGGCCAATGATCCGATCTTTCCACAAACCACACCACACCATGACGCGAGCTGCTCCTTGTTCCTTACTGCCGGAAAACCAGTGCGGATTACTCTCGGACCAGTAACGTAAATTCTGTCGGTTCACCTCTCCGTTTACGTAAAAGTTAGCTTCGTCAGAGAACATAACTTTTGATAAAAACTGTGGGTCCTCTTCCAACTGTGCCAAAAACCAATCGCACATTTCCACACGCCGATCCGGATCATCATCTAACATGTGGTGTAACACTTGTAACTTGTACGGGTAAAACTTATGTTTTTTCAAAATGTCCGCGACTGTTGATCGAGGAACGCCCACTTCCAAGCTTGTTCGGCGAATTGATTTCTTTGGACTTGCTGCTACCTTTGCCAAAACCCCTTCCACCACATCTTCTGGTGTCCTTGGAAGTCCAGATCGGGGAGCATCTGCCACACTACCTGTAGCCTGGAATTTCCTTAACAGTCTGCCAACCGTGGTGTGCGACACTGGCTCTCGTTCCGGGTGCCTCAGATTAAATTCTGCTGCAACGTCTCTACTGGAGAATCCTTCTCTTCCACAGAGGAGGATAAGCTCTACCCGCTCTTCAGTAGTCAACATTTTTCAGTACTGCAACAAACAAAAACACAACCCAATTAATGAAATCCCTATGATGCGGGACTTTTCGGACACTCTGTAGTTTATAAACGGTATTGTTATTGTTACGACGATCTACTTGATCGCCGTATGGTACAGTGGAAAACTAAAAACAAGACACCAATTAAGTCACTAATCACCAGCTTTAATTTTCACAGTTAAATAGTTCGTAAATAACAACACTGTCTCTTACAATAAATCAAATACAAATTGTTCACACGCAGTAAAATGTCAACTAATATAAAACACAATGGTATTACAATTATACCGCCCGATTATAAAACGCAACACTTCACTAATAACCACTTGAACGCACACAGTATCGCCCGACAATAAACTCGAACCGCACTGTAATATATCGCAACTATAACTGAAACTGAACGTCGTTGAGTACTGGTATTTATACCTACCCCCCGAAATACTAGATGATTCCATACTGCGCGTTAACAATAAAGGAAAACATTAGAGCGTAATTCATTGCGGCCTTGACAAAGTTCGCGCGGTTTCTGTCACAGTCTAGCCAATGCGTCGAGAATCACGTACGCCACACATATTCAGCTAGATTCATGTGAAACATTCGATAAACACGTAGATTGTTCTGTGATGTTGTAACAATATGTACGCACACACACATTATAGCCGGGCTCCGCTGGAATAGTCGAGAAATACATAGCACGTTCTGCAATGTCGTAATATTGTCATAGACTAGCTTTGCAATGGAAACCGTCATTTTAATTTTGATGGACGGCAGCCTAATAGCCGAGCAATTGTTTACCAATTGTTGTATTAGTTCAAAAAGTAAATTATATATTTCAATAGAGATGCATGTACTTTGTAGTAGAGCCACGCAGATTTGAAGTAAATATAGTGTCATGATTGAGCAATATACATTCTCGTCCTGACATACATGTTATGTACAGTGCTGAACGCATTTGGTAAATTCAAATTAAATGTAAATTTTCAAACCGAGTTTATTTGAACAAATATTTTTTGTGGCACAGAATGTTAGGGAGAGAATGGGTATGACGGTTTCTCAAATCCTCACCATTCGGTAATAGCCACGTTCTCAGGCAATATTTCCACAAAACAAACAGTTAAAATGTATTTCAACTCACTCCAATGTGTATTTTAGCTCCTAAGACAATATAACAGTATATTAAATTGTTTTTGTCAGAGTATGTTTAATGCCGATCATTCACCACTTCTCTCAGCCTACCACGCAATAAAAGAAATAAAATAAATCACACCCCTATCCCACTATTTTATCGCACCCCTATAGCACTATATGCTACTAAAGGAGGTGCGTATTATCTGCGTTGCCATTATTTGTCAACACTGTGCCAGACAAGTCTTTCTATTGATTAAGTATAAGCTGACGGCGCAAGGTGGTCCAAAAAAAGGTTTCTGTTCAAATTCACTAGAGCCTTCTGTTCATAATTGGACGCAAAAACTCTTTTTCAAAAAACAAAGGCTTCGGACAAAAACCAATTTTGAATTTTAGATACTTAGTCCTTTACGAAAATCCTGTCGCACACACTTTTCTTGCCGCTTCAACCAATAATTAATGTTTTTTTAAGTGAATATTTTTTTAAGTTAGTTTAAGTTAGTTTTTCTCTAATAATTGAGTTTCCATTTTGTAATTCTAAATTCACATGCTTAGGTCAGGAACACAAATCTTTCTGACCTAATCAGAGATGTATTAATAAGTATTGTATATATATTATGTTGGCTAATATTTATAATCTTAGTTGAAATGTTAAAAATATACTTACATAATTACTGTATAATAAAAAAAAATTATAACTCTTAAATTCCTAACGACACGTTTTTAATACTGATATTTATTTGTCAGTATCAAAACCGTCAACAATTGAGAGCTCTGGAGAAAACTAAACAAAAAAATTATTATTTCTCTCTGGACCGCTGTGTGTCGAAGAAAAAACGAAACAGGCCTGTCCGTTGTTGATTTCATAATGGTGCGTGATGGCTCGTCAAATTTTATATGTAACAGGTAAAATAGTAAGTCTCAGAATATTATCAAAGCTTTCACGCAAATTGAAAGTAACGTTATTTCAACGTAAAGAAAATTTATTAACGTTTATATCGTTGTACCGAATAAACGTAGGGGAATGGTAGTAGTATAGATGGGCAGAACGAGAAAATATGTGTTGTCTGACTTGCACATTATTTTGACACGGGGTCGGGTGAATGTTAAACCTACTCTCAATACAGTATGAAACTACTATTCCTACTACGCCTACTACGCCTACTACTACTACTACTACTACTACTACTACTACTACTACTACTACTACTACTACTACTACTACTACTACTACTACTAATAATAATAATAATAATAATAATAATAATAATACTACTACTACTACTACTACTACTACTACTAGTACTGCTCCTACCACTACTACTACTAATACCACTACTACTACTACTACTACTACTACTACTACTACTACTACTACTACTACTACTACTACTACTACTACTACTACTCTACTACACGGTATGAAACACATCAATGCGTTCACAATAATTTTATTTTTAAAGTTGTACAAAGGCTTACACGGCCGGTGTCATTTTGACTAAAATTAACTCCCAATCTGTTTGGCCGTGGTCCAAAGTTTCTCACAAAACCAGACGTTTTGGTAATATTTTTGTATTACACGTTTAAATTAAAATTTTGAATTAATATTGTAAATTTCTTAACACATCTTGACTTTATCTACGTTAGTATCGTTGCATCTCATTGAAAACACTTTAAACTAAAAAGAAATTTTGATTAAAATTGACTCCCAAGCTGTTTGACCGTGGTCCAATGTTTCTCACAAAACCAGACGTTTCGGCAGTACCACTGACTGCCATCTTCAGTGAAAACGTATTGGTAGAAGTAGAAGTAGTGTTCATGGAACATCTTCAGCCTTAACCACAGTACTGTGGTCCTAACGTACTACATCCAACGTTAGCGTTGACTCGTTTCACTGAAGATGGCAGTCAGAGGTACTGCCAAAACGTCTGGTTTTATGAGAAACTATAGACCACGACCAAATAGCCCGGGAGTTAATTTTAATCAAAATTTCTTTTTAGTGTAAAGTGTTTTCAGTGAGATGCAACGATACTAACGTAGAGAAAATCAAAATGTGTTAAGAAATTTACAATATTAATTCAAAATTTTAATTTAAACGTGTAACAAAAAAGTATGCAAACCTCATGTACATCCTATCGTATATGACACAGACACAATTTTGTCAAAGTAATGTGTCATACACCCTTACAGTGGAAGGACAGAAGTTGTGGAAGATGTACAAAGGGGGTAAATATCAGTACGAACACATGGATAGAATCACAGCTGTCCCGTGACAAATAAGATGAGGTAGAATGTGTCGAGGAATGTACACGAATATATATTGTCATCACAGGAGGACAATCTCTTCTCTTCTAGGTTAGCACCCCATAGGCTGGTTGGCCGCAGCTCGACATTCTTCACGCTTCTCTGCTTTTCTTTTCAACTCACAATATGATGTGCAGTTCATATCGACCATAAGCTGATTCATGCAGTCTAAACGGGGTCGTCCTCTGTGATTCTTCCTTCCAATTGTTCCTTCTGTAATTCTCTTAACCAACCCATCGTGTCGTAGTATATGCCCTATAAACTTAGCTCTTCTGCCTTTTAAATTTCGTAGAAAGCTCTTCTCCACTTGAGCTCTTCTAAAGACCTCCTCATTCGTTATCTTCTCCCTCCAGCTTATCTTGAATATTCTTCAGTAGCACCAGGTCTCAAATGCTTGGCATCTTTTCTTGTCGCTTTCTCCAATTGTCCAAGATTCGCTCCCGTATATGGCAACACTCCACACGTATGTTTTTACTAGGTTACTAGGTTCTTCCTTATTTTTAGGCTGACAGTGTTTGAAGTGAAGAGGTTTTTTTGTTTGTTGAAAGCAATTTTAGCCTGGCTAATTCTGCTTGTAATTTCCTTACTGCTACGTCCATCACTTTTGAAGGAGGACAATGATCCCATCATATTGACATCGGATGTCAACAGAGCAGGAGCAGAAAATCAACAGGAGCCATATGTACGTAACGATGATTATGATAACAATGAAGAATGGCAGTAGGAAAGGTCTGTAGCCGTTCAGTTCCAATACATTCGGACAGCAGGTAAAGGATGCGATTGGCAATGGTTCAAATAACGCCGATTTCAACATAGCTGTGATTTCCAATTAAATAAACTCTTATCATGTTTATGAAGAACCGCTTTGGTTTATATTACATAAACTACGATTAATTAAGTTTCGGGATTAATTAAGGTTTATCTAACCTTATGATTATGATTGTTCCAATTCATAAACAATCATTGAATATTTTAGCTAGAGCGATTTAAGCAATATACCGTAATTGTTTACCTGACCAGAGTTCAGCATTCAATGGACACGATAATTTATAACGAACATTAGAGGAATTTATAATTACAATTATTTATGTATTTTGTTATGTATAGGTTAAGAAATTACAGTATTTTAGAATAGATAATACTTTGTATCAACTCAGCATGCCTGAAATAACTTTAATGTTGACGATAGTCGAATTTATAATTCCATGTTAATGACTTTAAAAACTTTTAATGATGTTTTGTTTATAAATATCAGTTCAGTATGCCTGAAGTAACTTTAATGTTGACAGTAGTCGAATTCATAATTCTTTGTTAATAATTGTAAAAAAACTTTTAATGCAGTTTTGTTTATACTAATCAGTTCCTACTACTCATTTTAAACAATAGTACAGACATTTCTGTTATGTATCTTGCAGTCTCAAAGGAACCACGAAAAATCTGTAAAACTAATGAACAAAGATTCAATACTATATTTAAAATTTATTTTAACCAAAAATAGTTTAACTACCCTGACAGTAAGAGTTAATAAACAATAATGTCAATGATTAACGAGGCAAACAGCCAGTTATAAATATCAACTAATAAATTCCAGTTTATAAAATCCAGTGTAACAGAAAAAGAGTTGACGACTTTCATTTAATAGACAATACTGATACGTGTTAGGTAACCATTAGTACTTCCACAGGTGGCACCATTTAACTCTGATATATTAAAATCGAGTTATCTATTCGCTTGTTAATGTGTTTGTTAACGAACTAGACCTTCGAACTCAGTAAGTACATGGTGAGTACATAACTTGTGTTTATTTCAGCAACATTAGAACCTACGACGAATTACACCTATCCACGTGCCCCTGCGAGGGAATCAACCCGACTAATTCGTATCTGAGCTTCGATTTAAATAACTCACTCAGTTCAAAGAAGAGCTATTAAAGAATTCGTTATCAAAATAAAATTTTTTTATTACACTTTATTAAACCGATTTTACAAGATTAACTAATACGAATAATTAAATACGAACGAGCAGAATCACAACATCATAACATCGGCACATAACCAGAACAATACAATTTAAATTTTAGAATCTTAAAAAAATTAGTAGAAGATTCCAGTACTTTGGGGGGGGGGTTCGAACTATTTGTAATTCTAAAACTAATGGTTTTAATAGTGTCTTTAAATCGTGTTGTGTAGCAGATCTGTTTGCCAGCCGAACTGACTAGAACTCTCTCTTACACTACAAGAAGAAGATTCATTGGCAGGACTTTCAACTGACAGTTCATCAAAATTACAGTTTTCGCTATTACACCTCCCTGACTTCTGGTTATATGTAATGACTGACTATCCTGAACCCTGAACTGCGAAAAAAGAGCTTTGAAGTGTTTAACAGTGTTTTCCTCTACATATTTGTGTGAAACTGCAGTCTCCCTGGTCACGTACTTAAAGTCAAAGTTAAGAAATAAACTTGATGTCAAGAGTTACTTAATATTGAAGTTATGAGACGTTAAACCCAATATTGCAGAGCTAATTGTTCAAAAGCAGCTTCATTGTTCACACTAAACTATGTTTGATATCATTAATATTATAATTTTGCAAGTTAAGAGAATTTTATTTTAATACATTAATTTTATAATTAAAATATTAGTGCTTTTATCATATTTACCGCTTGTTTTATTTCAGAACTTAGACGGAGTCCAGGAATTTTTAAATTTTTTTGGTGGGGGTCCGCGGATTGAAAAGTTTGGGAACTACTGCCATAGACGTTCTTAATGAAGATGTTTATTTTGTTGTAGGTGAGCGGTTTGTGCGACACACGTAATCCTCTACTATAATTGCAATCTTCAATAAAAGGCAAGTTATCATTATTATTATTATTATGTCGATTATTATTTTCATTGTTATTATTGTTTTATTGTTGTAGTTTATTGTAATTATTGTCGTTAGTCTCCAAGTGGGTCAAACTTTGTCTGTACGGGTGTGGCAAGTCCGGGGTATCTAGCTGGACTCTTATTTTGTTTCAGCTTGTCTCGGGTAAGGTCCCTTCCCTTTAGGCTAGGTACACAAGGTCGACGCTATGTTTCCGATTGGCAGTTAGACTGTACGTATAACACGATTATCCTACACACACGAATAGAGTGACAGAAAGCAGCCGTAGATATAGTCTGCACATCAATGTTAATAAAACAAACCTAATGATTGTATCCAAGAACAAGTTCACAAACTGCACCCTTAATATAAACCAAAGGCCAGTTGGACGTGTAAGCAAATTTACATATCTTGGTACTATAGTCAATGAACAATGGGACCCACTCTCAAGAAATAAAGAGCAGAATTGAAAAGGCAAGAGCAGTGTACACTAGATTGAGCAGTTTATTCAAAAGTCACGATTTAACAATAAACACAAAGATGAGACTTTTACGCAGCTACGTATTCTCGTTCCTCTTCTACGGTGTAGAATCTTGGACTCTGAAGTCACAACTAAAAAATTGGAATCTTTCTAAAGGTAGCTTTACCGTAGAATATTGAGCATTTCGTGGACAGCACATATAACTAATGTTGAAGTTCTTAAAAAGATGAAGAAAGAAAGGGAAGTTATTAACACAGTGAAGATAAGAAAGCTTTCAGTATCTGGGACATCTCATGAGAAACGAACAGAGACTTTACTTATTGCAGTCCATACTACAGGGAAAAGTACTTGGAAAGAGAGGAGTTGGGCGACCGAAAATCTCATGGTTGAGGAATATAAGGACCTGGTTTGGCGTGAATACAACTGACTTCTTCCGTGCAGAAAGTTAAAATAGTCTGTATGATATCCAACATCCGAAACGGATAGGAACTATCAGAAGAAGATCCTCCACACATGGCTGAGCGTTAACGTGACGCTGACTAGCGTTGGTCCAACGTTGCATTTTTCCAACCCTGAGACTGCTGCAACGCGGCGTTGACAATCGGATGAGATCGGTCAGTTGATGCATTAGTAACACTGAAGGACTAAACAAGGACATTTCGTTTTTTTGTGTTTTGGTTTTCTTCGCAATGTCCGAGTCCTTGGATATTCAACTTTTGATTAAGGAAGTTAAGAAATAGGCCACAGATAAATTTGGAACGTAAAGTGTGAAAAATATAGCAACAAACAAGCCAAAAGAACAGCATTGTTTTGTTACGCATTTGTGCCGTTTGTGAATCAAAATTTGAAGAAAACTATTAATTTTTGGACACCAACTATGCTGTTACGTCATTATAGAAAGTCCTACACGTTTCTCGGCTATCCCAACAGAACCAGCTGTAATGTTTGTGTCTGTATGTGACACTTAACGTGCGTCATCGGCCGGGGCAATGTTACGTAATACGGAACATTCTCGTACATTCGATAGTGTTATTCGACAAGCTTCACAACTAACCAACTAACCTTCTGCTGAAGTATCCTTCTAGATTTATGATTGCTCTTTAAGGAACCGTGCAGGCTATAAATAGCCCGTACCTGCCGCTTAGTTTCAATTTTATGTCGGGCGATTTACACAGTGCGAATCAAGTGGTGTATTAGTGAAAAGTGATTATAGTGTGGAATTCCTTATAGTTGACATTATTATTTGTGTGGACAGATTAACCTGAATTACTGTACGGGTATAATCTTGTTGAATAACTTGTTAATTACAAATTGTTTAATTTTGATAATTAATGCTGGTTTTTAGTGATTTAATTGGTGTCGTGTGTTTTGTTTTTCACTGTACCATACGACGATCAGTTAAACCATCGTAACAATACTAATCTTAGTGTTGCAGCGTACATCTTCACCGGATGGACTGTAACTCTCATATTCGTGTCCTGATAACGTATCATGTCCCCAATTCTGACGGTGAGTCCATCGAATGATCTTCTACTCGTCCGGAAGTATTTAAAAAAAGTATATTCATCCTTGCAAAAAACAATGAATAGGGATATGAATGAACCTTTCTAAAGCCTAGCGTTAACAATCGGATGAATCCAAAAAAGTCTATTTTTTTCGTAAATATCTATAAACAATATATGCAAATGCCACATTTTTCTTTTGATAGACTTCTAACTCCACTACACTTGAAGGAAGGTGAATGAGTTGAGCAGACCTGTGACGCCTCCGCTGATGAGGGGGGTGTATGATCTCGATGACGGTGCTCTCCCCCCCTCCCACAACGTTGGCTGGCCGGTAACGTCGCGTCGACGCTACCTAGTCTTAATCTGGTCTGTCGGCCTTCCTTGGCCAACTCTTGTTTTCCAACGCTATTAGACTATTCGAGGGTTACGGATCCTTATTTTCTGCTTTAGTTTCGCCTTCTTCTGTTCAACAAATAAATTTATATACTATGGGCGATAATTAAAACTGTCAGAAATACTTTCCCAGGCCAGTTGTGTTTGAAGCTGGAAAATTTTCCCCATTAGGAAAAGAGCAGGGACTACTACAGGGTGCAGGGAGTAGTCCAACGGGACTACTATATCGGGACAGACTACTATTGTCTCTTAATGGGAAAATTACTTTTTTCCTTCTCAAAGCACATTGCTAGTGGGACGAATTTGCCTCAAGCCATAAACTTGATATCTTTGGAAACAGCATAAGGATTCAAGTAAAGACATACAGACTGGTAGACAGAAGAAGGGCAGGGGAAGGTGTCGTAAGCCACAACATATGGCGCTAAAAAAAAAAAAAAAAAAAAAAAAAAAAAAAAAAAAAAAAAAAAAAAAAAAAAACGGAAGGTACAGAGAATAAATTAAGTCCAAACGTCCTACCTCCTGCTTTCAGGAGGAAGCTCTTAATGATAGTTAGGCATGCTTCCAGTATTCCAGTAACGTATCTTGAATTTGGCTTAGGGGATTCAGGGTCGGGTCGGCTTCATACAAAAGAAAAACAAAATAAGACTAATCAACATCACTAACTTTACAACAGCTGAAAGCAGTCCCAAGTTCCATTAAAGTAAAGGGCAATAATACTATAAAAATAAAGTTATTGAAACATTGTTTACAAAGTACTTATTGACTGAATTTGTTTTCCTATAGTTCGTATTTCAAACGTACACGCTAATGCTGTGTAATAAACTTATTTGTAAATTGAAAAAAGAGTTCTATATTAGTGGATATAGCTAACAAAATAATACAACAGCCTAAAAATTAAGATAATTAAAGGAGTCATCAAATGTTTTGACCCTGGACGCCGTCTCCAGAAGTATCTTCCCCTTTGAATCTGTATAGAGCATCCCCCCACTCACGACCTGTTGCATTAAAATCCCCAGAAATAGCACGGCCGCCATAGAAGTCACGAACTGTATCTTCGAAGTATTGTTCTAAGGGTTTCACGGCCGGTGTCAGTAGTATTAGAAGTATGCACCGGGCTGTTTGGCCGTGGTCCAGGGTTTACAAACAAACCAAAAGTTTCAGCAGCAGCACTGGCTGCCATCATCAGTGGAATTCGAGTCTACCTGAACGCGGGTTGTTAAACGTCAGGCACAGAGTACTGTGGTGAAGGCTTGTAAGGTTTGTGTGTGTATCTTCGAAGGTTTCAAGCTTCTCGGGATATACCTCCATGCTGTCATTAGGGAACAGATAACAGTTCACGAAGAAAATTCCTCTACTTTTGATCCGCACATGACAATTACCAGCACCGTGGAACGGTCACCGTAACACTGAGTGGATCAAAGATCCGGATTTCGGCCGTTCTTAATGATCAGAAAATCAATCGTACCCGTCTTTTTATCTCTGTACTCGTCGCCGACAAAAAGGATGTGAGCTTTCCTTTCGAAAACAAGCAGCATTAAAAACAGCATCGTGACAGCGGCGTTACACCACGTGACAGCGGCTTTACGCCACGTGATAGCGCCGTTACACCACGTGACAGTGGCTTTACACCACGTTTTGAGGCTGCCTTAAAGAAACTTCAACTCTGGTAATTTTATTTTTCCTGAACGACAAAGCGTGCCTCAAAATCCCGCTAGCGCCAGACCCAACGATGTGATCAGATTGCACCCCGTTGTTCTGCTCTGCACATGGGACACATGGTGGCTTTGCACATTGTAAATTGTAAAGTAAATAAGTATAAGAATATATGGCTACAGAAGAAAAGATTCATAAGATGGAAAGGGAATGTGGTATAACTAAAGGTTTTTACAATAAAAAGTGCATATCTAAAAATGCGAAAATAAGGTATTACAGTACAGTAGTGAGGACAGAATGCCTATATGCAAGTGAATGTCTAGCACTGAATTATAATTTAGACAAACTAGAAATATTGGAAAGACGAATTATTAGGAAAATATTAGGCCCACGAAAAACTACAGAAGATTGAAAATTAAGAAGTAATGATGAAATACGCGTATATCAAAGTTTAGAAAATATAACAGAAACAATGAGAAAAAGAAGACTACTATTTTTTGCAAATTTATATAGAATGGACTACAATATGTTAACAAAGCAGATCTTCAAATATCTGTGGGGGAAGAAGTCAAAACATCAAGTTGGATTAAAAGAAGTCCAAAATGATTTAGATAAAAGTAATATACACGCAGAAGAAGCAATTGAAAAAGACGTTTTTCGGGCAAAAGTGTTAAAAATGGAAGGAGTCCAGGGTAGGAGAGAGAAAAACGCAGGTTTAAAGTGGACTGAAGACAGGAAGAAGAGACACAGTGAAAAGTTGAAGGAATATTGGAGAAAAAAAAGAACAGAGAATAAAGAATTGAAACTGGCATGTAGGCCTTATACAAAAAAAAGTATAAGAATAAGAGACTCAAACATTACTATCAGACCTACTGATCGACTGTCTTACATTCAAATTGTATCCGTGGTTCAAACGTGATTATTTTTTCAAAGGAAACTCCTATTTTTTAAGCTGAGATGGTATTCACTATCCACGTTTGTCTCAGTTTTGTTGTAATCAGTAAAATTACAAAATATTAACAATATTTCGTTGTAAACACAGATTTAAGAATATGACTATAACTATTCAGAGGTTGCCCGCATCTCGCAGATTTCGCCCATAATACATAAGGGCGCGTTTAAGCCCTTTGTGTTGAAAGTGTGTTAACCAACCGTACAAGCACCAAGTTCCGTGCAAACCCTCCTTTATAGCGTCTATATTTCTTTTGTTAGGAGAAAATAGGTTTCACACCTTGTGTAAAAGAGAAGCCTTATTACTTTGGTCCTGGCCAGCTTCTACGTATTATAAGAGTTAATATATCATACTTTTATATTATATAAAATTATATAAGCTTATTGTTATTTACACTGAACATCAACTTTTAAAATTAACGTTCTGACAGTGGCGTGGCGTGGGTACATAACACCTGTTGCCGGTTGTGACAGATCTAAAACTTTACCTAAAAATTAATTAAAATTTTTTTGTACCATTGTTCTTTTAGGGCACTTTTTAGAGAAAATAAATACAGAGAAACACATGATTAAACAAAGAAAACACAAATAGGTACGTAGTATATGCTGCACGCCAGTTCCGAAAACGAACACAGCTGCTAACTGAGCGTTTTGGAGGTTCATACAGCGGCAACACATTGGGTGGACGAATGTCTCCCCCCACTCCACAGTTTGTACAGTGACAACTACTACGAGGTCAATGACCACACGCAGTAAAACATTGCCGATGTCTGATCCGGCAACACAAGACGCTGCAAGTGCCCAGCAGTTCGAAAGCAATGCTACTCTTTTCTTCAAGTTTCGCTACTAATATTGTTCGGATTTCAAATTATTAAATAACTAAATTTTATTCTGTATTATGTAACTAAATTATTTTCTCTTTTTTTATTTTTATTCCCGTGGGCAACAGCGATTACATGGACGCCACGCTACTGCGTTCTGATAACCAGGGATATGCTACTAGGAGGTGGTTCTTGTTATACAAACACCTCCTCACAATACTTTGACAAAGTTAAGGCCGCGCACAAGTAGGTTCTAGTGTGTTCAAGAACACTTGAGATACGCATTAAGCCGGCGTGCAGTAAGGAGGGAAAGCTATACTGGACCTCTGCGCGACGTATAAAACCAAGAGCGTTTGGTGTTGTCAAGTCAGTGACGTAAGCGATTTTCCTTAGCGTGGATCGAGTATTTGTCGAAGTATTGTGTGAAATGTTATTGTTTTATAAATTGTGTGGAACTCTATTATTTGACATTATTATTACGTGTGGACAAATCTAACTGGAATTATTGTACGAGTTGTTTACGAATTGTTAATTGCGATATTTAAAGCTGGTTTTTAGTGAGTTCGTTGGTGTCTTGTATTTTGTTTTCCACTGTACCATGCGACGATCAAGGAGACCGACGTAACATTATTATTAATAATAACAAAACTTTTTACAAGGATATAGTTTTTATTATTTTGTGAATTACATCACAAAAAATAATTAGTTATGCGAACTTTTGATTAACGCGATTTTTTACTTGCCCAAGTCGAGTCAAGAAGGATAATTGGCGTCCTACTTTATTTAACTGATCGCACTGGAAGATAAAAATTTATAATTAAATATTAAACAAGTAAAGCTATCTGGAATACACACTTATGTAACAGGAAATTAAAGCCGTGTTATTATAAGACACTCGAGATAAGGCAGCAGATTCATTAAAAACAAGTAATCATCACTAATAAGCAAAGCCGCTTCCCATCTCCAGGTGCTCAAGCGCTCCCCGCTATGTGACAACATCGTCTACAGCTGTTCTTTGTTACGCCATCGTTATGTTTATTGAGAACACTTCTTAAAAAACTTCAGAATATCTGCATTCTCTTAGGAATTTATATCAGTTAATTGTACACAGCAGGTTTTTTCGAGCAACTTCAAAACACGGTAGACGCTTTTCGCAGATACATATCGTAATATATTAACGATTAACAGAAACTAATGTGCTGAATACAGGTTACAGGTTACTTAACGTGTAAAATAGGATTACAGGTTAATACAGATAAAACAAATGTCACGATCACCACTCGAAGGAAAACCAGGAAACCTGAACAGTTTGAAATCGATCCATTAAAGCTGGAAATAGTTGATTAGTTTAAATATTTGGGATGCTGGATGGCAGAAGATAATGACGAAATAAACAAAATAAGAAAAAGGATACAGGCCTCAAATAGAGGATATGCTTCGTTGATATTCAAGACAAGGAATATCCACCATCAGTCTAAGGTCACATTATATAAAGTTATGATTAGATAATTAGACCGGTGATAACATATGGCAGCGAGACTTGGACTCTGAACCAAGAAGCCGCTAACATAGTCAATACCTTTGAAAGGAGAATTTTGAGGAGAATATATATCCAACACAATGGGATACGGAGAATCCATCACAATGAGGAACTATACAAGCTGTATAAAGACAATGATCTGGCCACTACCATACGACTGCATAGATTGCAATGGGCAGAACACATCATTAAGATAGAAGGCAACCGAATACCTAGGAAGGTACTGTTTAGTCAAATCGAGGGTAGAAGGCCTGTCAGAAGACACAAGCATCGCTGGATTGACACAGTGGCGAGGGATGCTGATACTTTACTTAAAATAAAATAATGGACACGATCGGCAAGGACAGAGAAAATAGATACGGATGATTACGAAGACTAAGGTTCGACTCCGAACTGTGACGCCATAGAAGAAGAAGAAGAAGAAGGAGGAGGAGGAGGAGAAGAAGAAGAAGAAGAAGAAGAAGAAGAAGAAGAAGAAGAAGAAGAAGAAGAAGAAGAAGAAGAAGAAGAAGAAGAAGAAGAAGAAGAAGAAGAAGAAGAAGAAGAAGAAGAAGAAGAAGAAGAAGAAGAAGAAGAACGTGTTGAGATGTTTGTGAAATAAATTTGTACATATCCGTACACATCACGTAATTACAGTACTTACAAAATTACTTACAAAGAAAATGACCGGACAGTTCTCAGCGGATAGATAATTATTAAAGATATCCAAAAAAAAGATACCAAGTGGAAAAGGCAAGAGATGTCCGAAAAAATTCTTAAACATTAAAGTTCAAAAAGAACAAAGAAAAAATACAAAAAAATAATAAACGGCAACACAGTTTAAATGGGATAGAAATATCATATAAAATAAATAAATAAACGTGGTAATATTTTTATTTGATACAATATTAAAGAATATAAAAAACAAACAGCTTAATAAAATACATAATATTATCTGTATAGTACGATTAAAGTATAGGAGTCAATTGCTCGTATCTGTTCGTTTTATAGTCAAATAATCTCATATCACAATGCCCAAATCACAATAACATCCGCACGTCTCTTTGCTACAATATACAGGTCTGTCTTCCCTGTCATTATCATCTACAAGGATTAAACCAAGGATGGTTTGTTCCGGTCTCAAATAGGCAAAGTCATCCAGCGCTTCCTCGGACGTCCCACACCTCTCCGTCCATCGGATTATAGTTACATAGTTGTTTGGGGATGCGGCAGTCACCCATTCGTCAAAGATGTTCCCACCAATTCAGCCGGTACTGGGCGATCATGTCGAGTATACTCATAATATTCAGTTCCTGCCGTATATTCACAGCTGTGGTCAGCAACTTTTGATCCGTCCGGCTAGTCTTTATTTGAGGGAATTTAGTAGTGAATATGTCCCCTGGATATGTTACTAGCATATCGCAGGGTAAGACGTATGGTGGGGCTTTCATCTTCAGGCTTAACGTCCAGGCCGATTTTCTGTCTGGGTGTTCTCCCATAAACTGGCTGTCTTACCAGACTAAAGAGACCAGTTTTCCCTGTTGAGATATCCATAAGGATCTTTAATGTGATGATTTTCCTCCTTGCTTCCCACATCCTACGTCGTTGACCAATGGAAGGTCATCCGCCTTTAGGGGCAATTTCTCATCCCAAGGGCAACAGGGTGCCCTAACCTTTACTTTGCAATGACAGGTAGAGGAGGGACAGTTTATACCGGCTGTCACTCGGTCTCCAGACTTATACGTTAGCCACCCGTAGGTGTTCCCCATCCCCCACCACTTAGAGGATCGATATTTCCCTTCAGCAAAGGAATGAGACCATAAGACATTACTCATCCTCTCCAGTACTTTTGGGGTCTTTTCTGTAATTTCTGTATTTAACATTCATCAGTAAAAATCTAACTATACATCTAAAAATTACCAAAACCTGCCCGGTGTATCGTTACCTCACAGACACTATACTATACTAGCTAAACGTTATCCTATACCGTAGTAACACCAAATGCAGAATGATACAAAATTCCACGGCAATCTCTCGGGAACTGATTCTATTAGCTAAAACTAAGAAAAAAGTCTATATAAACATAAGTCCGAAAACGGTTCTTTAGCGAGTTACGGCTCGCGAAACAGTTCGCCCTGATTTCTGCTCCCACGGTGAAATGACGCCATACTGAAATTCTTGGGGTATAATGTAAAGGGTAAATTTGGTGGTTTCTTATGGTCTCTGATCTGAAAAATGGAATAAAGGAGGTCCCAGAGCTCTATCTCAGTTAGGTTTTAAGAAAACTGCGTAAAACACAAAATACTGGAATCGAAAGACACACATTTTGATGGACGATGATGTTGGTTTCCAAGCACCGAGATATGTATAATACAGATAGGCCTAACTTATTTTGAAAGTAAAATTGTATCCTTGCTGCATTCTAAGACTGTTATAATGACTGAAATAAAATAGTTGTAATCAATTCCTAACACATTGCTAACTTTCTCAGTTTAGTTTTGTCTGTATTAAAGAACGTATAAAAATATATTACTTAATATTATGTTATTTTGTTATGATATAACATAGTTTATCATATTGATCATAAATAATAACAATATAAACGTTACTGAATATATTCAAATATTTTTTGAGTATTTCTGTAGCACAACATTTCCATAAACTCCAAATCTTATACTTTGGTGGATCATAAACATAAAACAAAATACCATTATAGGAAACAGGTTTAAAGGCTGTAAAGCATTTTTAATTGAACGATTTTAAAAGAAGTCTCCATTAACATTAAGGCATGAATCCCACTGTTGCACTAATCTGTAGATTCCCTGCTGGTAAAATTCTTGCGGCTGTGTGCGGAACCATTCGCTAATAGCAAACTCTACCACAGCGTCCGATTTGAACCGCCGTCCTTTTAGTGATTTCTTTAATGGGCCAAAAACATGATAATCGCATGGGGATAAGTCGGGACTGTAAGCTGGATGTTGTAAGACTTTCCACTTTATACGACCAAGCAGATTTACAATCATCTGGGCTACGTGGGGTCGAGCATTATCATGCAGAAGAATGACACGATTTGTGAGCTTCCCGGGAAGTTTATTCTTGATGTTGACCCGTAAGCTTTTTAAGCTGTCTACATATTGCTCAGGGTTGAAGTTGACACTAAGTTATCTAAAATCTAAGAGGTTATCTAACACACTGATAATCAAAAAATACGGTCACCATTACTTTTCCTGCCGAAGGTTGGGACCGACATTTTTTCGCCTTTGGAGATTGTGAATGCGTCCACTGCATACTCTGACGTTTAGATTCTGGTTCGTAGTGGTAAAACCAAGGCTCATCACCGGCAATAAAATTGGTGTAGAAAGGCATCAAATACTTTAATCATAAGGGCGAACGCAAATTTTTCTGCTCATTAGTAAGCAGTCGTGGAATCCACTGAGCAGCAACTTTGTGATAGCCAAGACTATGAATGATGGAATGAACAGTTCCCACGCTGATGCTCAATATTTGAGAAAGTTCTCTAACTTTGATGTGCCTATTTGCGCGTAAAGCAGTTTCCAGCTGTCTTACATTTTCATCTGATGCTACAACACGTGCAGGTCCGGGACGGGCCAAAGGTTTAGTGGATTCTCTTCCTTGTCGGAATTTATTGCACCATTCAACCACTGCCGTATGGGAATAACTATAGTCACCATACACAGCTTTCATTCTCGTATAAATTTCTATTGGCTCACGCCCCTCAGCGGCCAAAAACTGAATAACGGCACGCAGATTATCTTTGGACGAATTTTCTATCATGGTTGGCATTTTTCAACCCAGTCAGAACGCTTAGAAAAGACCAAACAGCAAATTTTGTGACAGTTGCGTCACTAGTACTTGAACAGACAATATAAACAAATTAATTCCGTTGCCATGGCGACGAAGTCACGGCTGCGCAGAACAAACGTGTTTTTGTTGAACAATCCTCATAATCAAACCAGGAACAAGAATGTAAAATTTGAGATGCTTACTCTGAACTCTCTCAACTTTGTATTCATTAATGTAAAATATGATAAAATATCGAAGGATTACGGGAGGCAAAAGTGTGAAGAAAACGTTCGTGTGTGTGTTTGCGCGCGCCCATGTCTGTTTGTGTGTATTAACAAATCTTATTCTACTTACTAAATAATGCCTGCAATATAACTGTAGTCTTGAATGATTTCTCAGAGAGCGTTATTGTGCCACTCGATAGTTATCCAACGACGTAAAAAGCGGAATTAGAAAGGACAACAAAGCACTTCAACTCTCTTGAGTCTGTTGGGTTCTGTAAGAAGCATTCTAATTTAATTTTCCTTAAATAACTTCACAAATATCTTAACAAGCTACTTGTCCTAAAATTTTCTTTTTCCTCTCTATTAAAAATTTTATTTTCTTCGTTGATGTAACAGATAAATTAAAACAACGGCCGGTTCCATCGCTTCAATCTTCACTGTGTGCCACATATGTTGACCTTATATCTGAAGTGACACATAACATATTGCATAGGGCTGCAGAACTCGCTCATTATTTTAAACAAAATACATTTATTATTAAGTTAATTTAAATATTACACAATTTTTCAATTACTAAGAAACTTACGAAAACTCTTGTTATTCTGTTATTTTATTAGTACAATAAGAATTTGAAAATAGACATTCAGACAACAACAAACACTCAAAATTTCAAACTACCGCATTAGATTTGAAATAAATCTATAAATATAATGACGAAATAACAAACAAATTAATTCCTTATTTTGAATATGTCAATGTTGGCATAGATGTCTATAAGCGCATAACCACAAATATATAAAGCACTTTTCACAAATACAAATAACTGATAAAAATATGTAAAGTTTGTTGTAAACATAACTTACAAACTTTTGGAAGGCAATCCATATTTCCAAGGAGTTCTGAGATGTATTAACTCTCTGAAATTATTAAAGACACTGGAGTCTGTATTTTGATTAAAATGTCTTATAACTTGTTTCCCCACATAGACTGTTAAAATTTCCTTTAGATTTCAGTTAATTTTTGATCCATTGTGCCTCTCAAAATAAATAGTAAACGCTACAGTGAGATTTCGGTTTAAATTTCTTTAAGTGTTACACCCCGGCTGGATTTATACATTTCTTAAGAAATTTTATTCTCTTTTTTTGACACCTGGTGTTTAAAATTTTTTTAATTTCCAAAATCGTACACTGTATTTATATTTTGGTTACAGTCCTCTTTAATTTTATACACCACATGGATATTTGTATTTTATAAATATTTTAACCGACTTTCGGGTCCTGTCTATTAAAAAATTTTGGAATTCTTTAAAACGAATACTACATATAGATTTTTGTTAGAGTTTCCATTAATACCGCACATGCATTTTTATAATCTCTCACATTGTTGACCTACATATTTTAAGGCGTATTTCATAAACCAGGCATAGTTCGATGTGGAAACCATCAAGAGGAGGCGAACATTGAGAAAGGAGTAACACAGAGATCTTCTCTATCTCCATGCTTTTTTAACTTGTACGTCTTAGAAGCGATCGATAGAGTAAGAGAAGACACTTATCTCGGAGTAAACATACACGGGGAAAAAGTGGACATGCTTAGATTTGCAGATGACATAGCAGTGACTGCAGAGCGCAACGAAGATCTACAAAAAATTCTTGACACAATGGATCAGGTAATGCAGAATGAATTCAATGTAATAATAAGTGAACAAAAGACTAAAGTCCTAGTCTGTAGTCGGAAGGAAGAAGATCCAGTCAGAATAACTCTTGGGAATAATGTTCTCCAGGCAGTTAAAGAACATAGCTATCTACGAAGTAAAATCACAAGTGATGGACGTAGCAGTAAGGAAATTATAAACAAAATTAACCATGCTAAAATTGCTTTCAACAAACAGACAAACCTCTTCACTTCAAACACTATCAGCACAAAAATAAGGAAGAATCTAATAGAGACATACGTGTGGAGTGTTGCCCTATACGGGAACGAATCTTGGACAATTGGAGGAAGTGATAAGAAAAGATGCCAAGCATTTGAGACCTGGTGCTACTGAAGAATATTCAAGATAAGCTGGAGGGAGAAGATAACGAATGAGGAAGTCTTTAGAAGAGCTCAGGAGGTGAAGAGCTTTCTACGAAATTTATAAGGCAGAAGAGCAAAGTTTATAGGACACATACTACGACACAATGGGTTGGTTAAGAGAATAATAGAAGGAACAATTGAAGGAAAGAATCACAGAGGACGACCCCGTTTAGACTACATGAAACAGCTTATGGTCGATACGAACTGCACATCATATTGTGAGATGACAAGGGAAGCAGAGAAGCGTGAAGAATGGCGAGCTGCTGCCAACCAGCCTATGGGGTGCTAACGTAGAAGAGAGATTTTAAAACAATACAGTTCTGTCGAGTAATCGTATGGACACGCTTGCCAAGTTTTGCAAAAATTGGTTGATGCATTCAAAAGTAATGGTGAGATACAGTAGATATATATATATATATATATATATAGTATCAGACCAAACGGCTAAGTTAAAACTAAGAACTCGCTTTAACTGCCCAATAAAAGTTATATGGGGAGTCTGCATAGTGATAAGCAATATCTTTACGTCAGATATTCCTGTTTTACTAAAAAGAAGAAAATATTGTAACGACGGTCTACTGATCGCCGTATGGTAGCGTGGAAAAACAAAATTCATGACACCAATTAAGTCACCAATCACCAGTTTTAATTATCACAATTAAACAGTTTGAAATCAACAAGATAGTCTCTTACAACAAATCAAATAAGAATTGTTCACACGCAATAATAATGTCAATTGATAGAGTCCAGCGCAATTATAAAACACATAACACTTCACCACAACATTTCGAACCGGACTGTAATAAATCGCCACTAAAACTAAGAGTAAGCGCTGCCGAATGCCTATATTTATACCCCGCTGAAATTTCAGAATAACAGCCCATACTTACGCTACACTAGAGCGTAATTGCTTGCGGCTTTGACACAGTGCGCGCGGCCGGCGAAGTCTGGAACAGTCTGGCTAACGCATGTTGAGATCACGTACGCACACAACGCTACAGCCGGATTCCACTGGAATAGCCGAGAAACACGTAGAATGTAACACTTTGTCTGCATTACGCAACAGTACAAATGGTATGTAAAAGCAGCGATGAGTGTGGAGCTGAACGTCTGAAACTAACAGAATGCATTATCAGAATAAAAATACAGCTCTCATTATACGTCATAAGCTTAAGGAGGAGCGGTCGTGGCGTAGTGGCTAGCGTGTGGTGCTGCTACGCTGTCGGCGTGGGTTCAATTCCCGCCGGGGGCCATCTTATTTAGATACGACCGTTCCCCCTCGCAAGGCAATGGCAAACCAGCGAGAGGTATCCTGCTTAGTATAAACCTTCCCCAACTATGCCGTTCGGATCCGGCGTTAAACTGTAGGTCCCATATACCTGTGAGAGAATCAGTACCACACGCACCACGGGTATATGCGGGGAGGGTGCAAACCAGTTGAAGACTGAAGGACTACGAAGCTTAAGGAAATATTTGTTTGATGTGTCAGATTTTCAGTGAAATATCAGTTGCTTAGTATTTTCCGTTTATAATTGTACATAAATAATAAACCAACAACAGCAATATTCAACAACAGTTTATGCTTAAATCTTTTCTTAACAGTTTTATATTTATATTATCACTCCTTTATTGTAAAATCACAGCCCAAGTATAAATTGAATCTTCCAACATCAATACTGTTCCATTAATTTGGTCACAACACTGCCACTTTTTATCTCAGAATGATGTAATAACTTTTATTTTAAAGAATATTAAATATTCTTTTGTCATATATGTTTCTTAATGCTTATTTACCTAAAAATCAATTTAAGATTTAAAAAAAGAGGAAAAAGCGTTATTCTTCTATCTCAATGAACCGTTATCTAATTTGACGTAACAAAACCGACGGAAATAATCGATCTGACGATGAGCTGAGAAGCTTGAAAGCGGTAATCGGAATAATTTTTCTATAGTGGTGTGCAATAGTGGTAATTTTGTTGAACACAACTTTCTTACTTAAAACTTGAATTAACAGGTATTCAGTGAATTCTGTAAAAATGCTTATTTTTTGCAGAAATTGAAAAAACTGATTTTGTCATCACACTTAATTTAAGGGTGTTGTATCAAGAATGTTGCCTATGAAATTAAGTTAGTTTTAATTAACTTCTCTTAGTTAGTAATAAACTCCTCTGTTCTATTTTTCTAATTTGATCTCAAACAAACTTCAATTTAGCCTGATCGGTCTGTGATAGAAAAATTTTAATAGCGGTCAAGACATTGATTCATGCGAAGTAACAGCAATAAATTTTGAAAACTCACTGTTAATGTGATATTAACAATAAAAGTGAATATCGTTCCTAGTTATTGTTTATATTCAAAAGTATTAAATATTTTTTAGGTCTAGATGATGTATTCGTAAGTTTGAGACATATACTTTCGTTTTGTTATTACGTTTAACTTATATTTGGTGGCTACAAATATTACATACGTTTCATTTTCGTAACAATAGGAGTTACTTAACATGCCTTTGCTCATGCCAAATCCGAAGGGAATTCTTAATTGTTTGAACACTGTTATATTGACGATGTCATACAAAACTGGCAGATGTGTCTTCCAGAACATTTTATGATTGGTCACTCTATAATTGACACTTTGTTGTTTGCGGACGATCAGGCTATTCTGTCGGACACTGAAAACAGATTGCAAATGGGGATACATGTGTTAAATGGAATCTACAAAGACTCTGGGTTGCAAATATCCACACTTAAGGCCAAAGTGATGGCTTTCCGTGGAACTGATCCCTTACGGGGAAAAATTGTTATAGATGTACTGCCTTGGAACAAGTTAGCAATTTTGAATACCTGGGCTACAGTGTGTCTTATAATGCATGCAACGACGTTGTGAATAAGTTGTATAATAAGTTCAACCTTATGTGCAGGGGTATTAGGCGAACCCTCAAGTCAGCAAGTAAAGGAACGCGCCTAAAATTATACAAGGTTCTTCCCACACTTCTTTGTAGGTCTGAGAATTGGACTTTCACGAAAGGCCAGGCCAGTTGTATCCAAGCGGCTGAAATGAGCTTTCTCAGGCACGTGGCAGGGTATACTCTCCATGATCATAAAAGAAACACAGATGTGATATACGGCAGGAACTGAATATTATGAGTATACTTGACAGGATCACCCAGTATCGGCTGAATTGGTGGGGACATCTTTGCTGATTGGATGGCTGCCGCATCCCCAAACAACTATGGAACTATAAGCCGAGGGTAGGGAGAGGTGTGGGACGTCCTAGCAACCGCTGGAGTGACCAGCTCTAACCTTTGCCTCTTTGAGACCGGAACAAACCATCCTTTGTTTTAATCCTTGAAAATTACGTTAATGATGATTATGTGAACACTGTTTGAAACTTAACACTGCATACGTATTATTTACACCCACTTCGTAGAGGGTTTGTTTTTATAAAATGTAAACGGATCGCGAGGGTCAGCCAGGATGAATTTTATAAAACAATATAAATAAAAATGAATAAAGTAATTCCCATTTTTTTAAATGGACAAGTAGAGTTGCTTTCTATTACTTTTATGAAATTGCTAACTGCTACAATTTTTATTGTTTAGACAAAGCTTTTCGTCATCACTGACATCATCAGGTCTAAAACAACGTCTGTCAACTGTACGTTGTAGGCTTTTATACTTTAAGCCCCTCCCCTTATGTCATCGCCCCTCTTATTGGTTCTAGCTGCTGCCGCTCTTCACGGGAACTTTGTCTACATTTTTCCGTTAGGCATTTTACTAACGTCCGTCAAATTGTTTTAAGAATCTCCCGTTAATTTCTTCATGTAATATTTTACTTTCTGACTTCATTTTTAGTGTGTTATTCTTATTATTTTAATTTATTTTTGTTTATTCTTTAATATATAATAAAATATTTCTTCATTTGTAAAATCCACTTTTATATTCATTAATTTATTCTTATCTTCTTTTTTAACTTTAAGTATTTCTAGTTCTTCTATTAGTTTTCTTTTTTGCGGATTGTTTTCTATTTTGATTATTTCCATATTTCATTTGGATTTATGAATTTATGGCCTGATTCATTGAAATGTCTTGCATATAGTGAGTTCGTTGTTCTAACCCCTTCTCCTTTTGCATGTTCATTCATTCGAATTTTAAATTTTCTTCCAGTTTCGCCCAGATATATCTTATTACATTCCCCACATTTTAATTTGTATACGCCGCTTTTTTCTGTTAATGGAATTTCTTCTGTTTTAGCATTTTTTATATATTCGAATACATTTTTCGTTTTCTTTATTCTTATCTGTATTTCGTATTTTTCGAAGCATTTTTGTAACATTTTTGTTTGATATCCTATGTATGTTATTGCTCCTTTATATTTCTTTTCTTCATTTATTTTTTCTTTTTTGTTCTTTTCTATTTCTTTATTTCCCTCTATTTCCTTAACTATTCCATTAATTATTTTAGAGTTGTAATTATTATTTTTTGCTATTAGTTGTATTTTCTTTAATTCTTTTTGTTTGAGTTCTTCATTTTCTAGATAATTTATAGCTCTATAGTAAAATGAATTTAATTCTGCCATTTTATAATTTAATTGACTGGATAATATGATTCTTGTGGAATTATTAAATCTGAGTATGTTTCTTTCCTATATATATCGAATTTAAGTTTGTTATCTTCAATTTTTATATTAATATCCAGGAAATTAATTTCTAATCCTCCAATTTCTTCTTGAAATTTTATTGTTTTTTCTATATTATTTAATTCTTCCGTAAATTTTTGAAATTCATTTACTTCACCTTCCCAAACTATTAGTATGTCATCTACATACCTGATCCATTTTTTAATTCTTCTTTCTTTATCTACATCTTTTAAAATTTTGATTTCGAAGCTATTCATGAATATCTCTGCCATTAATGGTGAAAGCGGTGATCCCATTGGTGATCCATTTTCTTGTATGTAAAATTTGTTGTTAAATCTGAAGTAGTTTTGCCTTAGGCATAATTCTAATCCTTCTATTATTTCGTTTTTCCATTCTACATTACTTAGTTTGTTTTTCTTTATTATTTCTACTGTTTTTGCTATTGGTATGTTGGTGTACATATCTTTTATATCTAATGACATTAATTTTGTCTAATTTGTTATGGTTATTTCTTTTAATCTTTCTATTACCTTTTTGCTATTTTCTATGCTGTGGATTTCTTCTTTTTCATATGCCATTTTGATTCTTCTACTTATTTCTTTTGATATTTTGTACGTTGGCGAATTTATAAATGATACTATAGGTCTTAATGGGATTTCTTTTTTATGTAACTTAATTTTACATCTATATTTTGGAGCTTCAGTATTATGTTCTATTTATTGTTTCTTTTGCCATTCTGTTAAATATGTTGTCTTTTTTATCAATTTCTTTGTTTGTGCTTGAAATTTACTTGTGTAATCATATTTTATTTCTTTATATGGTCCTTTTTGTATAAATTGTTCTGCATTTTCGATCTAATCTGGAGATTATGAACTTCAGCAAGTGTTACGAATGGCAAGGCACCGAAATAGCTCAGAAGCTCTTGTCCACGCCCTAGAATTTGAAGCTGTCAAGTCAGCGTCCCGCTACATTAATGGGTTTGTGCCATCACATTGCAGTCAAAAGATCCCTGTATCACATTGCCGTTACGATTGGTGCAGAAAAACAATAAAACAATGTTGCCGGACAAACAATTCAGAAATTCATGAGAGTCGCAACGATTTGAACGATCGGATAATGACAGAAGACCGAAATGTTACAACTGTGGAAAACGTGGTCATCTACAGGTAGACTGTTGGGAGTAGAAGATACCGAGAGAAGAGAGTGATCGCACCAATTGGAGAAGTAAAGCCTCAGAACAGCAAACAGTTTCCATGCTACATAAGACCAGTGGAAACCTGATTGTTAATGGGTTTGCGGTAGGTAAACCAACATCATTTACAGTTGACACGGGCGCAACAGTGTCTATTGTGCGCCCGGACTTAATCAGCAACCAACGGCCTCAAATTAGCTCTTCTACAATACAGACTGTGACTGGAAGCCCCGTCAAGGTGCTAGGAAAGGTAGACGTACGTGTACGCCTGGGTCTTCTCGAGTTTAGCCACCAAATGCTCGTTGCAGACATTGCTGATGAAGTGATTCTTGGCATGGACATTATGAATGCCTACGGATTCGTTGTGGACTTAAGAGATAAAGTCCTGAAGGTTGGCCAAGAGAAGATAAAGCTTTGCATGACTAAAATGTCAGGGTCTGCCAACCATTCAATCAAGCAAGTGGCATTGGCCGAAGAAGAAGTAAACAAGGTCTGGTCAAGAGGAACCTGTAACATCTTTTTACGCGTTACAAATCCAGGGAACCCCTCGTAATTAAACTCCGTTAATTAGATGGGCTGCCTACGTTGTAACAGAATTGATCACAAATAATTAATATCACAAATTACTCACTAACTGTGTAAGGAAACAATGGCAAGGTATACAATTGATTTAAGCACTCCTCATATGTGTGTAACAGGAAGACTTCTCTTTTATTTAACATTTAAAAACATATACTGACAGATCCCATGACATTACTAATTCAATTATTAAGTTATTTGAAAGGTTTCTTTAGACTTTGAGATCAAACTTGATTTTATATAGCTATACCTCGGATCCGGGTCAACTTTCTGTATTTCTGTAATTAAAACTTTTAATTATACTCATTTCATGATATTAGCTTGCAAGACTTTCTTTTATTCAACCATTTAAAGAATGGTATTATTGCTTGAATTATAATGCTCTACATTAGCATATAAACTGTTACAACGTATGAAGTTAGAATAGTTACATGAAATTCTTAGATTTAATTTATAAGTCTTTACAAAGTTAATAGTTTCTGAAAAGTCTCTTTCAAGATGTGTTGTGTGACAAATATTAGTAACCCTCGATAGACAGGCTATCGAGTCACCTTTTAATTGGTATGCAGAAGACTCGTCCTGGGGGTATCCGTCTTGGGAAACAGGAACAGCTACGTCGTCATCTCGGTCTGGTCTTCATCAGAAAAGGGCTCCAAAGTTCGCAGGTTGAACAATATGTCGTGTAGATATCTGCGATGATCTTGTAGAGTCCCTGATGTCCTGATCTGCATATTCTGTCACGTGCAGTAGAGTTTGTGGCTTCTGATAGTTCACATCTTCTGGTATGACTTTGGAATTGTTGTTATTTGTTGAAGCACTAAGTCATCTTGTGTTACACTCCTTTTTTTTTACGTCTCGATTTTTTACTTTACTTTAATTTCTTGTCTATTTACATGACTATATTACTTAACCCATCCAGATGTTTTAAACAACTACATCTGGTACACCTTCTTAAGGTGAGACAAAATATCGTTAACATATTTTAAGCGCACAGCTCCTACGTCTATACTGTACGAAGTCACCATTGCAAGAGAGAGAGATTCCGCTCCCTTCGCCTGGTACTGGGCAAAAGTTAGTGGGCCAATTTCCGCGCGAGAATATAGTTCCTAACTATATTTAAGTTAACATTTTTTATTTATACAAACTATCCCTAAACAAATATACATAATTTAAATCAGTTGTTTTAGCGACTATCTATGTCTTCAGTTTTTTAATTATTAACATTAATTTTTTATCTTATTCTAACTCACACAAGACTCTGAAAGCATGTCGAGTCTGGAATCAACAGGACAGCGCCTGCTTACAAGCAAAGGGTTAAATACGATATTAATAACGCTTTACAATTTATCTTTTTATTAGAGTATCTTATGACTAATTAATTACTGCTTCCTCTCATACTGAGTACATACAGGTATTTTATATTAATACAGTGAGATTTAAATGGCTTAAGAGCTCGCAACCTTAATTTTTAAAAATTTTTATTCTCTTGATTATTTCTTTTATTTAAATCGTCACATACTCCACCGCTTAAATTGCACGCTACGGTTAAGACTTTTGAGTCTAACTCACTATTGGGGACTGGGATATTGAATGGGGTTAGTGTGTGTAATTTCTTTCACATAGTTGTTGTACACTTTACAACGTTGTCCACATAGTTATTACCTATAGTTACAACACAGTACACTTTATATTCTTATGAACTACCTTTTTTTTTTTTACATACTATTTACACTAAATATTTACACAATTAAAACACAAAACTTTTTCTTATCTCTATCACTTAATTTTACTACCGGTTTTTCTGTTTGTCTTACTCTCTCTTCTGTAGAGTAACTTTCTAAATCTTTACTATTTAGAATTCTATCTTTTCTTCTGTGAGTCCTATATAACTCATGTAGTTAATGAGTGTTAGTACCCATCTAGTTAATGATTATTCATTAATGCATGCTTCGCAGAACTGGAACTCAGGTTGATCAGGCCTCGTTTCCAAACTCTACGTTTTACATTTTTTTACATGGATTCAGAAATATAATTTTCTTTACTGCCTAGTATTCCCTTTTCTTTTTTGGGTTATACTATACCCTCACTTCTTCTTATACAACTTTAGTTGCGAAATATGCGTTCTCCGCACATATTTCTGAGTTGCAGGTTCGCACAGGGCTACTGTAACTGGAGTTAGGTACTTTTGGATTTGGTAAGGGCCACACCATCTGAATGATAGTTTCGAGGTGGTCTTATCAATCGCACTACTAATGGGGTGAGTCTTGTACATTACTAAGTCACGTACTTGGTACCTGACTGAGTTGCTATGATTACCTTTCTCGTGGTATCTTCTGGATTTTCCAAGCTTGCTCTCAAGTTAGAGCGGGCTTTGTTCCATATTCGCTTTATCTGCTTATCCGTTATTTGCGGAGGCAGCAGATCGTGTATATTCCATCTTGTGGACAAAGGGTGGTTTGGTCGATACTTGTATAGTAACTCGAACGGGGTCGACTTGTGACCTTCGTGGTAAGCTGAATTAAAAGCGTATTGAATCCAGGATAGATTTTGGTCCCATGAAGTGTGATCGTTCGCATGATAGGCTATTAGCGCAGATTTGAGGTTTCGTAGATACCTTTCAGCAATATTGCCTTGCGGTCGATACTCTGTAGTGGTTATATGGTCTATCCCTAACTTGAAACACATATTCCTAAATTCTTTTGCTTCAAACTGCGGGCCGTTATCAGATACTATACGTACTGGAGTACCGTAATCTTTAAATAATCTGTAGTATTTTAACTGTTGTCGACGCTAATGCTCGTCGCATGGGATACATCCAAACAAATTTGGTGAACGAATCTACACATATCAGTAACATGGTATTTCCTGATTTGGATCGTGGATACGGACCTGAGAAATCTAGATAAAGTTTCGAAAAAGGGGTCTTTGGGATTTCTGATATCAATTGGCTTACTTGAGTATTTCTGGCGGGTTTGCTAAGGGCGCATAATGAACATTTCTTTACGAAGGTAGCTATTTCGCAGTTCATATTGTTCCAATGATATTCCTTTCGAATACGATGTATCGTCTTATTGATTCCCATATGGGCTCCTATGGTAGATGAACGGAAGTATTCCATTAGCATGGGCTTAATTACATCCGGGGCTATTATTCTTAATTCCTTTCCGTCTCTTATTTTGAGACACAGTACATTCTTACTCAATACGTACTTCTCGGATTTAATACCTTGGGTAAGTTGTTCTATAATAGGCTTCAGTAAGGGGTCTTGTTGTTGATATAGGGCAATGTTAGTAAAGGCAAGGGGGAATTCAGTAATTACGGCGTTCGCACTTGCTATTTCCGGCTTCACTACGTTTTCGGAAGTTTTAGTGGGTGACTGGAACATACGGGACAGGGTATCGGCGACTACATTTTGAGTACCTTTAATATGCTGCACTCTGAATTTGTAGCAGTTTAATTTCAATATCCATCTGCCAATTCGTCCTAATTGTTTAGGGTGATTCAATAACCATGATAACGCCTGATTGTCGGTTTCTAAAAGAAATTCCTTATGTTCTAGGAAGGGTTTAAACTTTTCGAATGCAAAAACAATTGCTAAACATTCCAATTCATACGCAGAATACTTTCTTTCTTGATCGCTCAGTGTTCGTGATGCATAACTAATTGGTAGTCTACAGTTATCTATCTCTTGGTATATCACTGCACCTAACGCTACACTGGAACTGTCGGTTTGCACGACGAATGGTTTTGTGAAATCAGCTAATTGCAAAACTGGGGGAGATATAATGCTTTCTTGAAGTTGCTCAAACGCGTTTTGATGTATTGAGCTCCATTCGAACTTTGTTCCCTTCTTTCGTAAGGAGTTTAGGGGTGCTGCTATTTCGGCAAGATGGGGAATGTATTTGTGGAAATAATTCACCATACCTAAAAATCGGGCTATACCTTTTGCATCTCGTGGGGGTGCAAATTCTCTAATAGCACGGGTACGTTCGGGGTCAATGCTTACCTTTCCATTCGCTTTCACTATGTGTCCTAAGAAAGAAAACTGAGGGACAGCAAAACTTACCTTATTTGGGTTCACCGTTAATCCTGCTCTTAGTAAACGAGATAACACTTCACGCAAATGTCTGAGATGTTGTTCCATTGATTCACTGTATATTACGATGTCGTCCAAATAGTGGTACACATATTTAAATTTAATGTCGTGAAATATCTTCTCCAATAGTCTACTACATATGGAACTTCCTTGAGATATTCCAAAGGGTACCCTAGTAAATTGGTACAAGTTAAAAGGAACTGCAAACGCGGTTAGACGTTTGGATTCTTCTGAAAGAGGTATTTGGTGAAAAGCTTGATTTAGATCCATTACCGTAAAAACCATTGCTTTAGTAAAATAATGAAACGCACTATGGATGTCTGGAAGAGGGATTGATTCAAATTCTATTCTTTTATTTAATTGCCTGTAGTCTACAACTAGTCGGTGTTTATCTGGTCCTTTAGGTACTAAAAAGGAGGGTGAAGAATATGGGGATGTAGAGGGTTCTATGACTCCTTGATCCAATAACTTATTGATATGGTTTCGCATGACTTCCATCTTGGGGGGCGACAACTTGTACGGGGGTAGTCGTATTACTTTCTGATCACTCAGATTAATTTTATACTCTATTAGGTCCGTCAGTCCTAGTTTTGGTGTAAGAACCGAGGAAAATTCTTTTATTAGTTTTACTATTTTGACTCTATCTCTTCGTTCTAGGTGAGATAAATCTGTATCTTGGTGTATTACATGTGCAGTAGATGAACAACGTTTATCTTCATTACTATCAAATTTATGTTTTCTTGCACGGTCAAATCTGAAATAAAATTCTCGCTCGTAGATGTCAAGAATCATTCCTGTCTTACTAATAAAATCTGCACCTAATATTAAATCAGGTCCTAATTCTTTACATACTAACATTGTAAATATCCAACTTAGGTTTTTTATTTTAACCTTAACGGTAATGCTCAGGTTTATATTTATTTTACGTTTATCAGCGGTAGCACACTTTATATTCACAGGTTGGTTCCGTTTTACTAGATGATGTTTAGTTAACATGTCCGCTAATTCTTGGCTGATTAAAGTTTCTACTAGATCCCGAATCAATTAAGGCGATGGGGGATGTAACGCCTAAGTCGACTCGTATTAATGGTAGTAAATTTTTTTTCCATTTACATCTATTAATCGCATTACACTTTTCACGAAATTCTCGCACATAGGGGTCGATTTCTTTCGCACCTTTTTTGTTTTTCACTTGGTTACAGAATAATTCATTCTTATTATTATTACTGGTTTCTTTTAGTTTACCTAATTTTGAGTAGCTGCGGAAGACACAGGTTTTCGGGTCTCCCTGCCTTACATGTTTTTTGAATTGGGGTTATTCCGTTCCAATGGCTTACTTTTGCACTCTCTTCTTATGTGCCCATATTTGCCACAATTATAACAGGTGGGTTTTCTGCGAGGTGGGTACTTGGTTTCCGCTTTATCTGGGTTTACAGTTAACTTACCAGCTTTGCGCACATGGTGAGGTCTGCTAGAAACTTGTCTATCATACGAGGTTGTTACATCAGGCAGTAGTGCTCGCAATTGATGTCTATTAGTTCCATAGGTTTTCATTGCTTCCCTATTTTGATCTGAGTACCATACATTTGAAGAATGGATACTGCACTGTTCTAGATCAGCAATAGTATTGGGTCTATTCATCAATGATAGTCGAGATCTTTCGTCGGGTGACACTCCTATTAAAATGGTATCCACCAGTTGTGTTTCATTCCAGCTTACACGTAGTAGTCGAGAGGACTCCCTAATATCGGAGATGTAGTGAGCTAATCTCTCCTGATGTCCTTGTACTCGGAGTACTGTCTTCCTTTTTATTTCCTCATTGATGCCGGTGGGAATAAAGTATTTTATTAAAGAGCTATGTAGCTCTTCTACTGGGAAAGTAGAGGTTAGGGCTTCTAGCACACGATTTCTTAACGGGGGTTTACACTTTGGTAACAGAACTTGTAAAATTTGCCAGTCATTCAGCAGCTGTAGATCCTTTATCTGAAGAAGATAACTAATAAATGTTAGTAACTTGGAAACATTTAAACCATCTGTATAAGGGATTTCGGATAAAATCTTCTCCACAGGGTGAGTCATTTTTCCGTATAGATCTGCGTTATAGTTCATAGGGGTAATTCCTCGATGAGGGTGATTAGATTCATTGGGGGTGTTGGTCAATTCATTATTTCCGGGACGAAACTGAAAATGCTCGGGAGGAGGGACATTTACATCTGTATCAGTTTTTTGTTCTGGGTTCGCTTGCACTTGCGATACGATAGGTGAGTTCCGATCCGAGTTAGGCGGAGGTAAACCAGTGGTGGGGGATTGTACTGGGGAGATGTGTAATTTCATTAATGATTTCTCTATTTCGTCCATCCTGAATGAGTCGAATTTTCGTCTTAGGTCGTTAATAATTGAAGGTAAGCGGCGTAGAGCTTCGTCTGCTAGCTTTTGTACATCAACGGGTATTTCTGTGAGATTCGGCCAGATCGACAAATTTTTTATTCGCCTGGTTAAATGCTCTATTCTCTGGGTAGTCCGCAAAATTTTTGCCGGAGATTTCTCGTCTTGGAGTGTTTGAGACAATAAGTATAGTTCACTATACTTGGCATTACAAATTTCTTTCTCGCTTTCATAATCGAGTTGGCTTAGATTGTTTAATTGCAAGGGCGCATCAAATACACATTCGCGAATTGACCTTCGTAATTCCGCGACTGTTACATCAGCATGGGGTAGTCCACGCAAAAGGGCTTCGTAAGACAGCTCGTCTTTTAATAACAAATCCGGGTTAAATTGGGCCATTTTGTTCTAACACATTAGCACGTACTTAAAATTAATACTAGTACATTACACATATATTACATATACATATATTAAATTCATAAGTAATCAATTTACAAATTAGAAAAGAACAATTTCTCTTCTAAGGGAGAGACAGAAATCACACACACATATCTTTCAATGTTAAATAGCCGATCAGCTGTTTACTGGAATGTAGGTCAGAGGGTGGCCTACATATTTAGTTAACAAAGGAGGGTGAGCGTGTCAGCGAGAGAGGGGGTTTTTCTCTTATTGTTCTCCACACAAAGCGACTGAATAATACAACTACTGTATACGTACTCTAAACCGGTATAAACACGTGAGAAGGGGAGCGCAATCTATTTCTTATTATTATTATTCCGCTTAGACAACACTTTTACTCCGTTCATTCATAAACTTTCCTCAATTAAATAAATACTTATTTTGTTCACAAGTTTTAAATCACGAAGTTCTACTTAATTACCTTGGTCTACATTACATACTTTATTATTAACAAAGTTATTTTTAATTAATTTTTTTTTTATAACACATTCTAGTGTATGTAAGCTAGATAGTTGGACATACACTGTGCAGAATGATTCAGGAAACAACAGGTTATAGATTGTCGTAAACAAACCTGTTATAGATTGCTCGGTTGACCAAAATTGTTATGCTTGGTCACAATTCATGTATGCAAGTACTTATATCGAATTATGCAGGTTCCTACTGGCCTATAGAATGCAAAAGCTACATGCATTGTATGACGCTAAGGATATTTTACTTATACATACTACCATCTACGTAACTTAATACATATTACGTTATTTAATAGTGTATTAAATATGTTTTGAACATTACGTTTATTAAAGTAACTTTCTGAGTGCATATATCAATATTATATATTTAGTTATTGATCTTACAATTTATCCACGCATAGTGAATGCAATTTTGTTTTTGACACTATATACACAATTAAAACTCTTTCCTTTGTTTCCTTTATTTTTTGAATGACGCAATTTTGTTTGCTTAAAACACCTTTATAAAATTTAGCATAGTGACACCCTTTTGTGACACTCTGTAAACAATTACCCTTTTATTTTTTTTTACAAGTAAGCAGAGTGGCGCAGCTCTGTAACTGCTTTTTTACGCGTTACAAATCCAGGGAACCCCTCGTAATTAAACTCCGTTAATTAGATGGGCTGCCTACGTTGTAACAGAATTGATCACAAATAATTAATATCACAAATTACTCACTAACTGTGTAAGGAAACAATGGCAAGGTATACAATTGATTTAAGCACTCCTCATATGTGTGTAACAGGAAGACTTCTCTTTTATTTAACATTTAAAAACATATACTGACAGATCCCATGACATTACTAATTCAATTATTAAGTTATTTGAAAGGTTTCTTTAGACTTTGAGATCAAACTTGATTTTATATAGCTATACCTCGGATCCGGGTCAACTTTCTGTATTTCTGTAATTAAAACTTTTAATTATACTCATTTCATGATATTAGCTTGCAAGACTTTCTTTTATTCAACCATTTGAAGAATGGTATTATTGCTTGAATTATAATGCTCTACATTAGCATATAAACTGTTACAACGTATGAAGTTAGAATAGTTACATGAAATTCTTAGATTTAATTTATAAGTCTTTACAAAGTTAATAGTTTCTGAAAAGTCTCTTTCAAGATGTGTTGTGTGACAAATATTAGTAACCCTCGATAGACAGGCTATCGAGTCACCTTTTAATTGGTATGCAGAAGACTCGTCCTGGGGGTATCCGTCTTGGGAAACAGGAACAGCTACGTCGTCATCTCGGTCTGGTCTTCATCAGAAAAGGGCTCCAAAGTTCGCAGGTTGAACAATATGTCGTGTAGATATCTGCGATGATCTTGTAGAGTCCCTGATGTCCTGATCTGCATATTCTGTCACGTGCAGTAGAGTTTGTGGCTTCTGATAGTTCACATCTTCTGGTATGACTTTGGAATTGTTGTTATTTGTCGAAGCACTAAGTCATCTTGTGTTACACTCCTTTTTTTTTACGTCTCGATTTTTTACTTTACTTTAATTTCTTGTCTATTTACATGACTATATTACTTAACCCATCCAGATGTTTTAAACAACTACATCTGGTACACCTTCTTAAGGTGAGACAAAATATCGTTAACATATTTTAAGCGCACAGCTCCTACGTCTATACTGTACGAAGTCACCATTGCAAGAGAGAGAGATTCCGCTCCCTTCGCCTGGTACTGGGCAAAAGTTAGTGGGCCAATTTCCGCGCGAGAATATAGTTCCTAACTATATTTAAGTTAACATTTTTTATTTATACAAACTATCCCTAAACAAATATACATAATTTAAATCAGTTGTTTTAGCGACTATCTATGTCTTCAGTTTTTTAATTATTAACATTAATTTTTTATCTTATTCTAACTCACACAAGACTCTGAAAGCATGTCGAGTCTGGAATCAACAGGACAGCGCCTGCTTACAAGCAAAGGGTTAAATACGATATTAATAACGCTTTACAATTTATCTTTTTATTAGAGTATCTTATAACTAATTAATTACTGCTTCCTCTCATACTGAGTACATACAGGTATTTTATATTAATACAGTGAGATTTAAATGGCTTAAGAGCTCGCAACCTTAATTTTTAAAAATTTTTATTCTCTTGATTATTTCTTTTATTTAAATCGTCACAAACCTTTCCTATTCCAGGCAGAAATGGAAGGAGAACTAGCAGAGGAAGTACAAGTACGTGAAATGGCAAAAAAGTGACTGGAAAGCCAACTATGGGTGTCAAGGAAACCCCCTTGTTTGTTCGTGAGTTATTAGAAGCGCCCGCGGGAAAAGTTGGTAAAGATGAAGTTACGCAAGAGGTTGTTGACGAGAACCAAACAGACTTGGATCAGCCAGTCGTGTTTAGGTCATCAATACATGACGCAATGGGAGTGATTCCAGCAAAACTAGCGCGGTTGCGCGGAAGACTCGTATTCCTGGGAACTTGATGGTCGGATCACACGAGACTGAATTCGAAAAACTGGAGAATTATTTTTCGCAAGGACGTCCACCTAGATCGCCTGGTCGAGTATTACTTCAGAGACGGTTTGCCAGTTCGGGACGAACAGGCTTAAAGAGGGGGCTGTGTTACGACATCACAGAACAATCTACGTGATTATGGAGTATTCCAGAGTCATCCGAATGCAATTTGTGTGGCGTACGTGCTTGTTGACGCATTTTTCTAGATTATGACAGACTTCGCGCGGGCGCACGGACTGTGTCAAGGCCGCAAGTAATTACGTCGCAATTATACTGGCGCTATCGCGCATTATGGAATAATCTAGTAATTTGGGGAGATATAAATAACAGTACTCAACGATGTTCAGTTTCAATATAGCAGCGATATATTTTCAGTGTGGTTCGAGTTATTATCGGGCGAGATTACTGTGTACGTTCAAGTTGTTATTAGTTAAGTGTTGTGTTTTATAATCGGACGGTATAATTGCAATACAATTGTGTTTAATATTAGTGACATTTTATTGCGTGTGAACAATTTTTATTTGCTTTGTTGTAGGAGACTGTGTTGTTAATTACGAACTGTTTAACTGTAAAAATTAAAGCTGGTGATAGTGACTTAATTGGTGTCTTGTACTTATTTTGTTTTCCACTGTACCTACGACGATCAAGTAGACCGTCGTAACATTATTATTATTTTTTTTGTATCGGCCATCTGAGGACCACATGCCAATTTCAATTCTTTATTCTTTGTTCTTTTCTTTTTTATCTAATATCTTTCATCTTTTCACTGTGTCTCTTCTTCCTGTCTTCAGTCCACTTTGAACCTGCAGTTTTGTCTCTCGTATCCTGGACTCCTTCCATTTTTAATACTTTTACCCAAAAAACTTCTCTTTCAATTGCTTCTTCTGCGTTTATATTATTTTTTTCTAAATCCTTTTAGACTTCTTTAATCCAAATTGATGTTGATTTCTTCCCGAACAGATATTTTAAGATCTGCTTTGTTAACCTATTGTTGTCCATTCTATATAAATGTCCAAAAAATAATAGTCTTCTTTTTCTCATTGTTTCTGTTATATTTTCTGTACGTACTTTGATATATTACATCATTACTTCTTAATTTCCAACCTTCTGAAGTTTTCGTGGGCCACTATTTATTTTAATATAATCGCCAATTTTTTAACCATAAGGCAGGTCGCACACTGGATCCGCTCCGCTCCGCTCAGATCAGAAGCGGTGTCACCCCTCAGAACGTATCCGGAACTTTTCTCACACACTGCATCCGCCCTCTCAGAACAGAATGCCTGTCGAGCTCAAGGCTACACTGTCCCGTTGAAGTGGTTTCGTTAAAAGTTGTGACTTGTAGAGTTCTCGGCTGTCGGTTACCCTGGAACTCAGCTCGCTAATGATATTCCAAGTAAAGTATACAAATACAGACATTTTCGTGCTCGCCGTGTTGCAGAAAGTGCTTTTGGTATTTTAACAAAAACGTTCAGGGTGTACTCTCAAAAGCTCCAATTAAATCCAGCTCACGCTGACATCATTGTGTTAGCAACGACGTTTCTACATAATTTTCTGCGAGGAGATGATGAAAATTTATGGCGACCTGGTGAGCTTGAAAAGCATGAGGAATTTCGTGGGTTGCCGCGTCTGACTAAGATCGGTGGGAATGCGGCATTAGAGGCCTTTGAAATAAGGGACGGATTCAGAAAGTATTTTAACTCACGAGAGGGTAAAGTATCTTGGCAGGAAGATATGATAAATATAGGAAGGAAGGACACTTACGGCGTTTCTGAAGCCACTCAACCATATCAGAAAAAAGCTAACGATTAAGCGATATTTATGTAATTAGTTGTAGTTATATATTTTATATTTCATTAGTTAAAATTCCGTACGACATTTTGTTTTACAATAACGAATAGAAAGTAACACAATAATGTTTTACACTTTTTGTTGCTTTTTTATACGTTTCGTTAATTTTAAGAATGTAGTTGTGTATACAATAATTTAAGGTTGCATACGTTAGTTTCTGTAGAAAATGGTTTTCTCATGATTTAATAACAGATGGTTAAGTTTATATTTGTAAAAAATTTATAACATCTTGTGTCTACGTACATTATCGTCTGTTTAGATTTCTGTCTACTTTTTTGAGTTTTGGGAATTAATATATTAATTAGGCTTATCTATAGTGTTACCTACGTACACAAGAAATCTTTTCTTTAGTTTCAAGCTCTGTAACGGTAAATGAACTGATTTCTTGGAATTGTTTCAAAATACATTATGGTTATCTAATTAATATTGATTTTATCAATTATTATATTAATGAATAATTATTATTAATAATTATGTTATAATCATTTTTAATAAATTTTAAATATTATTTTATTTACCACTTTCATTCAAATGTCCTGATATTTCTACCCAGATTGACTCCTTTATTGTTATATTATAATAATCTTTATGACTTAAGTATTAGAGTACAGGATATTGTTCTACCATGACGATTAGTTTTTCGTTTACAGACGACATACTGATGCAATCCACTATTTCAAAATGCCAAACAAACCCGAATACCCGCGGGGCGGGGTACTGCTGAGGAGCTTAGTACGCATGCGTGACCCTTCAGAACGCTTCCGAATCCGATCAAAATTGCTCGCCGAGCAAAACCTTCTAACGCGTTCTGAGCGGAGACGCCGGTTCTGATCTGAGCGGAACCAGTGTGTGGAATTTAATTTGAATACATGGCTTCAGAATTTTTCTGATCTGAGCAGAGAGGATCCAGTGTGCGACGTGCCTAATTCTGTCCAATGTATTTAACCCAGAAAATAGAGCTTTAAACCATTATATTACTAGGGCTAAACTGTCAAGTCAAATTAACATTGAAAGTTGGCATGAGAGGTTTACTGTCAGAAGCACTCCAAACAGCTGCCATACCCGTAGTGACTGAAATAGTTAATACCCACGGCTAACAGCACTTTGCGTCCATCAAAATGTCAACACAGTTTGGACAGTAAATTCAATAATTTCATGTGCCACCGAAATTTTCAGAACATCATCATCAACAGACTACAGCTTATCCGTACTACGCACCGTGCTGTTGACAAAATATAGATTTATGTCGGCCACCATCGTTATTTAATCATTATTCACTAATACGTCATTATACATAATATACAACTGTAATTCAGTACCAACTTAAACATCATTAGAACAGATAATGTTGTTGAGAAACTAACCACCCTATTCTTGGTTCTACAGTCGGATGAGACAATATTGCGCATACGGGTTTTATGTTCGCTATAATTCATTACCCGACTTGAAACCTTTGACCAATAAAAATGAAGTAATAGGTAAGTCTACAATTTTGTACACAATACCTACGCAGTACACAGTAGTAACGGTATTTGAAGCCTTCATATTTTGGTATATTTAAATAAGCTTACCTTAAAAACTGAGTCGGTAAAAATAGAAAACGTAATAAAACCATGGCACACTCGATTTAGTACGTATTAAAATATAAACTGTCCTTACGCAAGATGTTCTTACTCCTTAACAGTAATTTTTTCTGCATGTAGTCCAGATCACGTATATGATATACATGCTATTTAAATTTAATAATATTCTTGTAATAACAAAATAAAAAATAAAATTTCATAGCAAATTTTTAATTGTTTTCAGTCGTGACACATAAAAACTAAAACGTCTTTTAGCTTGGCCAACATAAAATTTGTTACAATAAGGGAATTCAATTTTATATATTCTATTTAAATTATGAATTAATTTATCTGTTTAAGGTTTGATTCTAAAAAAATGAGTAAGATATATACAACACCGTAATTCGTATTTAAAATCAAATATATGTAAATCAAATTTACACACACATTTTCAAATGGAGAGTCAGGGGGAAGAACGCTTTCAGTCCAAAAAAATTAAAAACTAATGTTTTTGTGCGTTCTTATAGCTAAGTACCGTCTCTTTCAACCACGTGAAACACCAGAGGGAAATATGCTTTTAGTCCGCTGTAATGAAGGAAGAAAGATTCGGCATGAGGGGGAACAATGATCTCAGTCCTCGCGCGTCGAAGGAAAAACGATCAGGGTCCAGTGACAGTGGTTGGGGGGGGGGGGACGGCACATCAGCTGACAATCAGTCGTGTTGTTTACTTAGTTTGGGCGTAGTTTGTACTATTGTGCCTATGAATTTGAGGTTAGTTCCCGTTGTGTTGTGATGGATAGTGACTTAGAAAGTGGACAAAGATCTAACGGACGTGGCGTAGGCCTGGTTTCAAGAACATCAAAGAAGAGAGAAACGTGGCCGTTTAAAAAATGTCATACTACAGATGACGATTGCAAGTGCCAGAGGTTAAAATGCTTTCAAAATGTTCCGTTAGATGACAGACGAAGAATAATAAGGGAGTTTAATGAACTAGATTCATACGATAAACAAAATGCCTACTTGGGCGGGCTTATTACAGCTTTGCCTGTACAAAGGCGTAGAAACAGAAAACCACACGATGAGGCAAGGATTAACTCGAGTTCGTTTGCATAAGTTAGAGTAAAAACCAATGACACTTTTCGTGATGTACTTGTCTGTATAAAGGCCTTTATTTCTATTCATGGGATTACTTCACGTAGAATTCAACAATCAGAGAATCGTTGGCTTTTACTGGCATTATAAGACCGGATGGAAGGGGTAAGCACAGTAACAGGCCCCATAAATTAAATAACGAAACTAAACTTTGTGTCGACAAATTTCTTCAATCACTAAAAGGCAGAAAGTCACATTATTCACTAAAAGATACTGACAAAATTTATTTACCTGAGGAGCTCAATATATCAAAGTTGTGGTCAATGTACCAAAACTCAAATCCGAACAACCAAGTTTCGTATGACTCGTTCAGGGACAAATTTAATCGAGATTATAATTTCTTATTTGGCTACCCTCGCAAAGATACGTGCAGTACTTGTAACTCTAATAAGTCAAAAAAACTTCCTTCGAACAATCTACTGCTACTGCAACCGAGGAGGAAAAGGTTAACCATGAAAGAGACTTAAATAAGTTGTTAATTGAGGAAAAGCTTCATTCAAGTAAAAGTGCGAAATTCTATGAGTTGAAGTCAATGTACAAAAAGAAAGCTAGGAAGACTCATGACATGGAAGGCATTACTATGGATTTAAAAAAAAACTTAAATACTCCCAACATCACTACTAATGATGTTTATTACAAGCGACAATTAAATTTTGTATCATTTAATATTCATGTTCTCTCTGATCAAAAATCTGTGTTTTACAGCTATGATGAACGTGTTGCTAAAAAGGGAGCTGATGATGTATGCTCAATGGTTGACCATTTTGTAACTTCCTTTCTGCCTGCAGCTGTTCGTAATTTAATTTAAATAATATCAGTTTATTAAAACACATTTCCAAACGTCCAAAAATCCAAAAATGACGTGAGAAAATTTAGAAATATTTAAACATGAAACAAGTAATAAATTAATACCAGAAAAAATTCAGAGTAATACAAAAAATAATAATATTTACAAAATTACTAATTTAATAAAATAATAAATATTTATATTATATTTTACAATTAATTATATAACATCTTTTATGTACACATATACAGTAAAAACATTAAATTTAGTCTACACATAAAACAGCTGTTTTGAACAATAATTGATCAATGTTTTGATTTGAATAATCAATCAATTATTGATTTAAAAATTTTTGAATTTATTAATTTATATCTGATGATAGTTAGATTACTATAGAAACATATGTAATTTTCAAAATAAAGTATATTCGTGTTAAGTTTTATTTAATATAAAATAACAAGAAAATTTTGAGCAATTATGAATATAATAATATAACGATATAATTTGTAAGCTCTTGTAATATTAATTAATCGAATCTTGTGTCTAATTATATTTACTGGTATTGTAACATATCAAGTTTTAAGTTTACTCAAAAGAGAGGCTTGAAAACGCATTAGTTTTTGATAAACAGGCGAATGAATGTAAATAACACGTATACAACGATCACAAATAATATGGTTAAATTATTACTTTTACCAAATCTACAGAGTTTGGCAACAGTCGGGTTTTTGTCTAATTTTGACATTTCCCAAATATTAAATTCTTATGTGTACTTGAACTTGCGTCTCAGTGATTCGCTGTTTGCAAAAAGGCTTTTCGCAGTTCTCCCAAATGTTCAGTCGAATTTACTTGAATTGTCAGCTGTGTAAACAAGGCAATCGCTTTAAAAAAAAAAGGAATTACTTTATTAATTTGTATTTTTTTTACAGAAGTCTTCCCCACTGACCCTCACGATCCGTTGACCTTTTATAAAAACAAAACCGCCACGTATGCGGTTTCAAGTTCAACAAAATTCGTATGCAGTGCCAAGTTCCAAACAGTGTTCCCACCATTCAGAAATCACTTTGTATTTGACATATTAAGTACAAAACGTCTAATAAGTAACCTTTTTTGTTACGAGCGCCAAAGATTTTTTGTTATTTCAGTTGCTTTTTTGTTATGCAACGTTACAAGTATTTCAGAAATTCACGCAAATACATTACCATGTACTCAACGCAACTATGAAGTGTATTACACCGGCCAGGTCGCAGGATTTTTGTTTATTCTCGTTGCGTGAAGTACGTATATGTAGTTGCACAATAATAAAATCATTTTCAAAGAGGAGTGAGATGTTGTTGACATGAAATAATTAATTAACACCGTTTCAAAATAATCATTCTATGATTTATTAATATTAATAGAAAATATGCAAATATTAAAAAATTCGAATCTTAGATAAATAAAAATATTTTCTTTTATAAGTTTACACAAATACAATGTAACCTTCTATGCTGTTCATGACATATAAAATAAACAACAATATACTCTTACTAGCTAAACAGACATGTTAAACAAATTATCTAGATACTTTTTATTTCAGTGTCTCTGACTTTGACTCAAATTCTAAATAATAATAGTAATTCATTTGCTATAAACAAAATAGAAAATAACATTTACTTCCAACATATTATTTATTTCTTCTGACACGCCCAAATTTTAATTTACAACAAAAGATTAGTATTTTTAAATTTTCTTGTTAAATTTAATTATTTTCTTTAATTACTATTTAAATTTAAAACTTTAAGTCTTTACTGTTCATATATAAGTTTCTTTTGAGAGTTCTTTTCACAAACAAAAATATAATAGTTTATTCATCACCTGTGTACTGCCGACGTTACCGTTGCGTGTGTGTGTGTGTGTGTGTGTGTGTGTGTGTGTGTGTGTGTGTGTCCTGAATCCTGAGAATTTGATAATGATGATGATGATGCTGACGCTGTGTTCTCTGTCTCTACGGGTCGCTATTTGTGATGGTCCAGATTTCCTCCATAAGTCTTGGTGTGTGTGGTAAAGATGTCCTGATCGATCGGCAGACCGGCAGCGTGACGTTGTGTGACGATTTATTGAGTCTCTGAGACCTCCCCAAAATTGCCGGTGGTATTTATACTGGACGGCAATCTGACAAGTCCAGGACTGTTTTCGACCTGTTAGATATTGTCACTTCGTGCAAAGCGTCCTTTTAATTACAAATCACTTTTTGGTTCATTTTCGCGATTTCGTAAACATCCTCGTGGCACGATCGATATCATCGTTTGCGTAATTTCTTCCTGGTCACTCACATATAACACACTTATTAATTACTATTTAATTACACTAGTAATTAACATTAAATTACCTGGCGTCTTTATTTTTGCAATTTCTGCAATACTTTTACATCACTATATTCGTTAAAAATGCCTTAATGTAATGGTGTTTTCATAATTGGGGTAAGTCTTTGTTCACAGGTTTAAACGTATTAATTAATTTATTTTTATCCGGTTAAATCCGATTTACACACACAAACACACAAGCGCTGTATTCACTCGCGGGGGCAGGTGTACTCTTTCTGACAATTCTTATCCTGCATAATATTGTTAAAAGCTGTTGATCATATATTTTTCTATGCTAAATATTTACAAACATACCGCTCTGGGCAAATATGCAAATATATGTACTGTTGCAGTATGTCATATTTGTGGCAATTAAATTTTCAGCTAAAAGTAATATTCAAACTAAAACTAATATGTCACCAAATGACAAACACACATTCTAGATCTAAAAATTATTTAAAATTTTTTAACAGAAGCAATAATTAATATCAGATTAAGAATGAGTTTTTGAACTGTATCCGATACTTTCTATGTCTTTACAGCGTTAAATCGTTTTTATCACAGATATACCAGGTTAGTACGGCGTTTGTTTCAGGTTAAATTAGAAAAATAGAACAGAAGAATTCATTACCAAAATTTACTAAAAGCAACTTAATTTTATAGAAAAATTACACTGGTCAACACATGTTTTGTCCCAGACAAAAGTTTATGTTATTCTTATGTATTTTCATACGAGGAATCCAGTTTTGCTATCAAAATTTTGCTATCACGTATAGTTTTATATATATAAGAATAACGTTTTTTTTTTAATTTTCTATGTTGGAAATTGTATTATTTTGCAATAAATATTACTACAGTATTGACTTGGAGCATGTATTGTTTATTTATTTGAGGAATTGAAAACAATAGCTACATGTGACATATAGACTTCGGTTAACCCTTTTATCAGTAATCACGTGTATATAACTTACGTTTTTTCTCTGAGGGACCTAATTCAGTAATCACGTATATGTACGTTTTCAACTTCCGCTGCCTCAGTTTTGTCGATATACAACGTTAGTTGCGAAGTTATACATGCTGCACTCTGGTAGATTGTTTTTTAAACGTTGTATTCGTTGATTCTTGCTGTAATGTAATATGTGTAGCTGTGGTGAACATTTGTGCAGAAGTGTGCTTAGAGGTTATGTTGTGCTTAGTTTACGAACATACAGAGGCGTGCAAGTGTATTCTTTTATAAACAACTCGTATTGTTTATCTTATCTTAAACACTGTGTTATTGTTCTGTATTAGTAGCTTTTATTTGTGTGAAAACTAAAAAATGCCGCGCAAGTACCTAAACCATCCGGACACGTTTTGTTATGTGTGTGGTGAATTGACTTTTAAACTTCAAAGGCGGAACTTTACCCCTTTAATAAAAAAGTGCTATCAACTTTATTTTGGTTGCAAGGTAGGAGATCAGGACAAGAGTTGGGCCCCCATATTTGTTGTGTTACTTGTTCAAGGCTTTTAACGGGGTGAGCAAACAGCTCTCTCTATATGCCATTTGCAGTTCCCATGGTGTGGAGAGAGCCAAAAGATCATTCTTCCGACTGTTATTTTTGTTTAACAACATACAACGGGAATAACAAGTAAGTCGAAACACACTTTGAAATATCCCAATATACCTTCAGCAATTCGACCTGTTCACCACAGTGATGATCTCCCAATACCAAATCACCCGGTATCAATCGATATAAATGAAAATCCAAGCTCTGAAGAGAATCAGAATGAAGATCACTCTGATCGACATGATCCAAGCTTTGAAGTTTCTAACGAGCCTCATTTATTGACACAAGGAGACCTAAATGATTTAGTGCGTGATTTACAATTATCAAAAAATCAGGCAGAACGTTTGGGATCACGATTAAAAGGGTGGAACCTTCTTGATCGCGGAACTAAGGTATGCTACTTTCGAAATCGTTAAGAGGATTTCAAGAACTTTTTTCTCAAGAAGGGGATTTTGTGTACTGTAATGACATTTTATCAGTGACGGATACTCTAGGACATTCTCATAACCCAGAGGAATGGCGTTTGTTGATTGATTCGTCTAAAGCTAGCCTAAAATCTGTCCTTCACAATGGAAAAAAATTTCCATCAGTGCCACTAGCACATGCTATTAATATGAAAGAAATTTATGAAAATATGAAGACTATTCTAGACAAGATAATGTATGAAAAATTCAATTGGAACATATGTGGAGACCTTAAGGTGATCGCTATGCTGCTAGGTTTACAGACTGGATACACATACATTTTGCTGCTATTTATGTGAGTGGGACGGCAGAGATCGCAAAAGTCATTTCAAAAAGAAGATGTGGCCTTCACGTAAATCTCTCACACCTGGTGAAAAAAATGTTATGAATGCTCATTTAGTTGATCCCAAAAAGATCTATCTTCCACCTCTTCATATCAAATTAGGTTTGATGAGAAATTTCGTGAAGGCAATGGACAGAAATGGAAGAGGTTTTATGTAGTTGAAGGAAAAGTTCCCCAGAAATAGTGATGCAATAATTAAAGAAGGAATTTTCATAGAACCACAAATAAGAGACTTAATATAAGATGAAAATTTTGAAGGACGGTTGAATGACTTAGAAAAACGTGCATGGATTTCTTTCAAGAATGTAGTGACGCAATTTTTAGGCAACAACAAGTCTAACAACTACAGGGATCTAGTAAATCAGCTGCTGAAAGCATATGAACATTTAGGCTGCAATATGTCTCTCAAGATCCATTTTCTTCACTCTCACTTGGATTTCTTTCCGGAAAACCTGGGAGCCGTAAGCGATGAACACGGTGAACGCTTTCATCAAGACATTTTAAGCATGGAAAAAAGGTATCAAGGGAAGTGGAGCTCAAATATGTTAGCAGATTACTGCTGGACTCTCAAAAGGGATGTTCCTGATGCAAAGTACTCCAGGAAATCTTGAACTAACACCTTTTAGGTACGTTGAACATTGATCAATTTCTTTACTGTAAATGTTATTAATGTAAAATATTTACCTAGCTGTCACACGAAACCCTTACGTGATAGAGGAAAATGGTTGGCATTTTTGAATTCAGCGCAAAAAATACTATACAGATCAGCGAATAAAGTCTTTAGGACAAAAAAAAAAGTTTTTTTTGTAGACCAGTGTTATTTTGTTACGATACGCATAATTTAGGTGAGATGAAGTAAAATCAATTTTTTTTAATTTGTGTGAAAATATGCATTTTTACATAATTCACACGATACCTGTTAACTTAAGATTTGTTACGTTAAATTTAGATAACTGTTGACTGAGATAGATTATTTTTATAAATATTGCTTTTTCGTCGTTTTTTTTCAAATCTTATATTTAACTTGATTTTTAGGTAAATAATAATTACAAAAGCAAAGCCTATCTATATGTTGAAGGAATACAGTATTTAATATTCTTTAAAATGAATGTTAGTCATATTTAGTCATATTTGCACGATGAAAAAGTGGCAATGTTGTTAACAAATTAAAAAAACAGTATATTATACGATGGAACTGTATTAAAATCTTGGCCTGTGATTATAAAGGGGTTATAATATAAATATAAAAATATTAAGAAAAGATTCAAGTATAAATTGTCGTTTAAATTTTTGATGTTGGCTTATTATTTGTACACAATTATAAATGGAAAATACTGAGTAACTGATATTTCACTGAAAATCTGACAACACTAATAAATATTTTCTGTAATAAGAGTTGCTTTCTTATATCTGATATTTCATCGCTTTTGTTAATATCGTCAGTATAACTAGAGGAGTCCTCGTCCATAGTAATGGCTGCGTCCAACGATAACTTAATTTTGCCGAACATTCGTGGTATCTGCTTCGAGAAAGTTTTACATAAAATGGACCAAAAACGTCTCAGAAATAAATTTTACATCCTCATTCTTGACACAGTTTGCAAAAATTTACATTTTTAAAAATATTATAAAACGGGTTTTAACATCAATATTTTTAGAAAGCGGCCTTTAGAATGTTTTGCTTAACGCTTAGTAACAGTTAAAACACCTCGTTTTAATTTATTCCAGCCATTAAATATGTTTTCTTTATTAATATTCCGGCTTTACAATGTTTACACATTTTCGGAACCAAATGTGTTACATTGGCACCATGAGTTTTTTAGTCGTTTTGTTTTATTAAATTTTGTTGAACTTCTCCAAAGCTTGCGCCCTAGGCTACAACCTACGCAGCCTAATGGTAAATCAGGTCTTGGTGCTAAAACATACGGAAACTATTCAGTGAACTTTGGAATTTAGTGAAGTGGCTTTAGTGCACATTATACTGGCTTTGCAATCAAATTCCACCATGCCTACTATTACAACTTGTCACACAATTACTACTGATTGTTTCAAATTGCTTCATAAAAATTACGACTATTTAAACTATTATTATTATTCCGGCTGTACAATGTTTACACATTTTCGGGAACCAAAGATTACAGGAATGATTGAATTCTCATGTTCCACTGCTGCTTGTCCATCCAATGATCTTCTTCAATTTCTCGTTCCCTCAACATAGTCTGAATTTCTTCTATCCAAGTGATCGGTAGTCTCCCTCATTTCCTTCTTCCTAGTGGGGTCCATTCCATAATTCTCCTTGGTAATCTTTCCTGTGTCATTCTTTTTGCGTGTCCATACCGACTATCGAACTACTAAGAGAAATATTACGAAAGCAAAAGAAACACTCGCAGCTTTCCAGTATACTCTACTACTGATTATTTCAAATTGTTTCCTAAAAATTACGACCGTTGAACTATTATTATTATTCCGGCTGTAAAATGTTTACACATTCTCCGGAACCAAAGATTACAGAAGTGATTTAATTTTTAGCTTCCACTGCTGCTTGTCCATCCAAAGACCTTCTTCAATTTCTCGTTCCCTCAATATAGTCTGAATTTCTTCTATCCAGGTGATAGGTGGTCTTCCTCTTTTCCTTCTTCCTGGTGGGATCCATTCCATAACTCGCGTTGGCAATCTTTCCTGTGTCATTCTTTTCGTGGTCCATACGATTGTAATTTTTTTGTTTCCAATGTTCATTTGTAATGCTTTTGTAAATATGTTTTCTAATTTTTTTAAAAATTAAACTGTACTTTACCTTCTGTACTAAAGGTTTCGTCCAGTACGAAACGGCGAAGATGAAACAATAGAGGCTCCCAAAAAACAGTGGTTGCTAATAAAGTCGTTTTTAATAAAATTTATTCACTTTTTCAGTGTAATCAGTGAATAAATATTAACTAAAAAGCAAAACACAATAAAGATTGTCCTGTAAATTAAATTTTAAATTTGCAAGCTGTGATATAAGTTAACAGAATGTTGGTGACAAAAGTAAAAGGTTCAATATTTATCACATGTTGTGCAAAACGATAGAAAGAACATTGGAAACTGAAACATGACCGGATACAAACATAAGGTTTTGTAAAGTATAGTAGTATCTGATATTGAAACCTGGAGGGCAATAAGGAAAGAAAGTGGGCAATATAAACAGCTGAAATGCAATTTTTAAAATGAATAAAAGAGCCTCGGCTTAGATATCGGATAGGTAATAAGATATAAGGTCCGAACCAAATATATTTCCTACGACCAACACACTAGAAGTAAGAAAGCAACTATAGACTAGGACTATAGACTAGGGCATTTACAGAATGGAAGACGAGAGGCAATCAGGCTAATCGTAGACCACAAACCAATATTGGGAGAAGATCTGTAACCTTGCAGACATCGTTGCAGTGAAGACGGAACAAGGTATTAGTTTTTACCATGAAATGAAGACAACATCGAAACATAATAAACCTTCTGTATTAAGCAATCAGTATGCTTCATATGACGCACGTCTGACCAGCAAGCAGAAGTTAGCACATGGGATTGTGCGTGGCAGACTGTAGTAGAAGGCCGGAACATTAAAGTGGCAACACTGGAACCAGCTAATATTTTGAGGCCGACTAGACGATCCCTTAATTTATGTATTTTAATAATTAAATCGCGTCATTTTTAATTGCCGGTAAACAGCAGTTTTATAATTCTTCACTTTTTGCAAATTAAAAGTTTATTCTGTAAAATACTGTTATATTATTTAAGAAATGTAATAATTATCTCATTCGTACGATACGAATTCAATAATTTAAACAAAATTAATTAACATAAACAGACCTAACACTAATTCACTAATTTCTTCAACTTAAACGTATAGCGCTAAGTGCGCACAGACGTATAATTTAGATTTAGCTATAAATAGGCCTACTCATGATTTTAGTAATACTATGAAATTAAATCAAAATATAACATGTTAACTTTAGCTATTTTATTACACTATGGTTATAGGCCTCAGACGCAACGTTGCAATGTTTCTGCCTTCTACTAGATCCGACCATAGATTGTGCCAACACGTCTCCAGGTCAACAACAAGCTGTAGGTATAATTGGAAGCAGCCAAACTCTTATTCAGCCGTGAAAATGTCCAGAACAGTATCGATTAAAAAGTTAGAGGTTTTTCTCAGCTGTTGCTATAGAGTAACTTTAACTTGTCTTAATTAAACAAAATTTACTACGTTTATCAAAGGAAAAGTTTGAAAGAAGAAATAATAGAAAAAGAAAAGATAAGGTACAGGTTGCCACTGCTCACAGGAACTACAAATGTATGTTTGTATTATGTGAGCAGAGGTCTAGACAATAAATATTAAAAGAGACAAACAATGCTTGATGTCGTCCGTTATTCGTTCCTGGGGCTGCCTTTGTATACAAAAGTGATAAATTGCCACTTCCTTCTTGCACCGCCAGTTCTCCTCCCGCCGCTTTTTACTCCGTTTGCTCTTCTCTCCTTATCACCATCTATCTTTATACAAATGTCCTATAACGTTTTGGCTAGGTTATAATCCAGGGAACCCGTGATAATTGACTCTAGCCAATTATACAGGCTGCCTACGTTGTAACAAACTGAAAAATCAAACACATCACTAACAATAATTGTAATCACTCTAATTAAAGGAAACAAGGGGAGGGAATTTAGCTGATTTATGCACTCACTTTAGTATGTAACAAAGATGACATCCCTTTATTTACGTATGATAGATAATACATTACACAGAAATTGTAAAGGGGTTTTCTGTCTTAAAAACGATCATACAGATAATGTATTTACCTCGGATCCGAGTCTCTTTAAACTAGTTAAGAAGTTTCAAATTTACTCTACTTGTTTAGACAATTACAGTATTACTTAAATACCATTTGAAGAATGGTTTTATTTAGTAGAGCGATGTTTCAAAGTTACATCACAAGAGCTATGTTACAACGTATGATTTCAGAAATGACTGGTTACACCATTTTAAAGCTTAATTCTTAGAGATTGTCATTTAAAAGTCTTTTTCATTTACAATTACTTATATTTTAAATATACATAATTCACGGAAGACGAGCTTCCGCGTCACCTCTTAGTTAAATGTTATCTGTCCATGTCCTGCCGCGTGATTCTTCTGTACTCTCTTAGTCGTGGGTTGTCATCGGGGTAGTCTTTCCAGTGGATGTCCTCGGAGTCAATTAATGATGAAATGGATGTTATGGTGTCATCTAGCATGAAGTCGTCCTGATCCTCGGCGGTAGTGTAAATGCAGTTTAGGTCTTAGTCGTCACTATTCACAGTTATTCACATCACATATTTAATGGCACCGTAGTATTGGAGTTTACACATTCTTTTCACATTATGTTGGAATTACCCTTAACTTGAACCATATTTGATCGTTTATTTTAATTAACAGGAGATGTCACCTTATACACTCATTTTCTTTTTTCACATCTTTGTTTTTAAAAAAATACTCACTACATCTTAGTTACTCATATCTACCTCTCCACACTTTTAGTGGAAGCTAACAATCAAATAAAATTAAAAAAAATAAACATTTTGTGAAGAGCCCCGCTTGGAGCTGTTTACAGTTTGAAAGTCGCATCATAAGTCCTACATTGTTACAACAGGAAAGTTGCAACGACGCGGAGTGAATACTCCGCCATAATATAGTTCCAACTTTTAATTAGTAATACAGTCTTACAGTTCGACAAAATAAACAATCGAGACTTTGCTTGTCTACAGAATTTATTACAACTACTACTAGTGACTTTAAATTATTAATTATTCACATTATAGTTTACAGGTATTTCTTATTTAATGCCGGGTCGGTATGCAAGTTGGATCCGGAATACACAGGTCATAGCATGATAAATTTAGTAAAGGGTTAACAGTTTTATTTTTTAACTTTTGCTTTCACAGTTTTAATTAATTATTTTAGTTAAATTTTCTTTTTTAATTGTCATTACTATTATGAGTTAGTTCAGGGGTATTTGGTTTAATAGTGCGATTTAATGGTTTTCACTAACTTCCCATTTTATATTTTTATTATTATTATTATTATTATTTTTTTACTTGTTTTGAATTTAAATCGTTACAGTCCCTATATCTATTGTAAACACTGACACAAAACGACTTAATAAATAATATTTGAAACAATACCTTTGGAAATGAAAATTTGTGCATTTCAGATTGTTCATTAATTTTATAAAATTAATAATCACCCCTACTTGACATTATATAAACAAATTTTTAAAAATTCTATATTTAAATGCCTTTTTTACTTCCATGTTCCACAAGAAAATGGAAGTATGGTGATCGCGAAATGAATCGCGTTCGAGATAAAGGCTGATTATGATTGTACAACCCTCAAAACCTAAAGAAAAGTCATTTTCCGAAAAGTGTCTGTGTGCAGAATTTTTCTATCGCGAACGATAACTGCCTCAGAATCAAATAACTTTTGCGTATGTGCCGAATTGTAGAGGACTGAAGGCTTATTGATTTAGGTGAAGATCGGTTAAGAGGGAGGGGTAGTTTACCCGCAACGTTTTACGTTTTAACAAGAGTAAAGTACTCAAAAATTCATTTAAACCTTTTCAAACAATGGTAATTGTTAAAAATAAAATAATTTTGTTACCACCCAACCACACTGTTTGGTTAGGAGGGAGGGGTAGTTTACCTGAATAGTTTTGTTTTAACAAGTAAAGTCCTTAATTTTAATAAATAAGTGCCCCAAAAATAAAGTCATGTTTATCCACTGTAAAATGGTAAATGAGATAATTATAAATGGAGTTAGAAGTTGAAGGGGGAGGAGTGATTTTTTTTTAAATTGCTGTGCTGAAATCAAGCAATGTACGAATATTTAATTTTTAAGGATAAGATACCTTAAAAATTACATATGATAAAAATATTACTTTATGAAAGTGTAAATATTATTAAGAGTGGGGTTCAGTTGAGGAGGAGGAATGATTACTTGCGTAGTTCAGTTTCTTTATAAGAATAAAGTACCTAATTTTTATAGATAAAGTGACTCAAAAATAACATTATATTAAACGACTAACCCATAATAACAAAAATATCTATAAATAGTGAAAATAGTTTGAGCGTGGGCGATATTTTTTTAGAAATTAACGAACCGAATTCAAGTAAATGATTTTAAATAGAAATCTTAGAACATGGAAGTCATGTATGGTTCTTCATTCCGATATTTATTAATTTATTACAATTTTTAGTCACCATAAAGGGATTGAGATTTCCATAACAAACTTTGAAGCAAACTGTAACCAGTTGTATAACACATTAGCACACTCGAAGCCCCAATCCATTATACAAATTTACGACCTTTTTTTCTGACACCTGCCAAAGCGTTCGCAACCAGATGAAATCCGAATGACATACACATGTGAGTTCAGAAGTTGACAGCTTGGTTAAAAGCTGTACAGAAGCGACAAAATATAAAATAAAATACGTAAAAATTAGGTTTGAATATAACGGTGCGTAAGGACACGTTTAACATTATTAAACTAAAAATAGCGCGGGCTGTTAGGCTGTGGTTGGTTGCTGTTCACTAGCAACGTCGTCGGCTACGTCCCAATCCCTCTCTCGGGAACCGAACCTTCTTCAGGCCGCAAAAAGACAAGAGCGTGAAACAGTCAAGTACGCAGATCCCAGCCAAACCATACCCGACTTCCTTTTCCCCGTATGATTAACTCGGAAAAAGCGGAAATCTCCGAGGGTGGTATTGAAACGTAGCCGACGATGGCCCACTACTGAATAGCAAGCGACCACGGCCTACTAGTTCCGGGTTATTTTCAGTTTACTAATGTTGACACTGGTCGTGTAAGCTTATGTTATAAATTAAACACGTACAACATTGTAATCGCACTTTCTTCTGTTGTCTTCTTCTTCTTTTCTTTGTCGATTAAACCTATGCACTCCAAACTAAGTTCATACAAGTACCTATCTCTTCACATAAATGTTTATCCCATATGATTATAACATAAATGTTTATCTTTTGGAAATGGTCAACTAGATATCCGATTGTACATATTCGTATTAGTGGTAAAAATAACAATAACCCAATCTACACTTATTCTACACTTTGACAAGGGTAAAAAAGTGTAACTTTCTCGGAATCGTGACTCTTGCAGCTAATAAATATTCATCATCATCATCATCTTCAAGGATTAAACGAAGGATGCTTTGTTCCGGTCTCAAATAGACAAAGATTACAGCTGGTCACTCCGGCGCTTCATCGCACGTAACACATCTCTCCGTCCCCTCGGCTTATAGTTCCAGAATTGTTTAGGGATGCGGCAGTCATCCATTCGTCAAAGATGTTGCCACCAATTCAGCCGATACTGTCCAATCCTATCGAGTATACTCATAATTTTCAGTGCCTGCCGTAGATCTGTGTTTTTTCTATGATCATGGAGAGTATACCCTGCCACGAGCCTGAGAAATCTCATTTCAGCCGCTTGGATGCAACTCGCCTGGCTTTTAGTTAAAGTCCAATTCTCAGACCCGTACGGACGTTTTTGCCCGTACGGATCAGTTCCACGAAAAGCCATCACCTTGGTTTTACGTGTGGATATCTGCAATCCAGAGTCTTTACCGATTCGATTTAACTAATGTATACCTATCTGCAATCTGTTTTCAGAGTACGACAGAATAGCCTGAGCGTCGCCAAACAACAAAGTGTCAATTGTAGAGTGACCAATCATAAAATGTTCTGAAAGACATATCTGTCAGTTTTGTATGACATCGTCAGTATATAAATGAAAAAGACAAGGTGATAATAGACACCCTTGTCGTACTCCAAAATTGATCAGGCCAACTCTAATAGCTGTTCTTGGTTTCCCTGCTTCTTTTAAGATTTTACTCTTCACATAAAGACTCTGTATTGCTTTGATTAGATGTTGTGGGATCCCTTTCCTTGCCATTACTGCCCATAGTGTGCTCCGATTCACTCTGCAAACGCCTTCTCGAAGTCAATGAAAGCTATGTATATGGGCAGCTGATACTCTCTACGCTTTTCAATGAGCTGGGCTATTGTAAATATACAATCTGAACATGATCTGCTCTTTCTGAAACCGTTCTGGGCCTCTGAAAGCATGGTCTCCGTTATTGCATTCAACGATTTTCTTAAAGCATTCAACCACTTAAGATCTAAGATACAAAACAAAGTATTGGAATGTTTACCCCCTGTGTTATACAATACCGTAAACATTTATTAAAATTTTAGTACACCTACTATACTACTTACAACATGGTTTAACATATCCGACAAAAGCCTCGTCTAAGAAATTGGAAATCGTGCAAACATTTCAAACATGTTATTATTTCTCTTGTTTTAAAATATTTTAAATTCTTGCGCCGGACTCACGGATCGTGAAAATATTATTTCTACTAGGCAATAATAATGTCAACTAATTATAGCACAATAATTACTAACTATAACACAATAATCACTCTCCACTAATCACCATCAATCACTTGACACTCACTCTACAATTTCGCCACGTGTAACTGGCGTCTAAGACAGCCGCTGTTGCTTGGTCACTCAGACGTCTCAGAATAATTTTTCATACAGCCGATCGCGTACCAGCGTAATTTGCGTAGTTACATGCACTATAACAGTCTGAGATGCTAGGTGAGTGGACAGCCTCGACACAGACGTCACACGCTGGGCTAGTCGGGAATGACTCTCTCGGCTTTTCCAGATCGTTACATAATTATCGTAACATAATAGTATTTTATCTACACCCGTAACGTAATAGCGTGTTATCCCACTCATTTTGAGTGGGATAACAAGTTCATTATCGCACTGGTTTTGTTATCCCACTCGATTATATTTTAAAATTTATTGAAACATAACACAAAATACAACATAATATTACAAACTAAACATGTTATCTACTTATTGTAGATATTAATAACACAGTCTTTAGAGTTATTTAAGGAAATTCCTGCTGTAGAAGAAGATTGGGACTTTTTCGTCACCAAATTAAATGTTTGATCGTCAGAAGTAGTTGCAAGCTCTTCAATATCTGAAGGCAAACTTTCAGATTCACTCATTTTAAAACAACTTACAAATTACTAATTTGCAGCAAAAACAAACTATTTTTAATCATAACAACGTGGTTGCTATGAGAATGTATACGTCACAATACATTATTTCAACTGCTACGTAGATAGCTTAAATTTTCTGATTCTCACATTTTTTATTTTTCAGCGGGTGTAGATAAAATATTGTACGACCCACGAGTGATAACGCATTATTAATATACTTGTGTGATTAGACGACTCGTGCTACGCACTCGTCGCCCAAACTTTCACACGCGTATATAAATAATGCTGTTATCCCACTTGTATTGTAAATATCTATTGTATACTACTTTATATTAAAATAAATGTATTTATATTTATATTTATATTTATATTTATATTTAAATAGTACTTTACATGTAGCGTACTAAATTGTATTTTACAATGCGTAAACAAATACGGTGGAATATAATCTGAGTGGAAGTGTTTTCTTTTAAACTGACAAGTAATTGAGATATTTTGACAAGTAGCTAAGATTGAATTAGCTTTAACGTCTTTCTTCAAAATGAAATGGCGTTAATAAAACAGTTGAGAAGGTAGAAAGCATCAAATTTATTTACTAAATTCTTGACGTAATTGTTTACTTGCCAGACCTCTGGGGAATTTTAATTACAGAGCCTTCTTTACAATACGTAATTATTACTTTTTTAACAGGCGCAAAATCAATGTTGAACTACACCCTTGAGGCATACATTGGCGCCAGTGAAATAAAGTTACAACGTAACATAAATAATTCTACCAATTTTAGAAATGGCACCAACACGTTGGAGATAAAGAAGTTGGTCGGCAGCTCCAAGGATTGGAACTGGATTACTGGAGCAGATCACGTAGGATATCTGCTGCAACGAGAATCATATTGAACGGCCCAGAACATTCTCCAGCCCCCTCTAATGTGGAAGGTGTTGCCTCAGTCAAGGCGCTCACAAGTAGGTTGCAGTGTATTCAAGAACACTTGAGATACGCATCAAGTGGCGTGAAGTGAGGATGGAAGATTTCTAGAAGGCGTGCGCTACCTATAAAAAGTCGTAGCAGTTGGCTTGTCAGTTCAGTGGTGTTGAGCGATTTCTTTAGCGCGGGTCAAGTGTTCGTAGAAGCGTATTGTTGTGATGTTATTGTTACGACAGGACAGAACAATCTACGTGTTTACCGAATGTGCCAGAAGGATCTCGATGTAACGCGTGTGGCGTACGTGCTACTAGACGCATTTTGCGAGAATCTTCTCGACTGTGCCGGGCTTCGCTCGGGCGCTCGGCCTGTGTCAAGGGCGCAGTTAATTACGTAGTTCACACGAGAGATAAGACGCAGTTTGGAAGCTTCTGGTGTGTGTGAGCGGGACTATAAATACATGGCGGTAGCGGCCTCAGTTCAGTTCAATGCGAGATATTGGATAGTGCGGTTCGAGAGTTATAGTAGCGATATTACTGTGCGCGTTATTTAAGTGTTGTGTTTTATAATCGGGCGGTATAATTGTAATACAATTGTGTTTAATATTAGTGACCTTTTATTGCGTGTGAACAATTTATATTTGATTTGTTGTAGTAGACTGTGTTGGTAATTACGAACTGTTTTACTGTAAAAATTAAAGCTGGTGATTAGTGACTTAATTAGTGTCTTGTATTTTGTTTGTTTCAACTGTACCTACGACGATCGAGTAGACCGTCGTAACATTATAATTAGAGCGGAATTCTTTATATACTTGACATTATTATTGCGTGAGGATAATTTTTACTTGAATTGTTGTAAGAGACTATCTTGTTGATTACGAATTATCAATTGTGATGATTAAAGCTGGTGATTGTGACTACATTGGTGTCTTGTATTTTGTTTTCCACTGCACCATACGACGATCTGTGAGACCGACGGAACAGTATCCAAAATGAAGTGACTGGAAAGCGATTGAATATGGTACGAACAAAAATTACCACCATAAATATAAAACAATGAATTGTGTAAGAGACTGGTTAGGTAGACCTCAGCCAGAAGAAAAAAGAGGGTCCTGGAGGGGCGATGCAACTAATGTAATAGAAACCAGACCATATAAACAAAAAAGCTGAAGATGGATACCTACACTACGAACTGGGTGAAAAAGATGGTGTTATTATATACTAGGTCATTCAATACCACATATAATTACATTCATATTGGTCACATTATTCTTGTATACATTTTTATTTTTATTAATAAAAAATAAAATGTTACCTTCAAGAATGTATTATGTATTTTTTGAATATTTTATAGAACTTTAATCATTTCCGATCTGACGATGACCTGAGAAGCTTCGAAGCGCTAATCGGAATAATTTTTCTATAGTGGTGTGCAACAGTGATAATTCTGTTTGGGAATATTTTACAGTTTTTTGATAGTTTAAACTATCATCATCATAAATTGCGTTTATGAATGATTCATTTTCTACTTTAAAAAATTTCGTTAGAAATTTAAAACAATTTTTAACATGTTATTTTCAACAGAAACTAATACTTTTTGAGTGAAAATACAACCAGTGATAGAGAGTTAATAAATTAATAATACCAAAACTACACATAATACAGTGTTACGTCCGTCTACTGATCGTCGTATGGTACAGTGGAAAATAAAATACAAGACATCAATTAAGTCACTAATCACCAAATTTAATTATCACTATTAGACAGTTTGTAACCAACAAGATCTTCTCTTAGAAATCATATAAAAAGTGTTCACACGCAATAATAATGTCAACGAGTCTCGCACAATTATAAAACACATAACACTTCGCCACAATACTTCCAAACGCATTGGAATGAATCGCCACTAAAACTGAACTAAGCGCCACTGAATGCCTATATTTATACCCCGCTGAAATTCCAGAATCATCCATACAACGCGTCAGTGCTACGCTAGAGCGTAATTGTTTGCGGCCTTGACAGAGCGCGCGCGGCCGGCGAATCTGGAACAGTCTGGCTAACGCATGTTGAGATCACGTACGCTCACAACATTACAGCTGGATTCCACTGGAATAGCCGAGAAACCCGTAGAATGTTCTGTAATGGTGTAACACTTTCCCGCATTACGTAACAATATAGTCAAAACATAAAATAATAAAAATTAATACTTACTATGAAAAAACATAAATAACTCGCAAAACCCTGTTGACCTTGTTGGTGTGCAAGTGTTCGTGCACAATGAGCTTGTGTTTTGTGAATGTTGTATGTTTTTTTTCATAGCAACTATTAATTTCTATTATTAATATAAATTATATGTAATAAGTGTTGAACTATTGAACCACTGTAAAATACTCAAAAATACATAATATATTCTTGTACGGGAAGTTTTATTTATTATTAATAACAATAATTATTCTCATTATATTATTAAAAGTGTTTAGATTATTAATAAAATTATATTATTATTATTATTTTTTTTTAAATGTTTTTACATTATATTATTAAAATTATGTTTATCCAAGAATTTAAAAATTTTTAATTGATAAAGGCTCTACGTATTATAAATGGAAGCGAAAGTTTGTAAATATTGTAGAACTCTATGTAGGACGTCAAGTTATGAGGAATTTTATTCAAAACATAAAATCTATATCTTAAAATTTAGATATAATTAAGTAGGGGGAAAATGAGGGTTCTGGCTCACAAAGGAATGCCGCCTTTCTTAAAAAACAGTAAAAAACACTAAAAAACAAGATCTAAGAGATGCCGCCGCCACCGCTGGACCCGCAGCATCCCAATGGACCACAGCCTCCGCGAATTTCCGCAAATAAATTTTTTTTTTTTATTTGATTTTTTATTTTTTTTATTAAATTGATTTGCATATCAAGGGGGTGGGGAGGGGTTCAATGGACCACCCGCATCCGTGAATATAATTTTTTATTTTTTTAATAAAGCTGATTTGCATATCAGAGGGTGGGTGGTGGGTGGGGTGGGTTCCAACTTGATGCATTATAGTGTATATATTAAAATATATGATCAGAGTTACCAACCTTTGCACGAGTTCAAATTTGTCGCGTGTTATAATGTATATTAAATCTATATGATCATGTTTACCAACCTATGCAAGGATCAAACTTGATATGTGTGTGTGTGTGTGTTATATAATGTATATATTAAAATATATGATCAGAGTTACCAACCTTTGCATGAGTTCAAATTTGTCGCGTGTTATAATGTATATTAAATCTATATGATCAGGTTTACCAACCTATGCATGGATCAAACTTGATATGTGTGTGTGTGTGTTATATAGTGTATATATTAAAATATATGATCAGGGTTACCAATCTTGCATTATATAATTGTGTATAGAACAGATCTGCCAACATTTTTCTGTGGTGGGAAATTCAAACTATATGATCATGATTGTTGTCGATATCAATTCTCTCTCTTTGAATGTAAGTAACTCTCCCTCTCTCTCTCTCTCTCTCTCTCTCTCTCTCTCTCTCTCTCTCTCTCTCTCTCTCTCTAGACATAGTTATCCATCACGATATAAAATCTCTCTCTCGTTGTCAAAACGTTATGTTCAAACCGTTTCTCCTCTCTCTCTCTCTCTCTCTCTCTCTCTCTCTCTCTCTCTCTCTCTCTCTCACTCTCTCTCTCTCGTTGTCAAACGTTATGTTCAAACCGTTTCTCCTCTCTCTCTCTCTCTCTCTCACTCTCGTTGTCAAACTTTATGTTCAAACCGTTTCTCCTCTCTCTCTCTCTCTCTCTCTCTCTCGTTAGTGGTCATTACCGCGCATGTATATGATTTTAGAAAGTTTATGTATTCGACAAATATTAACTGTGTACGTTGCCACAAAGTATTGAACTACTTACAAGCGCCCTCTCTCTCTCTCTCTCTCTCTCTCTCTCTCTCTCTCTCTCTCTCTCTCTCTCTCTCTCTCTCTCTCTCACTCGTTGTCAAAACGCCGACTTCATTTTTCAATGTATTAAATAATTAATTAATAGTTTTATAATGCAGGGTGTATCAATCAGTCAGTGTGAAGGATCACTGTTAGTGGTCATTACCGCGCATGTATATGATTTTAGAAATATATATATATTTGACAAATATTAACTGCGTGTGCGTGTGTGTTGTCAACTACTTACATATGTTCTCTCTCTCTCTCTCTCTCTCTGCGTCCGTTGTACAGGTTTAATGTAATTGTATGTATATCGTTACAAATGACGAGTAGAAATCCAATCCTTGAAGTGTTTAATAAGTAAATTGTATGTATATATCACTGAATAATAATAATATAATCGTTCTAGTTCCTCCACAGAGTTCCTCCATATAAGCAACAGTTTCTCCACAGGTAACGCAGTTTACAAAATAATTACACACATAGGTTCAGTGGTGTATAGCGAAATAAATTAAAATTATACACACATGTTGTTACAGATGAAAACGGTGGTTGAAATTCATACAAATCTTCTGATGTAACGGTTCCCACAAGTAGTACAGTTCACAAAAAATTAAAATTAATTGTACACATGTTCAGAGGTGTATAGTGAAATAAATTAAAATAAAGCCATAATTTGTTTAAATGATTAAATATATTAACAATATTTTAAAATTCACAATATAAAATTGATTTTTTTGAAAAGTTTATAAATTCACAATTCATAAATAAATACATTATAAAATTGATATTTTTTAAAATTATACACACATGTTGTTACAGATGAAAACGGTGGTTGAAATTCATACAAATCTTCTGATGTAACGGTTCCCACAAGTAATACAGTTCACAAAAAAATAAAATTAATTGTACACATGTTCAGAGGTGTATAGTGAAATAAATTAAAATAAAGCCATAATTTGTTTAAATGATTAATTATATTAACAATATTTTAAAATTCACAATAAAAAATTATTTTTTTGAAAAGTTTATAAATTCGCAATTCATAAATAAATACATTATAAAATTGATATTTTTTCGAAAAGTTTATATATATAATTGTGTCGTACTTGTAGGAGAAGCAACCTGCACAGATCCTGCAACATACCAATACAATCAGCATAAAAATCATGTTAATTATCACACACACACACACACACGCAACGTAACCACACACACGCGCAACGCGCGCACACATTGGGTTGAATCATGTACACGTTCGGTCCAATTAGGTTTGTTACACGTTGTGTCGCACTGACCTGATATTTATAAATGACCTCCATACAAATACGACAGCATAGAAATCATGTTAAATATCAAATTATCACACACACACACACACACACACACACGCGCAACGCGCGCACACATTGGGTTGAATCATGTACACGTTAGGTCCAATTAGGTTTGTTACACGTTGTGTCGCACTTACCTGATATTTATAGATCACCTCCATACAAATACAACAGCATAAAAATCATGTTAAATATCAAATTATCACACACACACACACACGCACGCACACACACACACACACACACACACGCACACACAGACACAACGAGCGCACACGTTGGGTTGAAAGCAAATCCAATTACGTTGTGTCGCACTGACCTGATATTTATAGATGACCTCCATACAAAAACAGATAACAGATTTAAATAATAATAATTTTATGCTTGCAATATACAACCTATGTACACAAACTTATAAAACATCAAACTATATATCCTTCGTTGGGTTGTAATTATTACTAAACAGTAATACATGCTTAGAATGAAAATATTTGCTATGGTCATTGTAAGACGTTACAAATGACGAGTAGAAATCCAATCCTTGAAGTGTTTAAAATTGTATGTATATATCACTGAATAATAATATAATCGTTCTAGTGTTAACGTTTGCTCCAACAGTTCCTCCACAGGTAACGCAGTTTACAAAATAATTACACATAGGTTCAGTGGTGTATAGTGAAATAAATTAAAATTATACACGCATGTCGTTACAGATGAAAAATAGAAATTAATTTCCTCATAAGTTAATGTCCTTTCAAATATTATTCATCAAAACTTTGTAAGTTAGAATCTGCGCTACATTCAAACACACCCACACACACACACACAGTGATAAAAATTGTTTATTAAAAGTAGTACCGTAGTTTGTTACCTTAACAAGGTACTATCTCCACCTGTGTTGTTTGGTTCCTCATTCCTCGAAACACGAGATGTAGGTCGTTAGGGTTTATATGACGGAGCTCTTCATCTGTAAAGACGTCAGCATATCTCTTAGGTAGATATACACGATAGCGGTACTCGCCATCTTCCAGCGTTACAAGCACAGACTTCCCGTATCTAGTGTCCACATTCACCATGTTAACGATTGGATACTGCTTGTTCACTGTTAATTCTGCACAGCGTTTGTACTCAATAGCAGAAACTGCATTGAATTTTGTGATAAATGACATTATTAGAAATGAAGACGTCTGTATCAAACGAGGCGGAACCAAACAATGACAGAATATTCGCTACAAAGAAGACTAGTGGCCATCAGGAAAGTTCACTTTCATCGCCTGAAGCTTTGCATGTACATACATGCAGAATTAGCGCTGTTACAAAATATATATTAGGAAAGTCCACAGACTACTTTCATACAGAAATAGTTATCGCCGGCAGCCATGTATAAGTTTCCTAAACGAAATTAGCAATGCTAGTAAATTTTGTTTTACTATGAGACACTCACATTAAAAATGTTCGTATAACAGAAAAATCATTAATTATCCACTCTCTAAGTGCGTACACCTTATGGTTTGTACATTGTGTAGAAGAAGAATTGCAATGTGTAAGACATAACGTCCCAGGAAATAGATATGGTATGTTTTTAGGGCAGCCAATGTCATCAAGATTTATTATATGATGATGGATTATTTTCGATTCTAAAAAACGTTTTCTCTCAAAACCCTTCACAAACACATATTTATATATGTTCGTATACGTTGTTAACACTGAAACAAGATTGTCGTACGGTGTCTCTCCTTCACTCCATCTGAGACCATGATAATTTGTTGTTAACCAGCAGTTGGTCCTAGTGTATTCCGAATTCGTGACAGCTGTAGCAGGCGGGGCGAAAATCCAATGTCTGCTTGCAAAACGTGTTATGTCCATGACTGACAATTCCTTTACTATATAATTGCCGTTGTCATCATAAAAGCAGTGAAAGTCAATTATTACAGCAACGTTTTCCATTATACTATAAAAAGAAACCATACATTACAAACTAATATGTATAAACACAAATATCGTTACAATAATAATAATAATAATAATACACAAACTTACATTTACTGCCGTCCGAACTGAAGTGTGGAGAGACAATAACTAACGGTAGAAACCAAAAGTGTCTGTGGATATCACATTGGGAATTTGTTGTTTTGTTTTTGTTTTTAACAGGTGGTGGGGGGGCGGTGTAACATGGAATTTTAACAGGCGGGGGGAGCGGAGTCGTCGGCAATTAATTTGTCACGTATCCGATAATGACCGTACGCGAATGTATCACGGCCATTGTCTAGTATATAGCGCTTATCAGCCCACGTTCCTGCTGAAGGTTGGTCATTATCTTCAAGAGAGAGAGAGAATGAATACCGAAGACAAAAGGAACTGTTATACATATATATATAGTATTTTTTTTTTAACGCATGTATTATGTTAGTGTATCTTAAACCATGAACAACGTACGCAAGAATATTGCGCAAGAGCTACACAGAGCGGCGAGAAGGAATTTCGTTAGACGCGCGGTTGAACTGAAGGGTATGCACGATTTGTACCAAGCGGATCTTGTGGAAATGATACCATACGCTCGAGTGAACAAAGGGTACAAGTATATGATGACTGTAATCAACGCGTTTACCAAGTACGCGTACGCTGTACCATTGAAAACGAAGACCGGGAAAGAAGTGACGAACGCGTTGAAGCCTATACTAGCCGCTAACCGAATGAAGTATTTACAGACAGACAACGGGAAGGAGTATTACAACAGCACAGTACAAGCGTTGCTAAAAAAGTATAATGTGAAACATTACTCAACCTATAGTGAGAAAAAAGCTTCCATAGTGGAACGTTTTAATCGCACACTGAAGACACACATGTATCGAGCTTTCAGCGAACAAGGACACTACCGCTGGTTGGATCTACTACCTATATTACTGAAATCGTACAACAATACCACACACAGAACCATTGGTATGAAACCGAGTGAAGTGAATGACGCCAACGAACATATAGTGTTGGAACGAATAAGGAAGAACACAGAGCCTAAAATCAGTCCAGCGAAACCACCAAAATTTAAAGTCGGTGACCGTGTTCGTATAAGTAAGCACAAAATGACGTTCGCCAAAGGTTATACGCCAAATTGGACTAACGAAATATTCACTGTGGATAAAGTACAATCCACTACCATCCCCGTCACTTATCTGCTAAAAGATCATCTAAACAAAGTGTTGAAAGGTGGTTTTTACGAGCACGAGATTAGTAAGTCCAAAGTCGGCGACGTATACCTAGTGGAAAAGGTGTTACAACGCAAAGGTGACAGAGTGCGTGTTCGTTGGCTCGGTTTCGATGGTAAACACGATGCATGGATACATAAGAAAGATCATCTAATATAAAAAAGGTGACAGCGCGTGCTGAAAACAGTATGCTTTCGGTATTCACAAAGATTAAGATTGTACAGCAAGCAAACAAATTACCAATAAAGGATATGGACTTTTTGGCTGGTGACGAAGGCAGTGCTAAACGTAAACATGGCCCGCTATTACCGAACAGTATTCGCTGTATCGTTACAGGCCCAAGTTCCTGTGGGAAATCCAATGTGCTATTCAACCTACTGTTTGATGCCAACGGTCTACGTTTCCGCAACGTATACGTGTTTTCAAAATCATTATTTCAACCAAAATACAGAATGCTAGAAACAGTGATGAAATCACTCGCTGATGAAGGTTTAGGTTATCATGCATACAGCGAGAACGAAGAAGTCCCACTACCGAGTGAAATCGCCGGTCTCGACTCTGTTATCGTATTCGATGACGTATCGTGTGAAAGACAAAACAATATTCGAAAGTATTTTGCTATGGGGAGACATAGCGGTGTGGACACATTCTATCTATGTCAGACATATAGCCAGATACCGAAACAATTGGTGCGTGACAACGCTAACTTGTTGGTATTGTTCAAACAAGACGATCTAAATTTACGACAAGCATACACTGATCATGTTAACATGGATATGAAATATGATGCTTTCAAAGATGTTTGCATGGAAGCGTGGAAGGATCGTTATGGATTTCTAGTCATAGACAAAGACTCGTCAATAAATGAAGGTAGATATAGAATCGGCTTTGATCGATTCATAATTGTTTCCGGCGAAGTATAAAAGTGGTTGCACTGTAGTAATGTAATCAGTCCTCTTGCTAACACACGATGGCGATGAATAAGGAGGAACGACTTGCGTATGATATAGATACGATAAGCGACAACATAAGGAAAAAATATCATGCATTACAACACGGTATCAGAGAAAGCGACGAGAAGTTCAGAAAAAATTACAGACCGATTCTGGAACCGTTAGAAGCTATTTCACGAAAGTTAAGTGGTGATATAATGGTGGAGGAGGAGGAGGAGGAGGAGGAGGAGGAGGAGGAGGAGGAGGAGAAGCAGCAGATAAAACAAGAAGAGCCTACACAACACGTAATAACAGAAAACGAAAGTGACATGCAGAGTCATAACGCTTCTCATTTCAGTGACGATGACGCATGGAACCCTAACACTTCACATTTCAGTGACGATTCATTAGCAAACAAATATATGCGTTTGTGCGAATCGGCTGACTGTAAACGGATTATAGATCGTATGTATGGTGTTCGATACGAAGGCGGTAAATTTATGATAGGTGATTCAAATGTAAAAATCGATGATAACGACAACTTTCATGTCAAAGGAAAAATTTACGAGGGTACGCCTGGTCTGTATGAACTTTTGTTTATGAAACTACCGAAAAAATACAATAAGGACGATATGAGGAAATACAAGTCCATACTACTAGCAACCAACGGACACAAACAAAAATATAAACACAATACACGAATAGACAGTAACAGTGGCGTCAAGTACCGACTAGTAATATCTAAATTGTTTGCACGAAAACGTACAGGGAGTGGCTATATGGAGATGAAGCCGAACACTGCAATCGACTACGTGCATTGGGATGATCCTAACTCCTAACGAGTTGGTTAATAGATTGAGAATGTTAATGGCTTCTCAAAGTAGCGGCCATACTGGTCATAGGAATGAAATCATTTCGATATTGGAGGAATTACGTGAAGCCGGCATTATCATATAAAAGCAGACGCACCGTTCTATAACCACCAGTTCTTCATAAATATGAGTGTAGACAAGTTCGGTAGACACGACAGCGCTGTAAGAGTGCGAAAATAAACTCATCGAAGTCTGCGTGAGGATATCGGTTTAGGAGTGACTAACGACGATCACTTTGATGTGAAAAACAAAAAGATACGCAACTTGGGTGATCCTGAAGAGATGCACGATGTTATTTCTTTACAGTACGTAAAGGACGCATGCTTACAGTACAAGAACGACGCTACCGTAGACGCAAAAGATCATCGAATAATAATGCTAAACGATCCGCTTAAATCAAGAGATTCAGTCACAAAACGATACGTAGACGCAAAGAGTTTGAGAAAAGATCGTGCAGGTAACGTAATCCTTGATGACTGTCGGCTAACACACGTGCAAGCACCAGTAGCCAGCAAAGACGCTGTGAATTTCGAATTTTTATACGACAACACAATCAGTTTGCAAAGCAATGCTTTCTACGCTGGCGAAAGAAAAATTATGAATATAGCGGACGGAGTAGCTGACACAGACGCAGTCACTGTGCGACAAATGCACGAATTAAAATGACATATAAAGACTGAATTGTACAAGGTCACTCAGGTATTTCACGCTCATATAATCAATCTAATAAAGTTTGCCTATAAATATCAAGACAGTGCGACACAGCGTTCAGTCCTGTCTGAATATATTGAAGAGGTGGGACGTTTAATAGACGTTCTCGATACGGAAACGGAAATCAAGGATTGGAGATCTGTTTACAAGAATGCACGTACTTCGTAAGAAAAGAATGGGGCGTGGTGTAATTGGAAAAATACTTAAAAACACTGTGCCCGCTATCGTTTCGTCAGTACCTACTTTGATTAATCGAGCGGTGGAAGCATTACCAGTAGAATTACACCTACCCGGCTACCGATTCTGTGGACCCGGAACAAAACTCAAAGAGAGATTGGCACGTGGCGAGCGTGGAATCAACGACCTGGACGAAGCCTGTCGCGAACACGATATCGCCTACGCAAGGTACAAAGACAACAGTCGAAGACGTATAGCTGACCGCGTTCTTGCTGACAAAGCGTGGGAACGAGTGAAAGGTTGGAATTCCGGTGTTAGTGAAAGAGCGTATGCTGCAGCTGTAGCAGCCGCAATAAAAGCAAAATCAGCAGTGGGTGGAGGGGGCTCGCGTAGTGGTTGCAGAAAAAAGAAGAAGGGTTCAGGAATTAAACGTCAATCCGCGGGCAAACGCAAAACGACCTGCAAACGCAAAACAGTCTCAAGACATAAACGTAACAATACAAAAATAGCGTCAGGTCTATACCTACGTCCTTACAGACAAAAAAACTAATTTGCATACCAGTGCGTGCATTGTCCGACAGTGATTTGTATGTGTACGCAAAACTTTTGAAAATACCTTATTTCAGAGGAGTTTGTATGCGTAACACTTTACCACGCAGACGGCCATGGAAGAATGAGAGTGCGGTTGTTAATCTAGACAGTGCAGAAGGACCTGGTACGCACTGGGTTTGCTACAAGAAGCGAAACAATCGAGTTTACTACTATGATGCGTATGGTAATATGCGGCCACCTCTTGAGCTGACACAGTATTTTGGAACCGACACTGACATTTACTACAATTACGAGCGTGAACAGTCACCACACACAGTCATCTGTGGGCATTTATGTTTGGACTTCTTAACGCGTGAGTGATCAGTAAGCGACAAGATGTCTTCGCTGTCGGTCACCTTAACAGGTATGAATGCTGCTGCTCTTGTATGTGACTTTTTCCCACCTCTCGAACTAACAAACGGCGAATGGTATGTAGGTCTATTGGACTTTACTACATACAACAGTATACCGAACGTGGTTGAGGGAAAAAACAATGTGTTTCCAGTACTACGGGACGGAACAACGTGGGACTTGATAAGTTTACCTACAGGTGCTTATGAAATCGGTGACATAGAAGCCTTCCTCAAAAGCAGTTAGGAGACTCAAAGATTAGTCTACGTCCTAACAACAATCCACTGAAATGTGAACTGACTTGTTCACTGGATATTGACTTTCAACAAACAGTGTGCGGTATCGGTGATATGTTGGGTTTCAAGGAAAAGCATCTGCTTGAAGCGAATATAACTCACACGTCTGACGCCACAGTTAATATTATAAAAGTGAACAGTATACTGATAAGGTGTAATATAGCGCACGGATCATACAAGAACGGTAAAAACGAGAACTCATTCTATCCGTCAGTCGAACCAGGATTCAAAATAATTGAAACACCTACAAACGTCATATACCTACCTGTGAATGTGAGTCGTTTGGACAACATAACATTATCTTTACACGACCAGGACGGTGATGTAATAGATTTTCGCGGAGAAGTCATCACTGTGCGTTTACATCTAAAACGACTATAGACATGGGCTTGTACTTTGTTTCTTCGCCACCGCTGCTGCCTCAGTCGTCAGCAATAAAAGAAGAAGAAGAAGAAGAAGAAAGATCAGTTAGGAAACGCATCAGTACTCGTTCGAAACTGAAACGATTAACATCAGTTAACCACCGTTTCCTGATTTCATTGGGTTTTGTTGTAAACAAGTAACATGGCGAGTGGAATATTATCTGTGGAGCAGCAACCGTTCTTTGAAGACAGTATCACACACTTTTCATTTCATTCACACGCACCGTACGCAACAACAAGATATGGAAACAATGATGAAATACGTGTGCCGATACAACAACAGGACGTCTTTACACTGCCGTCAGAAAGTTTCCTCTACATCGAAGGCAAGTTGGTTAAAAACCCTAGTGTGGCTGCAGATACTGCATTGAATGTGGAACTGGTGAACAATGCTATAGCATTTCTCTTTGAAGAGATTCGTTACGAGTTGGCCGGTGTGGTAGTGGACCATACCCGAAACGTCGGTGTTACGTCAACTATTAAAACTTTTCTATCACTCAACAACAACACACGTGACGCAATGAAAAACGCGGGTTGGGTGGCGTCGACCATGAACATATTAAAAGTGAATGATGACGGTGAATTCAACTTGTGTATTCCACTGAAAATGCTAATGGGATTCGCAGAAGACTATACACGCATCGTGCTGAACGTGAAACAAGAACTTATACTCCTACGCACATCTACCGACATAAACGCTATGGTTTTAACAAGCGGACAAACGACTGCTAATTGTGTTCTTGAACTAGATAAAGTTTACTGGAAAATGCCTTATGTACATGTAGCTAATGCATACAGATTACCACTGTTACGACTCATAGAGAAAGACCACCCGATAACTATTCCTTTTAGGACCTGGGAGTTGCACGAGTATCCTGCCTTACCACAGACTAAAAGGCAGAATTGGATTGTCAAGACCTCTAGTCAGCTAGAAAAACCACGCTTTGTTGTGTTAGCGTTTCAGACAGCAAGAAAGAATGTACTGACGGCACACGCCGATGAATTTGATCATTGTAACGTGATCAATGCGAGACTGTTTCTAAACGACAAGTATTATCCTTACGATAATTTAAACTTGGATATTGGGAAAGACCGTTTTGTATTATTGTACAATATGTACGTCAGTTTTCAAAGTTCGTGTTACCATCGTTTAGACGTCAGCCCAGTACTGACACCAGAATTATTCAAATCGAAAGCCCCGCTGTTTGTATTCGATTGTAGCAAACAAGACGATGCGCTTAAGTCTTCAGCAGTTGATGTACGTTTAGAATTTGAATCGTCAATGAATTTTCCTACACAGACGACTGCCTACTGTATGATACTACATGATACGCTTGTAGAATATACGCCATTGTCCAACACAGTACATAGACGTGTTTAAGTCTTATTTTATACACATTTTGTAAATACTAGTTTTAAATATATATTTTCATATTTATAACATTATAATATTGGAGCTGTGTGTATGTATTTTAATTGTAAAACTAGTTTAGATATATTTTAATACTTGTAACAATATAATATTGAGCTGTGTATGTATTTTAATTGTAAAACTAGTTTAATATAATCTTGGAGCTGTGTATGTATTTTAATAAATGTATATAATACACACTTTATTATTATTATTATTATTATTATTTGTATAACCCACCCTCCATAATGTATACTTACTTGCAACAAACAAACTAGTGAGCGTTGTCCACACACGTACCCTTAAATGCCAGACGTTGTATGCACACTGAAGGCTCGCACGCTTAAAATTCAGCTATACCTAAAATATATCTTCAATTAGAAGTGTAATATAAAAAGTACAGTAAGAATATATTTCAAAAATTGTAATTTCATCACACACACACACACACACACACACATACACTTATTTGAATGAGGCATGTATTAAATTCAATAAATAATGCACGTGATAATGTGAATAATTTTTACGTTTAAATAAAATCTGTACATACAATAAAATTATGTAGTGTAATATATAAATTACGTCTAAATAAAATCTGTATATACAATAAAATTATGTAATGTAATATAAAAGCACGACAAGAATAAATTTCAGAATTTTTTTTGTAACAGACATAGTAATTTGATCACACACCCATACATACTTATTTGAACGAGTCATGTATTAAATCAATAAATAATGCACTTGATAATGTTTTTAATGCGAATAAAATCTGTACATACAATGTGTTCAAAATGTTTCATGTACACTTACCAACTAGCGTACGTTGTCTACACACACTTAAAAATGACGAACGTTGTGTGTATATTGAAGCTCACACGCTAAATTCAGCTATACCTAAAGTATGTATCTTCAATTAGAAGTGTAATATAAAAGTACGGTAAGAATATATTTCAGAAAATTGTAGCAGACAATAATTTGATCATACACACACACACACACACATGTATTATTCAATAAATAATGCAAATAATGTTTACGTTTAAATAAAATCTGTACATACAATAAATTATGTTCACTAACCAAACTAGCATGTGTTGTCTTCACACCGTTAATGATGGACGTTGCCGTTGTACTCTGGTAGTGGAGAAAGCAAGTGTCTGTTTTGGAGTAAATACTTTCTAATCCATAATTACTGTCAGCGCTGCTAATGCGCTTTGAATAAGGGAATTCTTGTCAACGTTTGCAGCGAGAGAGAGACATACACAATGTGTGTGTGTGTGTGTGAGCAGTGCGTACATTGTCCGACAGCGATTTGTATGTGTACACATATTTCACTATATACCTCTGAACCTATGTGTGTAATTATTTTGTAAACTGCGTTACCCGTGGAGGAACTGTTGCAGCAAACGTTAACACTAGAACGATTATATTATTATTCAGTGATATATACATACAATTTACTTATTAAACACTTCAAGGATTGGATTTCTACTCGTCATTTGTAACGATATACATACAATTACATTAAACCTGTACAATGAACGCAGAGAGAGAGAGGACACATGTAAGTAGTAGACAACAACACACACGCACACACAGTTAATATTTGTCAACTATATATATTTCTAAAATCATATACAGACCCCCCTAACAAGGATCAATCACACTGACTGATACATCCTGCATTATAAAACTATTAATTAATTATTTAATACATTGAAAAATGAAGTCGACGTTTTGACAACGAGTGAGAGAGAGAGAGAGAGGGCGCTTGTAAGTACGTACACAGTTAATATTTGTCGAATATATAAAATTTCTAAAATCATATACATGCGCGGTATTGACCACTAACGAGAGAGAGGAGAAACGGTTTGAACATAACGTTTGACAACGAGAGAGAGAGAGAGAGAGAGAGAGAGAGAGAGAGAGAGAGAGAGAGAGAGAGAGAGAGAGAGAGAGAGAGAGAGAGACAGACAGAGAGAGAGAGAGAGACAGACAGACAGACAGAGAGAGAGAGAGAGACAGACAGACAGACAGAGAGAGGAGAAACGGTTTGAACATAACGTTTGACAACGAGAGAGAGAGAGAGAGAGATAGTTTTACTTACATTCAAATGTGAGAGGGAGAGAGAGAGAGAGAGAGAGTTTATATCGTGATGGATAACTATGTCTAGAGAAAGAGAGAGAGAGAGGGAGAGTTAGTTACTTACATTCAAAGAGAGAGAGAATTGATATCGACAACAATCATGATCATATAGTTTGAATTTCCCACCACAGAAAAATGTTGGCAGATCTGTTCTATACACAATTATATAATTCAAGATTGGTAACCCTGATCATATATTTTAATATATACACTATATAACACACACACACACACACACACACACACACACACACACACACACACACACATCAAGTTTGATCCATGCATAGGTTGGTAAACCTGATCATATAGATTTAATATACATTATAACACGCGACAAATTTGAACTCGTGCAAAGGTTGGTAAATCTGATCATATATTTTAATATATACACTATAATGCATCAAGTTGGAACCCACCCCACCCACCACCCACCCTCTGATATGCAAATCAGCTTTATTAAAAAAATAAAAAATTATATTCACGGATGCGGGTGGTCCATTGAACCCCTCCCCACCCCCACCCACCGCCTTGATATGCAAATCAATTTAATTTAACAAATAAAAAATAAAATAAAAAAATAAAAAAATTTATTCGCTGAAATTCGCGGATGCTGTGGTCCATTGTGATGCTGCGGGTCCAGCGGTGGCGGCGGCATCTCTTAGATCTTGTTTTTAAGTGTTTTTTATTGTTTTTTAAGAAAGGCGGCATTCCTTTGTGAGCCAGAACCCTCATTTTCCCCCTACTTAATTAAAATCTCCTACCTCAAAGATATAGTCAGCGTTAACATCAGGTCAATATTATTTAATCCAATTATAAATAAGATTTGATCTATGTAGGGTGCAAGTTTTGAAGCTCAGGGAACTTCCTAGTTACTAATACTGAATGTTTTATGTAAAATAATTGGTTTACGTTGTAAAAAGTAAAAGTAAGATATGAAATGCTTAGCGAAACTTTCATACAGAATTTATAAAACTAGTAGACTTTACTGGCGTTCTCATACGTTGTTGAGACAGTACGTTTATACTTTCGCCGAAACATCAAAATGTAAATTACTTGTGCACCCTTTGTGATTCACTAACAAAATATCCGTTATCAAGTCCCACCACTGAGTGAAACCGTAGAAGTGTACTCGTACGTATCAGAAGCCTTTCACATGTAAATGAGCTATCTCTTCTCCGCCTCTATGTAGTTGTAGCTACGATTACGGATATAACATTAGTTTGTGCCCGTGAGAGTTGTGTTTATTAATATAGACACACGCACACATACGCACACACATATATATATATACATATGTGTGTGTCAATGGTTTTTTTTTTTATCGGCCATCTAAGCACCAAAAGCCAATTTCAATTCTTTATTCTTTGTTCATTTCTTTTTCTCTAATACTCTTTCATCTTTTCACTGTGTTTCTTCCCAATATTCTTTAATCTTTTCTACTACCTTCAAACTATCTTTTTATAATGCCTTCAAACAATAAATACTTCTGCAAGTAAAATTTATTGTATTTTTATCTGGGGAACTTTCCACAGAAATTAATCTGTATCTTTAGAGGTTTTTATATAAATTAACGTGTAACCAGTTTGTTTCAACTGGAAAATGTGTAATTACTAATTTGTAATCGAAACAAATAAATTACACGTTAATTCATATAAAAACCTCTAAAGATACAGAATAATTTCAGTGGAAAGTGCGCCAGATTAAATAAATAAATAAAAATTAAATTAAAAATAGAAATAGTATTTATTATTAATATAAATTATATAATAAACAAGAATAAATATGAGTAATTACGAATACACAACACACACACACATATATAATTATTTTAAGTACAGTCATTTCAATTTAACAAGTTTCTGATCAGTTTACAAAATATAATTCAAAATAATATTCAAATAACTCTTATTTTATGAAAATAATGGATCCAAAATTTTCTGTCTTATTATTGTAAAGTACAAAAAATATTTGCACAAAAAACATTATAATTTAGTTTATTGTTAAATTCTATAGTATAATATTATCCTCTATCAACCACTAGGAGTATTGAAATTGCCAGCCACTGATCTGCCGTGCGGTTATCTATCCCTGAAAATTTTAATTTAATTTTAATTGACTGAAACATACGTATATGTCAACAATGTAACATACATATGTAAATTATGTAATAATTTATTACATTTTATTTTTTAACTTATGATTAATATTTTTATATATTTATTTCACAAATTGTTTATTTAATTGTACAATCATTTCTATTATTTATTTTATTTTTTTTATTTTTCTCAGTTAAAAATAAAGTTTTAGTTATTCTGCAAATGGTGTTTAGACCTGGTAAACGTTCAAAGTAAGCTAAATAGATATATACTGTTACGACGGTCTACTAGATTACTCCATACTGCGCGGTTGTTAGCTCTACACTACAACGTAATTAATTGTCCGCGCGGCTGGCGGCTTCCAGAAAAGTCTCGCGAGCGCATGGGAATCATGTACGCCACAACATTTAGCCGTATTCCACTGGATCGTTCCATAAACACGTATATTGTTCTGTGATGTCGTAACAATACAAAGTTAAATATGATCAGCTTGTTCTTGGTCTTGTTCCTGTTGTTGTTGTCGTTGTTGTTGTTGTTGTTGTTGTTGTTGTTGTTGTTGTTGTTGTTGTTGTTTAACAGGTGTATATAAATTATGATTTTTACTTTAAAATAGTAGTATTTACCGACTGTGAGTAAATATTTATATTGTCTTCATTCAAATGATAAGACGTATATAGATAGTGCTGACAAGTGACAGTACAAATATCAAACGATAGGATAGCAAAATACACAGAAGAGAGAATGTCTACACGCTAGACAGAAATAGTGACAGCTATCCAGCACAGGATGTTAGACATGCTGTCTCGTCTCCTCTATATAAACATAACCTACTTATTGAATAGCATACGCTCATAGACTAAACGCACAGAAACTATTTATTGTAACCAGTAGGTTTATGTCTTCTTCTTCTTCTTCTTCTTCTTCTTCTTCTTCTTCTTCTTCTTCTTCTTCTTCTTCTTCTTCTTCTTCTTCTTCTTCTTTTCCTCTTCAAGGTGATCCCACCATTTTCTTCTGTAAATTGAAATAATTTTGTTTATGTCCTTTATTTCGAGTTCTGCTGTGATATCTTCATTCCTTATTCTAACTCGCAAACTATAATTTAAAGTATTTCGGAGAAACAGCCGAGATATTTGAAACGGCTCACTTGTTCTAAAGTGCTGTTGTTTATAACTATCTTAGTCCTCACTAGAGTGTGTTTTTATTTCAGTACGACACTGTTTCATTTTCAATAAACGTAAATTCAGAAACACAGACACCCCACGAATATTCAGTGAGCTGTCGATTAGACTTAAAATATGACTAAAATGCTCGAGCGTATGTAAACATAAGTTCCTCAATAACAAATTTTTCCATTTTTGTTTGTTTAGATTAACGTTTTATTCTACACAATTGGTGTTGTTTCAAATATATGCAATACATTACACTTCCTTTATGAATTAAAGTTTTGTAAATTATTTGGATATGGTGTAAACAATGTTGTTTTTTATTTATCAAGCTTCTTGTAAATCATCCCTTACTTTTACTTCCAGGTTCCGTAAGAAAATGGAAGTATGGTTATCTCCAAAAAATCGTGTTCGACATAAGGGCAGATTCTGATTGTACTACCCTCAAAAATGAAGAAAAGTCATTTTCCGTAAAGTGTCTGTGTGTATATGTATAGAATGATAACTGCCGCAAATTCAAACAGAATCAAATATGCCAGAGTTGTAGAGGACTCAATATTCATTGATTTTTGTGAAGATCGGTTAAGGGGAAGGGGTAGTTTACCTACAACGTTTTACGTTTTAAAAAGAGTAAAGTACTTAATTAGATGAAGGTGAAGAGAAAGGTAGATGAAATATTTGTAAATAAAAAGGGTAGTTAAAGGTAGAGGGGGTAATTTTTTGTATTGATGTTATAAATTTATTCGATCGAAAACACAAAATAATATCAATAAAATATTAACAATTAATATCGTTCTATGTAAATAAAATATCGTAACCACGGATATGTAAACAAAATAATGTTTTGTTTTCAGAAATTTACAGATAATAAACACTGGGCGGTATTCGCTTTCTTTCGCGTTGTTTAAATAAAAGATAACATAATCAAATTAATTCTTTATTTTTAAAATATTAACAACTATGTACAATTCGTATTTTAATTATATTTCTCATCGTTTTTACCAAAAGCATGCTGATATATTTAGTTTCGTTCTGAGTGTACATATTAAAAATCGTTTTATAATTAATTAGAACATGGAAGTTTGTATGGTTCTCCATACCGGTTTTTTTAATTAAAAACTTTTATTTCAGAAAGAAATTTAGGCACTAGAATGTAATAGCAGCTTTTGCGGTACATGTTTTAAGTAGTCTTTTGATAAGAAGTATTGACTCTATTGGCTATTTGTATGAACTCGTCATGTAGATTCAGTGATTTTAAGTTAAGAATACAATGATATGAACTATACGCGGCTACTGGTACACACAGATCGCTCTCTTGTGAGAATTTGTTTATGATGTGTGATAACAAGGGAGCTGTAGTCAGGTAGTCGCATAATAATAATTCATTAAACAATTATACTAATGTGCGTCTTACGATTGGATAACTACATACACTTACCGCCGCCCGCTGAATAAATATTTCTTTCCACAAGGACAGAAAATTAACTTTATGTTGATATAATACAGCAAACAGCTGACAAGAAAACACAGTAAACTGCATTTATATTTTCTCTCCTGTTACAACGTAAAAATTTAATGTCCTAACCTCTTTAGAAAAAAGAATATTGCACAAACCATATACAAAATTTCAACCCGCTGGTTTTAGGGAGAGGGTGACTTCTGTACTCAAGGTTTACAATACAAACGTTTCTTCATCAACAAACCTTGCATTTTATAACCGTCACTAACCTTTTTACTACGCCATATATAATTATAAAACAAGTGTACACTTCCACATATAATTTCACAAGAATGTGTAGAACGTTGGATAATAAATGTAGAAAAGAAACCCAAATAAAATGTTATAAAACAATGGCAATACCTTTACTACTGCATGGTTCTGAAACTTGGGCCATAAAGAAAAAAAATGAACAGAAGATATAAATAGCAGAAATGAAATTTGTGATATCATTTAAAATGTGTTATAGACGAGTTCATGTAAGAAATGAAGAGATAAGAAGTGATGTAGATATTTTTGCAGTTAACGAAAGGATTAAAGAATACAGAAGAAAATAGATTCAACACATTAATAGAATGAAATAAAGCAGAATACCGAAGATGGAGGAACATTACAACACCAGAGGCAGAAGAAAAGTTGGTAGACCTAAGAAAAGGTGGACAGTGGAACATGAACAGGCCGCTAAAGCCTAAAACCGTTAAGAATATGATGATGTTATGTATACTGCCACAAAAAAAAAAATCATGACCTGAATAAATTCAACATTCCTTTTCCAGTTGATTGCGCTATTACATTACTATTGTAAGTTATAAGAGCATTTTACAAAAACCGACACCCTTCCAGCATAGTTCATAGTCTTTATCATTGAACTGTAACCAGTCTCATACAATCTGATTGCTGACATTCTGATTATAACAAGTTTGGTCTCCTCAATGCGAAATAGACGTTACCATAATTTTATCAGCTTCTTACTTCATTATCAATAATGTTTCTGTGAGTGAACATGCCGTAGCTTCATAGACACACACGATAAGTAGATTTTATTTAATCCGTCACAAAAACCACGTTCCTACAATATCTTTGTTTGTAATAAATAATAATAATTTATATTTTAAAACAAGAATATATTTTATTGTTTTTTTTTTTTTAGACTTGTAAATTATACTTCTGATGTAGCATCATATACCAAGATGATAAGGAGGTTGAAAGCAAAATTTGTCTCTTCCAATCGCTTTGTAGCAGTATCATTAAACATTTAAAGAAGAAAACAAGGAAAAAGACGCAGTTGAAATATTATAATGTAATGGCCATACCGCAACTACTGTATGGTATTGAGACTTGGATTAGAAAGGCCAAAGATATATCTAGAATACAAGGAGCGGAAATGAGGTTACTGAAGGCTGTAAATGGTTGTACCAGGAGAGATCTTATCACATATGATCATATTAGAATGGAGGAGCTAGGAATAGCAGAAAGCTGAAATGAGAAAATCTCCCGGTACCAAACGCAGTGGCGGTTCCACGTAGAGAGAATGGATGCAACTAGATTTTCAAGAAGAGCCCTTGACTATCATCCAAGGTAGAAGAGATCGACGGGAAGAACCCTTAAGCGATGTTTGGATGACTTCCATTGAGACTGGAACAGGCTACGAGTCTAAGCCGTAAAGGATTACGAAGACGACTTCTGATGATGACAGTAAATTAAAAAGCTGTCAAAACATTGTAATAGACGAAAAACAATAAAATGTATTCTTCTTTCAAATATAAAGTGTTATTATTTATTATAAATTAGAAGAACAAGAATAATGTGAGTGAATATGATAATTATACTTAAGCATACTAAAAACAGCCCTACATGATCATTATATAATGTATTCAGTTTTTATGGCCGTAGTCAAGAGAACTGTAAAGGTCTGAACTGAAAGGTCTTAATTTGAAATCGCACTTGCCAAGTGTTTGTTTTACAGCTACGATCATCTTCTTTGGTTTCGCGATGATCCGGGAACAAAGCAATCGACACTAATCAGTCTCGGAGTAATTCTTTGAAACTTGCGTCTGAGATGTGTTATTTTGTAACTGGTCTCTGATGGTCCAAAAATATTGATCAAAATTAAGTTATGCATTTTAACTTGTATACAATATTATAATCTTTATAAGCTACTGACTATTTAAATAGAAATTATTTTTAATTCCGTTTTAACGAACAGAAAGTGCTAACGATTTTTAAAAATACGTCGATAAAAATTGTCTAAAACTGTTTGTAATTTACAAAACTATAATCAAGTTGTTAAACAAAATAAGTCGTATTCCGTAACCAAATCATATAAAAATTTAAGTAACTAAATTTTCAGATAACTGAAAATTAAGTTATATTTATTTGTAGATTTGTGTGTCTTGAAAGCGTACACACGTCAAAACCAAACTAAACCAAAATCATCATGTTTCGTCTAGAAATCATTAAACAAAACCAAGTTTCTACGTTTTGCTTTACAATTAATTTTTTGGTATTAAGTTATGAAATTATTTTTGTATCGGCGATCTAAAGACCACATGCCAATTTCAATTCTTTATTCTTTGTTCTTTTCTTTTTCTCCAATATTCTTTCATCTTCTTCCTGTCTTCTGTCCACTTTGAACCTGCGTTTTTTCTCTCCTTCCTAGATTCCTTCCATTTTTAACACTTTGGGCCGAAAAACTTCTGTTTTAATTGCTTCTTCTGTGTTTATATTATTTTTTCTAAATCCTTTTGGACTTCTTTTATCCAACTTGATGTTGACTTCTTCCCCCACAGATATTTGAAGATCTGCTTTGTTAACCTATTGTCGTCCATTCTATATAAATATCAACAAAATAATAGTCTTATTTTTTTCAATGTTTCTGTTATATTTTCTATACTCTGATATATTTAATCATTACTTCTTAATTTCCAACCTTCCGAAGTTTTTCGTGAGCCTAATGTTTTCCTAATAATTCGTCTTTCAAATGTTTCTAGTTTGTCTAAATTATAATTCAATGCTAGACATTCACTTGCAAATAGGCATTCAGGCCTTAATGTAATTTCGTATTTTTGGATATGCACTTTTTATTGTAAATATCTTTAGTTATACCACATGCACTTTCCATTTTATGAATCCTTTCTTCTATAGCAGATTTTTCTAAACCATTCTCTTGAATTATTTTCTCTAGATACTTAAATGTTGTAACCATCTCTATTTGACCCATTTCTCTATTAACAAGACTTTTGGCGCATTTTTAATGTTCCTGAGAAATTTTGTTTTTCTTCACAGTTAAGAAATTCATAACTTTCATAAGTTATGAAATTTATTTTTTGTTTGTTTAAACAAAAACAAAATTTTCATTTGATTTGCTTTGTTTTACAATATCCAGTAATTAAACTGACAATAAATTTTAACCCTATTTAAATATTTATTAATTATAAATTTGTTTTTTAAAAATTAAATTAGTTCCCGTAAAACGTACATTAAAATATACACACAATTAAAACACATAATACAACAATTTTCACACGTTTTGGATAAACGTTTAACAAGTCTAAACTAAATTAAAATTTTTTTCACAAACAGAATTATTACTGTAGCACACCACTATAGAAAAATTATTCCGATTAGCGCTTTCAAGCTTCTCAGCTCATCGTCAGATCTGTTGGTGTGCAACAGTAATAATTCTGTTTGTGATTATAACCACTAACACAACTTTCTTCATTAAACTTAAGATTTGATTTATAAAATATTACACCACGTATAAACTTACAGATTTTTTATTCCTATATCTATACGTACCCTTAAATAATGTTATGCTGAAATTGGCTGCTGAAGTCGTTAATCGTTAGACGTTTATAAGATAATAACAATACTGCAAAAACTTACCTCAACAGTCAAATGTCAAAATTTAAATATTTTCAAAACAATACAATGAGAAGTAGTCGATAAATACTCGTATATTTTGTTTTATGTACGGTTAAACCAATGAAATTCTTTCTGAAAATTATAGTAGCCTAATAAGACACTAAAATGCAAACAAAAATCAAATTAAAACCGCCGACTAATTGGTCTTCATTTCGATCTCTGCATGTCGCAATGTACTTCATCCACTTTATATTTTTAATTAACAAGTAAATACCCTTCACTGATGCGTTCCATCTAGTTGATAAAGCTTTTGACGTAAATTCTGATAAATTATAAATCCTGATAGATGAGAAGAAACATTTTTTTAAAACGTACCAGTGAGTGACATTAATCTCGGTAATTAAACATCAAGTAGAAATGATTACCGCTAAGCTCTCCACCTGACCCACATTTACGTAAATCCACACATTACCGGTGGTATCCATATATCAATATCAAAACTCTGATAGATTTATAATAACCCGCATAACACAGTAATATTTTTGGACGTTAATCTTGCTTTGAATACAAGTAAATGTGTTTTAGTATACAGATCAAATGCCCTATCCAGCTATTAATAATTTATTTTACCAACAACTTGTTAATAAAGTATTAATGTGTATCAGCCTTTTATTATTAATTAATTTTTTAATTTCTAATAATTACATTTTTGTACTGAGTGGGAACAGAAGTATAATGAGTAGTACAAAATTTACTTTTAACCGCACACTATGTCGAAATATGATACCAATAATCTATATATTGTACTTACTCTCTCGCGTCACCTAATTAGGCCCCACGTTATGAGCGTCAATTTGTACTTAAACCGGGGTGTAGCCGCTACTGTTCAAGCCACGGGATGAAAGCCAATTTGTACTTAAACGGGTTTCCTCTCCTTAAAACCCCACTGTTGTATTTGTCAATTTGTTTTGTATTACTTGAATTATATAAATCTCGGAGATATTTGGAGTTGTGGAATATATGGATGTAATTAACTAATATTAACTTAACTCTTTAATAATTATCAGTGTTAGTGTGCCTAGAACTTAAACAACTTAATCGTTATTCTACAATTTCATCCAACCCTATTATACCTTGAAGAGAGATCTGTCTAAATTCGTAATTTTACGCTCCCTCTTTGGTGTCGGATAATTTCGCTATAAGCGCTGCAGTATCGGCTCAACGAAACTTATAGGTTATTTCGATGTTTATATTAACCATTTATTCTATACTTATTCAGTTACTTTTTGTTCCCAGTTCACTAACCATACTCCAAATAACAAATATATAAAGGTCCTTTATTTGTTTACTTGATTCACATTAAATAAGATATGTGCTAATTAACATATGCTTGGACTATAGACTTCAGGTATCGATTGTTGATTATTTTAATCCTTTATTTATATTTGGTTATATATTATGTTTTGATTTGTATTTAATTTATTTCAGGGTGTGAAGGTTCTTGTAACTGTGGGGAAGACTAAAAATACATAGATAAGAATGCAAGATTTACAATATTTATGTGTTGTGTATTTAGTATGATTAATATAATATAATTTACCAGACTCGAACGAAGCAAATCGTGTAGGCGGTTGATCGCTAAATTTACTGTTTTGAATGGTTATGCAGTACGGTTTTCTGTCTTCGGTTTAATAAAAGTAATTCTTGTCCTGTCCACTTCGGAATACAGCTCCTGGATTGATTTACAGCTCGATTGATGTTTCTTCTGCACCGCCAGGATCCAAATAAGTTCTTCCTTCGGTTGAAGCAATTAGTGTTGTTCCGTGTATTTGCAAGGTTATAATTTCTGGTGTTGTGATTATTATGAGTTGTGTTACTGTTAATTATTTCTATTTCTTTAATATCTCATCAATTCCCTTCGGATATGGGACAGTCCAAGTTCTTTCTTGTAGACTTCAATTATTTACTCTCTATTATCATTTCATATTGTAGTGTTATTTTTGTTTATCTGTATTGGTAGTAAACGTAAATATTGTCATTAGAATTTTGTATTTTTATAATAGTATCTGGTAATTTCGAATATTACAATTAAATAGATTATTCTTGGGTTTTTAATCTCATCACTTTCAGTTTTTTCCAAGCAATTCTTGTCTTGTTCAAAATCAACAACTTCTTGTTCTTATTTTTCGTCCCTAGCAACATATAATAATTTCTGCCTTCCACATGTTTTGACTATATAGTGTTTCTTTCATATATTTTTTATCTATTCTTTATCAATTTGCTGTCCTATCGGGATGTAACTTTACCGATAGTTGGTTTATTACTTTATACACATATTCTACTGATTTCTTGATATGTCCGCTTTTTTTCTTTTTTATTATATTTAATCCACCTTCGATATTATATTTTACCAATCGATATTATGGCATTATGGTATTATTATAATTTGTATAAATTTTATTAAATATTATTATTAATTTAATGTTTTTCTTTTTTTTCTAGCTCTTCATAGCGTATTTATTAATTATTATTAATTGATGCACCTAATCTTTATGTTATTAGTGTTTATATAGTATTTTTGCCTGTTAGGCCTTTTATTGTAAACTGATCTACCTGTGGTTATGTCTGTTATGCATCTATAGTCCCTTTTATATAAATTCATACATACAATCAAATCTTAATTATTAGCACTTATATAAACAATTATTTTTCTATATCTAATAACAATTTTATCTTGATCTCTTGATCACATACAACAGAATTCGAATTTATGAACATTGATTAACTGCCTCACACTTCATTCTACGACAGTCATTGAATAATACAACCTGGTTCATTATTTTTCATTAACTCAACACATATTTGATATAACATCACATAAACTTTATCATAACATTTTTGTCATAAAATAATACTTCTTAACAGAAAATTCTTATTTGTTATTACCATAAATTAAGTCATTGTTCATTTTTTTTTGTTTTGCTTTTCATTAAACATATATCATTAGCTATTATTTATCTTACAGGTTCGTTTATTCTAGTCAACACTACCTTGCATCCTTATTTAATTTTGTCTATGTTTATAATTGTAATTATTGGATCTCTGTTCTATTATGGGTTTAAATATCAATTTGTTTATTATTCTGTGAATCTTCTTTTATGTAACATGAATGCTAGCATTTCTGTTGCGTTACAATATATAAAACTCAAAGTCTGAGGATTTACGTGTACTGAATACAAATCGACACCGTTACACCGATTGTCACCAAAGTTTGCACAGGTAACCTTTGACACAAGGCGAAAAACACTGTCTAACTTGGAATTTGATATTTTGCCCCGTACGCACGATTTATACCCTTTTAATTATGCCCTTTCGTTGACGCATATAAAGATGTCAACAACACCATGGAGACCAGAATTAATTACCATAGTAACAAGTAACAAGTAAATAAATAAATGATATTTAGCGGCATCGGAACTGTACCTTTATCCGTTCCTGCAGAATTTCATGTTTTTAATATGCGATTGTATCGATATATTTTGTAATTTTGTATACAGATCGTTTATATATTTTATAATTGTCTTAAAAGATTATAAAATTTATGCTTATACGTATTTCTGATAATGCAATGAATAAGTAATTAAACATATCAAATACTACTACTAAAGGTATCAACAATACCATGGACACCAGAATTAATTACCATAGTAACAACTAACTAAACAAAACTATTTAGCTGCATCGGAACTGTACATTCATCCATTCCTGCGGTACATTTTCTGTGTTTTATATAATATGCGATTGTATCGATATATTACGATGTGGAAAAGAAGAAGTGTACTAATTGTAAATTGTCCTATTACTTACTGCAAAGCGAACATACGTGTTGTTTTCACTTGTGAGGTTAGGTGACAAGGGTTTTTGGTTTTTAGTTGACTACTGAAATTAATAAAAGCCATGGTTGAGGAAAACATAACGTTTAATGTGTTATCCAATGCTTCTAACACGGTAACACTTAAAATAAGGAATTTAGCGTTTTTGATTTAACAGGTACTTTATAAATCCAAAGGCTTTATAAACGGGTACTTTTAAATCTCCAAAGGCTGTTGCACCAAAATAATAATTTAGTACAAGTTAAAATAGTAAAAGTGTTGAAGACAGCTTTGGAGGGAATTTGAGTAATGAGTACAAAATTGTTATACGAGCTGACAGGACGCCATATAGACATAGACAATAAAAATTATATTAAAATACTTATTAAAAGACATATATTCGGTGCGAAGCCGCGGGTAACAGCTAGTAAAATAATAATACCAAAACATAAGCACTATAATATTGTAACAACAGTCTCGCGGATCGTCGTGTTGTCCAATGTAAACAAAATATAGACAACAATTAAATCACTAATTACCAGCTTGTTTATTTATTATCAAAATACCGTTATACCATATTGGTGTCGGGTTACATAAATATATGATAAGTACATCAACTACACTCTATATATACAAATTTTTTCCATCTTACTCTATCCATTGACAATGTCTTCGCTTCCCTCCAGCCCAAGCCTCTTTCTCTCAAAAGGTTTCCCATCATTCCATCCCAAGTCAGTCGTGGTCTTTCTTCTTTCTCCCCCCTGATTTTGCCTCCCAAACCTGTTTTACCATTCTATCACTATCCATTCTCTGCATGTGTCCCCACCAGCATAGTTGTCTCTGTTCAACAAAATCCAGAATCGATATCACTTCCGGATCCTCTCTTATTTGTGTATTCCTAACTCTATTCTTCCTTGCTACTCCTACTACTCTCCTAAGATATTTCATTTCTGCCGCCTGGATTTTACTTTTTTTGGCTTTTGGATAGCACCCACGTCTCACAGCCGTATGTTAAAACCGGTCTATATACTGTTTTATACACACTCACTTTCGTTTTTCTTGATATCTCCTTCTTATTTATAAATCTATTGTTTAATGCACAGTATACTTTTATTGCCTTTTCAATTCTTTCATTTAATGCCAGCTTGTTGTTAGTCACAAATAATAATTTGAAATCAACAAGGCACTCTCATACAATAATTCGAGTTAAATTTCTCCACACGCAATAATAATGTCAACTATTAGAGTTCTGTCCTAAGTATAACACAGTAATCACTTTCCACTAGTCCGCAACAATGACTTGATCCGCACCCTAGAGCATCGCCAGGAGTAAATAACTAACTAAGCTAGCCGTAGACCCTTATATAGATCCCACAGAGGTTGTAGAATAACTTTCCATACTGGTGGCCGCATGCCAACATAATTTGCGCAGTTACAAGAGCGCGACCAGCCGAGACGTTGCACCTGCTCGATTAGCCGAGAAACGCGTACAACCTTTACGAGACTGCACCTGCCGACTAGCCGAGAAACGTGTACAACCTTTACGAGACTGCACCTGCCGACTTTCTGAGAACATTACGTAAATGTTATAGCAATATATATAGCAAATATTTCAGGAATTTTAGAAGCACTTCTGCAGATAATGTGTCTTCACACTTTGACAACCCGTTATTATACTTTGATAGGATTCACTGGATAAAGTATAAGACTATTTTACATAAATAGTCAAGCCATTCTTTTGTGTGTCCATACAGACTATCAAACCACTAAGAGAAATATTACCGAAAGCAAAAGAAACTCTCGCAGCATTCTAATATATTCAAGACTGTCAGGTTTCTAAGCAAACGTTCCACCTTAATTTTGTTTTTTAATTCTTCTTCAACTGTTGCACCCGAGTCATATTAACGTCCTCGTTTCTGCTCCTCTCCTATCCCAAAGGATTCTGAACAGTTACAACTACATTTTTTTAACTTTTCCCGTGTCTCCATTATCTCCTTGACGTGCTGCAATGCCATTTCTAACGGTGTACGTAATTTTAAATTCTATAGTGTGCCATAACAGCTAATTCTTGTCTGTACATTGTACATTCTTGGCTGCTAATTGCTACATTATACTAACACGCCATGTCACCTGAGTCTCTAGGGCGTTTGGTATAACTTCCAGGTAGATGATGCGCACTGTACAGTGTTTCTTGTCTAGACCAATTTGTTTCAACACGCTGAGCAGCATACAAAACATTATTTTCCAATAAATTCTATTACTGGAAAATATAAGAACTTATTTTATTGTCTCGTATCGTATTAATTATTGTTACATCCGTACTTATTAATACTATTCGTAAAAAACGCAGGGCAACGTACACGCTACACTTATCAAATTATATTGAATAATATTATATTATATTATATTATTATAATATATGGTTAATATATTATTATATGTGGTAACATGAAATCTAAATTTTAACGATGAAAGGTTTAACGAGGATCGGTCAAAAAGTCTTCTTCTTCTTCTTCTTCTTCTTCTTCTTCTTCTTCTTCTTCTTCTTCTTCTTCTTCTTCTTCTTCTTCTTCTTCTTCTTCTTCTTCTTCTTCTTCTTCTTCAAGGATTAGGTTATATAAACCTGTTCCGGCACCCATCTCATCCTCGTACGACCCACGTCTTTTTTACTAATGGCTTTTTATAGTTTAGTGCCGCTTTCAGCAATCGATCGTCTGTCATGCTTTGCAGATGATCCCACCATTGTCTTCTGAAAATTAAAATAATTTCATTTATGTCCTTTGTTTTGATCTGATAGCTTCATTCCTTATTATGTCTTGCAATGTATTATTTAAAGTATTTTGAAGAAACTGCATTTCAGCACTCTGAATCTTGCCACTTTCTTTTTTTGTCATGGCACACGCCTCACTGGCATACGTCAATATGGGTATTGCGATTGTCTTATAAAAAATGTAACTTAATCCTTGTGCTGTGTTTTGTTTTATTTATAAGATTTCTATGAATCGTACCAGAAATATTCCTAAATTTATTTATCTTCATTTTTATATTATATTCATGTTCATAGCTTACTGCACAGCAGATATATTTGAAACGGCTCACTTGTTCTTAAGTGCTGTTGTTTATAACTATCTTAGTAATCACTGGATATTTACCTTTGAAGGCCAAGGTTTTGGTCTTTCTTACTGGAATTGTCAGTGAGTACTCTCTTGCCACTTCTTGTAATTGAAATACAGCACTTTGTAAATCATCCACGTTTTCTTGAATAAGAACTTTGTAATCATCATATAGCAGGGAACTCATACAAATTGATTTGTTAAGCTGTATTACCGAAGTCACTTTGGGTTTCCATGCTCTCAACATTTGTCAATGTATGTGTTAAACAAGGTTGGGGAAACACTGCATCCCTGTTTAACTACCTTATTTATTGGAATGTCACCTGAGAGACTACTATTCAGATCCAGGACTACAGATGTACTTTTATAAAGGATCCTAACTGAATTTATTAAATGCTGTGGATGTCCTCTTCTATCCATAATATTCTGTAACTTTTCACGGTTAAAAATTATAACACAAATTTTAAATTATTTGTGTCGAAGTTTCGACAATATTTATTTTCATCATCAGGACCTGTGTACAGACACGAGGGAATATATAAAGCACAACAAGATAAATTAATTGAGTGAATGTGTTCCTGTATGCGTATGTGCGCGCGCGTGTGAGGCAGTAGTGATAGAGTTTTTTTTACATCATCAAACTAATTACATATAGACAAAACCAGACAAAAACATCATCCTTACATATAGACAAAATTATAATACTCTAGAAGAGTAGATCCCAAAGTTTGAAGTCCAGGGACCCCCAAAAAAATTTAAAAATTCACGGACCTCGTCTGAGTTCTGAAATGAAACAAACAGTAAATATGATAAAAACTCTTATATTTTAACTAAAATGTATTAAAATAAAAATTCTCTTAATATTAATGATATCAAACATACGTAGTTTAATGTGAACAATGAACCTGCTTTTGAACAATTAGTTTTTCAATATTAGGTTTAATGTCTGACAATTTCAATATTAAGTCACTCTCGACATAAAGTTAATTTCTTAACTTTGACTTCAAGTACGTGAGCTGGGAGAATGCCGTTTCACACAAATAAGTAAAGGGAAACACAGTTAAACACTTCAAAGCTTTTTTTGCGAGTTGAGGATAGTCAGTCATTATATATAACCAGACGTCAGCTAGCTGTAATTGCGAAAACTCTAATTTTAATGAACTGTCAGTTGCAAGTTCTGTAAATGAATATTCTTCTTGTAGTGTAAGAGAGAGGTTTAGTCGGTTCGGCTGACAAACAGATCTGCCACACGACATGCACAGACCATCACGCATGCGACAGATCTGCTAAAGACATTATTAAAGCTAATAGTTTGAAATTATTTTTACAATTACAATTAGTTTGAACAAACACAAAATACTGCAATCTTCTACTAATTGTTTTAAGATTCTAAAATTTAGATTTTAGAGCATAAAAAAAAAATCGGAAAAAATTACGGTATATTCTGTTTTTACTTAAAAGTGTCTGCGGACCCCGCGGACCCCGCGGACCCCACTTTGGGAACCACTGCTTTAGAACATAATTAATTCAGTATTACAATTTAAATATTGATAATGCAATAAGCCCTTAAATATATTATTAAATACTTGTAGACGCAGTAATCGTTCAATGTATAATAGAATAAAATCTAAAAAAAATAACATATAAGGCAGGAAAATGCCGCGGTAACCTTATACCGTAACATTCTATTATGTATGTAAATGTACATGTGTGTGTGAGTGTGCGCGCGCGCGTATGTTTAGTCGGGCGGATGGGTGAACGCCAGCACGTGCGTGGCCCGAATAAATTCTTAATGTTTGCTCCAGTCTCGTATATTAAGCACTCTTGTTTGTTTATCACATGTTTAGCGTTCCACGTCGGTCTCAATTTTCCCTGTAAGCAGGAAATGACTTTTGCTTTACCATTCAGACACGTTTTCAGTACATTGTTCATGCAGTGTTTACGTATAGGCCAAATTTTCATTGATAAATTAAATTCCAAATGTTTTTTACAGGCCATGTAAAAATTTAATTAAGCAGGTGCCTTTAATTGTTAAATGAAAATATCGTTATGGAGAACCATACATGACTTACATGTTCTAAGATTTATATTTAAAATAATTTTCAAAATTAAATATTTCCATAGAAATTACTTCTTTCTTCAGCCTTAACCACAGTACTGTGGTCACTAACGTATACCACCTCACGTTAGCGCACTCGATTTTCACTGATTATAGCAGTCGATGGCACTGCCGAAACGTATAGTTTTGCAGAAAACGCTTTCCCACGGCCAAACACCCCGGGAAGGAATTTTAACAACAAACTACTTCTTTGTTGCCGGTAACGTAGTACACTTACGTTAAAAAATTATCCCCTCCCCCTTCAACTACCCTTTTTATTTATAGATATTTCATCTACCTTTCTGCAGTGGATTATTATGACCTTCTTTTCAGGATACTTTATTTATCAAATTTAAGTACTTTACTCTTGTTAAAACATAAAACGGTGCAGGTAAACTACCCCTTCCCCAACCCCTTAACTGACCTTCACCAAAATCAATAGGCCTTTAGTCCTCTACAACACGGACGCATATGCAATAAATTATTTGATTCTGTTTGAATTTGCGGCAGTTATCGTTCGCCATAGAAAAAATTCTACAGACAGACACACACACAGACACTTTTCAGAAAAAGGCTTTTCTTCATGTTTTGAGGGTAGTACAATCAGAATCAACCCTTATCTCGAACACGATTTTTTCGCCATCACCATACTTCCATTTCCTTATGGAACGTGGAAGTAAAAACATTTCCTCGCAAACTCGAAAGTCTAACAAACTTTTAAAACTGTAGATTTAATAGAACTGTACAGACAAGTTATAAATTATTACTACTGTTGCCACTAGAGACACACACAAACGTATAAGACGTTCTGAAATTGTCTCCTTTAAGTTTGAAGTATAATAGATTACAAACCTACTCTTGTAGATAACACAATGAACACAATTTTTGGTTCAATCATCTCTTTTGATTAAAAAAAAAATCAGGATGTTATAAATAATCAATATTATAATCTTCAAAGTGGCTCAAAAACGTGTAATACCATCCTCAAATCAATCCCATTAATGTAAACGATAATAACACAATAAAGTACGTGTTATTGAATCATTGTTTATAAGATATTGTTACGTAATGCGGACAAAGTGTTACATCATCACAAAACATTCTACGTTTTTCTCGGATGTTCCAGTGGAATCCGGCTGTAATGTTTTGTGCGTACGTGATCTCAACACGCGTTAGCGGACTTTCCTAGATTTCGCCGGCCGCGCGCACTAGGTTAAGGCCGCAATCAATTATGCTCTAGTACAGCGCTGATGCGTAGTATGGACGATTCTGGAATTTCAGCGGGGTATAAATATAGGCATTCAGCGGCGCTTAGTTCAGTTATTGTCGGGCGATTTACACAGTGCGGTTTGAAGTATTGTGGAAAAGTGTTATGTGTTTTATAATTGTGCGGGGCAATTGTAATACAATTGTGTTTTATATTAGTTGACATTTTTATTGCGTGTGAACAATTTTTATTTGATTTGTTGTAAGAGACTATCTTGTTGATTACAAACTGTTTACTTGTGATAATTAAAGCTTGAGATTTGTGACTTAATTGGTGTTTTGTACTTTGTTTTCCACTGTACCATACGACGATCAGTAAACCGTCGTAGCAATATTTATTCACATTTTACATTTAAAAATGATAATTACAGTTTTAATTTTTTTTAAAGTAATCCAAGAACGTTTTAGACACAAAAGTGTTACTATGTCTGAAAATCTTTTAGAGTTTGATTCGCCTTGATATTTCTATCACTTCATTAAAAACTTCTTCCAGTGTCACTGAATTGATTTTCCTATATTTCATGTTTCAAACGTATACGCAAATTCTGTGTTATAAGTCTGTTTGTATGTTTAAAACAGAGTTACTAATATATTAGCGTTCACGACTGGAAAAAATAATTAAATAATTTTTTAAAAATACTAAAATTCAAGAGATTAACAAAATTTCTTGTCAACATCTGCGACCCTCTGGGATGGTTTGGCCGCGTTCCCCCTCCGTAAATACGCCCCTGATGTTATTTTTCTGAGTAACCTTGGAATAAATATATGTTAATCGTATAGTTATCTAATTAGCGAATTGTACAGAATCAATTCCCAGAAGATTAAAAACAACAACGCGTTAACCAACTATTATAATTATCAGTAACGTTACAGTTTGTAACAATATTTAACAAATGGTGAAGGCCTTACCATATGGAACGCTGAGCCTATAGACAGTTGGATAATATATTAGCATATTGCAAGCCAAAATCAATTGCACAAACACACGACCCTTGTTTCTGACAGCTGTCAAAATATTCGCAACCTCATCAAATTTAAACGAAATACAGCAGTCGGCAATTTTATTTGCTGAAAAAATGAATGAAGACGTCATGAATTTATTAGGTATCGATTTACATACAACCTAGTTTTCTATTACTAGGTTATATTGATTCTTATCTATATGATTCCCTATATACTTTCTGTTTTCCTATTCTGTATATGATACCTATGATTCTCTGTCTATTCTCCATTTTCTTATATGTCTTAACAAACAGTTATATTTTAATTATTGCTGAAAAACACTTCGTAGTAGGAGTTATCACGAAGACCATTAATGCAAAGGAGAAGAAATGTTGTGCTATTTAACATTTTTTTTACTGTATGTTGTGTTTTTTATTTTAACCAGATATTACCTATTAGGATTTGAATATTATGTGAAGATATTTACGTATATATTATTCCATTTTATTATTATGTTTGTTTATATTGATCAGTTATTTCCTACCATGATTAGTTATTATAACAAGATATTTATCTCTTACATTATTGTATTATTTTTAAATTTTTTGTTCATAACTTTATAAAATTCAAATTTATAATAAACTCATGTTTGATATTTTCTTAATTTTTATTTTCTGTTATTCAGTAATCTTTTCTCTTGGTTTTACTTTATTTTTTTAATCTTTTTATTAGTTGTCCTACATTCCTTACTTCGTTAACCGGTTCTTAAATTATTTTTGTATTCCTTTATTTCGTTATATACAGTACATTTGGTTATTCCAGTTTAAAAATTTATTCCAGTCTTTTTATTAACTTTCTCACATTTTGACCTGATTCATATTTTTTTAATAATCTTACGTTATTTAGACTAGGAAGCGTGTGTGATTTCGAGATTTAGTTAATGAATAAATCTGATAGCTAAAATTTAATAAATCTGAGGTGTAGCGTTTTGAAGATTTCTATCTTTACTTTGTTTAACAAAATTTGTGGCAGTCAGGTACTTATTACAACTTGTAGAATGCTCATAAAATTCTTACGCTCTTACTAACAACTCTTTATGAGTTTATAATAGATATTCCATTACTCTCTAAATGGTCGACTCCCAACAATTTTGTAAGTATTTATTTTTTATTATATATTCTAATTTTCTCAGGGAATTTAAGCTTCAACACGTCAATTATCTTTTTCATAAATTTTGAAGTCTCATGAAGGATTAAGTAATTTTAATGTGGCGATTTTTTTGTTACGTAAAAACAAATATTATAAAAGATAATCTAAAGTATGTCTCGTCTTCTGACAGATACATCAGATGCTGTTGACAAGTGCCTGAGAATAAATTAACGTTAATCACTTTAGCTTAAATCGTTAATAAAATAGGCAAGACAAGAGAAAATAACCAGACTTTATTTATTAAAATAATGGCATTTTCCTTGTCCGCAAACCTAAAGGGAATTTGTCTTGCTATTGATTTCATGTATTTTTAATTTTGTCATAAAATTTCTTCATATTGACAAACATACGTTTTCCTGAGGAATATATTAGTGTTGGTACATATAAATACATTGTACACAAGGATACATTTCAGTTACTTTCATACCTGGGAAATTACACGGGAAGTACAAGTGTTTGTCTAAGAACCTAATTTTGTTTCAGTAAGCACAGTCTTAGATATAAATCATTGTGAGTATCTTAAAGATAAAACTGACATAGGCTTATATGTGAATCTATTTCACATAATTCACATTCATACAAAAGAATATTTATCTGGAACAATATAAAATTTTCTCCTTTCATTACCCTTTTCACTGAAACATACCTCAGTGGAATATGCAAGTAAGCTTATACTATGCTATTTAGTAATATGCAAGAGAATATTAATTATACTTTACTTATTGAAAATAATACATTGTAAAACTGTAAAAATCAACTTATTTTAACTTTGTCGTATTTTGTTGCTTCTCAGCTATGTACAATTTTCCCTCGAACGAGGCCTTTCGGTTTCGCAATCATTATCAGTAAGAACTTGATAATGGTTGCGAAACCGAAAGGCCTCGTTCGAGGGAAAATTGTACATAGCAGAGAAGCAACAAAATACGACAAAGTTGTTATGAAGACTGCTAACACAGATAAAATAGCTGACAACGTATTTTATGTTTTAATGAAAATAAAATATTTATAACTTTTATTATTGCATTTTCCTTGTTTAGTGGTGCTTGCATACGATAATAGAATTTTTACGGCGTACGATAAAACATCCGTTCTTTCCTGCCTCTAAGCTTTCACCGTTTTTTCAGCCATCTGTACAAAGTTGCAATTCCTATTTTTAGAAGCACAGCTATATCAGAATTTGACTTCCTCTACGCATTATAAATTTTTGTTATTCTAATTAATCTAGTTTGTACAATTATGTAAGACGTTTTTTACTTATTTAATCTTTAAATTGTAGTTAATTAATAAAATGGCCCTTCTATATAGTTTACTATTGGTGAAAAAAGTGATTTACAATTCACAGCTTAAAGGCCGATATTCACAGAAACATACTCGCGATTCAAATATGTTTGAAACACTCTGGATAATCAAATACAGAGTTACGCCTATCGAGACGTTTTGACCTTGTGGCTTTAGTCGTCGTAGTTCGCATAAGTATAGTTATAAATGAATTACTCTAAAAGGAATTTCATGTTGTACGCGCCCGCTTTATAAAGACCGTAGAAACAGGAAAATTGTGTAATTCCTGTTAAGGATTTTAATGAACCATCCCTTTGATATTTCCTCTAACTACTTCTTTAATTAACACAACGTTTTACAAAACTCATATCGTTAGGCTACACTGAAGCTAAGCAAATTTAGGGATTTGTATAAAAATGTATGCACAAAGACACTGAAAACGATCCGTTTTGAAGTACCGCGTTTTTCATTAATTATAATTTTTTAATCGTTCAGTTTGTGTGTTTAAAAGTGGAAAACAAATTTATACAGATTATGCTAATGTAATCGGTCTCGCCTTCTAAATATTTTACTGACATTACATTAAATGTGATAAAATCTTCTCAGCCTGGCAATCAGCCAATCAAGTGAGGCACACGCACAGTCATCGATCTCCCATTAACATAGAGGACTAATGTTTTCAGGCCCTTAGCTCACAAACATGAGGTCCTTGAGGAAAGTAACTTGCCTGCAAAACACGTTGGCATCTAGTGACTTCTATTGTTAGTCGGTTAACTATTTTGCATGGCAAATTTAGAATACAGTACTTGTAACTTCAAGTGAGTAAATTTTTATAAATGATAAAGTAGGTATGCAAGGGGACCCATACTTTACTTCATTGGTGAAAAAGTATTAACAGGCAACGTGTCTAATGCAGGAAGCAGAGATAAGAATGAAATTGGCTGGTACTGGATCTAAATAGGACCGGGGTAAAATTCCATATACACATTCTATACTTATTTGGATTGGAATAGTCATGTGTTGCACAGAGTTTGTCATGGGGGTGCTTTTCTGGATCATAATGTGGAGAAAACACTACAAGCATTTGAGACCTGGTGCTACAGAAGAATATTCACGATAAGCTGGAGGGAGAAGATAACGAATGAGGACGTCTTTAGAAGAGCTCAGGAGGAGAAGGGCTTTCTACGAAATTTAAAAGGCAGAAGAGCTAAGTTTATAGGGCATATACTACGACACAATGGGTTGGTTAAGAGAATAATAGAAGGAACAATTGAAAGGAAGAATCACAGAGGACGGCTCCGTTTAGACTACATGAAACAGCTTATGGTCGATATGAACTGCACATCATATTGTGAGTCGAAAAGAAAACAGAGAAGCGTGAAGAATGGCGAGCTGCTGCCAACAAGCCTACGGGCTGCTAACCTAGAAGAGACCTATCAGATACGGTACAGCTGCCACCTTCTACAATGGCGAGCTGCTGCCAACCAGCCTATGGGCTGCTAACCTAGAAGAGACCTACCCCGTACGGTACAGCTGCCACCTTCTACAATGGCGAGCTGCTGCCAACCAGCCTATGGGCTGCTAACCTAGAAGAGACCTATCCGATACGGTACAGCTGCCACCTTCTACAATGGCGAGCTGCTGCCAACCAGCCTATGGGCTGCTAACCTAGAAGAGACCTACCCCGTACGGTACAGCTGCCACCTTCTACAATGGCGAGCTGCTGCCAACAAGCCTACGGGCTGCTAACCTAGAAGAGACCTATCCGATACGGTACAGCTGCCACCTTCTACAATGGCGAGCTGCTGCCAACCAGCCTATGGGCTGCTAACCTAGAAGAGACCTACCCCGTACGGTACAGCTGCCACCTTCTACAACAGTATTGCTACGACAGTTACGTAACTCTCTCGAAACGTCGAGAGCGTCATTCTACACGTTTCTCTACTATCTCAGAGTGCAACGTCTGTGTCAAGGCCGTTCAAAAACGTATCCTCCAGACTGTTTGAGCACGTCTTATAACTATGCAAATTACGCCGGCACTCCGTCAACAGAATGGGAAACTATTCTGGAACTTGTGCGGGGTGAAATTATTGTGGAAATCTTATAAATACAACAGCACAAGGATTAAATTTTATAAGACAATTCCAATACCCACCATGTTGATTTATGCGAGTGAGACGTGGGTCATGACAAAAAAGCAATGCGGCAAGATTCAGAGTGTGGAAATGCAGTTTTTTCGAAATAATCTAAAATATAAATTGCAAGATAGAATAAGGAATAAGGATATCAGATTAGAACTCATGTTCTAATGCATGTGACACCTTATTTCCTATTAACTGTGTACAGTACAGTCGTACGACGGATACGATCAAATTCTCCAAACGGATACGACGGAGCACTCTCCGAACAATTCGGTACAAACAAGTTGTTTGTCGTTTGTGACTTCCCAACAGAATTTTCGTTATTAAGTTGTACCACCGAGTGAAAACATAGTATAGGATAGGATGTGTCTGCTAGTGAAGCCTTTCACATGTAAATACACTCCAGCGCCGTTGCTATGGTTACACGTGTAACACACACACTAGTTTGTTGTTCTCGTGGGCGGTGTAAAGGATATTGTTGGCTTTGGGGTTTGAAATAAATTTACTACGCTTGCCTTACAAGAGGATTCATGTCGTCATTAAATTAGAATATTATATAACAGGCACGATAAAGTACCACTGATTTGGTGTACTTTAGATACATATAGACTATACATAATTGCGACCCTTTAATATTTTTAAATTACACCACTTCTTCGTACAGTTTAATATAACCTTTTTATTTAAATTTTGAAATTAAAACAAATGAGAAGCAGTATGATAAATACTGGTCTCTTTCTCTACCTAAGAATTTCAAGGGGCGGCGCCAACAGTGTTGGGAATAAACTCCGGGCCATTGGGCCGTGTGGTCCACCAATCTTGTTAATTTCAAACGTTTCGCCCCCGCCTCTAGATCCCATCTTCAGTGCATAAAACGATTCACACACGGTTAACTGACGAACATCGTGTTATCTATCTAACATTAATATTTTCTAAAAACATACATATTTTAATAAGGGTTTTGTATTTTAAAAGTAATTTTAGGCACGGATTGAAAATGAAATGTGAAAATTAAATAACTTATTGAAGCATGATTAAAGAAAACAAATAAACGTAAAGTGCATTAACCTGTTCCCAACAAGGATTATTTAAACTAAAGTAGATGCGTGCGCTATTTGCATCTGTTTCTGTACGTGCCTGAGCGCACTCGCTCACGCTGTATGTAAATGTAATTCTGTGTGATGTGCTGTCTAACAAACAATGATCTGTGTTAGAATGTAATTGACTAGTCTTGGGGCTATTAGGCCGTTGCGTCGTCCACTCCTCCTCATAAGGTTACGGCCGTTACTAGACGCTTGGCCTAGATGGAGCGAAAATGTGCTGGAGCCCAGACTGACAGGACTTGCAATAAAACACTCACTTTTACCGTAACAATCTTTTTATTAGTGTTTCCTCATTTCATAATCATAACATGTTTTACTACAGTGTTCAACGATTGAATTCTTGTATTTTTTGATAGAAGTTCTTAGTTTTCATTTTATCGACAAATATATATATATATATATATATATATATATATATTCAATTTGCATTAATAATAGTTACTAATAAAAATTAATCAAACAGTATAACAGTGGATCCCTTAACACAGTTCATAATACAAATCATAAATATGCATCCATAGGACATGTTCTAACAAACTTTTAATCGTTATAAATGTGAAAATACTATTTATTTTGTAACAAACTAAAAAATTTCGTTTACAAAATAATAATTTGTGGTTTACCAAAATAAAAAATTTTTGTATTTTTGTAAAATATTGTTTTTGTTGTTTTTGTATTTAGTATTTAGTAAATAAATTTCGTAATTGTTTCGTGTAAAAATTTAACTCTTTTATTTCTGTGTCTGTTAATTGTATTACTTTGCGTTTTTTGACTTAACTTCTGAGTTAATTGTGTTATCGCCAGCACTAAGCGATAGACGGTTCTTCTTCTTAACTAGGTATTCTCCTTCCACTTTGGTAAAAGCCGCCTTTCGGATAGTCCGTGATCTCAAATTTATTTTATTTTTAATTCTATTTATAAAATTTATAAATAAATAGAAACCAATTTGCAGAAATTTTAGATTTATTAACAATTTGTATAATGTATCGAGTGTTAATCGATTATTCAACAGTAATATCGACTCGTTCTCAGGGCCGTCGATTAATTTTTTACATCTGTATTTTATATTAATTATTAGGTTCTTTGAACAGTTATTTTATATAGTCAGAGAAGGGTAAGGTCAGGAAAGTATAACACTTACATGTAAAAAACTTAATAATTAAAAATTACAACGTTATTATTTAATATATAATGTTTATTAAAGATTAAATTTCGAACCATTGAAGTCTGGACGATCGTATAGGCAAAGCTCGCTTTGAATTGTGAGTCAAGATGACGGCTTCCGTACTGCTCCTGTTTTAATGAAGTCGACTCGACGAAAATTTCTTCCAATAAATGTTGTTCCTTCAAAGTTCCTCGTCTCCGCAGTTGTGATTATTCCTTCTGGTGTTAGTGGAGTGGTCCTGGTTAAGTGTTTTGTGGTTCACTTCGATAAAATGTGTGTGCTAATGTTTAAATTCACTTCGGTCAATTAGGTCGAAACTCGCACTACTCGTCTTGTTATTAAGAATTATTTGTTTTATCGGTTTAATTTATTATTACACTCCTTTACTGTTCCGTAATACTTTAGTTTAATTGTGGTATTAATTGTTCTCACTGAGTTTAAGGTTTAAGTTCCAAATTTATAAATTTACGATTTTTCACTGTAGACTAGGCTTACAGACCGATCGCCATATTTGTCTGTTATATAGGTTAATATAAGCAAAAATCTCGTTCAAGTGTGCTCGACAAGGTCCAATAATTAACTTTTCTCATTTCCTTCGTCTCCTGAAAACGCCTTAGCCAATTTAATGTTAGCAATACATTGTTTTAAAACTGTTTGGCTTCCGCTACAATCAGAAAATTTACATTATATTACTGAATATATTTTTGCTATTATTTAATTTTATGAAATACTAAATACATAATCTCTTTCTTTAGTTCATTCTGCTTGATTTGATACCAAATAAGATAGTTTTACAAAGTTTTTTATCTAAAATGCTATATTTCTTTCATTTTGAAAAAGTAGGCCTTAAAATTTACTTCCTGTCCTTCCCCAAATGTTTGCCATTTTATATGTTATATTTATGATTGTACTAAATCTCAGATTGACATAAAATGTTTATCTTCCCTTAATTTCTTGTAATTTTATTAAATGGTTATCTTTTTAATTATTATTCATTAATCTGTGACTCCCCTCTTTGAATTTTCAGTTTTTACATTTGCAATTTTAACAATAATTCTTACTATCTTTTTACAATATCTTTCTTAATTATAGTTACAGTTATATGACTCTGTGACTGATTTACCTTATATAATTTTCATCAGTTTAACTAGTTTACTGAACTTGATTCATCAATTATAATGTAGTTTATATTTACCATTTGGCCTAGATTTTATCTGGTTTTACATACAAAGTTTTTTAACAATACAGCTTGTTTATACCCTTTCTGACCTTCTATTCTAATACAATGTTAATTAACAATTCCTTACTTTACTACAAGAACATTTGGTAGTGAATTTAAACTATTAATTCATAACAATTATTTGACATTAAAAAAGTGGTATTTAATCTCAGACAATTTAGTCTTGATTAATTCTAGTAACTCATAATAAACATTTTATAATAAAAGAATGGTATTCACACTCAGACATTGCATTCTTGATTGAAACTATTAAACATAATAAACATTTTAGAATATTAGAACATTACTCTATATTTCCCACATTTAGGTATAGAGTTCATTTATTTTAATAGGAACATAACACATCTGTTCCTTCATTTTTAAACCTTTCTTAAAATTACTTGTGTGCAGTCTTATATGTTTTTATTTTATATTAGGAACGTATCCCATGTCACTTTACTTATTAACTACCTGCTCTCAATTTATCTTACTCATTTCAGTGAATGTTATTAGATAAAGGGTGGCAATTTATTAGAAACATTAGTCTTTGCTTTTCATAATACTATTCTATCAAATAGTATTCATGAAGTTAAATTAAAACTTTAAAGTTGTTTAAAGGTACACATTTATTAAGTTTAAACATTTAATACACCTTCTGGAAGTTTATTTACTATAATATAATAACTTGCACTTGTCCCCTGTTATTTCTTGATACTATCACTAATCAGTTTTATAGTTTTATATTATCAAGATATTTATTTATGAAGAACTCTTAAGATTTGTTTTTATTCATTATAAAATAACTTTTATGGGTGCACGTTCACTCATACCTCTAAACTCTTTTGTTTACATTTATTTTACATTAGTTTCTGTTTTGGGTGTTATACTTTCATTTGTGGCATTTAATTTCTTTTGGGGTTTTTGTTTTCTCCTTACTGGGTCTCTTTTGGGTAATTCTGGTAGCCTTCTTCCTACTATCTTGTATCTTCAAAGTCATTCCTGTTTATTTGGTATTTCGGTTTGTTCTGGGTTTTGTCTTACTTCCTGATTTTCATTCATGGTTTCTTCACTACGATATTGTTTTATCATGTACGTTGGTTCGTTCTGGGTATCTTCCTTACTTACTCCTATCCTACCTGGGTATTTTCTTACTTTATTTTAGTTTTTTATTTATTTTTCATTACACATATTTGTTGCCTAGTTGCTTTTTCTGTATTTTTACTTCTTCAAGTTATGATTGTATTTTATTGTGATACTTATTTGTTTTCATTTGGATTTTTCTTTGATAGTTATTTTAATTGATATTTATTTATGATCATATTTCATTCATTATTAAGTGGATAATCTGTCTTGCTACAATATGTATGCTTTTTATATCAACCAAGATATATATATATATATTCAATCTGTATCAATCACAATTACTAATATTATCAACAATGAAAATTAATCAAGCAGTACACCAGTGGATGCATTTTAACACAGCTAAGAATATAGATCACAGATGTACATCCACAGGACTTGTTCTAACAAATTTTTAATCATCACAAATATGAAATACTGTTTATATGTGTATGCTCTCTTGTTATGCTCTGAAAACCGGTGGAGTGTTGTTGTAGAGGTTTAAGAAATGGAATCCTCCCACCTGTGCTTTTGAAGAATGGTAATACCCGTTAGAGCATGTGAGGTAAAGTGTGGTGATGTGCTGGCGAATTCCGAACTCCTGCTTGTCTCGTTCTAGGGAGGTGTCTTTTTGGTGTTGTGGTGCATCTCTAAGTCTGACGGCGATGGGAGAGCGTTCTAGAGTACAGCTCTGCCGATGGTGACGGATGTTGTTGTCATCATCTTTGCATTTCTCTCGGCTGTCATCGTTTCATCTTTCTCTCGGCTGGGCGAGGACCCTGGAACATTTTTTATGTACAGTGGGCCATCAGGAAATATAACTACCCCAATTCTCTCTCGTCTCGTAACATCGACACCACACTCACACTGTCACAATTTTATACACACTAATATTCTGTTACTAGCAATAAGCGAGCTTGAAAATTTACATTTACATTTTCATTAACATGTACAAACATTCAAAATATTTACATCAAATTACTTTCACTTTTGCTTTCACTTTTATCTTTACTTCTTTTACATTTAAATCTATACTTGAATATGTGTGTAGTAGGTTATCACTTTACTTTTAAATCTCTCAAGTAGTCAAGTGCAAAATCGCCACGTGCTCACATATATACCAGAAGTAACTTGTGAGACACACACATACACAATTAATATGCATTATTCTCATTATTAAATTAAACATATAACCCTTTATTAAATTAACAGTGAATAAAGTAATGATCCTCACCTAAGGCACTTTATAAAATTACGAACTCATAGTAGTAGAAACAAATTGTTTGCCACGCCGTCAGACCTCGAAACGTGCAGTCGAAAGGATGGAGATCAATTGAGGGAGAACTGCTTGTTCTTCTAACTGACCATGCCACAAAAACTAACTTATTGAGGATTAAGAAACTTTAACCTAACAGCTGATGCGGGTTGCTGTATTACTTCAACGGCAGCACGTTGCTGTATTATAGCGCAGCACGGCCTCACTGAATTACAGCGCCGTAGCGCGGCAACCTTGATCAAGTCGGCTTTGTCTCCCCACGGCCACACAGTGGCGGCATTTCAATTTTAAATCATGCCGGGAAAATTTCAAATCTCGGCACACGGCCTCTCCTCTGGAGACCATCTTCAGTATGAGAACCATTCGGTACTGTGGCTAACCCCAGTTAAGGACTTTTGCCTCAGTACTGTGCTTAACTGTCGAAGACCGTGACAATCACCGTGTCAACCGTTCTCACACTGAACAGACTTACGACCTCCAGAGGAGAAGTCAAAACCTCTGTTCATAACTGCAGGAGTGGACCACTGCCTAATGACCCGGAGATAAGTCAATTACATTCTAACACACTGAAGCCGGTCGTGAAAGCCTTAAGTACACTAAATATAAGTATATCAGTACCGACTCGCAACACAAAGTTTTTTTTATTGGGTAAAAACGTAAAAGTTTTACCTTATAGCCTAAACCAGTTTTTTCGCTTATTATAAGCTTCGTTATTTGAGCTGCCACTGGGAGCGCTGTTCATCTTGTTCTTGGCGACGGCGCCGAATTTTGAAGGATCGATGTTGTGTGTGTGTGGGCTGTGATATGTTCGAATAATATGTGTGATTTGAATTGTGTCTGTTCGTTTAGGATGTCGTTTTTATGTGTTTTTGTGTGTTTGTATATTTCCAGTTGTTCAAGTGTGTCTAATTTTTAGCCTCTTGTGTGTACGTGTACAATATCCATGTTGTGATCGACGTGTTGTATACGTGTGGTTTGCTTCAATGAAGTGGTTTGCAAAGGTGGTTCGGTAGTGAAGTGTAGTGCCTTTGTGTGTTCAATGTATCTCTGTTTGAAGCAACGTCCTGTCTGCCCTATGTAGAATAGTGAACTACATAGCCTTAGGTATGTAGTACATAGTACATAGCCTTAGATCTACATAGTACATAGCCTTAGGTAGAAATAAAAATCTATTAGATAGATAAGTTACTACTTAGACAAATTTGTTTAGTTGCAGTAATATAAAAAAGTACAATTCCAGGTTCAGAACAGTACTATTGAATCTTCTAGGTTTTCACTTTCTTTCTTTTATCACATTCGTCTACATTAATTTAGCGCAGCGCGAGTTTTGCTGCAGCTGCCATGTTTCTTTAAGCGTTGTCGTCCATTATGCTTTCTACCTCTTTGGCGGCCGTTCTTTTGGTCTTCTCGTTGTTGATTTACCCCCATTTCTTTCAGTCCGGTGGTTCATTAACATAAATATTTGCTAACTCAATGTTTATTACACAATAACATCAAACCCGTTATTGACGTCATAGTTACGTCACCGCCGCCTTATCTCGTTGGTTCACACCGCGAGTTAATCAAACGCAATTAGACAAGAGACTGATAATGTAACTCACCAACTGGCCAAAACGTGCGTCACATACTGATTAATCCGTTAGAGCACAAGGTCACATGCTTGCGATATCTATTTATATCACCAGTGGTAATGGAGCGAATACTAAGGACATCATGTTTCTGCACTTTGTTAAAGTTGTTAAATCAGAATCCAAATTTAGTACTCTGTAACACAAAACATAATTTATAGTAACTTTTAGCCTACATACTAACGTTACGTATGTTATAAAACTATTAGGTAAACACAACATTAAAATTGATACATAACAAATAATGTCAACGTTTTCATTTTGTATTTCGCAGAAATTTCCCGATTTCATCTACAACTTTGTTCACGTCATGGTCTCTACGAATGTCATCACTCCGAAAACACAACGGAGCATAAATCCGGAGAACTTCGTTTTGGATTCTTTGTATCATCTTAATATTACTTTTCTTGCCACAACCCCAGAGCTAAACACCATTTAAAATTTACTTATAGAGAAGGAGTTTGTCACGAAGCGATAACTCAGATCTTCTTCCAAGTAGACGGCCCGTTTTCCTAAGTTTGATATTAAGCTTATATCGTTTTATTTTTATATGCTTATGCTCCTTCCGTCAAACTTTAGTATCCAAGTTGATAACTAAATACTTAGCAGTATCGCCATACGGTATTCCTTGTACATTTGTAGTGATATTAGAATATCGTTCACATATGCACTGGCTACAAAAACAATACGTCTAACTACATGTATAGATGTTGGGCATATATAAACTGTATGTGACAGTGAGAAAATCTACAACAAAGGTGTCATATGAAAGGCACATGTACTGACAAAATGGAACGAACAATAATAAAAGAATCATTGATTCAGCAACAAATTGACACTCAATATAAGGTCTCATGGCAACCTGAACATGAACCGCTTTGTTTGTTACATGTGTGGTAATCCTGTGCCTATAAACGAAGTTGGACGAAGTTGATAAATATTGTAATAAAACGTATACCCTATTTACGATGTACTTCGTTAAGACCTAAACGTTTTCTCTTGGATTATGTGTTAAAAATTATTTATAAAAAAAAATAATTCGAATTTGTTTTCTTTGTTTACTAAGAGTCATAAAAAAAAATTATTTTGAATAGCGAAAGTGGTTTTGTTGATGCTTGCGATCGATCGTGATATCGAATTGGCTATTGTAGGTTATCTGATTCTTCCTTGTTTGCTACGAAGTTCAAATTGCCAATATGTATTCACTCTTCTTTATTACCCAAAAAAATCCTTTAACCTTAGCTTAATTTATCAACAAAAAACTCTTTAAATACCAATTGATTAGTTTTATTAACGTTTATTTTATTCACATTCAGTTTGCCAACCCTTAGGTAGAAATAAATTATTGCCGTATCGACTCTTTTACTTAATTCGACTCTTAAAATATTTTTATTTTTATAATGTTATTTCGTCAGTTCGTGGGTTCTTTTATACTGTTAGTAAAAGTCAGAAATGCATACGGAAAGTACCATACATTACAATTATTCCAAAATCTTAATTACTAATACTAGAGAGAGTTAATTTTATTTAAATGTAACAAAAAATTAATTTGCTTCAAGCTTCCACCAGCAACTGTAATGGCGTCTGTACAAAACAAAATGGCCGCTTGCTGACCACCTAACTTATGTGAAAATGTATTCACTGTCAGTTTTATAAATAAAATAATTTACATTAGTTGTACACTGTTTTTAAATTATATATCGTTTTCTTTCACTTGTGCTGTTGGTGGAAAGTGTTAGTTAATGTATCTTGGTGTTGTGAAGTTGAACTGTAATGTTACAATATGTTTAACCTTGTAACATTATTAAAGTTAAAGTTATTCACTTTAGTATCTTCTTAAATATACTCGTATTATGATTATTTAATTTTTTTATTCTTTAGATTATTATGATTTTATTTCAATTTAATTTCTTCCACTTCATTTCAAATCTGGTGTATTATAATTTTTCATTTTTTATTTTTTTCTTCAAGATTTGATTCCGTTATACTTTTGTTACTCTAGATAGCACATCGGCGACCTTAATAGTTTGGTGTCCTAACAATAGAGTGAATATTTTTTCTTCTGTTCTCAACGATATTGACCAAAATTTAGCAGATTTCCTATTGGTCAAACGCCGGGTCAACGGGTCATGGGACCGAAATTATTTAAAATTTACAATTTTGTATTTTCCACTCCAACTTGTGCCCTATTTAATATTTAATAAATCTTAATTTGGTTAAAATAAAGACATTCCTCGTCAAAATACAAATATTTTGACATCTCATATGCTATAGGTTATGTAAGTGCCTTAATAATTAATTTAGGAACTTAAAAAAATACCATCTTTATGGCCATTATACTTAAGTTCTGACACTTTCCTTATTCTAATACAATTATATTAAACTATTAACATGTGGTGGTTAACATTTAATTTAGGCCTACTTTGGCATTTATATCATCTCTTACTAATTTACTTTACTGTTCTTGTTTACTGAAGGTTTACTATAATTGTTAGGCAGAAATTGGCCTATTACTAATTACTGTCTCATATTACAATGTTTCACTTTCTGATATTAAGTAGCCTTTTGGCCCTTTACATTTTGGTTATTTATAATTAATTCATAACACAACATTCAAATATTAAATACTGTTCTGCCTATATACTATGACTATTTTATAACACATTATATAAACATGAAAACAATATTCTGCCTCTATGGCTACACTCTAATTAACTAAATTATAACATCTTATTGTGTAAGACCCTGTCACCTAGCTTATACAATAATAACAGTTCGTTTTGTCTTATCAGTAAGACTATTTTGTTTATAAACTCTTCCATTACTATTAAACAGTTAGGGTATGTTGACTGTAATGGAACAAATGACAGTATTTGCCCTGTAATAAACATCAATAATAATAATAACCAGGAAATGGTTAGTAATAAAATGTTGAAACTTAAAAATATCCTCTGAACATTAAACATCTTGCTTACATTACTATTAATGTCACTCTTTCGTTTACTTAAATCTTACCACCCTTAAATGAGTGTTCATCTCCAAGGTATTGACTACCAGTCCCTTCACAGTTTACTTAGTTTTTTTTTCTTTTAATCGCACTTTGCTTTCATTTCCTTGTGACTATATTTTGTTCACTAACACTGACACTAAACTTACAGTCCTGTTTGTCTATAGTGACTGTTGTTTTACAGTTATTTCCTCTATATTTGATCACAGATTGCCTTTACAACACTTACTTATTACTAACGTTATTAGTCTATTCTTATTATCTTAATTTCTATTTTATTTTACCCTACCTTGTATGGTACTTGTTGTATTCATTTGTCATTCTTAAATTACCTAGGAGTTTTATGTTAGTTTTATGTAACGTATCGAGTCCTTCAATTCGTCGCGTTACAATATGGGTGACGGGAGGGACCTAAAGCAACAGTGCGAAAGAAAAAAATTCTTCTTCTTCTCCTCTTCAAGGATTAGCTTATATAAACCTGTTCCGGCGCCCATCTCATCCTCGGACGACCCACGTCTCTTCTACCAGTGGTTTTACAGTTCAGTGCCGCTTCCGGCAATCGATTCTCTGTTATCCTTTGCAGATGATCCCACCATTGTCTTCTGAAAATTTGAATAATTTCATTTACGTCCTTTACTTCGAGTTCTGCTCTGATATCTTCATTCCTTATTCTATATTGTAATGTATAATTTAGACTATTTCTAAGAAACTGCATTTCAGCACTTTGAATCTTGCCGCATTCCTTTTTTGTCATGACCCACGCCTCACTCGCATAAATCAATATGGTTATTGCAATTGTCTTATAAAATGTAATCCTTGTGCTGTGTCTTGTTTTATGTTTAAGATTTCTATGAATTGTACCACAAATATTCTTACATTTATTTATCTTCTCTCTTGTATCATATTCATATTCATAGCTTACCGCACAGCCGTAAAATAAGATATTTGAAATGTCTCATTTGTTCAAAAGTGGTGTTGTTTATAACTATCTTAGTCCTCACTGGATATTTATCTTTAAAAGCCATGGTTTTAGCCTTTCTTCCTGAAATTGTCAGTGAGTACTCTCTTGTCACTTCTTGTAATTGAATCATAGCTCTTTGTAAACAATCCTTATTTTCTTGAATAAGAACTACGAAAAATACGATTTCAAATGTAGTACTCTGTAACACAAATCATTTATAGTAACATTTAACCTATATACTAATGTTACGTATATTAGAAAACTATTGGGTAAACACAACATTAAAAGTGGTACATAACAAGCTCTATCATTTGTACGTGCGCGCGCACACATACACAATTACATGGTACATTTTCGTGTAGGCTACATGGGTTAGATTTTATTCACAGTAATAATCGATCATTCGGCAAATAAAATTGATGTTTTTAAGCATGTGGCCGATACGTTAGAAGAGAAAGAATAAAAAATCGAGAAATAGGAATTATGACAAGTATACGTTCAAGTATATTGTTACGACGGTCTCTTATTGTTCAGTGGAAGCAAAATACGGACACCAATGACATCAATAATTACCAGTTTTAATTAGTCCCAAATAACAATGTGAATTCAAAAAGGCACTCTGCTACAATAATTCAAGTTAAATTTGTCCACACGCAATAATAATGCCAAACTATTAAGAGTTACGCACTAATTATAATACATTAATCACTTTTCACCAATCACTTTTTCAGCGCTCTACAATCTCGTCAGGTGTAACTAACTAGCTAAGCCGGCCGCTGTTGCTTATATATAGCCGGCAGATGTCCTTGAATAATTTTCCATTCTATTGGCGGTGTACCAGTATAATTTACGTAGTTAAAAGTACTAGAAATATCTGGAGTGGCACTTGTCAGCACGGCCTTGACAGAGATGCTGCACCTGCTCGGCTAGCTGAGAATCGTGTACAACGACACTCTCGACTTTTCCAGAGCGTTACATAATTGTAGTAACAGTACATAGTTGATTTAGTATGGACACATCAAACGAATAGCCGAATTTAGACTTCCGAAAATAAATGTTGAATTAGCACACAAAGGCGAGAAGAAGACTTTAAAAGCTTAGACAGAGATATAGGATGAGAAACGTTAAGGTTGATTAATGGAAGTACCGAGACATATGATGACCAAAAATCGGTAAACTTCGAGAAACGTCATAAGCCGATACACAATTATGACGAAAATGATGATGGATATTTTTTAAATATTTATTTACAAATAAATGCGCTATTTGGTTCTGAAACGTTACTACGAGCATTCAATTATTCCGTTATAATATTCTTGGATGCCAAAGGTAGTAAAGGGTCCCTGAGATTGTATAGGTTGCTGCTGCCTATATAATAAAAAACTTCAGAGAAAAGCCCACTGATTTCTGATAAATGGATCAGAAATTCCAGAAATCGAACTCAGCTTTGCCAACAAATCCTACTCTCACGTCCTCGAAGACTTTAGTCGCGTGGCTCCTGGGTACACGGCATTCAATGGGTGTATGTTATGTAGCAGACGAGAGAGGATGAAGGGCAAGTTTCTAGCGCCCTTTAATTAACTGGAACAGACCATCTAAATAGTGGTATCTAATATAGTGGTATGATAACACTAAAATAAGAGTTTTCAGTCCTCCAGGCTGGGGGTTGAGGATATGGCCAATTCCTCTATCCTTAGAAACAGGTCAAATTACTAAAAATCGTAGAAAAATACAGCCCGACGGGTCAAATGGAAATCGACTTGGCAAACGGAAAAGGACTTTGATTAAATTGGTTCGGACACCTAAAAAGAATGTCGGATGAGAGATGGCCAAGGAAAGTATGGGAATGGACTCCACCCTCTAGAAGAAAAAAGGAAGACTTACATATTCATGGAAAATGAATGTCGAAGATGCAATGAATGCAACAGGACTTACAGAACAGGACTGTTTAGACCGGCGCCAGTAGAAGCTAGGGTGCGAGAGACGACGCCAGCCGTAATTAAATCGCAAAAAAAATTTTAATTACTAATTACTACACATACTTTCGTGTTACTAAAATGTCTGTTTCGCTTAGAAAAAATAAAAGTAAATACTAATACACGAAAAAATCATGTAAGCAATATTAATATTATCATTATTATTATTATTATTATTATTATTGTTGTTCTTCTTCTTCTTGTTATTGTTCGTGTTCGCGTTGTTGTTGTTGTTGTTGTTGTTGTTGTTGTCGTTGTCGTTGTCGTTGTCGTTGTCGTTGTCGTCGTCGTCGTCGTCGTCGGTGTTGTGGTTGTTGTTGTTGTTGTTGTTGTTGTTGTTGTTGTTGTTGTTGTTGTTGTTGTTGTTGTTGTTGTTGTTGTTGTTGTTGTTGTTGTTGTTGTTGTTGTTGTTGTTGTTGTTGTTGTTGTTGTTGTTGTTGTTGTTGTTGTTGTTGTTGTTGTAATAAATGTAGGCCACCTATACTTAAATTTTATTACCTTTAATAAAAATTTTCCACCGATATTCGTATGAAATGGAGAACTAATTTTTGACCTTAGTCGTACGTACGTATTATGTCAACGCTATCCGCTAAGGGACTGGCGTTTCTTAGAAAATAATTCTTTCTAAATCGAGCCGTTGTTATGGCGCTATTTCCAAGAAATCAAGCACAATCATAACAAACACACGAAATTAAATCATGGAATGAATTCCGTGAACAATATTACACTTATTATTAACTTCATTTTTCGTAAAGGTGTAATTTATCAATCTCAATATACAATGACGATTCATGAGGAAAAGAAGCACTGAATTCCGAATATTGCGAGTTATATATCTGAACACACTCTTGTTGGCAGACGATCTTGTAATTTTTCAGTCCACGAAACACGCTGTGAAAAGTTCAGCTACTTTCAATATTATACGTTCAGTTAGGTTCACGTTACAGTCAGACATTATAGGATGAATGACTGTAACGTGATATTAGATGACGAAACGTGATATATGTATGTAATAACACAAACACAAATTCACAAATAGCGCTCAAAATCATGCACAATATTACTGCGTAATATATGATTTTACAGTGACCTGTACAAAACGAACTATATGTTATCAAATGGCTTCTGATTTGTATAAGTAGACAAAGTTATTGGAATTTTTTGGTTTTGCAGTAGTTTCTTAAACTGTCTTTTTGTTAAAGGCGACACAGAATTTGTAATTATTTCATTGCAACTGGTGTCAATACATTTGAATCTAAAGATCGTGTTGCAGTTATTCGGCAGCTCCAACGAGTATGTCGTTATTATTATTAATCTAAACAATGATGCGTCCGTGACGTATCGTATCGGGTTGGTAGTGCAATCACCTGAGGTTTGTTTGTTGTCCTTCGACGTCACGCCCCCACCTTTTCTTTACAAAACTATTCAGTAGCCTACTCAGCTGATCGATCTTTTTTTTTGCTCAGTCAGCTACTGGGGTCCAAGTTTGTAATTGGGTGACCAGAGTCAGGCAATTTTCTTCAAATCTGCCCTTTGTGCAGGGAACTTGACATACCAAGCATCGGCTTGGTCGAAGAGTACCGGCAGTTTTGATTTTCTCCAGGAAGCTCTCCTTCGCGGATGTAACCTGCGCGTACTTAAAGAGACGGAGCCTGATACCTCGCGAGAGTTCCCAGGAAACACGTCTCTACGACACTCACCTGCAGACGTCGTCGGCGACATCATGCTTAGAGAAGACACGCCCTTCGTTCTTTCAAGTAAACTAATTAATTACTAATTAAATGCGCATCCGGAACTCCAAGTTTTAGCACTCCAGACAGAAAAGAAAATGAACTAAGTATATTCATTTATGTGACACAAAAACTTGTTTATAATTAAGGAGTTGTTGCTACCATGTACGTAATAGACTTTGTAAGCTGACATTGATTGATGAATCAACATTGATTATAGTCCGCTTAATTTTTTACACTCAAAGAGGCTAATCTTTAATGTACTAAAATAAATCAATGCTGATTCTGCTCACTAAAACTTAGTACTAATTATTTTCTATTGTGCCTTATTATTAATAGCATTCTATGTAAATATCACAGTTATTGGTGTCGAAATGTGTTCGTATTACGTCTGTTTGGGCCCAGCAATTAATCACCCAATTTAATACACATAGCACGTAACAATCGTTATCCACGGTACTCTCAAAGTGTGATTTTTTTTAAATCTTAAGCTCCTTGAAATGTATGAAGAGCTCAAAACGAAAACCACAATCACAGCTTTATTTAACTTGCCGGTTCAATACTGAACGCTGTACAATGGCAAACGGCAAACGTGTAAAGCAATTTAGCCACTTTGCTCAGTGTCAAGGTAACATTGTCTGTGATGATTACCGAAATATCGATATCAAGCTGTACAAACTCCATATTTGAGTGGAACGAACAAGAGATCACTCCATAATAAGGTGCGGAGGCACAGGAAGAAAATATTAGATAACGTTATGACTGTTACTGTGTTATTGTACTGCAGTTAGCATACAAACAACAACGACAACAACGTCAACATTTTACAGGAGTAGAATGCAGGCGTCAGAGATAAAATTTCTCTGACACGTTTGAGCATATAGTTATTTTGTGTTCTGCCCTAAGGCAGGTCTTCAAATGGTAACAGCTCTCCAAGCTGTCCTATCGCATGCCAGTCTTTTCGTTTCTTCGTAACACCCTCTGATTTTAATGCTATCTATTAACTTCATTCTTCTACGCCCTCTTCTTTATTCTCCTTCTATGACACCCTCCATGGCAGTTGTAAGCAAGCAGTCTCTTCTTAAACAATAACCTAACGAATTTATTTTCCTATTTTCTATTGCCTTCAGGATTCTTCTCTCTTCCCCTATTCTTATTACAACTTCATCACTCCTTACTTTATCAACCCACCTCACTTTTTCCATTGCTTGCCAAACCCACATCTCAAATACTTCTAATCTTTTCTCATCCTCCTTCCTCAGTGTCCATGTCTCTGCACCATACAAAGCAACGCTCCAAACATAACTTTTGAGCAACCTTTGAGCATATAGTAAACTCGGTTAAAAGAAATGAGTCGGGTGTATATTGCATAACAATTGTACACAGAATTTGAAAAAGTCTAGCAAGAACGCCACAACGTGATTGAACAAGAATGGGTGTTCAAACGGTTAGAGAGAATAACCTTGTGACGCCCAATGAAGAGTGGGAGGAATAAAGGCGGTAAAGGAACATTCTGTATAAACTGAAATGAGGACGATAATGATGGTGACGAATGAAAATCTATCAGAAAGACAAGTAGATACGGTAACAAAAAGTACATGTAAGTAACCGAGACAACTTACCTTGGAGAAACCATTTGTCAAATAAATGAATGGCGTAAATCAAGTAAAACTCATTGAATCATACCATCGCTCCGCACAACGTGCTCACAGGTTTTGAGTGATAGGACCGGTAAGTTTTCGTTTATATATATATTGTTATTTTAGAAAATTAAATCAACAGTGGCTAATATCCATTATTTTTTTTTACCTCCATGTTCCGTAAGGAAATGGAAGTATGGTGATCGCGAAAAAATCGTGTTCGAGATAAGGGCAGATTCTGATTGCACTACCCTCAAAACATCAAGAAAAGTCATTTTCCGAAAAGTGTCTGTGTGTATGTCTGAGTGTAGAATGTTTACTATGGCAACCAATAACTTCGACAAATTCAAACAGAATCGTATAATTTTTGCACATGTATCCCAGTTGTAGAGCACTCAAGACCTGTTGATTTTAGTGAAGATCGGTTAAGGGGAAGGGGTAGTTTGTCTGCAACGTTTTACAGTAACTGAGTGTTAGTAATAGTAACAATTCAGGGCGTTTGCGTAGAAGAAACACACATAATCAAAGTACTGACGGGGGGGGGAATTTTTAATATACGGTATGTTATCTCAGTACACTCTAACGCAAATGATAATACGCATATAGACGTCGGCGTCGCTGACAAGTAGTGACGATACGATGAGATGGCAATAACAGACAGAGAGAAATGTCTACACAAACAACAAACAATTAGCACACATCCATTTGTTTTCATAAGGCAGACAGAAATAGTGACAGCTATCGAACACATTAAATGCGCCATCTTCTACGTAAACATGAGCTACTTATCAACTGAGCAACACTCTGAAAGAAAACTATTTTATCCAGTACGTTTATGTCTCAGACAAAATAAACACAAATCACAAAATATACTCCCAATTTTTAAGAATTCGGTCCACATATTACATTTTTGTGTATTGTTTAGCAAGATTATTGTAGATTACTGTGATCTTTGACGGTACTCATCAACGCAAACAGTAAAATAATTACAAGTTTTTATTTAATTTACTTAAGGCTATTACGTATGTTGTATACCTTTCATTTGTGGCTCCCAAATATTTATACTACTCTTCTTCAGCCAAGTCTTCTACTTTTTCCTGTCAAATCAATAATCATCGTATTATTATTATTACTATTATTATTAGGGGATTCTTGGATTTCGTTGTCCATGACGTGTCCGTTACTTAACTAAATACCACTATTGTATTAACGACTCGGAACACTAAGTTTTTTATAAGTAAAAGCATAAAGTTTTACCTTACAGCCTGAACCGGTTTTCGCCTTTAAAAGGCTTCTTCAGAGGCCGCCGCTGGTAGCGCTGTCCGTCCTGTTGTGGGCGACGGAATCGAATTTCGAAATATCGATGCTGTGTGTGTGGGGTGAGGTATGTTCGAATAATGCGTGCGATTTGAATTGTGTCTGTTCGTTTAGGATGTCGTTTTTTTTTTTCGTGTGTTTGTTGACACTCTAGAACAACTGGAAATATACAATGTCTGCTAAAACAGCCATTATCTGCTTTTCTGCTAAAACAGCCATGTCATCAGCAAACCTTGTTCATTCAATTCTTCTTCCACAGATATTCACACCTCTTGTTTTGTCAAAGCACTTCCTAATCAAATCATCACGATATAAGACATTGCCATAGTTCTATTCTTCTAAATCCTCATTAAAATTTCTTCAACGTTTGGTTCTTGCCGTCATGTTTGTGACGATATATACCGCATACGTCACAACTAAGTGCCTCGTTAAGCTAATTTACGTAGCTTTGTTGATCACAGAGTAAACAAACACATCTACACTTAGCGTCGACCGTTACTTGTCCGACTGAATAGGCTCCAGTGTGTGTGTGTGTGTGTGTGTGTGTGTGTGTGTGTGTGTGTGTGTGTGTGTGTGTGTGTGTGTGTGTGTGTGTGTGTGTGTGTGTGTGTGTGTGTGTGTGTGTGTGTGTGAAGAGTCCGTATAAATTAGATACAGAACACGTTATTCGCATTCTTATGATTGCCCTCGCTTCCCTGCAGCGCCATACAGTGCATACAGTAATTTCATCAATCGATAGAATCCTACGCCTGGCGTTATCGCCTTCGTAAAGTTGATTAACTCGGCGGTTTTATCTGCTGAACAATACTGACGGGACGTCACGTCACAAGTATCGAAGCTTTTCCACTGTTGCCGTTTCTTTTTTGTCTGTTAGCGCTGACAGAGAAAGAGAAAACACTTTGTTACTTCCATGTTCCACAAGGAAATGGAAGTATGGTGATGGCGAAAAAAAGTCGTGTTCAAGATACCGGCTAATTCTGATTGTACTACCCTCAAAATATGAAGAAAAGTCATTTTCTGAACGGTGTCTGTGTGTGTGTGTCTGTGTATCTGTGTGTCTGTGTGTCTATGTATAGAATTTTTTTCTATGGCGAACAATGACTGCCTCAACTTCAAACAGAATTAAATAATTTTTAATATATGTACCTGAGTTGTAGAAGACTCAAGGCCTGTCGATTTTAGTCAAGATCGGTTAAGGGGAAGGGGTAATTTACCTGCAAGGTTTTATGTTTTAACAAGAGTAAAGTGCTTAAATTTTATAAATAAAGTATCCTGAAAAGAAAGTCATAATAATCCACTGTAGAAAGGTAGATGAAATATATAAAAATTGTAAGGGTAGTTGAAGGGGAGGGAGTAACTTTTTATAAATGAAAATGACAGTTGAAGGGGGAGGGGATAATTTATTTTTTATATGTGTAGGTCTACTACGTTATCGGCAACAAAGAAATAGTTTGTTGTTAAAATTCGTTCCGAGCCGCTTGGCTATGATCCAATGTTTTCTACAAAACCAGACGTTTCTGCAATGTTATCGACTGCCGTTATAAGTGAAAATCGAGTGCGCTAACGTGAGGTACACGTTAGTTACCACAGTACTGTGTTTAAAGCTGGAGAAAGAAGTAGTTTCTATGGAAATATTTCATTTCGAAAATGATTTTAAATATAATTCTGAGAACATGAAAGTTATGTATGGTTCTCCGTACCGATATTTTTATTTGGCGACTGATAACTCAAGAACATAATTAACGCGGTAAGTTAGCTAAGTTCCGGACGATCGGCGGGATAATCAATCGTATTTTTATAAACAAGCTAATTAGTCAATTTCCAGTTTCCAGTCCAGTTGCTATTAATTTCTGTTTATATTTTTAGTTAAAGAAAGGCAAATAAAAGCATAAAGTAGGTATATTTTCTGTTTATACTTTTAATTAATGGAAACATGTAGTGAACCCTGGTATTAAGATACAACGAAACATATATGTGCTGTTCTTTGCTGACATCTTCTTTGTAATCCAAAGTACAGGATCTACTTTACAAAAATCTCTTTTTAAGGTTCATCAGATTTGCAAACGATACAATATATAAATCTCCATTACAAAACAAAGGTAATGCATATGTGCATTTTTTGTTTCGTTATGTACATTTTGAGGTAATGAACCAATAAGAACAAAAGTAATGTTTATAGATCAAATTGTAGAACAGGTGAGCCATTTTAACCATGTGAGAAATTATATTGGCTATGATAGGAATGTTGATATTGATGTTAAGTTAGGTAAGTTCCAGACAATCTGTGGAACAATTAAAAATATTTTTAGAAACGACGTTCGTTGAGATACAACATTAAAGTTTTACAAAGTTATTTTGGCGGTCCCTGTACTATCCTATGTTTGTGAATTATAGACAATAACCAAGAAACAAGAAAGTAAAATTCAGGCCTTGGAAAATGCGTTCTTAAGAGGAGTTAAAAGGTGTATAAACTTGAACGTTTAAAGAGTGAAGCCGTAAGAGAAGAATTAAAAGGTTTTGTGCCGGGGTTTGTATTTCCCGGCGCGGTTACCCTTGTTCAGTGCTGCCAGCGCAGTTGGCAGCAGTGCCGCCAATGCTATTGTCAACGCTCCGGCGACGCGATCGAGTGAGCTGCCGCTATCTCAGCTGATGGCAGTGCTCTGTTCGCAATCAGGTTAACCGTAAGCGTATTTTGCAAATTGGGACAGGTCATTTTATGCAGGTTGTGGGACAACTAATTCATGCCTCGTCCTCATTTCTCTGTCAGCCTTCGAGCTGAACGTTCCACTGGTCTGACGGCCCAGGAGTTGCGTGTAGATCTTCTTACCATGCGTCTGTAATCTTGTAGAAACGTTCAGGGTCCCTGGCACCAGCCAGGAGAAAGGGGGAAAAGCGGTAGTCACATTAACACCAGTGACTACCCGCAGAGCAGTGCACCAGAATGCTGAACGAGCCTAAGACACCGAAGGACCCAGAAACCCCCGGAACGAGTTCCAGTAGACATGCACCGTAGTTCAGAAATAAACTTTGCAACTCTGCTCGTACACCGTTCACCATGCTTCCAGTTGAGTTCGTCTCCACAAAATCACAGGTGGGAACGTTTCAATTATCACTCTTCAATCAGCATCAACTCCATAGACCGGCTACCCTTGTGTTCAAATTAAAAATCTATATTAAGAACTTAAAACATCTCAAATCACAAGAAATTAAATAGTTAAATGATTGCAACTGACTACTCTGTAATAAATTGGTCTGACATACACCATGAGGGAGTAGTTAAATTGTTTTGCTAGAGCATGTTTTCTTCCCCTAAACTATTTCGAGTCTGATCTGTATTACCCTTTATGTATTATCTTTATTATAATTAAGAGTGAAGGGTTATTCATGTTTTCATTAAGGGGTTGGGTTAACTTAATTGGTTCGTTATTGCAACTTTAAGCATGTTCGTGTATTCTCCCTCATAGGGTATGCCGGTCTGCACATTAATATATGTATATACCTTATGTCATTTTTCTTGTAACAATATAAATTAATGACTTTATGTAAAGAAATAACATGATACTGGAGCATTGTGTTACTAACTTAAACCTTAATAAATGTAGTTACTTGTTAAACGAGTGTTGATTGCAAATCCTGTCACTCTGTTTGAGCTCCAGCACACTTTTCGCTTCCTCTAGGTTTAATAACCTAGTCTTAAATTTTACGTAGCGGCCTTGCGAAGAGAACCGCTACAGTTTCACTTTGAATTTAAAGTTAAAATATTACAAACAACGGTGGTAAGAACACTTAGAAAGAATGTCAGTTTTTAGACTGGACAAACAAGTCTGGAAGTACAAACCTACAGAACAGAGGTGTGTGAGCGGACCCAGAAACACATCGCTGGAGTATCTTTAAAGGCGGAACAGGCAGCACGTTGCCTACGCCGTGATGAGAAGATGATGACAATAACTAATGCGGTAATAAGGATATTTGCATATTGCAACAATAACTTACATGTTTAAAAGGAATAATTACAACTGTTTAGTACCAAGCCACGTGTTGTTTAATCAAATATATTGCAACTTACCGTCTGCGGCTTCTAGACACAACGTCTTCACAAAGTTGACATGTTTCGGAACACTTGTCCCATCATCAGAACTTAAAACAATCGTGTATCATTTAAGTTGATACATTTGTCAATTAATTAAAATATTAAAATCCAACATGAAATAAATAATTTAAAACAATATGAATACTTAAATGTCTAAAAGCGAGCGCGAAGGTTTAACGATGTACATCGTACGGAGATTGACCGCGCACTGAATTACGTTTTGCTCCCACCACGACAATAGCGCAAGGCAGTGTCGTACAATACATTTGACTTGAAAAGCAGTTTATCATTTAAAACACGCGGCTTGGTATCAGTATTGTTATATGCTTTATAAATTTCGTACTCTTCAAGAGCGTTCAAATATCGCCCTTTCTTACATATGTGAAGGGGTATTAAATTAGTTCAACTTTGTGAAGACGTTGTTTCTAGAAGCCGCAGACGGTAAGTTGCAATATATTTGATTGAATAACTTACAGCACAACATCTCCATATCAGACTGTATAGACAGTAACTACATCAAATACATTTGTTTTTTATTAAAATATGTCCGTTACTGAGAGACCAGAAGAAGTATAGATTATAAAAAACAGTACAAAAAGTTTTAAAAAACAATTCAATGTTAATAATGTAAACCCTACACTGGTATTTGTACGTGGTATTTGTAGATTGTACGTGTCTCAAGTATTTCAAATATGCTGTGCACTTTTCATTGTGTGACTCAAATACATTTTAATAACATTAAGTCCTTTTTTTAGTATTTCAGATTCCCAAAACCACCGTCCGTTAACGCTCTGTAAAACTTTTTTTCTGTAGTAGTTTACAGCAGACAGAGAAACGTGGAGTACATGTGAGATATGAAATACGTCGACAGCTGAGAGCAAACAAATACCCTCTTATGTACTTCCGCCCGCCACCAGCACAGTTGCAACGCAAAAAACCTGACCCCTTTAAAGAAAAGAACGCTAGACAAACCAACGACACTATATCATCTCAGACATTTGAAACGAGAAAGAGAGATATAGGGAGAGGGAGAGCGAGAGAGAGAGAGAGAGAGAGAGAGAGAGAGAGAGAGAGAGAGAGACAGACAGACAGACAGACAGAGACAGAGGTAGAGAGACACATATAGATAGACATACAGACTAAGAGGCTTGTGTTTGAGGTTAAAAATGCAAATGTTTATTTAGCAACCGACCCTTTTCTTCTAACCATTGTATTGTGTCACGAATTGTCATAAAAACCAGTATAAAGAAAGTTACCGCTAAATAAATTTTATATTTTCTTCGAAGGTGTGTCGTGAAGGATTAATTTACAAGTTAAATAAAATGTTACCTAGACAATATGTAGAAATCCTTACCTCGTAGCCTACATAATATCTAATAGATTGTTTAGAGTTAAACAAGAAGAAGCATATTCAGACCTAAAAGACGTGCAGGCGGGAGTACCGCAGGGCAGTGTTCTTGGGCCTGTCTTGTATGTATTATTTACCAGTGACATACCAAACTTAGAAAAAGCAAAAATTGGCTACTTTTACTGATCTTTGTTTACAACAGGGCAAGATGAGGTTATTTCAACCCGATTATTGCAGAAAGCTAGAAATACCATATATGAATGGTCCAAAAAATGGAAAATTAAACTTAACAAAACCAAATCGGCACACATTAATTTCACAGATAAAAGATTGAACAATCTTCTATCATTTGTCATAAATGGAACGGTAGCTCCTTACGAAAACAAAGCTAAATACCTGGGTATGACATTGGATACCAAGCTGAGATGAAAAAGAGTATGTAAGAAAGAAAAAAGAGGAACTTAACATAAAATTCCGACAATATAAATGGCTCATAGGAAAACATTCCAACCTGTCTTTATACAGTAAAACTCTGATATATAATCAGATAAGTAAACCCACCTGGCTGTATGGAATTCAACTCTGTGGGTGCGCGAAAGATAGTAACATCAGGATAATACAAACATTCAAATACAAAGTTTTGCAGACCATGGTGAATGCACCATGGTATGTCAGAAACGCCGATATCCACAGAGATCTAGGTATTCCAAGGATGTCATTGGACTTAATTTGGCTGATATGTATTTAGTATTAAGATGTATCAGAGATAAGTTGATGGTTGGTCTTACAGACCAGTTTTAACATGTTAAATTCAATAATAAAAAATATATATATACATATATTTTCTTCACAAAGATTTGAAGATACAGTTTATTACTAACAAGTGTTGCATTAAGCAAGTGGCACATCCGAATTCCCATAAAGAGAATCTGCCTAAGAGAAGGGCGACGAGCATCAGGCATACCAGTCACGTAAGTAATCTCATCACGATAAGTGGAAAATTCTAACGGTATAGTAAAGTTAATATAATATCAGGGTAATCAAGTGTTTTTCTACATACACACACTTTATTGAATAATGCGACATAATTTTTGTAAACTCTCCAGCACGTGTATGATCCTAAATAGAATTTGGTGGACATTTCCGTATACAAAGAGGCAAATTATGTACTGTATTTACGTTTATTAGAGACATTTTGCTTTCATGTCAAAAAAAGTTTCGACAAGTATAGTTGCTTTATGTATCGTAATTGGCAGCTATTATTTGCCTCGTATACGGGGTGCTGATTAACGTGCTTGTACGGCATGTGGTAAATTATGTTTTATAATGGTCACGTTAGGACTTGCCGTTCGGAATCGGTCACACTTCCGCCTCACTCAGCGACTTAACAGTCGTTATATCTCTGTGGCTATTACAGTTTACATAAATTATTCTAACGTGAATACATGACACATTCATTATACCGACTACCTATGAGCATTAAATCGGTTTTATATATATATAATATATATAAACGTAAATATATGTGCGCGCGCGCGTGTGTATATGTGTGTGTGTGTACACAGTGGTTGACTTCTAAAATGATAGGTGTCGGAACGCATCAATTCAAAAGTTGTAGATACACGAATATACTAACAATTTATATTCGCCTATAAGTTTATATCAGGTTATTGCAAAGGAGGTCTACGTTTTTTAAGCCTTATAAAATATATAACATACGTATAAACGTGTACCTAAAAAGGTAATAAAGTTTACTGATATTTCTAAAGAGCTTCATAGTCAGGTTAGCCGCATGACAATCGAAAACATGTCACTCATGATGGCGTCATCCCGTAGCCTCAATGAAACTCAGTGAAAGTGATGGTTTCAGTGGTTCGGAAATATGTGAAAAGTTTCTATAGTTTCATTATTGTGTCATCATATTGTTTGTTCTTTACCTTTCCTTACTCTTTATGTCCAACGCTGTATGATGGCCAGAAATCAGCTCTCTCACATTCACTTGAAGATAGTGCTATTGATTCAATAGCATATTTAAAGGTAGAAAGACTGTCCAAAACATTCTGGAATGCACATATTCTCGGAAGCTCCCAATCAGTTGCCTTTCATGCAGTTTTAATTTTAAACCAAGTTTCTTTATTTCATTTTTTCTATAGGTTATTGGAACATTTTTTTAACGATAGTACTTAACATAAAGATTAGTGCTGGTGTTTGATTTTGACAAATATTTAGTTTTGTAGTGAGGCTGATGAAGGGCACAATTTAAAAAATAGTAGTAATTTTTGTAATAATTAGGTTTTTGTTTTCAGATACAGTATTTTTTTGGTAATTTATTTTTGGATCCAACAGGTTCCGGAACGCCGTTCCAGCGCGTTCCCCCTTAAATCAAACCCTGTATATATGTGTGTACAAATCTGATGAACCTTAAAAATAGATTTTTGTAAAGCAGAATCTGTATTTTGAATTAAAGACAAGATGTCAGCGCAAAGAACAGCACAATTAAGTATTTGTCTCGTGGTATCTTGAAACCAGGGTTCACTACATCTTTCCTTTGCCAAAAATCATAAACAAAAAATATTAGCAACTGGACTGGAAACTAGAAATTGACTACTGGAGGCGGAGCTGTAGACTGTCAATAATGGACAGCATCACCAATGCATAAAAAGAAGGAGGAGCACACGAAAGACCATGAAGGTGAAAAAATATATGTCCAGTTATATTGACAAGAAATCCCTAATGTTGTGTGAGCGCGAAGGAAGAGCGGAGATTATTGATAGGTAGTAAGGGTTACGAAACGGTTGAAGAAGAAGAGGGAGACATCTAAGGCCCTGCAGAGGTAAAGCGAACAAGACAATGGAAATACGAGATATTTCAGAGACGATAAAAGGAAAACTAGGAAAGGGTTAGTGATTGTGGCTCAGAGAAAGAATGGCATCATACCTATAAAATCCTATACGTCTGTACGCTCTCTCTCTCTCTCTCTCTCTCTCTCTCTCTCTCTCTCTCTCTCTCTCACACACACACACACACACACACACACACACACACACACACGTTTATCCTTCATGACTGTCGATCTGTCGGCAGAAAGTGTGTCCAAACCACTGTAACACTAGCTTCTCTATTTCGCATTATCGTAATCACTCTATACAAACAATTATTGTTATTCTTCGTTGATTTTCTGTTCTACTAGCTCTAGCACTTTATCTCAGGTACTTAAATCTTGCGACATCGGTCTCCTTTAAAATCTGGGTTTAGAGTGCATACTTCAGAGCGACACATGACTACTGATTACACAGTCACTTGTCCAATGTTTTTCTTCTTACTATATCACCACAAGGAATTATACCATTTTATTGCCACACGATTCTAGTAAATTCTCTGCCCTATTTAGTCTCCCTTAAAAGTTTTTTCAATTAGCACTTCTAAGTATTTAAGTTATTGCCTTGCTGTATCTCGACATATTCGTAAATGAACACATAAAAATGATGCTCTATTTATTAAGCCTGAGAATAAAGTGGAAATAATAGGCTAAATCTTGTTGCAACCACCTCCACATTATGGAGTCTGCTACGTAGCAGATTGTATTTTGTCACGAAATTTGAAATTGACCTAGTTTCGTTTAAAATGTCCGTACACCTTTACACTCGAATCGCCAATAATTTAAAACCAATATCATATTTCCTGATCTTCATTCCTATTTGTCCCGCATCAAGTGCCAGTATTCTTTAGGTGTATTGCCTATTTCTAAGTTAAAGGTTTTATAAGTTGTATTTCTTCCAAAGCCATACTTGTATTCTTCCGTGTTTTGTATTGAACCGTTTAAGGAATCTATTGTGTATCATTCTCTCTAAACATTACTTCCGTTTATTTTTAGAAATTCTTAATGTTTCTGTAATTTTATTTACTTTTATATTTTCTCCCGTGAAGCGATGCCCTTTCATTTGTGTGACTGACAGCTTACTTCCTTTAACACTCCTAAAAAATTTGATAAGAGGAATTTATTCTCTCCTTTTTCCATTTCCATCAAAGTCCATATTACATACATAATATAGTAATTTAGGCATCGCCATACTTTTGTGTAATTTGATTTTTTGTGTACAGCACTTCTAAGTGTATTATAGTGCCAATACCTATTGAATGCTCGAGCATGGAAGACTACGAACGTTAAGTCTGGTGTCTCATGCATCGAAAATAATTACCCGAATCATCATTTGAAGAATATAAAGTAATATAGAGAGCTGTTTGACAGAAGATCAATTTGGTTTTAGGAAAAATATGGGAATAAGGGAGGCAATTTTGGAATTAAAACAGATAATAGGAAAACGACTGAGGAAAGACAAAGCGACATTTGTTTACTTATAAAAGAGCTTTGACAAAGTGTAGAATAAGCTTCCACTGTAGAATAAGTGGAATAAGCTGTTCAGTATTCTACACAAAACAGGAGTGCCCTACAAAGAACGAAGATTAATCCAGAATCTTTACAAGCACGAGACAGGGATAGTTCGATGTGGAAACCATCAAGAGGAAGCAAACATTGAGAAAGGAGTAAGACAAAGATGTTCTCTGTCTCCATCAGTGGCGAAGTTACAAGGAGGCAATTGAGGCAATCCCTACCCTAAAAAATTCTGTAGAATAAAAATTATAAATACGTATGAACTACATAACGTAAAGATAATACATTGTTACCGCGACTGTCGAATTTATTAGGCCGAAATGTGCTTTACTGAGCGACCGTTAGATGGTGACAGGTGAGACTCGGCATAGCTCGTTTAAAGCGAATGAGGCAACCTGAACTTGCCTCAGCGTTTTTTGTATACATCGTATGTAAGCAATGTGCCGGATAGATAGGGAAGTGAAGGGAGGGGGGATTGTCCCGTGCTGTACACATAGAGCGTTGAGGCATGCCTCACTTCTGTGGTCCAAACATTCAAGTTAAAGCGCGCTGTGTTGTTTATAAGTGTGTTTATTTTATGCGGTTATTAAAAGTGTCCCTGTTATTCCGCTGAACTAACAGATGATCAAGATTGTTATTTGAATTATTTGTAACATTAAACATATATATAGAAACTAATCAAGTTTAAAAATTTGAAGTTCAATCAGTTGTATTATTGTGTATGACTAATACAAGGATTGTTCAATATAAACACGTATAGAGCTGTAAAGCATTTTTTATTCAACGCTTTTAAAAGAAGTCTCCATTAACATTAAGACATGAGTTCCACTGTTGCACCAACCTGTAGATTCCCTGCTAGTGAAATTCTTACGGCTGTTTGTGGAACCATTCGCTTACAGCAAACTATACCTCAGCGTCCGATTTGAACCACCATCCTTTTAGTGACTCCTTAAAAAAAATTTAAGATAAGATTTTTGCCTACCCATTCATTAACTACTAGCTTCGCCACTGGTCTCCATATTTGTTTAACTTGTACGTCCAAGAACCGATCCATAGAGTAAGAGAAGACACCCATCTCGGAGTAAACATATACGGGGAAAAAGTGGACATGCTTAGGTTCGCAGATGACATAGAAGTGACTGCAGAGCGCAACGAAGATCTACAAAAGATTGTTGACACAATGGATCAAGTAATGAAGAACGAATTCAAGATGAAAATAAATGAACAAAAGAACAAAGACCTAGTCTGTAGTCGGAAGGAAGAAGATCGAGTCAGAATAACTCTTGGAAATAATGTTTTCCAGGCTGTTAAAGAATATAACTATCTAGGAAGTAAAATCAGAAGTGATGGACGTAGCAGTGAGGAAATTATAAGCAGAATTATCCAGGCTAAAATTGCTTTCAACAAACAGAAAAACCTCTTCACTTCAAACACTATCAGCCTGAAAATAAGGAAGAATCTAGTAAAGACATACGTGTGGAGTGTTGCCCTTTGCGGGAGTGAATCTTTGACAATTGGAGAAAGTGACAAGAAACGACTCCCAGCATTTGAGACCTGGTGCTACAGAAAAATATTCAAGATAAGCTGGAGGGAGAATATAACGAATGAGGAAGTCTCTAGAAGAGCTCAGGAGGAGAAGAGCTTTTTACGAAATCTAAAAGACAGAAGAGCTAAGTTTGTAGGGCATATACTACGACACAATGGGTTGGTTAAGAGAATAATAGAAGGAACAATTGAAGGGAAGAATCACAGAGGACGACGCCGCTTAGACTACATGAAACAGCTTATGGTTGATATGAACTGCACATCATATTGTGAGTTGAAAAGAAAAGCAGAGAAGCGTGAAGAATGGGCTGTCAACCAGCCTATGGACTGATAGCCTAGAAGAGCACTTCGCTTACATTTCTGTGCTCTGTTTATTGTTCCAAATGTTTACTGGATTTGTTCAGTGTCTTTGCCATTTCTTTCCGCAAGAGACAGACGTGATTCACTTGTTTTAAAAGGATGATATACCTTCAAAGGACGAAGTTCATAGCTTCAATCATAGGGTTTCTTTCAATTAGTATTACTTCCTTGGTCTCCGCTGTCGATACTTTATGGTATATTCTTGCCTGTACCTGTTACCATGCCGCTGTTTGTTTTCATTATAATTTTTTATTGATCATTTCTAAAAAGTATGTGGGTTTTTTTATGTTGGTCTCACGGATCGTCATATGGTACAGTGGAAACAAAATACAGACACCAATGAAGTCACTAACTACCAGCTTTAATTAGTCACAGATAAGATAAAGTTGCCTACACGCAACAATAATGTCACCTATATGAGTTCCGCACGAATTATAACACAGTAATCACTTCCGCTAATCCTCAACAATCACTTGATCCGCAATAAATGAATCGCTACAAGTAAGTCACTTCTAAGCCGGCCGCTGTTGCTTATATAGGTCTCGCAGGTGTTCTAAAATTGTTTTCCATTCTTTTGGCGGCGTGTCAGAATAATTTGAATAGTTACAAGTGCTCTCGAACAGTCTGGAGTACTACGCGAGTAAACGTCCTTGACACAGACGCCACACGCTGGGCTAGTCGAGAAGCGTGTAGAAAGACACTCTTGAATTTTCAAGAACTATCCGTAATTGTCGCAGCATTGTGTTTATGCCCAAGCTTCATATTTTATGTTTGTATGGCCATCCAAATATTATTTGTCATTTTTCTCTAATCTATTTTGTTTTTACGTGTTTCTAGACAGAAAACGTAAATAAATAAATAAGTTTAATTTAACTTATCTAAGTAATTTAAAATTTAAGCATCTAGGAGAAACAATTCAAGAGAATGGTTTAGAAAGATCTACTATAGAAGAAAGAATTAATAAGATGGAAAGGGCATATGGTATAACTAAAGATATTTACAATAAAAATTGCATGTCTAAAAATGCAAAAATAAGATATTACAGTACAATAGTGAGGACAGAATGCCTATATGCAAGTGAATGTCTAGCGTTGAATTATAATTTAGACAAACTAGAAATATTGGAAAAACGAATTATTAGGAAAATATTAGGCCCACAAAAACCGCAGAAGGTTGGTAATTAAGAAGTAATGATGAAATATTCAAAGTATAGAAAATATAACAGAAACGATGAGGAAAAGAAGACTATTATTTTTTGGACATTTATATAGGATGGACGGCAATAGGTTAACAAAGCAGGTCTTCAAATATCTGTGGTGGAAGAAGTCAACATCAAGTTGGATTAATTAAATCCAAAAGTATTTAGAAAAACATAATATACACGCAGACGATGCAATTGAAAGAGACGATTTTCGGGCAAAAGTGTTAAAAATTGAAGGAGTCCAGGGTAGGAGAGAGAAAAACGCAGGTTCAAAGTGGACTGAAGACAGGAAGAAGAGAGGCAGTGAAAAGATGAAAGAATATTTGAGAAAAAGAAAAAACAAAGAGTAAAGAATTGAAATTGGCACGTGGTCTTTAGATGGCCAATAAAAAAAATAAAAAAAAATAAGATTAATAAGGTAAAGTATATAATAAGCAAGTCTGCTTAAAAATAATCACGTTTCTCTGATCAGTTTGTTTTCACACCAGTATAATCTGCGTTTTTGTTAATCGATCCGATACAGCGCGTGGCTTTATTGCTCTTAAAGGGGATTAACGCTTATCTCTCTGGCAATGAATGTAAAAATATAAACCGCAATTCCATACATTCACAGTTGGTTTACACATTTTTCTAAACGGGGAACAATCAACTTTGTTCTTTTAAATATAATTACACACTGCAAATGAAATATGTTGCGTACAAAATGACTGTCTTTAAAACAGATTTTTAAAATATACGTGAACCAATTGAAATAAAATTTTATCTTCATTGTTATGTCTGTGACTCGATTCAAGAATCACCAATGTCATAAAAACAGTGTTCTGAGAAAATGGAGTTTTAAAATTGGTCAGTTTTTCTGACCCATATTATGGTGCCATGATCAAGATCATCTTTGATGATTTGATAAATATTTACATACGTGTAAGAGGATGCCCCATGTAAGTTTAATTGTGAAAAATATCTTTTATTTTCTAAAATAAATGTGACACTGGTGGTTCTGAATTCAAAAAACTGTTCCTGACTTTGGCACCCACTGATACTATTAACTCGTAAGATATTACAGATCGACACTGGCGGTTTTACACATGAATATACATACCTTCAAGAGTTTGAAGAGCCGCTAATGTTATTTTCATCAAAAACTGACATTGGTGGTTCTTACACCAAGCCACAGATTTATTACATATACGCGTTGTTACAAATATCATTTGATATTTACACAAAGTGTACCATATAAAGTGAAACTTGGTTAATTTGAATCTGCATTATCGAAAATTTAATTAAGCAAATTACAACGTGGCGAGTTGGATTTTACTGGCATATAGTAGTCGTTGACTTACGCGGGAAATTGGATCTTGATTTAATGTGTATTTCTGATTACTTGCCGCCGATGTCTACGCTGTTGCTTGAACGCTTGAAACAGGCAATCCGTCGCAATCCATCGGAGAAGAGAAAGCCTCTTGGTAAATAGAACTTGGCGTGCTGTGCTTGGCATGCATACTGCGCTTGATTCTAAACGGCTGATGCTGATTTTAGCTGGCGAAGTGCTGACTCCATGAATTTATTTAAACAGTCCTGCTTAAAACCACAAACTTAATCTTTTGCCACAGGTCCGCGGAAACAGGTGGACAGGGTATACCAGTGTCCTTACAAATCCTAACACTGAAGATGGCCTCCAACTGTGTGACCGAAACATCTTAATAGCCCTGCACGTACTCAGAATATTAACAGAGTCGACCCCGGCTGTGAAGCCTGAGGTACCGCTTCCGTATGTGTATCAAGATAATAATTAAAAATAAATTTAGGAATTATACTGTAATTGAACCGTAAAACACTAACAACTAGATTAATTTTAATTTTACTCAGACAAAATTGCAAAACTAGCACCCGAAAGACTCTACTGAAAAAAGATAATTCTTTTGCCTACAAATAAACGCAATAAGAGTTAAAATTGCAAGACCTCTGTCAAATAGGTGCAGACCTTCTATTGTGCAGACAGGCAGAATAAAGAGTTATAGGAAGTGAATTGCAGTGCAGTAATATCTACAACAGATTTATAAACCGGAATAATTATATAAAGTTATATACTTAAACAAATCATTATACTACACTGATTTAGTCGAACAAAGAAAAAATTAAGAATAATATATATTTTTATTCTCCCAAGAATTTTTAACTTGAACAAAAAATCAAAGAAACTTCAAACTAAGAAAGGACATCTGCAGCAGAAACATAAGTTTCTAAGAAAGAAACATACAGTAGTAATGCAACAGCAAAAATTTAAGGATGCCAAAACATTCAAAACCCAATATTTAAATTATTCATGTCCTAATTAACTAAGTTTCTCTGTATTAACAAACGTGGTACGTTCGTGTTAAATGAGAATATTTTAACCGTAGCATTTTGTGTATACTTTATAACAATATACATTAATAATATATTTAAAAAATATAATTTTAATTATTTCTATTATAATTGACCTTACCTAAGTACCTCTCAAGAGAGTCGAAAGAAAGCTAAATAAGATTCAGGCGGTTTCAGAACTAACAAAAGAACATTGGGGAAATAGACACGAAACGCAGCTAAACTTCTGTACGCAAGAAAACTATGTCCGTACATATTTTTTTTATATAGCTTTGTGATCCGGGTAGTCAGTGAAAATGTTTTAAGTGTGATATATATTGCGGAGTTCAGGTTTCTTAGGCACGTGAAATATTATATTAGAACAGGCATGATTAGAAGCTACGTCACAATTAGAGACCTACATATTGTTACGACGGTCTACTTGATCGTAGTATGGTACAGTGGAAAGCAACATACAAGACACCAATTAAGAAGTCACTAATCACCAGCTTTAATTTTCACAGTTAAACAGTTCGTAATTAACAACACAGTCTCTTACAACAAATCAAATAAAAATAGTTCACACGCAATAAAATGTCAACTAATATAAAACACAATTGTATTACAATTATACCGCCCGATTATAAAACACAACACTTCGCCACAATAACCACTTGAACGCACAGAGTAATCATTTGTAATCGCCCGACAATAAACTGAACTAAGGCCGCTGACGCCTAGTATTTATACCCCGCTCACAGACCAGAACATTCCACAGCTACGCGTTATCTCTACACTACGACGTAATTAATTGCGGCATTGACACAGCCAGCGAGGCTGGCGACGTCTAGAAAAGTCTCTCAAGCGCATGTTGAAATCACGTACGCCACAACATTCAGCCGGATGTTTCGAAGAACACGTAGATTGTTCTGTGATGTCGTAACAATATATTCTCCGCAAACAAAGTAACGGTAGAGTATTGGTTAAAGTAGCCGGAGCATATCGGGAGCCTCTGTAAGCAAATTTTAAATTATAAACGTGAATAATTTAAATATATAAGTAAAGGGGAAGTAGAGAAACTCTAACCAAACAAAAATTCAAAACAGGTGACAACGGTTAATCGTGAAGAGAAGAAGAAAGTTGCTTTCTACACTTCTTTTGCCGTCTAGTATAATAAAACTCGACAACAGCCACGCAATTTATTAATCCAGTTTTATTTTTTGAGACGACACTTCACTGTCATCTGTAATATGATAATCGTTCACGTAAATGTAGAAAATAAAAAACGTTGAAGCTGAACAATTACTTCAGAGTTATGCAATTTTATAGAGTTACTTGGACAACCTATTGTGTGTGTGTTGTAACTTTTCACGCTGTTCCTGTTGGTTTTGAATCATTTTATTCATACTCTGTCAAATGAAGACCTCATGCCCAGTGGTGTAACTATTATTATTATTATTATTATTATTATTATTATTATTATTATTATTCTTGGATCCTTCAGTCTTTTGACTGGTTTGCTCCCTCCCCGCATATACCCGTGGTGCGTGTGTTACAGAGTCTGTCACAGGTATATGGGACCTACAGTTTAACGCCGGATCCGGACGGCATAGTTGGGGAGGGTTTAGACTAGGCAGGATACATCTCGCTGGTTTGTCATTGCCTTGCAAGGGGGGGGCGGTTGTGTATAAATCAGATGGCCCCGGCGGGAATCGAACCCGCTCCAATAGTATAACAATAGTATAACAAACGATATTTATTTATATTTTTTTGGAGACAAAGTTAATACAGTGTGTTACACTCTTGAGTTACAAATTTTGTAGGCTCCTACAGAACGCAATTCGGTTTTTGGCGTCCCCGAACAACTGTCTCATATAATGTAATAATATATGGCTAGCAAACCTATTTTATACTCTTTACATATTAATACAGCCCTCTTTCAACTTACTACAGCCTCTCTCCCTCTATCTCTTTCTATTTCTCTTTTTCTCTAGTACTCACTCTCTCTTTTACAGCATCTCTCTCTTTTCTCTCTATCTACCTTACACGCGTGTTATGTATTTCATGTACATTCGTATTACCACTTTAGAATTCAATTTTTCTATCTTCTTTGTACCAACCCAACGATGTCTCGTAGCTTGTGTATCGTATCGTTTATTGCTTGTACATCGTAGCTTCATCGAGACGTATGATACTGTTACGACGGTCTACTGATCGTCGTATGGTACAGTGGAAAACAAAATACAAAACACCAATTAAGTCACTAATCACCAGCTTTAATTATCACAGTTAAACAGTTCGTAACTAACAACACAGTCTCTTATAACAAATCAAATAAAAATTGTTCACGCGCAATAAAATGTCAACTAATATAAAACACAATTGTATTACAATTATACCGCCCGATTATAAAACACAACACTTCGCCACAATAACCACTTGAACGCACAGAGTAATCACTTGTAATCGCTCGACAATAAACTCGAACCGCGCTGTAATACATCGCAACTATAAAACTAAACGTCGTTGAGTACTGGTATTTATATTCCGCCTAAATACTAGATTATACCATACTGTGCGTTAGCTCTACACTACGACGTAATTAATTGCGGCCTTGACACAGTCAGCGATGCTGGCGGCGTCCAGAAAATTCTCGCAAGCGCATGTGGAAATCACGTACGCCACAACATTCAGCCGGGTTATAATTGATCGTTCGACAAACACGTAGATTGTTCTGTGATGTCGTAACAATACTTAATATATTATTAAAACAGTTTAAATTAACCGGTTATTTAAAAGTAAAATCTATAATCTCGGTCACTCAGTGGAAACGACAGGTTTAACAACTGCAAAAGTTAACTGAAGTCAACTGTTAACAGCAGTTTTAATGAAGACATGTGACTATTTAAATTGCTAACACGATGCCTAGAACTTGTTGCGTCAGATACCTTGATATTTACTTATAATCGACGCTATTAACCGCGATTAAGTTTAGTGCAATTTAAAATTTTTAAATGGGAAGGGAAACCTATTAATGGCAAACACAAATCGTAATACGAGTTTTCTAGCCAATCTAAGTATTGGACATTTGATTTCAAATTTCTGAATACAACGGTTTACACTAAGCTGTGAAAATAAAACAATTGTTTCTACCAAAAATGTTTATTTGATTTCCCGACATTATAATATGGTTCGTTCGTGTAAACGTTTGACACTTTTTTTATGGAAACCAAAAAAAAAAAATTATTAAAAAATCCCCACGATGCAAAAGCGCTTAAAGAAATGCAAAGATTGAGAAGTCTGCCACGTAGAGATGACATTTAATTTCATACTTGTCATATCGTGTTCCTACATTTGGCAGGGCGGTTGGGTAGAAGCCAGGTGGAACTGGAAGTGCAGCCACCTCCACGTGGTGAGTTCTGGTTTTTTTTTTAATATAAAAAAAAATTATACATTATATATTAGCCATGTCCATGAACATTATATAACGTTCAGCCATGTCCGAGTTTGTATATATGCAATTCAGTACAGGTACCAGAGTCGGCAGCGGCTGAAAAGTACGGAAAAATATCTAGGAAAAACTAAATTACTAATCAGATACAGGACCAATCCTTATAAAATTGGAATGGGACCACCATGGGTTCACCCTCTTTTATGAAAAAAAAGTTCATTCAAATTGGTCCAGTAGTTTCGGAGTAATGCGCGAACAAACATAGAAAAAAAATATACAGGTCGAATTGAGAACCTCCTCCTTTTTCGAAGTCGGTTAATAATAAATTGAGTTAAATGGAAATCACCGAAAAATACACATTTGTTCAAAAAATGTTTTATTTTTATTAATTTGAAATAATAATGTACATATTGATAAATAAGAAACTGGCTAGAAGAAATAAATTTAAGTTTCTTTCTCTTTCTCTTTCTCTTTCTCTTTCTCTTTCTCTTTCTCTTTCTCTTTCTCTTTCTCTTTCTCTTTCTCTTTCTCTCTCTCTTTCTCTTTATCTTTCACTTTTTATTTGTCTTCCTTTTTCTCTTTCTCTTTCTCTCTTCGTCTTTCTCTTTCCTTTATTCTATTACTCACTCTCTTTACACTATCTATTTTCTTTCTCTAATATATAGAGAAAAAGAATGTCAGTATTAACGAAATGACATGGACATAATTTTGTTTCTTAAAAAACGTTTTATATTTTTAAAATAAAGGTTTGGCTGTATATAGCTATAAAAAAATAATTCCTATGGAAAAATCTCAGAAACATGCCATCTAGGAAATCTAACGTAGTTATGATTAAGGAAATAGTATAACACACCAAAAAAAAATCGGTATGGAGAACCATATATGACTTCCATGTCCTAAAATTTATATTTAAAATCATTTAAATATTAATTAAATAAGTGGATGCTTGAGTTCTGAAGAAATTACCTATCAGCTAAAATGGTACCACCATGTCAGGTGGATTAAGACTATCCTCAACCTTCGTGAGGAAGGACTGTACTTTTGGATAAAATGTCTGTAGGTCGAACGAAGAAAAAGCTAAAGGTAACTGCGATGTGATTCCTGTAATGAAATTGGACTCTCGCTGCGAGGGGCCGAGGGATGTCTATAGTTTTATCAAAGTCTTCCCTGTCAATACTATACTAGTCATTTTTCTTTTTTAAAATCGAGTCTTGATTTATTTATTTCCTTTTGTCTTCTGATTTCCTGAACGACTATTCTGTTCACACGTATAATTATAAATTTCTCAGCAAAACATTTCTTCCTTAATACGTTTGTGTCTCCTGTTTAACACCCACCATTCTGATCCATGTCATAACGCTATATTCCACACAGGATAGTAAATAACTAGCCATCAGGGAGGTCAAAATATTTTCAAGGAGGGGCAAACAATTTTCCAAAGGAGAAAAATATTTATATATTTTTCATACACACACACATGCACATATTAGTTTATAATTCTCATATCATAATAGAAATAAGTACACAGATTGTATTAATTGCTTTAATACAATAATACTGCCCAGCGATCCACAGGAAGCAAATAGATGTCCACCTTTCCGGCTTGCACACGTTGTGTTGGTGTCGGCACTTTCCATTTAAAAAGCGTGAAAACATAATAAAATAAACATGAGTGAGGCCAGAAATAACGCGAATTGTGTGTGTGTGTGTGTGTGTGTGTGTGTGTGTGTGTGTGTGTGTGTGTGTGTGTGTGTGTGTGTGTGTGTGTGTGTGTGTGTGTGTGTGTGTGTGTGTGTGTGTGTGTGTGTGTGTCCTGCCGGCCTTTTTATTGCGGTAATCACAATAATAAAACTTTGGAAAATTAAAAATTACATAATTGAGATATGCTTTCCTGCCAGGAATGATATATTTTCACTCATACGTGATTTAAATTAAAATGAAAAATATAGAATTTTGTTAAAGTGAAATGAAATGTTTCCATATAAACTACTTCTTTGTTGTCAATAACGTAGTACACATATAAACGTATAAAAATGTACCTCCTCCATATCACTACCATTTTAATTTATAAAAAAATTACCCCCTCCCCCTTCAACTACCCTTTCCATTTACAGATATTTCATCTACCTTTCTATAGTGGATTATTATGACCTTCTTTTCAGGATACTTTATTTTTCAAAATTAAGCACTTTACTCTTGTTAAAACGTAAAACGTTGCAGGTAAACTACCCCTTTCCCTTAACCGATCTTCACCAAAAACAATAGGCCTTGAGTCCTCTACAATTCAGAGATGTATGCAAAAATTATTTGATTATGTTTGAATTTGCGGCTGTTATCGTTTGCCATAGAAAAACTTCTACACACAGACACACACACAGACACTTTTCGAAAAATGACTTTTTTTCATGTTTTGATGGTAGTACAATCAGAATCTGCCGTTATCTCGAACACGATTTTTTCGCCATGACCATACTTCCATTTCCTTATGGAACCTGGAAGTAATAAATACCAACTTTACAAAACATCATTTTCAAAGTATCTTAAAGCAAAAATCTCTATAAATTCATTGAAAACGGAAATATTGTAACGTGTTTCCATGTCTTACTTTTTATTTCATGTACAAACTAGTTTTTCCGCCGGATGAACCAATTTTTCTGTCTGGTTTCACTTTTTGCTTCGAACTCGTTTACAATAAAGGCAACGGAAATAGATTTTTGATGCGTAAACAAAACCATTTTTTGGCTAGACTCCGCTGGTTATCGCCATTAACAAATAAGAAGAAATCAGGAGTCAGTATACCGTTTCCCTTTTGTTAATATGCTGTGTTTTAATTCAAGATGATAATATAGTTACACCATTAGCAGCAATAATATTCAAGGCGCTAATTATGAAATTTACATACACACCAGTATGCAAATTGACAGCTGCATTGCCTTATTGAATTCTATGCGTGAGATGTAACGTGATCTAATATTGTTCCAGGAACACTTTATTTAAGACTTTTTTTTATTGTTTATACTCAGATTTGCTGATTATTAAACAGTTTAACCTGTATTAAAAAAGCTAAGAGAATATAAGTTGATGTTATAGCAGTAATTTCTGTTAGCAACGTTAGATAGCAGTTTCAAATTGTACAAATCCTGTAAATGTATATAACTTTATACACAAATTACTAAGAAACGTTGTGCAAGTCCTGTAAATGTATATACCTTTATACACAAATTACTAAGCAACATTGTGCCAAAATAGCAAAATTATTTCTATACACATTTAAAATTTTTGTGTGTATACATTTTAATACAGAAAGCAGATCGTTTTAGCTATAATAACATGCCATTATTCGTCGGCCACCAATGAAATTCAATTGTTGAAAGACGTATATTGTTATCTCGCCGGGGCCATCTGATTTAGGTACAACCGTTCCCCTTGCAAGGCGATGGGAAACCAGCGACAGGTATCCTGTCTATTATAAACCCTCCCCATCTATGCCGTTCGGATCCGGCATTAAACCATAGGTCCCATATACCTGTGAGAGACTCCGTAACACACGCACCACAGGTATATACGGGGAGGGTACAAACCAGTTGAAAGACTGACGACTCCAGGAGGAGGATACTGTTATTGTAGGATTATAGAAAGGTAGAGGCTAGGAATATTGGATGATCTGACATACTCCTCGGAACGCACGGATCCATCTGAAAGACAGTAAGGTATGGCGTCTACGATTTTTTGTTACCAGTCACTATAAGGTAGCTCGAAAGTAGCATATAGTTATTATACTTTAAAACACTTTCACAGCAGCGTCAGATTGATTGAAACTTACAGTCCTCGGCCTGTATCCACTCTCAGTCGAGTAACCACACCCGATGGTCACTTGACTGGGTATAGATGTAGACATTGTTTCTTCAGTAGCCAAAGTGTCTGAAACAGGGATGACGGCCTCATAGCCCAAATACTTAAATTTTAGTTTCTGTACTGTTAAGATTATAATACTAGAATTGTATTACTATAGGCAATTGTAAGCGTAGTATAATAATTCGCTAGTCTATATTTTTCGCAACACCTTGTTTTGTATCTTCCTACCATCAACAATTTTATGTGAAGTACTCGTATTACACTAAGTTTTTGAGATACAGGATCAGATCTCTCAAAATATCCAACAAAAAACAAATAATCCTCTTCGTTCATTTTTATATATATTGTAGCGTGACAGAAAATCCACTACATTTTAAGACATGTGAAATCATAAAGTTTAATTACACCAACGAATGTTATAATAATATTGAATGACATTTAAATAAATCAGAGGAATGAACCACAACAAAATAAAAATCCTCACTACATTATATATAAAAACCACTGTTTTAAAAACCAAAGAAAGTATCGAAGCAACTCATCAACTCATTGTATAATATCAGTAAGTTACCCAGGAAGCTCAGAGCAGTAAACCAGTTATATAAGACCATATCTAGAAAAAAGAGACTCAATTAAAGAGTGGTGAATACCAAAATACCCCAAAAACAAGAAGAGGGAAGAATAAAGTTTGTGAGCAGGAAGAAAACAATACCCTGAAACCTGTATAGAAGAATAAAGTCAGTTCAGTGAATAAATTAAATACTCCAAACTAAACCTCAGTCGAGATAACACCAAGTACCTTGATTTACCCAAGAATGAGGAAGGAAGAACAGAAGAGTGAAGACTAGACGAGGGACAAGAATGAAGACTAGAAGAGGGACAAGAATGAATACCAGAAGGAAGATACGAAGAAGGACAAGAAGGAAGACAGGAGGAGAGGAAGAAATAGTATGAAAGAAACACCGTAGTAAAACCTATTATTATATAAACTACTATCAATCCCAAACCCACAAAAACTATGCAAAAGAAAGTATAACATACCCAAAATCTTATAAAATGTAATTATTGAGAAAACTAAAGTGCTGTATAGCGTTATAAGAAGTGCACCGGCTAAAGCTATTGTGTAATAAAGAAAATAAACTAGTCTTAACGGTCCATGATTACTAAAGGTCTGGTCTGAGATAATAAGACTCAAAATATCAGAACCAACAGTGAAAGTGAATTTGTGTAAGTGTTTTTTAAAAAAATGCAATAAACTTAAAGTTGGTGATACTATAACTTAGTAGTATGCTATATCACAACTTTAAAATCTAATAATAAACAGCATAATAAAATAATAAAATGGAAGGTTTCCAGTATTTTATTATTTTAATGTAAATCTTTATTTACAAGACATTTGTAAAAAATGATAATAAATAGAATATGGGAGTTAATGTTTACTGATGTAGGGGATCACAATAATAATGGTTTAAACCAGAAAGGACTGGTACTAATATAGTATGAATAAGTGTAACATGTTTAAATAGACTGTTATTTCACAGTCCTAAAATCAATGTGTTAAATAAATGTATTTGTAAGGTTTATTAGAAAATAAGATTTATGTTATGTGTTTTAAAAAGAATTATGTTTGATAAATAATAACCTACATACCAGTAATAATGTTCTAATAGGTATGCTATGTTAGCTCAAAAATAGTTAAAAGATATATGTTCAAACCATATCTGCAATATGTTCAATTGTGCAGATTGCTAAACCATGTTCATAATTATTTATTTTAATAACTGTAGTGTTAATTAACTACTACACAACACAATAAGTTATAAATCATGTTATTTTCATATAATTGTAATTATGTAAAGTCAGAGGAGGAATTAAGTTTAAATTATTTGAGAAAGAAAGAAATATAAAATTCTAAAATCTAGGCCATTTGGTGAAATCAGAGAACCAATATAAAATAGTATAATTCACTTATAAATCCTGTAAACTACCAAGATTTATATAAGATAACACAATTAACCACTACTAGGAATGATCCTATGAATTAAAATGATAATAAGGAAATATACCTTAACATTTTGTAAATTGTCAAAATATATAAATTAATTAATTTTAAAGAGCAATGTCAAATTTACAGATTAACACAAAAAACCAGTTCAAAGGTGTAATTTATATGTATTTAAGGAAAGGAAGAGGAATGTGAATAATTAAAATTTATTATAATAATATTAATAATATTTAAAATGGAGGGAATTTTGTATAAAGACGGAAATCCAATTTTGAGCCTATATTTCCATAAAGTAAAGAAATTTGTTAATTTCCACAAAATATCTACAGATATGGACTATAATACATCAATTTAAAGGGAATGAGATGGTTAAACCAATAATAAGGTTAATAATTCATAAAAGTGAGGAATAAAATAGATAAATTCCATACATAATGTAATATTTTATCATATGTATGGGAAGTCGAAAAATGTTAACAATACTTTTTCAAGGATTAACTGGGCCAGATTTATGACCAAGTTAATTAGTCTTTTGTTGAATATCAAGCTGGACAGTTGTGTGAAGAACGTTTCTTAAAATCGAATTGAAAATGATACTAGTGTTTAGCCATTGAAATCAGTGAAACGAGAGTTAGGCGGTTTAAACACTTTTTAAAGCTAAAGCTGTTAATACATTCACGACAATAGTGAAAACAAACACTTAACTACATAATACGAGTGATAGAAACAAGTAAAACACTATATTTCAACTGATTTATTCTGCAAATCCTAACCAATAACTTGAGAACTTAACCGCAGAAGTTGAACACATAGAAAATAAACTAACTAACACAAGTTTACACAGAACACTTCACCAGAATACACCAAATAGATTAACAGACATATTACACCAGTGCGGGGACATTTTAGACCTTGATGAAGGTAATTTTATAGTAATTTTCTGACACGACGCATATGCAGTAACCAAGACCAACTCGAGTAGCGGCCATCTTGAAAACGAAGTCGGCTAACCATATCGCAGTGACGTCAGTCTTCATTGGTTTGACAAAACATTTATATTCAAATATTATATACTGAAATTATTTAAATACTATTGAATAGTAATTATTGTATTTATTTTTAATTGTTAATGTTATACTTTCTCGTCACCCTTCTCTGACTATTAATCCATAATCGCTCAAAGAACCTGTCTTTTAATATAATATAACATAAAATTTTGTTCTGTATGACACAATCGATAATTCCTGAGACAGAGTCGATAATTGCTCTCCATCGATAAAATATCGATTATTTATTTAAAATTGTCAATAAATCTTTATATTTCCATTATTTTGTATCTGTACTTATTTCACAGGGTAATTTAAGGGTATTTATAAGGCTGAAGGAATTAAGTGAGAAGAATATATTCTATTTTGAACAAGATATTGGACCAGTCAGAAAAGTCACCAATCGATTATTACCTGGAGTTAATCTATTTAACTCCAGACTTGGTGCAAATCTTCAAGAAGTGCTCGACGGTCAATAAATACCTACCTGTTATTAAAATTTTACCAGAACCTTTTAAAAAACAGATTTATCTCTTATACATACCTCTATAAACATAAACAAAATTATTTTATTATTTGAAAATTCTATAATTAGTGAATTTTCCGTATACATTTTATTCTTTTGTAACGACCGGCATACAGGGTCTTCTTACAATATATATATAAACTTTCACTATGAACTTACTTTATGGTTTTATTTCCCAAACGTTTCAACGTGGTGTACGTCTTCTTCAGTGGGAGTAAATACTGAATGTCTTTACAGAGTAACGGTTATGGACTGTGGGTTTGTGTGGTGTGGGTTGATGGCGGGAGGGAATTGGCGCTGGGTTTAAATTGTGTGCTTGGATCAGCGTATCGAAAAGTATGTGTGATCTATAATGTAATTGGTCATTTAATATGTTGTTTGGTTGCGATATCACGCACTACAACCAAACAACATATTAAATGAACAATTACATTATAGATCACACATACTTTTCGACACACTGATTCAAACACACAATTTAAACCCCAGCGCCAATTCCCTCCCACCATCAACCCCCACCACACACACCCACAGTCCATAACCCTTACTCTGTAAAGACATTCAGTATTTACTCCCACTGAAGAAGACGTACACCACGTTGAAACGTTTGGGAAATAAAACCATAAAGTAAGTTCATAGTGAAAGTTTATATATATATATATATAAAATAAAAAAAAAACAAATCAAATAACAGTTACGTTTATAACTGATAGTCACTATTTCATGACAACAAGGACGTATTTATGGGCGGGAGGCGGACGGAACCGAAACAGAGGGTCGAAAAACGTGACAAATTTCATTAATCTCTTAATATTTAGGCTGTTTTATTATATTTTTTTCAGCTCTGTACGCCAATATAGTAGTAACTCTTTTTAAATATACGGTACAAACAGGTTTATTACACAGCATTAGCATATATGTTTGAACTGTTGAATATAGAAAAACCTATTCTGGCATTAAGTATGTTGTAAAACATTTTTCAGTAACGCGTATTTTTATTGTGTTATTACCGTTTACTTTAATGGGACTCATTCAGGCACTTTAAAGATAGTAATATTGATTTGTCTTAACTTGTTTTTTTTTCTTTTGTATAAAGCCGATCCGACCTCTATTCGAGACACACCACTGCATGACACTGCTTAACAGAGAGTGAGCGGGCGCGTGAGTGTTTAGCACAGGAGCACGCGCAAGCACACATGTATATTTTAAAGTGAATCTCATTCAACACCTGTTTTGTTTACGGTTACCTTCTCTTCCAGTTCTCTACAATAGAAATCTTCAAGCATTAGCATTACACAGCATTTACCTTTCAGCACACAAAAGTAAGGAATCGCAGAAACATATTAATCCTTAACCAACAAAGTAAATGCAGATTATAAACTACAGAAATGTTCCGGTGAACTAACAGCCAGTTGACCAGAACAGACAAATCGGAAATGATGATATAAGATAATACATGGGAGTCAAAGTGCTTCCTGCGTTAGGTATTCTGAAGTACGTATAAAAATAAACACATCGCTTTGATTAATTAACTTGGTCTTGAAATATATTTTTAATCTCTATCTCAAAGGGGATTTTCATCGGCTATTGCCTCATACACACACCTGACCGCCATCTATTTCTGTCCTGTGCATCTTCTTCTGCCATGATGTTCCATGGCCTTCCTCATATTTTCATACTAGAACAGTATATTGCCCCTTTTTCCTCTGCCTGGGGGCGTCCACTGAAATAATTTCCTCGGCCATCTTTGCCCGTCCATCCGGAATAAGTGACCGAACCACTTTTGATCTCTTTGTTCCACTTAATAATTGTGTCTTCTGCATGCATCCTTCTTGTGATCTCCTCGCTGGTTATTCTCTTCCTTCTTGAGACTCTGGCACTTCTACGGAGATAATCCACTTCCACGGCATTCAATTGTCGTATAATTTCCGTGCTCAACGTCCATACCTCACACCCGTAAAACAGAACTAATTCAACAAAAGCTTTTCCTATATGAATCCTTGTAGCTCTCGAATATGTTTGTCCCACCAAATAGAGTTCAAGCTTCCTAGAACTTTCCTGCTCTGTTCTATTCGTTTTTTTGATTTCGGGTTTTCTAGACGTTTCCGTGTTATTAGTGCCTCTAGGTATTTAAATTCATCGACCTATTCAATTGACGTAATGTCTTTAATCGACACTTCAAATCTGGCATCGGAATTAACGACTAGATATTCTGTCTTATTTACATTAACATTCAATCCCCAGATTTTTAATCCAATTTTGTATATATTTCGTAGGATATTGTGCAAAAATTAAGTTTCAGTCACTGGTGCTTTATTTCTGTCTTTCGTTTCTGTCATTCAAGTACACCTTATTCCCGCGAGCTCGTAAAATTAGCAGTTTCAATTCAATTGAAATTATATCGGTCAATTCTAATTTAAACTATTCGATAGTGTTTACGTATCGAATTGTAATTTTACGTATACGTATCGAGATATAAATAATTATTGGTTTTGTTTACAGTGTAACCATGGTTACGTCTGCCGTATTGGGCGCCGCTACGGGTACAGGACTAGCGTTGCTGGTGGCGATGACTATCGTCTTGTATCGGTACTACGCTTCCTGTCGTTACGGCAAAGAGTGGAACTACACATCCAGCTGGACGGCAGGGCCGGCAACCTACTACTATCGAAAGAACAAAGCGCAACAAAACTCAACTTACACAGTATCTACTCAGAAAGTAAGTAAATTATGTATGTAATATTTGTATGTATTTACCTAAATTTTAGTCGTCGTGTACCTTACAGAAGATCGCTTCATGAATGTCTCGTGCCATATGTAGCGACGTAACGCCTCCTTTTTGCCGGGACAGTTTCGCTTTAAGTTGACGCGTCCTGTCGACCCCAACATTTTCTGAAAGACGCATAGTTGACCCGTTTTCAAAATAAAAATAAACTGCATTTTATTAAAGCCACGTATGAGTAAATAAATTGAGCATATGTACTGAACGAGCAAACGTTTATAATTAAATACAAAGTGTCATCCTTGTAGTAACATGTTATTTGCAGTAGGTCATTGCTGGCGAATACATACTGTTCTTGGTAGGAAGTAACATACTAGTTGAGCAATTTTTTTTTGCAACGATAAAGTATTAATAGCGGCGAAGAAGCAACTTACGGTCAACGTTTTATAGCAATAGTAGGTAAAACAAAAAAATTTTATTTAAAGTGCTGAAACTTTTATTCCACACCTTGACCATCATTGGCAATTTTAAAGCAGATACATTATAATCCAATATTTTAATATTAATGATAATGTGATGTATTTATAATATACACACATTTATTGCTTACTAATGTTACCTATAATCTCAATTTTCTATTGTGGTGAATTCATTGTTAAAAACCTAAAGGTATCATACATATGATTTATAATAAAGATTTAATTAATCACATTTGATCGATTTCGGACATAGATTACCGTCAGGACATGTACACTGTATACAGTAATCAGCTGATGCAATGTATAGACCTGAATATAAACACAACACTCCACTACAAAATCAGTTCTCGAGAAACTCTGCACACAAACGTACTTTTCACGATAATCAGTGTTTACGTTTTCTTTTTTTGTAAATAGTAATTGTTTTACAATATAATTACCGTGAGTGCACAGTGCATGTGCCCTGACGATGGTCTATGACCAAAATCGATCGAATGTGAGTAATTAAAACTTTATTATAAATCATATCTATGGTACCTTTGGGTTATAAACAATGAATACACGACAAAAGATGATTGATTATAACATTGGTAAAGCAATTAAAACGAAACTTTCAGTACATACATATTTTTAATTGTTTAATAGTTTTTCAGTATTTTAAACAAATTTATTTATAGTAAGAATTTTATAATTGATTTCTTTACAAGAACACAAATTGATACTAATACTAATCGCTTTAACACATTATACTAAACCTTCTTCATTTAACACAAAGTGTTGAATTCAAAGTAATAATAACAATACATGTCCAGTTTCAGTTTTTCTAAATAAGCATCATCATCATCTTCACGGATTAAACCAAGGATGATTTGTTCCGGTTTCAAATAGGCAAAGATTAGCGCTGGTCACTCCAGCGCTTCCTCGGACGTCCCACACCTCTCCGTCCCCTCGTCTTTTAGTTCCAGAGTTGTTTGGGGAGGCGGCAGGCAGTCATCCATTCAGCAAAGATGTTCCCACCAATTCAGCCGATACTGGGCGATCCTGTCTAGTATACTCATAATATTCAGTTCCTGCCGTATATCTGTGTTTCTTCTATGATCATGGAAACCTCCCACGTGCCTGAGAAATCATATTTCAGCCGTTTGGATGCGACTGGGCTGGACTTTCGTTAAAATCCAATTCTCACACCCATAACGAAGTGTGGGAAGATCCATCACCTTGTAGAATTTTAGACGTGTTCCTTTACTTGCTGACATAAGGGTGCGCCTAATGGTCCCGCACATAAGGTTGAACTTATGCAACTTATTCACAATTTATTCAAAATAAGCATCTGAAACTAACTGCCTGTTGTGCATTATCAGTCAAAATCCAATCCGCTTTCTCGTCCTTGTCCCAAGGCAGAAAATGTTTGGACACGCTACGTGTACGAAAACGTGTAAATGAGACACGTGACACTAGACACGTGAATTTTGTATTCTTGTTACTGACTCTATACTTACATATGCTCTGATGGCTGAAATGCTGTTTTAAGAGAGAATTGTCCTAAAAGCAAATCGAGATGTCAGTGGTAAAAGTACCAAAGTCCAAGTTTTAATGATGTTTCAAGATGTTACAAAATCGACATATTTTATACATTTCTCTTTTATTTTTAACAGATAATTTAATCAACAAAAAACTGTATTAATAACAAAAATTAGCCTTGAAAACCAGTTTTATAATTTATCATTCCATTTGGAAACCTATGATTTCAGTTTTCCGTAAATTCATTTGAGCAGATTTGGTTAATTTACCACAAACCCCACGAAATATAAATTTAGTTGTCCTTGTATACCAACTACTTAAATTATATACACACACACACATAATTGAAAATATGCACATCCTCTATAAAAATTTATTTCACAAAAAACTATTTGGAAATTTGGTTTATTGAATTGATATATATTTACGTTTAATGTAACCTGCAAACCTTATCAATGCACGGTATATAACTAATACAGACAGGACAAAATTTATTTTTAAGGCCCGTTAAAAATTGTCTGTTCTATTAAATGTTCTGCAACATACACCTTTTCCACATTATCCAGTTAAAATAGTCTTTCCTCAAATACGCTACTGTTTTTAAACCCTTTTGTAACATAATCTAAAAGGTTATAGCTTATAATCAGAATATGAATAACAACAATGTTTTCCGAAAATGTCAATAACATTTAGTTAATATTTGTAAACAATAAAGCAGAAATGCACTAGATTAAAAATAAAGAACGTCTTACAACTAATATTTTAATAAGTACAATCTACTGTCTTAAGATTAAGACGAAAAGAAAGAGAGTGAAATTCATAAGAAAACCTGTCAAAATTATGAAAGTTCAAATGTATTTTTTTTGCGGTTTTAGATTGTTTTGCAACTAATTTCTTTAGATGGAAACGTTTAAATTTGAATAAATTGTAGTAACTTTCGTACTTTACTTTTGAAAACCTGATAATTCAATGTTTTATTTTTTTACATACATTCTAGATTTTACAGTTATACAGTTTGCACTAATTAAAAACTTACATTATCAAAATGTAATTTTATTATTAATCAGTTTCGTTATTTATTTAATTTTAAAGAAAGAAAAGTCCATTATTTACCACTTATGGTAAAACTAACTTATTGCTGGCGTCTGTTTACAAACACCATTTCAAAAGAAATTATGAACGTCCTTTTCGTCCGCGCGCATGTGCCGTCTGTGTGTGTGTGCGTGTGTGTGTGTGCGCGCGCGCGCACGTGCGTGCGACATTTATTAATATAACATGGTTATAAAAGAGTATATAGAAAGAATTATCAATAAATAAATCTTCTTGTATATAGTCATTAACTTACAATGTAAAAATAAATATAAACACGATTAAATGCTAATATAAGTATACTTTATACTTAATATATTTACTATTTCTAAAGACTTTACCTCAAAATGTTTTCTCCTTGTTTGGAACAAGTTCGGGACGATTTGTGTTTTCATCTTCAGCCTTTCTAATTTTGAGTCTTGTGAAGTATTTGTGTGTTGGTTGGTTGTTATGGTGGTTTTCTATTGGCCTTTGGTACCTTAAATTGGTATTACTGTGTGTGGTTGTGGTGTATGTATTAGTATTTTGTGTATTTTCGCTGTTGAGTGCTTATGTTTTGTATAAGTGTCATAGTGTTATTATGTTTTGTATTGATTTGTATTTGTTCGGGTATTAGTTTGTTTTGTGTTTTATGTTTGTATATTTGTGTGTACATTTGTATGTACATAGGACAAAAAAAACTGAAACAACGTTATTTTGAACACTTAAAAGCATACAAAAAAAACAGAAATATGTAAATCTCATTTGGCCACACATGCAATAAAAGCTGAACATGAATTTCCAGACATAACCAACATGACACTAATAAAACACATACCACACAAAGGCACCATAATGAACATTTGGGAAAATTTACAAATATACAAACATAAAACACAAAACAAACTAATACCTGAACAAATACAAATCAATACAAAACATGACACAATTTTCAAAGCACTCAACATCGAAAATACACAAAATACTAATATATACACCACAATCACACACAATAATACCAATTTAAAGTGCCAAAGGCCAACCAACCAACACACAAGTACTTCACAAGACTCAAAATTAGAAAGGCTGAAGATGGGAACACAAAGCGTCCCGAAACATGTTCCAAATAAGGAGAAAACATCTTGAGGTAAAGTCACTATAAATATTAAATATATTATATACATAAAGAAATAGACTGTTGCAGATAGTGTTTGAATTTATACTTAATAAAAATACTTAATAAAATACATAAGTATATAATATAAGTATACTTTAGGATCGACTTCAACAGTTACCTTACTGTAATAAATTTAATGTAATAATTAAACAAAATCGATCAATTTAAATTTCAACCAAATGCAACGTAACTAATATTCAATATACTTATGTCAAATTGATTAAAGTGATCAATAACAAAAGCATTTGGTGTCCGGCTAGGGTTCTTTACAACAAGCCAAACTATCACATTTGCAAGCACAGTAATCTGTCTGTATTGAAACGTTAGTATAACTGCCGACCATTTAAATTCATCATGTACTGTATAAAATAAAAATAGTGTGTGGAATGTTACAAGTTAACGTAGACGTTAATAAGTCCGGTGCAATGGAAAAAGGCTTCTGTACATTGAATTTATATGTAAACAAGGCCGAAGAATCTTATAATAAGCTTACTTGCCATCGTTTGACTTTACTAAAAAGAATAGGAAGTACTGTTTTAAAAAAATATTGAACGGCGCATGTAAGTAAAAGCCGGCGTTGACAGCGCCATCTAGTTGTCTCGTCGTCAAGCTTCAAACACAGCTTAGCAGATTGTAGTTCACATTTTCCCCACTAGATACTGCTTAGTGTCATATACGAAAACAACGAGGTAACGTTTAAACGGGTAAAGAAACTGCAAATTAAAAGAAGTAGGTAAAATTGGATTAATTTATTAATAAATAGATAGTATAATATTATATATCATCAAGTTATAATTGCTTCTGTAAGTAGTTGTATCTTATTTTTTCGTTTTAATTGAAATGAAGCACGTTTCGCTGGCTGTATCAGTATATTCAGAGGCTTCTAGGTGAATTAACTAATAATCAAATTGATTAAGTTTCAATAAAAAACTAGCGAATAATCAAATTTGTTTTGATTTTAATATAAAATAATGAGTTATCGACTTAATTCGATTTAAATTTTCGATTGTTTCAATCTTTATTTACTTAATCAACTGTTTGTTGGAAAATTTTGTGTTTATATTTTATTTCTTTTAATAAATTTATAATTTCAAATAGATCAATTTGTTTTGTTCTCCATTGAACTTGTTCGTTAATTTGAAAGTTATTGTTATTGTGTTTATAAATATTTAGATCTTCCAAAATATTCATTTTTTGGCTTCGTTGTATGTTTTTACTTAACTTCATAATTATAATTTGATAATATATAACATAATACAATAATACCGCAAGAAACTACTCAAGTTACCTATAACGAAATGATAAATATATAGAAGTATTAATGTAATTAAGTACTTAGTAATGTAATTAGTATTAAATGTAATTATTATTAGCATAAATGTTAATTTTTACAATTCACCTCTTATATGAATTTAAAAACAAACATGCGTTATATTGTTTCACGAAACGAAAATAAATTCAATTCAGAGTTGTAAAATTACTATATTATCAAGGTTTACTCCAGAGCGTTTTCCAAACGTTTTCAGTCTCGGGACATTTTTCCACTAATTTTCGCTTTCAATATTTGTGTACGTGTGTATTAAGTCGAGTGATAACAGTATTGCCGATAGAAGTAAGTTTTAAGCTTATAAAACCGGTAAGCGTCAATCCATTTTCATTACAAAATTTGTTTCCTCCACTAATTTGATAAAAATATGGACCTTGTTTAAAGACAAACGAAAACAACAAAAATAAAGGCGACCAGAAAAAGAAGACTATTATTTTTTGGACATTTATATAGAATGGACGACAATAGGTTGACAAAGCAAATCTTCAAATATCTAAGGGGGAAGAAGTCAACATCAAGTTGGATTAAAGAAGTCAAAAAGGATTTAGATAAAAATAATATACTGCAGAAGAAGCAAGTGAAGGAGAAGTATTTCAGGCAAAAGTATTAAAAATGGAGGGAGTCCAGGGTAGGAGAGAGAAAAAAGCAGGTTCAAAGTGGACTGAAGACAGGAAGAAGAGACACAGTGAGAAGATAAAGGAATATTGGAAAAAACGGAAAGAACAAAGAGTAAAGTATTGAAATTGGCATGTGGTCCTTAGATGGCAGATACGAAAAAAAAAACCAAATAAAATAAAATTAAAGCAGGTATCATAATTTGTACTATATATACCAGATAATGAAATGTCCACTGCTTGTGTTGAGAAAATAAATTATATATCAGAGCTTCCCTGAATTAATTTATCGTTTGCTCTCGGTGTGCGTTTTTCATTGTATTTCATTTATTATTAAAACCTATTAGCTAGTTGCATTCAGAGAAAACAAACTAACTAATGTTGTCATTAAATCTATATGTATATCCAGGGCTTGAATTCAGGCGGGACGCGCCGGAACTTCTTGGATCCAAAAATAAATTACCAAAAAAATATATGAAAAGAAAAACCTAATTATTAAAAAATTTACTACCACTTTTTAAATTGTGTCCCTCATCAGCCCTAACATTAACTAAACATTTGTCAAAATCGAACACCAGCACTAATCTTTATCTTAACTACTATCGTTCAAAAAATTTCCCAATAACCTATGAAGAAAATTAAATTAAAGAACCTGCTTCAAAATTAAAACTACATGAAAGGCAACTGATTAGCAACTATCGAGAATATGTCCATTCCAGAATTTTTCCGGACAGCCTTAAGGTCTTAAGCCTTGAAATATGGTACTGAATCAATAGCAATATCTTCAAGTAAATGTGAGAGGGCTTATTTCTTGCCATCACACAGCATTGGATACAAAGAGTAAGGAAAGGTCAAGAAATAAACGTTATGACGACACAACGATGAAACTATGGAAACTTTTTTAAAATGTCCGAACCACCGAAACCATCACTTAGAGTTTGGTTGAGACTCCGGGATAACGCCATCATGAGTGACGTGTTTTCGATTGTCGTGCGGCTAACCTGACGATGAAGCTCTTCAGAAATATCAGTAAACTTATTCTGTTTTTACATTCAAGATTATACGTATGTTACATATTTTATAAGGCTTTAAAAATGTAGACATCCTGTGTAATAACCTGATGTAAACTTATAGGCTAATATAAAATATAAGTATATTGGTCTCTGTACAACTTTTGAATTTACGCGTTACGGAACCTATAATTTTATAAATCAACCACTATCCACATTTATATCTATAACTCTATATCTTCCTCACGAATCTGCCTCTAGCTCTTTAAATGTAGACGTTTGCAATGTTGTTTATATACAATGCTGTCGAAGTGCAATAGAAACTTCAAACACGACGCCAACCAACATCGAAGGAAAGAAATTAGAGACCTGCCAAGTTGTCGGCCCACGTACCGCCTCTCAAGGAATTGGAAAAATACTACTTATGGTAAAACTTGCTTCATAGCGCTTTGTCAGTTGCTTCATCTCATTTGAATGTGTTTTCTCCTTTGAACACATGCAGTTATGCGTCATTGAAGTCAGTGTTAATACGTCAGTGAAGTCATTGCCAGTCGTCCAGTCGACGAACGATCTGACATATCTCACACCGTTAATATCTACCTCTCAGCATCTCTTAACTCTGTTAACCAAGTTAGAATACAACAAATGCTAGTACATCATATCATCATCACCATCATCTTCAAGGATTAAACCAAGGATGGTTTGTTCCAGGTATCAAACAGGCAAAGATTAGAGCTGGTCGCTCCAGCGCCTCCTCGGACGTCCCACATCCCTCCGTCCGCTTAGCTTATAGTTCCATAGTTGTGTGGAATTGCGGTAGTCATCGGGAAAGATGTTGCTACCAATTCAGCCAATGCTGGCCAGTCCTGTCGAGTATACTCACAATATTCAGTTCCTGCCGTATGTCTGTGTTTCTTCTATGATCATGGAGAGTATACCTTGACACGTGCCTGAGAAGTCTCATTTTCTCCCACTAGGATGCGACTGGTTTGGGTCCAACTCTAAGACCCATAAAGACATGTGGGAAGGGCCATCACCTTGTAGAATTTTAGGCGAGTTTCTTTACTTGCTGACTTAAGGGTTCTCCTGATGGTCCAGCACATCAGGTTGCAACTTAATCACCACGTCGTTGCTTGTCATATATTATTGTTTTATTAATTAAGCATTTTTCGAACTGTCCCTTTATCCGACCCTGCAGTACATTTTCAATTTTTTTTAATATGCGATTGTATCGATTAATTTCGATGTGATAAAGAAGAAATGTACTAATTTAAATTGTCCTATTTCTTAATGAAAAGTAAAAATACGTGTTGTTTTCATTTGCGAGATTAGGTGACAATGGTTTTTGGTTAGTTTACTGTTGAATGAAAACATAACGTTTCATGTGTCTATACAATGCTCATAACACAGTAATACTTAAAATACAGAACCTAATGCTTGTGAGTTGGCAAATTAACAAAACTACAACAGCAAATGTAAACTGCAAAATGCAAATATTTGTGGTTAATGAAAAACAAAAAACATTGTATTAAGGAATGACAACATACGCTCTACATATTGTACATAATGGACGTTTCTTTTTGTGAGCCACAAAACGAGTACTTGTTGGGAATCGAATATTACCGAAAAAACGAGTTCTGCCACAAAAAGTGACATGTATAGTACGCAAGTGATGCAATGATCTATTCAAAGGACGACTATTAAAGTAAAAAGGAATAATACTGAAAACACGATTTCTAATGCAAACCGAGTTCTGTCACAAAAAAGAGACATGTATATTAATAAGCAAGAGGTGGCCCTTGGGCCACCCCACTTACTTTCGAGTTGGGTTTTCCCGTACTTTCCCCCCAAAAAAGTACACTAGTATCGTTTTTCACGTTTTGTTTCAGTTTTCAGGTTGACCTAACAACAACAACTTTTGGCGTCATAGGTATGCAACTCTCTTATACTACTGCTACAATACTTTTTCCCATTACAAAACGACTAAGACCAACAACAATCGTCAACCAACTATTTCCCGACATCAAAAATTAAAATTTGTATACTTCTTTTAACAACACAAAATTATGTGCGATATTTACTAAAATCGAAACCAAACAATCGTATTATCGAAATATCGAAAGTGACTGGAGAATCAGATATATATAGAATACCGCATTTTTACTTCCATGTTCCATAAGGAAATGGAAGTATGGTCATGACGAAAAAAATCGTGTTCGAGATAACGGCAGATTCTGATTGTACTACCATCAAAACATGAAAAAAGTCATTTTTCGAAATGTGTGTGTGTGTGTGTGTGTGTGTGTGTGTGTGTGTGTGTGTGTGTGTGTGTGTGTGTGTGTGTGTGTGTGTGTGTGTGTGTGTGTGTGTGTGTGTGTGTGTGTGTGTGTGTGTGTGTGTGTGTGTGTGTGTGTGTGTGTGTGTGTGTGCAAATTCAAATAGAATCAAATAATTTTTTGCATACAGCTCTGAGTTGTAGAGGACTCAAGGCCTGTTGTTTTTGGTGAAGATCGGTTAAGGGAAAAGGGTAGTTTACCTGCAACGTTTTACGTTTTAACAAGAGTAAAGTGATTAATTTTGATAAATAAAGTATCCTGAAAAGAAGGTCATAATAATCCACTGTAGAAAGGTAGATGAAATATCTATAAATAAAAAGGGTAGTTGAAGGGGAGGGGGTAATTTTTTATAAATTAAAGTGGTAGTTGATGATGGAGGAGGTAAATTTTTATAAGTTTTATACGTGTACTACGTTATTGACAACAAAGAAGTAGTTTCTATGGAAACATTTCATTTCACTTTAACAAAATTCTATATTTTTCATTTTAATTTAAATCACGTATAAGAGAAAATATATCATTCCTGGCAGGAAAGCATATCTCAATTATGTAATTTTTAATTTTCCAAAGTTTTATTTTTGTGATTACCATAATAAAAAGGCCGACAGGACACACACACACACACGCATACAAAATTCGCGTTATTTCTGGCCTCATTCTTGTTTATTTTATTATGTTTGCATGCTTTTTAAATGGAAAGTGCCCAAACCCACACCAACACAACGCGTGTAAGCCGAAAAAATGAACATCGATTTGCTTCCTGTGGATCGCTGGGCAGTGTTGTTGTAATACAATCGGTGTACTTATTTCTACTATGATATGAGAATTATAAATTAATATGTGCATGTGTGTGTGTATGAAAAATATATAAATATTTTTCTCCTTTGGAAAATTGTTTGCCCCTCCTTGATAATATTTTGACCTCCCTGATGGGTAGTTATTTACTAGCCTGTGTGGAATATAGCGTTATGACATGGATCAGACAGAATCTTGGGTGTTAAACAGGAGACACAAATGTATTAAGGAAGAAATGTTTTGCTGAGAAATTTATAATTATACGTGTGAACAGAATAGTCGTTCAGGAAATCAGAAGACAAATGGAAAGAAATAAATCAAGACTCGATTTTAAAAAAGAAAAATGACTAGTATAGTATTGACAGGAAAGACCTTGATAACACTATAGACATCCCTCGGCTCCTCGCAGTGAGAGTCCAATTTCATTACAGGAATTAGATACCAGCTACCTTTAGCTAGCTCTTCGTTCGACCTACAGACATTTTATCGAAAAGTACAGTCCTTCCTCACGAAGGTTGAGGATAGTCTTAATCCACCTGACATGGTGGTACCATTTTAGCTGATACGTAATTTCTTCAGAACTCAAGCATCCACTTATTTAATTATTATTTAAATGATTTTAAATATAAATTTTAGGACATGGAAGTCATGTATGGCTCTCCATACCGATTTTTCAATATTATCGCTCAAATTGAATATAAGGACTGAGAAAAATAAATTTTTGCAGAGTCATAATAAATTAGGGCATGTGACAGTTGGTTGCACGCTGCTCAATGAGCTGTTTGAGAAACACTTAGCTGCAGTGAGGACTATACCCAAACGTTATGATGTACTATTATTATTTATAAGTGATAATGTAAAATTTATTGAAACTCTCTGCCCCCCAAAATTAAACGCGTCTATAATTTATAAACGCAGTTAAAAAATTTCTCTTGTGTATAATATTCGGAAGTTATTATTTTGTTCTGTGCATTATGTGTGATTTTGTGATTTCTAATTTTTGGGGTTTTGGGTACTAGAAGTCGCCGCATACCTGCGCTGGTTGTAAAACCAGGAAAAGGTTATTTTATTATACTGTTTACTGATACGTCTATTGTTATATAGGTTTGTGATTTCTCCAAGGGTTATAAAATATGGCTACCTCCAGTGGCCTGAGAGACATTTTTATGCAGACATATGTTTTCGTGCAGATTACGCTCACAGCCGCTAATGATAAGAGAGAAATGTTGATGGTATTTCAAGAACAATTGCTTGACTTACTAAAAGCGGCCACTGAGGCCTTGTCGTTTTCTTACATCTATTTATTATCTATCTATGTATTAAATCTATTTTTATTTTTTAATATTATCTATTTTTAGATTTTTCTAATTTACTACTTTTTAGCTAAACTTATTAACTACTAATTACTGTATATGAAATTTAAACATTGCGGGTAAAAATAATGAATAGTCTCAAAAAAAATCATCAAACAATTCTTCAGCAGAAAGGAAATATATTTCTCCAAATATATTCAATTAAGTACGTATAATTTTAAGACTAGGCGTATGACCTAGATGTGAGCAAAAATGTGCTGGACCCAGACTGACAGGACTCGGAATAAAACTCCCATCTATCATTAACAGGTTATCGTTTTATCAGTGTTTTCTTATATGACATGTTTTACATGTTGTTCGACTAATTGATATTGTATTCTGCTACCAGTGTTAATCCTGAACAATTACTCGTACATCTTTAAGTCATCAAAATAATTTATCAAAAAACACAATAACTAATTCAACAATTTAACTTCAAAATTCTAACTGCAGTAGTGTATTGGTAGCTATTAATTAAACACAATGACGGAAGAAAGAGACTTCCGAACTGAACTAATCAGAATGATAAATCACAGCATTCAAATAGGATAAAAATTATTAACACTCAAACTCATGTTCGTACAGCAAACCATATATTTTGTTTAAAGAAAACAATATTACAAAAGGCTGCCATTGGTTACTATTATTGACAAAATTTCACTTAAAGAATTCTATCAGTTTTGTTGTGATCAAGAAAAAACTGGCAATATACATTTCGTTTAGACAATTGATAATAACTGTAACTAAAATTAAATTTCCTGATTACATGAATTCAGTATTTTAATGAATCCGGCTAATATACAAAAATCCCTATACCATTACTGCATATGTATCTATGTCAGTAGTATTCTTCACAATATTTGCGTGTCCAGTTACTTGCTGGACATTTAATTATGTACAAAGTTAATTTTTACATGTTTCTTGTCATCAATATTAATCACATTTTAAATTACATTAACATTTCTCTGCATCATTAAGACAGGATAATTAAGTTTATATGTATTTAGCAATATGAATCACTGCGCTAAGGAAATGCTTAAGCTGTATACAGAAACAGGATATATCATACATGAATAACTTGAATTTTATTAGTCTATCAGCATGTCCTTTTACTTTGTAACTGTTGAAGTGTAGTTGTAATTGCTGGGTTTGAATATATGGAAGTTTTTCACCTGTTTTTCTGAATAATGTGGATTTCAATGGTAACCTGTGGTGCTGCCAAACAGACGTTGTGCTGGTAGTGAAGAAGTGTTTGATGACCCTCTTTCTAGTTGGCGGTCCTTCTAAGTTTTCAGGGTAGGAGTACGTGTGGGGGAGGGAGCTCTCTAGTTGTCATCTCCGAAGATGGTGTCCGATTTTCCTGACACCATCTAAGTCCCGCGTTTCTCCCGACTAGTCGGGAACCCTGAAAGAGTTTTTATTTGTAATGGGCCGTCACATAATATAACTACCCCGACTATCACACTTCTAATCGCACTACCACTCAGTCACTAGCCATAGGGAAGCTCGACAGTTCACCTTTGCATTTCCGTTAGCATTAGAAAAATTCTAAACATTTACTTTAATTACTTTTACATTTATTTGTACATTACCCCTTAACGATTTTCTTTATACACTAACTCTAAACTTAATGTTCTTTTAAATTTTACATTTACTTTTCTGCAGATAGTTCAGTGCAAGATTGGCACGTGGCCCCCAAATACGGGAAGAAACATGTGAGACAGACACACACACACACACACACACACACACACACACCCGTTAAAATACGTTCTCGTTTTCTTTCCTTTTTTCTTCTACATTAAGAAACATAACCCTTTATTAAAATAATATGAACAAAGTAATTGTCCTCACCTGAGACACTCTACGAGATTAGTAAAGCATAGTAAATCACAGCGAAGACACGCCCAGTCGCCAGACCACGAAAAGCACTGTCAAAGGGCAGAAGAGCGAATGAGGACCACTCACAGTTTCAGTTAACCCACCATGGTTCGAGAATACCAGCTGAGAATTGTTAAGCAGCTGGACAGCCGGCCTACTTTATCTCGTCACCGTTCCCGAGCGGCAACCTTGATTTAGTCATCACTGCTGTACATCTTGCCCCAGCGCGGCGCGGCACTCTCACTCAATTGGACGAAGCAGGTTCAAAGGCAGTGGCCTTGGCGCGATTTATGAACTGGCCGGGAATTTCGAATTTCGAATTCAATAGCTTCGACACAGTACGTATAAAATGTACTAACAGACATTCTGCCGACTCTTCTCCGCATGTCACCTTTAATTTTGTACCAATGGCTCTCGATCGTTTGGGTGTAACGGCAGAGTTGCGAGGACATAGACAGCAATTAAGCGAATGGTTCACAGACAAATGTGTATACCCATATTGTTCGAGCGAGTTGTAGCCGCGTCACATATCTGTAACTATAGTGGTTCCTGGTTCTATATTATCTAAAACTACACAATTTAGTGTGTTTTTTATCGCGTTTATCCACCACCTTTAGGAAGCACTTTTCTGTTCTCCTGCAAATTCCCCCAAGTACACACCGAGTTTTGGTTATTTGGCCCCTGTTATACTTCCTTCTACCGAACGCACTTTCGTCAATTTCAATAATATCTCCTGGGCAGCCGATTTCTGAGCTGTTCTCAATCAGCCAGAGAGTAAGGATCTCCTTGAACTCGTTTATCAATTTTCGCGTAGTTTTCCTATTTATGTCGATCTCTTTTGAAATTACTGAAATTTGATATTTTAAAATCCAAGCGACTAACCACTGAAAGTGTATCTGAAACCACATTATGGATGGGTACAACACTAACCAATGAATGCATTAAAAATTTCTCTTAAACCGCTAGAAGTAGCCACATACATTTTATAACTGTTGGAGTTCCCAGCAAAGCTTATAACAATAGACATGTCAGTAACAAATGTTGACAGTGGTCACTCTAAAACCTTTTAGTACTTTTAGAACCGGTGCAGGTATGCGGCGACTTCTAGTACCCTCAACCCAATTTTTGTTTTAATTCGACGTACAATGTTACAAGCTTAAGGCAGTACAGTATGCGTAAAAGGCGTCATTTATATACTAAATAAGTTACAATAAGAACACTCGATATCATATTAAGTTAAACATGCGTAATACAATGTTGTGCGCAAATAAATTATGCACAATACAGTTAATAAAGTACCCTAACAGAATCATCATCATCTTCTTCATAACACGCCATAGGGAAGGTGCTGCCTGTTCCGCCTTCAAAGAACCTCCAGCCATCACTTCCTGGGTCTACCCACACACTTTTAAACCTGTTTGACTGGGCCCTAGTCCTCAGAAGTTCCCCGAGTTGGATGAACTGATGTTACCTCTCAAAGGACCCCATAGAACCTCTCCAGGCAAGACCGTACTGCATGGTGGAGTCCCGCATCTACAAGAGGTGTAGATGCAGAACACTACGAATCTAGACCGGAAGGAAGTCGATAAATTTTCCTGGTAGAGGGCAGCAGTAGCCACCGGTACCAAGTTGGGGTGTAAGGGAAATGGCCCTGGACCCTTATCTTTGGAATATTACAGGCGAGAATGTAGTTGGATTTAGACGGCTGTAATACTGCGTCCTATTGTTATATATTTATATTCGTATGTTGCCTTGTAGTTAGGTGTTGGGACACCAAAGGCTAGAGGAAGACAACCCTGACTAAAATGTACCGAAAGTAACGGCCCGTAATGTGGCAGACACTCTACTTGACTTACCTATCTACAGGCTTTGGGGAAATTAATTTACTCACAACTTTCAAAGAACAGAAATTCGAAGTTTCGCTAACGTAAGGTGATAGACGTTAGTAACCACAGTACTGTGGTTACGGCTGATTAGCCTGTATGTCGTATCGATTAACCTTATCCACAGTACTGCGGTTACTAACGTCTACCACTTTACGTTAGCGAAACTTCGAATTTTAAACTGGTGTTGGCAGTCGATGGCACTGGCGAAACGTCTGTTTTCGCTGAAACAATGGACCACGGCCAAACAGCCCGGGAATGAATTTTAACAACATTACTGTACTTTGTTTGTTATAATAACGCATTTTGTAATTACTGTAACTGTTTTTACGATCGTATTCAAAACCATAGTTGTTCATAAATTGCAAAATTAATAAATTATTCTTGTGATATTTGTTATGTAACTGTAAGAAACTTTAAAGAAAAACTCAATAGATATGTGCGCGCGCTTGTGTGTGTGTGTGTGGGGGGGGTATCAAATCGTCTTTATTTTCTCACTCTAATTTATATTCTTTCGTGTATTTAATAATGCATACATTTCTTTTTACTTCTGTACAGCAGAGTGTTTTCTTTTAAAGTACACAACTGAATTTACATTTGACATGAATTAAAATTCTTTGAAATATTTTTAATTATGACGTTACGGTTAAAAGGAAAAGTAATTAATTCAAGCGCGTGCCTTTCAAGGACTACGAGTCGTGTTTTCACCCCCCCCCCCATATGGTGGGAGAGTATTTAGTTTAATACGTATATTTCCAATGGTAAACAAAAATTGTAAATTCTCAGTCGTGTTGATTTACAATTTTTAAATGTATCAACAACGTGCATGCAGAGAACTGTTTGGTATACGAATTACGTTGAACCATAGATGGTTTAATTCTAAAAGATTCCAGCGTACATAGTGTTTTAAAATGTTTCAGTTGATGTACACAGATGTGTGTGTGAGGGAGGGTTGCGTGAGAGAGAGAGAGAGAGAGAGAGAGAGAGAGAGAGAGAGAGAGAGAGAGAGAGAGAGAGAGAGACAGAGAGAGGAGAGAGGTAGACGTCCGCACACATTAATGGCGTTTGTCGACAAACAATACGACTGAGCAGAACATTGTGAAACATTCCAGGCGCCGATATGCAATTTGCTTACACTTCAGTGCTGCCGGTAACAGTATCAACCCTAAACCTGTTACAGGATCGTTCACGATCTAAAACTCACTTCTGGGCCGTTAAATTTGTATATGTTACTTTCAGTGAAGTTTTCCTATGAAGGGTTTGTGAGGATCGGTCAAAAAATATAACACAAATTTTAACTTATTTGTGTCGACGTTTCGACAATGTTTATTGTCATCATCAGGACCTGTGTATGAATACAAAAGAAATGTCAGGCACAACAGAACAATTATTTGAATGAATGTGTTTGTGTATGTGAGTTTGTGAGCGTATGTGTGTATCCTTGTATACGCGAAGGAGTTGAGATAGTTTGTTTTACATCATCAAATGTTTTCTTTAAAGACAACGAGCAAACAATACTTTAATTATCACATAACTTAATTTATACACAATTACAATATAAATTACTGATAATGTAGTGGTATTTGTAATTAATTATAAAAGCAAGTATTCAACAATTAAATATTAGAATCGGTACAGAAAATTTTTATACATATACCTACCAACAATAGCATAGTAAACCATATTATAGCTAAATACAGATTATAGGGATGTTCATTTATGTAGGTAATTATTACAAGTTATTTCTATCATGTTTCACTCACTACTGGTATTAATTTAGAGAATTCTAAATTACACAATAACTGTAGAACGTTATGATGATGTACATTTTATGATGTACTTTACACAATAAACATTTGTGTGTGCTTAAGCTTTTGAATGCTTACTTCGAAGTGCTGCAATCTGTCAGCCAGTTTACGAAGTAAAGCCTGTGATGATAAAACTGTATTGTGTAGAATAATGTGTTTTAGAACAATGGCAAGATAGCGTTAGAATGGAACCATCAACATTAATGTTAATATACAAGCGCGCGCACGTGTGTTTAATTACATGAATAAACATACACGTGTGTGTAAATACACATCACACACACAGTTTTTCATGTTATTAATACAGATAAAACCGTAAAGTAGGTGGTATAATTTTATTATAAAGTAGAATTATCAAAACCTACAGCAAGAACAGGTCAGTTTGGGACTGGGTTCATAATGAACAAGAAAATATCTGACAGGGTAATTGGAATTGAACCAATATCTGATAGAATATGCAAGCTAAGAATGAAAGGCCATTTCAGAAATATAACACTCATATCAGTACATGCACCAACTGAGGATAAATCAGATGAAGAGAAGGAGGAATTTTATGGAAAATTAACAAGAGTATACGGAGCAGTTCCAAAATACGACTTAGTTATCATCCTGGGGACTTTAATGCTAAGATTGGAAAAGAGAATTTTCTGAAGGGCCTTGCTGGGAAATTCTCCCTGCACAATGAATCCAGTGACAATGGAAGAATGCTTGCAGAGTTCGCTTGCAGCGTGCGGAATGATCATAAAAAGCGCCAGTTTTGATCATAAAAGAATCCACTTAGGGACATGGAGGGCCCCTGGGACTGATCTAATGAATCAAATTGATCATGTCCTTGTTAGCAAAAGACATGCAACCTCTGTAGTAGACACTAGAGCAATGAGAGGTCTAAACTGTGATACTGATCACTATCTGGTGAAAGCAGTGGTCAGAGAAAAGCTAGCTATGATCCAAAAAGATAAAGGAGAGAAAAGAATGAAATGGGATGTCGATAAACTTAAAGATGGTCAGTGTTGTGGTCAATACCAACTAATGATAGCAAACAAACTTGATGAGGAAATCAATAATATTGAAGAAAAGTGGACAAACATGAAAGAAGCTGTTATAGAGGCGGCTAGAGAGATAGTATGTGTGCAAAGGAGAAAACAGTCCGAATGGTTTGATGACGAGTGCAGAGAAGCTATAGAAAAAAAGAATGAATACAGAAGGAAAATGTTGGAGAGAAACACTAGACAGAATAGTGACCGATATAGAGCTAGCAGACGCGAGGAAAACCATTTATGTAAGAAGAAAAAAAGAGAATACATGAAGGAGAAGGTGCGCAAAATAGAGGAATTATCAGAACAGAAGAAAACAAAAAACCTGTATAATGAGGTAAGAAGTATAAACAGAAGTTACCAACCAAAGCTAAATATCTGCAAAGACAAAGATGGGAAACTAATAGCAGAAGACAGGCTGATCCTCAACAGATGGGCTGTAAGAATAGGTCCAGAACCATATGTAGAAACTCCCTCATTTGAGGAAGTGAGAAGAGCAATTAATCGACTAAAGAACGGGAAAGCGCCTGGCGAAGATCAGCTTAGCCCTGAACTGATTAAAAAAGGCGGTGGAGCACTAACTGCACAAATTCATGATATGTAGTGTATGGGAGGAAGAGACAATGCCAAATGACTGGAAGACTGGAGTAATATGCCCAGTTTTTAATAAAGGTGATAAAACTGTATGCAGCAATTATAGGGGCATAACACTGCTAAGCTGTGTCTTTAAGATATTGTCCATGATTCTCCTTGATAGGCTAAATGTATATGCAGAGGAAATCCTAAGTGAACATCAAAGTGAATTTAGAGCCGACCGGAGCACAGTCGATCAAATTTTCGTCATGAGGCAGTCACTGGAAAGATGTTTTGAATGTGGTATTGACATCCATATACTGTTTATAGATTTCAGGCAAGCCTTCGATAGTGTAAATCGAATAATGTTGCGAATAGCATTGGATGAACTGGGAGTACCTCAAAAGATTGTGAGACTGTTACTGCTCAGTCTGAACGATTTCAAGGGAAAAGTAGTTCTGGGAAGAAACAAAAGCCGAGATTTTACGGTTGGTACTGGAGTAAAGCAGGGTGATGCATTATCTGCGACCCTCTTTAACTTGGCACTACATTATGCTATAAACAAGATAGACTTCAGAGGACACATCTTTAAAAGGACGAGACAACTAGAAGCATATGCGGATGATATTGTGCTGGTAGCCAGGAACAAAAATGTATTAAAAGATACCTTTATTGAAATGGAGAGGGAAGTAAGCTAAATTGGTTTGGAAGTCAATGAGGCTAAAATAAAATACATGAAAGTGTCTGCGAAGGAAAATAGAGAACTGCTAGACCTTCACACAGGCCATTACTGTTTCCAAGGAGTTACAGAATTTAAGTACCTAGGTGTTATTCTGAATAATGAAAACCGAGTGAGCAGCGAAATAGTAAATAGAATCATAACCGGCAATAGAGCCTACTATGCAAACCAATCATTACTGAAATCAAAGCTTCTAACTCCAAGAACCAAATTGATGTTATATAAAACACTGATCAGACCTGTTGTTACTTATGCATCCGAGACATGGACTCTCGTAAATAAGGATATAAGCGCTCTAAGAATTTTTGAAAGAAGAATTTTGAGACAGATATTAGGACCGGTGAAGGAAGGGAATATGTATAGGATCCGAAATAAAGGTGAAATAAATGAGTTGATTGGTGGACAAGACCTGGTGAGGCACATAAAATCAGCTAGAATTAGATGGCTGGGACACGTATCCCGTATGAATGTTACGAGGATGCCCAAAACTATATTAAGTGGAACGATACTGGGCAAAAGAAGAAGAGGCAGGCCTCGAAGAAGATGGCAGCAGGATGTGGAAGACGATTTGAGAATGATGGGCATTAGGAACTGGAGACTGAAGGCAATGGACAGAGATGAGTGGAGACGAGTCGTAGCGAAAGCCAAGGCTCACCATGGGCTGTAGTGCTGGAGAGTAGTAGTAGTAGTAGAATTATCAAAATATATTTTTATTTTTTTTATTTTTATCGGCCATCTAAGGACCATATGCCAATTTCAATTATTGATTCCTTGTTCTTTTCTTTTTCTGTAATATTCTTTGATCTTTCCACTATGTTTCTTCTTCCTATCTTAGTCTTCTTTGAACCTGCGTGTTTTTATCTCCTACCCGTTACTTCTTCCATTTTTAACGCTTTTTCCCAAAAAACCTTCTCTTTCAATTGCTTTTTCTGCGTTTATATTATTTTTTTGTTTAAATCCTTTTTTATTTCTTTAATCCAACTTCATGTTGACTTCTTTCGCCACAGATATTAGAAGGTCTGTTTTGTTAACATATTGTCGTCCATTTTATATAAATGTCCAAAAAACACTAGTCTTCTTTTTCTCACTGTTTCTGTTATATTTCCTATACTTTGATATATTTAATCACTACTTCTTAATTTCCAACCTTCCGAAGTTTTTCGTGGGCCTAATATTTTCCTTGTAATATGTCTTCCAAATGTTTCTAGTTTGTCTAAATTATAATTCAATGCTAAACATTCACTTGCATATAGGCATTCAGGCTTTACTACTGTACTGTAATGCCTTATTTTTGCAGTTTTAGATTTGCACATTTTATTTTAAGTATCTTTAGTTATACCATATGCTCTTTGCATTTTATGAATCTTTTCTTCTATACCAGATTTTTCTAAATCATTCTCTTGAATTATTTCCCCCTAGATACTTAAATTTTCTAACACTCAAAATATATTATTATTCATAGTTACACTTTATACAAGAATATATTTTATTTTGTAAATTTCAGAACATTGTCATCATATACATTATTAATAATATATCTGATGATAAAAGCTTAATGCTGTTTAAACACTGTAATTTACAGAATAAAATATATTTTTGTAAAAAGTTTTATTATTAATAACCATATGACATATATAACAAGAGAAAAATGAGCATTTATGAATATAATTATCAAAATCTAATTTATTTTCCGTTAGAATAGACCCTCAAATTTTTTTAAAAGCCAAAACACGTTTTGACATGTTTTATCGTTTCTAAACCGTGTATCTATATGTTTTGAATACATAAAAGTGTGTTGGAGTTATTTTTGCCGGGCTGTTTGGCCGCGGACTACTGATTGAGCGCAAGACAGACGTTTCGGCCCCAAGTAGTAGACCACGGCCAATCACCCCGGCAAAAAATAACTCCTTATCAGAAGTTTAATTAAGAAAGTTGTGTTAGTGGTTATAATCACAAACAAAATTATCACTGTTGCACACCACTATAGAAAAATTATTCCGATTAGCGCTTTCAAGCTTCTCAGCTGATCGTCAGATCAGAAATAACAACAGAAATAAAACAAACTTTTCATACCCTCCCCCTGCCCCACTGTCCACACACACCCCCACAAACAACCTATAAGTCAAATGTCCCTTCGAAACCTCCGAGCCCTGTGGAGAAGGTAATAGAACAACGAATTTGTTATATGCAAGACATTTTATACAAGAGGACCATAAGTTTGTTAATCCTTTAGAAGAATATGAAATTTTAAAAGTAGTAGATAACACAGTTGAAAGAAAGCTTAGGGAGGAGTTAGAAATATTGAAAGAAAGAGAGAAAGGGTTAGACAGTTTAGTGAATACTAAAATTAAATTTGTTAATGAAGAAATATTTTATAATATAATTAAGAAGTAAGAGATAGAGGACGCATAGATAACATTAAGAATTAAATTGCATATATGGATGTTTTTGAAATAAGGGTGAGTGACCGCGCCCAAAAGTGTGAATGAAAAAGGCTTTACAACGTTAGGTTTTGAAAAGAATGCACACACACACACACACACATCGTACATACATACACAAGGAATGTGCTAGAAAAATATGTAAATGTACCGACGGGGGTGACAGGGCTAGGAGATTTCGAAGGGACATTTGACTTATAGGTTGTTTGTGGGGGTGTGTGTGGACAGTGGAGCAGGGGGAGGGTATGAAAAGTTTGTTTTATTTCTGTTGTTATTTCTGATCTGACGATGAGCTGCGAAGCTTGGAAGCGCTAATCGGAATAATTTTTCTAGTGTTGTTCAACAGTGTTAATTCTGTCTGGATAAATAACTCCAACAATGTTGAAGCCGATCGTGAAATACAAAGCAATTTTGTACAAAAGTATGTATTCTAATAATAGAATCATTATAGTCTGATTAGTGGCAAAACAAATCGGACCCTGGTAAATTACACGCAACCCTAAGCGTTGTATTTTGTACTATGTAAGATGAATAGGAAAATTTAGCTCGTCAGACCACTGACATCAGTTTATTGGAAAAGCAAGTTATGTGACCAAAGCGAGATCCGTAGGAGTTCTATAATAATTAAGCAAATGAAAGACAGATAATCCAGCTAAACATTAAAATTTGCTGACAGCGAAATTACTGTATTCTATAGAGCATTTTGGAAATAATGTAACGCGATAGGGAATAACTAACTGCTATGCTCATTCGGGTGGAAAGTTTTAAAGCAGAAAAATATGAATTGAACATAATTGCTGTTCACGCATTTCATTTTGATATTTAAAGAGTTTTAAAATTGTTAATAAATTTAACATGATTACTCAAGGTATGTAAATGGATTTTTGTTACGAATAATTAAAAATTAACTAAAGTAAACGTAATAAAAAAATGAAAAGAGCGTTACATTTAGTGGCGAAATTCACCAGAATGTATGGAACGATTTGAGGAACGTTGGAAAATAAATGTAGAAAAGAAACTCAAATAAAATTTTATAAAATAATGTCAATACCTACACTAGTGTATGGTTCTGAAACTTAGGTCACAAAGGAAAAAGATACAAGCAGAAATGAAACTTTGAGATCACTTAAAAGTTGTAATAGACAAGATCGTATAAGAAACAACGAGCAAAGAAGTGATTTAGACATTTATTGTCGTTAATAAAAGGATTAAACCTGTCTTTTAGAAAATGACATTCTCTTAAATGAAATTAAAATGGGTAAAGTGAAAAATCGTTGCAATAAGGACTTGACTGGTGCAGAATTTAAAATGTTTGTAAATTTGCCTTTTCGTGCAAATTTTCGTATCCTAATGAGTTTTTTTAGAAGATAAAAAATAATAATAAATTGTTAAGAATGACAAAATCTCAGGTCAAATATAAGTTAAAACAGTAATAAAAACTAATACGCCAAACTATTCAAAATTTTATAAAACCAATGATGTAATATGCTTAGAATCTAACAAGTAATATTTTTGTATATCTGTACCATCACATGTTAATGTGCTATATAAGACAATTCACTTGGAATTCGAGGTTTTTGAGTTTTCGTGATGAGTAACGTCTTATAGCCTCATTCCTTCATGTAGGTAAACATCCAACCGCACCTTCTCGGGGTGGGGGATGGGCAACGCCTACGGGCGGCTAACGCGGCTCCGGAGACCGAGTGACAGCCAGTATAAGGTGTACTCCTCTGCTTGTTATTGAAGGTAAAGGTTAGGGCACTCTCTTGGCCTTGGGGAAAGAAATTCTCCCTAAAGGTAGATGGCCCATCATTTCAGCAACGCCATAGGTTGCAGAAGGGAAGGAGACACTTTCGCATTAAAGATCCGTATGGATATCTCATCCGCAACTTCCAGGGATGGTATGGAGGCCCGTGACCTGAGTAACAAGGGTGAAGACTCTAACGATCAGAGAAGAGCGGATGGAGTAACCCTTCATGTGGGGATAGTACGCACATCTAGATGGCTAGACTTAAGCCATAAGTCCTGTCACGTTACCCTCTGCGAAGGACTGGTAACTCTTCCATAGTAAGTAATTACTCGAATTTTTAAGGGATTTAAGGGACAACGTTTGATGTAATTACACTGTTAATAACAAAAATTAATTTTTAATATCGATTACGCTGTACGTATGCAGCTACTACGTCAGTATTTATCGTGCTGTAAGATGTCTTCGCGGTAAATAGCCTAAAGTTGTTTGATAACGTGGACTTACACACAGTAGTGTGTTAGGTAGGGGGTATCGAGCCAGGAAGTGTGACGTCACGATCAGCTGATGACCGGAAGTAGTGACGTCACGAACAGCTGGCAATGACGTCACAGGTAAGTGACGTCAGATGACGTCATGATCAGCTGGTCGGATGACGATGGCGTCAGTAACGTCAGCTGAGCGTCATGTCATGTTCTGGTCAGAGTAGATCGTGACGTCGCACTTCCTGGCTCGATACCCCCCCCCTACTTGAACGTGAATTTCTGTGTCTGTACGCGCGCGTTCGGACACAAAATTTTCTCCGTTAAAAGTTAGTTTATACTAAAATATATCTTCGTAATTTAATACAAGCAATATTTTATGTAACAAGTCGTCATTACCAATAAACGACACGATTCAAATCTGTAAAAACCTGTTAGCACTATTTAATTTATAAATAATAAAAATAATTAAGCAATAAACTGTAATTTGAGATCATAAAACGTGTATTGTGTCATACCAAAGTACCTGCCTACTCGTCAACACTACACGTCACGGTGATACGACGCAACGGTTCCAATAAAAAAATTAAACCAGTCCACGAAAGTCATCGAGAGATGTTGCACCGGCAACGGTGAACGAAACACTGACCCTTGTCAACAATGTGTCACTCGTATAAATGGTGGTAGTGGTGGAAGGGGAAAGGAACGAGGAGGGGGAAGCTGATCACCCTGAGTTTTGGAGGCTTTGTAAATTTTAAACTCTTCCAGTGCGTCCACGTAATATATTGAAATAGTAAAACCAAACATTATGCCCGTCTTGTCATCATCAAACAAGTACTGATATACGACTATGATAATAAACTTGTTTATCAGCGATGTTAATATTTATTACTATAATTGTCAGTTAGTGTGAGACAATTATAAATGGATTGGGGGTAGATCGTATATTATATAGTCACATATAATACAACCCTCTACACAGAACTGTGTAACACAAGAAGAAATGGTTCCCAAGCGGTCATTAAATTCCGAGAAGAATGGAAGGCCCGAGAAGGCAGTCTAGACAAACTAGAGATAAATCATTTTTATTACATTTAAAGTGTCACGTATAGCTTTAAAACGTCATTCGGGTGTATGATCTTCACTGTAATTTTAGTTAATTCAGTCTACACGGGAAGCTACCTAATTTGTGAACTGGGCAAGTCATTTTAATTCCATTGACACTATTTTCAAAATTCTTCTCCGTCTATGGCGTCACAGATCGGAATCGAACCTTACCTTCCATAATCATCCGCCTCCACTTTTCCCTGTCCTTGGCGATCGATGTCCATCATTTTATTTTAAGTAAAGTATCAGCATCCCTCGCTACTGCGTCAGTCCAGCGATGCCTGTGTTTTCCGACAGGCCTTCTACCCTCCACTTGACTAAACAGTACCTTCCCACGTATTCGGTTGCCTTCCATCCTAATGATGTGTCCTGCCCATTGCAATCTATGCAGTCGGATGTTTATGGTCAGATCACTGTCTTTATATAGTTCCTCATTGTGACGCATTCTCCATATCCCATTGACTAATCAATATCACCGGTATAATCATAACTTTATATAGTGTGACCTTGGACTGACGGTGGATATTCCTTGTCTTGAATATAGTTGTCAAGTAAGCATTTTCAGTATTGGTAAACGGTTTCCAATTTATTTTAGAAACACGCATAATATGGTTTCCGATTCTAGAATAACACTAACAAAAACAATAACAGAATTATCACTGCTACACACAACTATAGAAAAATTATTCCGATTAGCGCGTTCAAGCTTCTCAGCTCATCGTCAGATCGGAAATGACTACCAGAATAAAACAAACTCTTCACATCCCCACCCGCCCCACTATCCACACACATACCCCGCAAACAAGCTATAAGTCAAATGTCCCTTCCCAGCTTCCGAGCCCTGTCACCCCCTTCTGTACAGTTACATATTTTTCAAGCACATTCCGTATGTATGTGTGTGTGTGTGTGTGTGTGCGCGCGCGCGCGCGAGTGTGTGTGTTTATGCGTTCTTTTCAACCCTAACGTTGTAAAGCCATTCTCATTTACAATTTTGGGCGCGGTCACTCACCCTTATTTCAAAAACATCTATATATGCAATTTAATTTTTAATATTATCTATCCGTCCTCTACCTTTTACTTCTTAATTATATTATAAAATATTTCTTCATTATCAAATTTAGTTTTAGTATTCATTAAATTGTCCAACCCCTTCTCTCTTTCTTTCAAAATATATCTAAGTCCTCCCTAAGTTTTCTTTCAACTGTGTTATCTTCTACATTTAAAATTTCATATTCTTCCAAAGGATTAACAAACTTATGGTTTTCTTCTATGAAGTGTCTTGCATATAACGAATTCGTTGTTCTATTACCTTCACCACGTTTGTTGTCAGACAACCTGCATAAGAATTTGGAGACAACCTGACCAGGGAAGGGATTCTCGGATGATTTTGTTTAATGTCACGTAGCACCGCAGCGCAATCCTCGGCCCTGGAGAGACTGAAGCATTTGATTACGGGTCTTGGCCAAGTAGCCCCATATGGGAATCGTGTAGGTAACCATCGGCACATAGGTGGTAACGATAAGCTTCCCTAGGCGGCGGGTCATAGAGTTTCGGCAAATCAGGGGACGGAGTTGATATAGACGATGGGCGGTCTTGCGGGTTACTTGCTCGGAGTGTGTCCGCCAGGTAAGACGACGATGTAGGTGGAGCCCGAGATACTTAACCTCCCAATACTAGGACAGAGGCGTATCGCCTACGTAGAGTCTGTCAGGGAGCCTTCTACGTCTGGAAAAGACTACGGCTATGCTCTTGCCCGCGGTAGCCATATAGTTCATATTATAAATTCTTTCACCCATTAGATTGGCAACGTGCATGACGTGCCCCCATTAGATTGGCAACGTGCATGACGTGCCCCCATTAGATTGTCAACGTACATGACGTGCACCCATTAGATTGGCAACGTGCATGACGTGCCCCCATTAGATTGGCAACATGCATGACGTGCCCCCATTATATTGGCAACGCGCATGACGTGCCCCCATTAAATTGGCAACGTGCATGACGTGCCCCCATTAGATTGGCAACGCGCATGACGTGCCCCCATTAGATTGGCAACGCGCATGACGTGCCCCCATTAGATTGGCAACGTGATGACGTGCCCCCATTAGATTGGCAACGTGCATGACGTGCCCCCATTAGATTGGCAACGTGCATGACGTGCCCCCATTAGATTTGCAACGTGCATGACGTGCCCCCATTAGATTGGCAACGTGCATGACATGCCCCCATTAAATCTGCAGGATGTACGAGGTTCACTCGAATAGTTTGTGCAATTTTCCTTCCTTGTTCCATAAGGAAATGGAATTAAAACGAAAAATGGGCTCGAAGTGTTCGAGATAAGGGCTGATTCTGATTGTACTACCCTTAAAATATGAAGAAATGTCTTTTTCCAAAAAGTGTCTGTGTGTCTGTGTATAGACTTTTTTTCTATGGCGAACGATAACTGCCGCAAATTCAAACGGAATCAAATAATACTTTGCATATGTGCCCGAGTTGAAGATGAAGAGGACTCATCCTGTTGATTTTGGTGAAGATCGGTAAAGGAAAAGGGGTAGTTTATTTGCAACGTTTTATGTTTTAACAAGAGTAAAGTACTTAAAGAATTCGGCAGAAAATGGATTCAACAGATAGATAGAATGGAAGAAAGTAGAATACCGAAGATAGCGAAAGATTACAACCCCAGAGGTAAAAAAAAGTTGGTATGCCTAAAAAAGGTGGACTGTGGAACAGGAACAGGCCGCTAAAGCCTAAAACCGTTAACTAGATGATGATGACATTACATTTGCAATCGTAGTTTTCAGACTGGTTATTTCAAGCATATAGTTTGTGTGTATGTATGTGTGAGCTTGTGTATGCCTAAATGTTTATGTTTATCTATTCAGAGTATACGTAAACACCATCGGTACAACACGTAGGTCTATTTTAAACATACTTGAATCATTTCAAAGTAGCACTTTGTATTATTCATAATTCAAAGAAGTTGTAACGTTAAAATGGATAATGTAAAATACTGCATTTTAAAAAGACATCTTCAGTTCATTAACAAAAAAATTTAGTAAATGAAAAGATATGGAAATTTTTGTTGCCAGCGTTAAGTGCTGTAAAACATATGCATGAACTTTGCACTGATTAGCAAATACATGTTGACAAATATCTTAGATAAACACAGACGCAGCAGAAACACGATCGCTTAAATTTTATTTACATTACATTGCAAAATGATTACGTCAACAAAATGGTATCACAGTGACATGACAATAAAATATTGTTAATTCAACTAGTGTTTTGTATTTGTAAAACTAAACTGTTTACTGACACTTTAATCAGGTTTTGATAAGTTATAATTTACGTAGCAATATTTCAGTATACCCTAGATCTTGGAAAGGAAAAAAAACAAAAGTAAGTCACTGTCATGAATACAAAAATTACATGCACGATGTAAGATAAAAGAGCCTCTATAGTCAGAATGATAGACAAAGGTAATTTGATTCAATTCTTTTACTTTAAATCACTTTAAGATATACGTAAAGTTATTTTTTGAATGAAATAATTAGTCAGTTTCTTCTTCTTCTTCTTCTTCTTCTTCTTCTTCTTCTTCTTCTTCTTCTTCTTCTTCTTCTTCTTCTCCTCCTCCTCCTCCTCCTCCTCCTCCTCCTCCTCCTCCTCCTCCTCCTCCTCCTCCTCCTCCTCCTCCTCCTCCTCCTCCTCCTCCTCCTCCTCCTCCTCCTCCTCCTCCTCCTCCTCCTCCTCCTCCTCCTCCTCCTCCTCCTCCTCCTCCTCCTCCTCCTCCTCCTCCTCCTCCTCCTCCTCCTCCTCCTCCTCCTCCTCCTCCTCCTCCTCCTCCTCCTCCTCCTCCTCCTCCTCCTCCTCCTCCTCCTCCTCCTCCTTTAGCACTATAGCCCAACGTGAGCCTTGACTTTTGACACCAATTTTCTTTACCCATTGCCCATTTGGTGTAACCCGTCACGTCCATTCTTCCTAGATCTTCCGGCACATCATCTAACCATCTTCTCCTAAGTTGGCCCCCTTTCTGCTTTTATAGAGTCGCGCCCTCATGATTTTCTCTGATCATCCATCTTAGATGATTAACAAAATAGATGACCTAACCATTGTATTCGTTGAGCCTTTACGAATCTTTCAATGTCGTCACGCTTTAATAGCTCGTCTGTCTCCTAGTTATTTCTTATTCTTTATTCATCATCTTTTTTAACCGGGCCATAAACACGTCTTACCATCTTTCTTTCAAACATTTTTAGTGTTTCTTAGTCATTTCCTTACGTAAACTAAAAAAATCCTAAGACTAATCTTGCAGCTAAGAATTCTAGTTAAATATAAATATTTAACACAGATGTGTGAGGTTAACTACATTTACAAACGCTCGTGTGAAATACACAGCACTGCTTTGATCAAAGTTTTGCTTCAAATTTTACAGTAACTACATTACTTTTCTTTTATAAAATTGCTAAACTGCTATAATTGTTTTTATTATTTAGACAAAGCTTTTCGTCATTACTGACATCTTCAGGTCTTAAACAACCTGAAGATGTCAGTAATGACGAAAAGCTTTGTCTAAATAATAAAAACAATTATAGCAGTTTAGCAATTTTATAAAAGAAAAGTAAGGATGGCTGCTAATTTAAACAATACGAAAAAAAAAAAAAAAAAAAAAAAAAAAAAAAAAAAAAAAAAAAAAAAGTAACTACATTAATTCAAACTGTGTTATTCCTGTTATAATGGCGTACTCTTTAATCATGTTTCTTTGTAATCTCTTGTATTCCGGTGAACGTGAGCTGTACTTTAAAGATTACTTTGGAAGTTTTTCCCTGCCACACTAAGATAAATCATTGATGTTTCTAGTTCGTAGTACTTTATGTTAAAAACACTGCCCAGTGGTATAGTATTAGTACTTCACTTTGTGGTGCAATTAAAAGTTACATATATACATGAATACAGGTATTTAATTCTGTTAAGCAATAAACGTTTATTAAAGGTAAATAAAGAAGAATTGTTTTTCATAGAACAAATATAAATGTTTTTAATTTAACTATAGTTATATTTTTATTATTATACCGGCTGCACAATGTTTGCACATTTCTCGGAACCAATAATACACAGGATTGATTGAATTCTCATCTTCCACTGCTGCTTGTCCATCCAAAGTACTTCAATTTCACGCTCCCTCAATATAGTCTGAATTTTTTCTATCCAGATGATAGGTGGTCTTCCTCTTTTCTTTCTACCTGGTGGTGTCCATTCCATAACTCTCCTTGGCAATCTTTCCTCTGCCATTCTTTTCGTATGTCCGTACCGTTGTGATTTTTTTTTTGATAAAATAAACAATTGATTTTTTTTACATTCATTCTGTTTTGAATAACTTCCTTTTTAATATTTTTACGTCGGGATACCCTTAAAATGCTTAATAAACTTTAGTATTCCTTGAGTTGTTAGCGGGTAACCACTGCCTCGCAGTTTAAACTTTTAACAAATTTATGTAATATGACATATTTAAATGATGTAATCAATAAAACCTAAGCATATATCAGCTGGTAACTGAGCGTTTTGAGTGTACTCTGTAACTCCAAAATGTATCATGTGTACTGAACGTAAGTTGTAAGATATGCAGAGAATAACAAATAAAGATACTTAAACATAAATTAAAAACTACGACCTCTCGATCAAAGGATTCAATCAGAACTAAAATTTTAATAAACATTACAATAATAATTAAACAGTCAGTTGTTTATTTTGAAAATATAAATACTTTTTATATTTACCTTGCAACGTTTGCTATGATTATGACAGGGATGAAATTAAAAAGTAGACAAATGCGGCCTATGCGTATCGTAATAAATATTATAAATCTGTAAAGGTTTGTCTGAGACTTCCACAGCCGGAGTCAGTGTTATTAAAATTATTTTCTTCCGGGCTGTTTGGCCGTGGTCCAATGCTGTTCCTTCCATTTCATCCGGGCTGTTTGGCCGTGGTCCAATGCTGTTCCTTCCATTTCTTCCGGGCTGTTTGGCCGTGGTCCAATGTTGTTCCTTCCATTTCTTCCGGGCTGTTTGGCCGTGGTACAATGCTGTTCATTCAATTTCTTCCGGGCTGTTTGGCTGTGGTCCAATGCTGTTCCTTCCATTTCTTCCGGGCTGTTTGGCCGTGGTCCAATGCTGTTCCTTCCATTTCTTCCGGGCTGTTTGGCCGTGGTCCAATGGTGTTCCTTCCATTTCTTCCGGGCTGTTTGGCCGTGGTCCAATGCTGTTCCTTCCATTTCTTCCGGGCTGTTTGGCCGTGGTCCAATGCTGTTCCTTCCATTTCTTCCGGGCTGTTTGGGCGTGGTCCAATGCTGTTCCTTCCATTTCTACCGGGCTGTTTGGCTGTGGTCCATTGTTGTTCATTCCATTTCTTCCGGGCTGTTTAGCCGTGGTCCAATGCTGTTCCTTTCATTTCTTCCGGCCTGTTTGGCCGTGGTCCAATGCTGTCCCTTCCATTTCTTCCGGGCTGTTTGGCCGTGGTGCAATGCTGTTCCTTCCATTTCTTCCGGGCTGTTTGGGCGTGGTCCAATGCTGTTCCTTCCATTTCTACCGGGCTGTTTGGCTGTGGTCCATTGTTGTTCATTCCATTTCTTCCGGGCTGTTTAGCCGTGGTCCAATGCTGTTCCTTTCATTTCTTCCGGGCTGTTTGGCCGTGGTCCAATGCTGTCCCTTCCATTTCTTCCGGGCTGTTTGGCCGTGGTGCAATGCTGTTCCTTCCATTTCTTCCGGGCTGTTTGGCCGTGGTCCAGTGCTGTTCATTCCAGCTGACGGTTTTAGCCGTGACTTTGACGGCCGTCTTCAGTGCTAAAAGTCGAGTAAAATAAAAGCGCTATCACAGATCATCAGAAGGCATATGCTTCAGTTATTTGGAACCGTGAGTATGCAGCGAACTCCAATGAGAAGTTCAGAGAAGCTTCTTGCACTGTACGACCAACAGATTCGCGTTATTGGGTCGCGATGTGGAGGTCATGAAAGCTTTTGGTCTTCCTTTACTCTTGGCTAAAAGAACTCACACAGACCTAATGATAATGTGATGTACTTATAATATACACATACTTATTGCTTACTAATGGTACCTATAATCTTAATCTTCTGTTGTGGTGTATTCATGGTGCATAACCTAAAGATACCATACACATTATTTATAATAAAGTTTTAGTTACTTACATTCTTAATTTCGATCGATTTCGGTCATAGACCATCGTCAGATCATGTACACTGTGCATTCACGACCATAATATCGTAAAACAGTTACTGTTTACAAAAAACGAGTTCGTAAATATTGATTAATGATCGTGAAACGTACGTTTGTGTGCAAAGTTTCTCGAGAACTGATTTTATTGAGGAGTGTTTATGTTTACATTCAGGTCTATAGATTATATCAGCTGATTACTGCTGAAATTAATAACTGTTGAAAATCAACATACAATAATAATTATGTTAGAATTAATACACCACAATAGAAGATTCGTACAGACCTGCTCCTTGTTTCATCAAGTTCTTAGTGGATTTCCTTGCACATAGTGGATTGCTCGTGACCGTTAGTTTGAAGGTCCCTACCTACATACATCGCGTAAGTTGTAAGTTTATCTGTGGACATGCAGAATCATGTAGTCCAGTTGTGAGGCGCATTGAATTTGCCAACGTCTTTGTTGATGACATTCTCGACTTATTTAGTGACAAAAATAAGTTTCAACGGGTAGTAAGGAATGGAGTTTTCTGACTGCACTTGTTTGATCTGCACATTTGCTTTGTGGCGTGACTTGTTAGTGACGTAGTACTTGGAATTTACTTCTTCTTCTTCTTCTTCTTCTTCTTCTTCTTCTTCTTCTTCTTCTTCTTCTTCTTCTTCTTCTTCTTCTTCTTCTTCTTCTTCTTCTTCTTCTTCTTCTTCTTCTTCTTCTTCTTCTTCAGTGGCGCAACAACCCATTACTGCGTCAAGGCCTCCTTTAACAGCCTCCGCCAGTTGTCCCGGTTAAGTGCAGCTGCTCTCCAGTTCCGGGTCCCGAGGATATGCCGCGCATCATAAGTCACACCTTCGTCCCAACGTAGTTTCGGTCTACCAACACTCCTGGTGCCACAGATCTGTTCTGTGAGTGCCTTTCTGGGTATTTCATCCTCCCCCATTCTGATCACATGTCCAGCCCACCTGAGTCTACCAAGTTTTATCATTTTCACAATATCTGGTTCGTTCAGCAGAGTGTTCAGTTCTTGGTTGGTACTTTTCCTCCATTCACCTCCCACACATATTGGACCAAAAATGCTGCGGAGGATTTTGCGTCCACGAACTAGCAGGCTTCACTCAGACTTTCTATAAATGGTCCAGGTCTCAGAACCACAGGTGAGAACTGGGCGGATTAGTGTTTTATACAGAAGCTGCTTGATGCTCCTGGCAATTGTTCTTCTCTGGACCAGGGGTCTGAGACCAAAGAAGCACGTATTAGCTGTGGTGATTTTTCGCTTTATTTCTCATGTTGTTTCCCCATTGCAGTTAACTTGGCATCCTAAATAAACAAAGTTGTTGACTTTTTTGAAGGAATAGATCCCAATTTGGACGCCACTTGGAATTTACTATGTTTTCTATTTTTTATTGTCACAGACGTCTTCTTATTTGACACAATTAATCCCTCAGATTTATGTCATATTCACGTGTGATATACTAAGTTTCTATGAACTGTTCTATCATAATTGTCCGCTGTTTGTCTAATGGGTGTCCTTCAGGCTCAGAGGGTGGATCGGCAGAACTTAGGTGTGACTGAAAGACCTGAACAAAGCAAATGTTAATTTATTATATTATCACTTTATATACGAGGTCTGTAAATTAAGTAGTGACTACTTATTATTAATGAATATTAATATTTATTGTCTATTATTGCTACGTGAAACGTAAACAAGCTTTTCGTGAAGTGAGTTTTTGTTGTGTGTTATATAAATGAGTGACATCAATTACGAGTTACGTTGTGCAATCAAGTGTTGTGTTAAACTAGGGCAGTCAATATGGCAACACTGTAAGCTTTCCATTAACACAGATAATTACAAAGTAGCTGATTGGTACTGAGTATTAATATTTATTGTCTATTGTTGCCACGCGAAACGTAAACAAGCTTTTCGTGAAGTGAGTTTTTGTTGTGTGTTATATAAATGAGTGACATCAATTACGAGTTACGTTGTGCAATCAAGTGTTGTGTTAAACTAGGGCAGTCAATATGGCAACACTGTAAGCTTTCCATTAACACAGATAATTACAAAGTAGCTGATTGATATTGAGTATTAATATTTATTGTCTATTGTTGCCACGCGAAACGTAAACAAGCTTTTCGTGAAGTAAGTTTTTGTTGTGTGTTATATAAATGAGTGACATCAATTACGAGTTACGTTGTCCAATCAAGTTTCGTGTTAAACTCGGGCACAGTGCTACTGAGGCTCTTACAAAATTAACAACGGCGTATGGAGATGAAGCTTTATCAACAGCACAGGTTCTCATATGGTTTAAAGCATTTGAAGATGGCCGGGAAGCAATTAAGGATGATCCACGCTCTGGAAGACCGTCAACGTCAAGAAACGACGACACTGTTGATCGAATCAGGGACTTGGTGCGGTCTGATTGTCCATCAACCGTCAAAATCATCTCAGAAAAATTAAATTTGAAACACTACAGTTTATCAAATTTTGATAAACGAATTGGGAATCAGAAAAGTTTGTGCAAAATTGGTCCCAGACAACCTCACTCTTGAACAGAAAGACAACAGGACGGAAGTAAGCCGTGATCTTCTAGCTAAAAAATGCCAAAATTCAAAATCAAAACCACATTCATTTGTTTCTTTGATAGTAATAGCATTATCCATAAGGAGTTTTTGCCTACAGGACAGGCTGTCAATGAATATGTTTACCGAGAAATTGTTGAAATGCTGCGGAAAAGAGTTATTATCGTGAGACCGGCCATCGTCAACACCTGGATGCTGTATCATGACAATGCACCTTGTTACACAGCACTATCGGTTAATGAGTTTTTGGCAAAGAAAAAATTCCTGTTGTTGCTCAGCCCCCTTGTACACCTGATTTGAGTCCCTGGGACTACTTTCTCTTCCCGAGATTGAAAAAAGATTTTAAAGGACACCATTTTGTGACGATAGACAACATTAAAAAAAATATATATATAACCGACCAGTTGAAGGAGATTCCAGTTTCTGAGTTCCAGGGCTCATATGAAGAGTGAAAAATCCGTCTAAAGCGCTGTGTGGCTTCTCAAGGGAACTCGTTTGAATGTGATAGAGTCTAGATATAGTTTGATTGTAAATAAAAACGTTTTATTGAATTAGTCGTATTACTTAATTTACAGTCCTTGTACATGACATTTAATGTTAAACATATACGAATATCTCTGAAAAGGTTTGTAGGCATATTATGTGTCTCGACGTGCAAACGACTCTTTACAGTTAAACATTTACACAGTATGTTAGAATATTTAACGAGGGTGCACGGGCGCAAGCATTCTGCTAGAGACGCATTACATCTGTGTAAGCAGGAATGCCGCTACACATTCACCCACGACCTTTACAGTAAAACAGATGCAAACTCCCTCCCTTTCTATCTCTCCCCTCTCTCTCCATCCCTCCCTCTCCTGCTGCACGTTGAAGCGTAGTACCGGTTGTTCTGACATTAACACGTACGTGAAACAATCGAGCGAACGACAATTAGAGGTCTGTTATCGATTATACTCTTCATTGCATTCATGTTTCAACACAAATATTAATCGTACCGTCAATTCGTTTTCTACTGTTAAGCGAAGCTACATCGACCGCAATTAACAATTATTAAAAACATAAAAAATTGTATTGTTACTGACGTTATAATTACTCATAAGTTCAGCAGTAAGATCATGGAAAGGCTTTCAGTCAATGTCCTGATTACTTCCTAACAATTCTCACAACCTGTAAAATGGAAAAAACGGAGACAACTTTCTAAAACTGGGTTTCAATTCTTACTTTGTTACCTTCAAAAACAAGACAAACTCTTTCCAAATGTTGCTACTTTGTGTGTGTGTGTGTGTGTGTGTGTGTGTGTGTGTGTTAGAGAGAGAGAGAGAGAGAGAGAGAGAGAGAGAGAGAGAGAGAGAGAGAGAGAGAGAGAGAGAGAGAGAGAGAGAGATCATTTCTAACGAAACTTAATAACTTTGACCTTCTACCCGTATAATGTTCGAAATTATGGTTCGATTTTATATTTCATTTTCTTTTTGTATTACATCCTTTACTCTTAGTAACTGAAATTTACCTAATTAAACCTACTTCGACTATCAAATAATTAGGGGCGTAATTTATACGAGGAGGGGGACAACGGGACCGAACCCAACTCTCCGCAGAGGGTCAAAAAAGTTGGCGAATTTTGTTAATCTCTTAAGTTTTAGGCTGTTTTATTACTTTTTTCAGCTGTGTTCGCTAATATAGTAGTAACTCTTTTTTAAATATACAAACAGGTTTATTAAACAGCATTAATCTATACGTTTGAAATAGGAAAAAGCAATTCAGCCAATAAGTATCTCTTAAACAATGTTTCAATAACTCGTGTTTTTATTGTCTTATTACCGTTTACGTTAATGGGACTGATTTCAGCCATTTTAAATATAGTAGTGTTAATTAGTCTTAAGTTGTTTTTCTGTTGTATGAAGCCGACCCAACCCCGGATTCCCCTCAAGGCCAAATTCAAGATACGCCACTGCAAATAGTTACAGAAAAATTACGTAGTAAACCTTCTAATGCAAACATTTTCTTTTATAATTGTACAGTGTAAGCCGTATATGACGTATGCGATTTTCAGTAAAAAAAGTACAAATAATTTTCTACAAATTTTAAAAATATATATAAATCACAGGTTTACATACATTTAATGACAACGCTTTTATCGTGATTTACGTACATAATATAACATTTTATTCAGCATATAATTCATGCATACCTCCTAAACACTGTCGGCAAGCATACAAGCGTTTATGGATTAACAGATATTGCACACAAAGCGTTGGGTTCTACATAGACAAAGTTACTCGTATAGGTGGTTTGCAACTTTTTAACTTATAGAGACTGAAATTTTGAATTAAGTAAATACATATAGTTAATATTTGTTTATTAGTGATTGGGTAAGGGGTACATATGATTCACTGTGTACACATGACCCGTATGACGTATCCAAAATGGTTTTTCCTTATTAATTCAGTCCAGGTTTACTAATAAAATTAACACTGTACACGTAACGACGAAGAATATTTTGTTGTATTCAAATTAATTTTTCAAAAATAAAATAATAAAGTATCATTCTAAATTTTAAAACTTTAATATTAATATTAATTTTTTTTTTTTTTTGTATCGGCTCTCTAAGGAGCACATGCCAATTTCAATTCTTTATTCCTTGTTCTTTTCTTTTTCTCCAACATTCTTTCATCGTTTTACTATGTCTCTTCTTACTGACTTCAGTCCATTTTGAACCTGCGTGTTACTCTCTCCTACCCTGGACCCCTTCCATTTTTAACACTTTTACCCGAAAAACCTCTCTTTCAATTGCTTCTTTTGCTTTTAAATTATTTTTTTCTAAATCCTTTTTGACTACTTTAATTCAACTTGATGTTGACTTCTTTCCCCACAGATATTTAAAGATCTGTTTTGTTAACCAATTGTCGTCCATTATATATAAACGTCCAAAAAATACTAGTCTTCTTTTTCTTACTGTTTCTGTTTTTCACTGTACTATTTTAACTTGTACCAAATTATTATGTTGGTGCAACAGCCTCTGAAGATTTAAAATACCCGTTTATAAAGCCTTTGGAGATATTTATAAAGTACCTGTTAAATCAGAAACGCTAAATTCATTATTTTAAGTGTTACTGTGTTAGAAGCATTGTATAACACATTAAACTTTATGTTTTCCGCAACCATGGCTTTTATTTATTTCAGCAGTAAACTAAAAACTAAAAACCGTTGTCACCCAACCTCACAAATGAAAACAACACGTATTTTCGCTTTCCATTAAGTAATAGGACAATTTACAATTCGTAAACTTCTTCTTTTCCACATCGTAATATGTCGATTCAATCGCATATTGTATATAAAACATCGAAAATCTACTGCAGGAATGGATAAATGTACAGTTCTGATGCCGCTAAATAGCTTTTGTTTATTTACTTGTTACTATGGTAGTTAATTATGGTCTCCATGGTGTTGATGACATCTTTATACGCGTCAACGAAAAGGCATAATTAAAAGGGCCTAAATCGTGCGAACGGGGCAAAATATCAAATTTCAAGTTAGACAGTAATTTTTGCCTTGGGTCAAAGGTTACCTGTGCAAAATTTTGTGGCAGTCAAGTGTAACGGTGTGGATTTGTATTCAGTACCCATAAATCCTCAGACGTTGAGTTTTATATAATAAGATGTAGATTAATAAACAACAGTTCACATTAGTTCCATGAACATTGTGAGTACATACTGTTACGACATCACAGAACAATCTACGTGTTTGTCGAATGTGCCAGAAGAATCTCGCTCTAATTTGTGTGGCGTACGTGACTAGACGCATTCGCGAGAATTTTCTCGAAGCCGCCAGCCGCGCGGACTGTGTCAAGGCCGCAATTAATCCCTAAGACGCAATTTGGAACGTTCTGGTCTGTGGGCGGAGGTTTAAATACATGGCGGCAGCGGCCTTAAGTTTTAGTAAAGTGGCGATATATTTAAAGTGCGGTTCGAGTTATTATCGGGCGATATTACTATGCGCGTTCAAGTGGTTATTAGTCAAGTGTTGTGTTTTATAATCGGACGGTATTGTAATACAATTTTGTCTTAATATTAGTTGACATTTATTTGCGTGTGAACATTTTTTTTATTTGATTTGTTATAAGAGACTGTGTTGTTAATTACGAACTGTTAACTGTGAAAATTAAAGCTGGTGATTAGTGACTTAATTGGTGTCTTGTACTTATTTTGTTTTCCACTGTACCTACGACGATCAGTAGACCGTCGTAACAATACAGTTAAATATGAGCAGCAAATTAATGCTAGCCTCTACATGTAGATACCTGTTTTTTGCCTGTTGTTTGGATACATCCATAGACAGATTATGAAGCTGTATGGACTTATAGTAAGAAACTGTGGTTGTACCACGAATACCCATATCAAAATTTCATAATGCCTTCACAGTATAGTGCTATGAATACATTTGATGTATTATAAATTAGTACTAGACATATTGTTATTTATTTACACGTAAAGTTCACATTTTACAGCTCACGTTTACATCTTTGCAATTTATTGCTGCGAATATTTCAGAAGAAAAGAATTTAAAATCTACTTGGCGGACTAAAATGTTATTAAAATGTAACACAGTTAAGTGGTGACATTGCCGACTTAATAATATTTAAATCCGTCAATTATATCTTTCACATTTTATTCTAAACATTTTTTGTACTTCCTTTTACTGGACATAAGGTACCGTATATACTTCCAGAGCAAAAATTGTTTGTCGGGAGTTTTTATTTTTACTTCCGTGTTCCGTAAGGAAATAGAAGTATGGTGATCGCGAAAAATATCGTATTCCAGATAAGGGCTGATTCTGATCGTACTACCCTTAAAACATGAAGAAAAGTCATTTTCCAAAAAGTGTCTGTCTGTGTGTCTGTATGTGTATCTAACTGTGTGTCTGTGTGTAATGACTCAAATGTGGTGTCACAAATGATGACTGCTGCAAATTCAAACAGAATCGAATAATGTTTTGCATATGCGCCCGAGTTGTAGAGGACTCAAGGTCTATTGATTTTGGTGAAGATTGGTTCAGGGGGAGCGGTAGTTCAACTGCTACGTTTTACGTTTTGACGAGAGTAAAGTACATAAAACAATCATATAAACTTTTTCAAACAATAGTAATTGTTAAAAATAAAATAATTTTGTTGCCAGGCAACCAGGTTGTTCAGTTATCAGAGGGAGGGGTAGTTTAGCTGCATAGTTTTATGTTTTAACAAGAGTAAAGTACTTAATCTTAATAAATAAGTGACCCGAAAATAAACTCATATTAATCCACTGTAAAATGGTAAATGATGTAATTACAAATGGAGTGGCTAGTTGAAGGGGGAGGGGGTGATTTTCTGAAAATTGCTGTGCTGAAATCAAGTAAAGTAGAAATATTTAATTTTGAAGGATAAGATACCTTAGAAATTACATATGATAAAACGATTAGTGTATGATAGGGTAAATATCATTAATGGTGGGTATCGGTTGAGGAGGAGGGATCATTATCTGCGTAGTTCAATATCTTTATAAGAATAAAGTACCTAATTTTTATAGACAAAATAACTCAAAAATAACATTATATTAAACGACTACCCCATAAAAACAAAAATCTTTTTAAATAGTGAAAATAACGAAAATAATTTATAAATAGTTTAAGGGTGGGCTATATTTTCTTAGAAATTATCGAACCAAATTCAAGTAAATGATTTAAATACTAATCTTAGAACATGCAAGTCACGTGTGGTTCTCCATACCGATATTTTTACTTCCATGTTCCATAAGGAAATGGAAGTATGGTGATGGCGAAAAAATCGTGTTCGAAATAAGGGCTTATTCTGATTGTACTACCCTCAAACGTGAAGAAAAGTAATTTTTCGAAAATTGTCTCTGTGTGTGTGTGTCTGTGTGTACAATTATTCTGGCAAACGATAACTGCTGAAAATTCAAACAGAATTAAAATTTTTTTTGCATATGTATCCGAGTTGTAGAGGACTCAAGACATATTGATTTTTGTGATGATCGGTTATGGGAAAGGGGTAGTTTACCTGCAACGTTTTGTGTTTTAACAAGAGTCATTTTTCAATGACGAACGATAACTGCCGTAAATTAAACAGAATCAAATAATTTTTTGCATATGTGCCTGAGTGGTAGAGGATTCAAGGCCTATTGATTTTGGTGAAGATTGGTTAAGGGGAAGTGGTAGTTTGTCTGCAACGTTTTATGTTCTAACAAGAGTAAAGTACTTAATTTTTATAAATAAATTATCCTAAAAGAAGATCATAATAATCCACTGTAGAATGATAGACGAAATATCTATAAATATAAAGCGTAGTTAAAGGGGAGGGAGTAATTTTCTATACATGAAAATGATAGTTGAATGTGGAGAAGATAATTTTTTATTTATATGTGTACTACTTTGTAAACAAAGAGGTTGTTTCAATGGAAATATTTCATTCAAATTGTCAAACATAAAGTTAGGTTTACAAGGTGGGGAATATCTTTTTTAGAAATTATTGAACCGAATTCAAGTAAATTACTTTAAACCTAAATCTTACAACATGAAAGTCATGGTTCTCCATACCGGAGTTTTTAATTTTTCGTCTTAATATTTGTAAGTGTACACACAAAAAATGCCCAAGATTTCGTGTATATTTGCGTACGCACAAGGTAAGATGGCCTACACGTGTGACTGTGCTCGCCGATCCCAAGTACACTGTTTACCCAGGTTACACGGAGGAGGCGCGAAGCTCGAGGTGGTGAAAGATGTACTTGAATACGGTTTGTGCGGAATTGAGCCAGCAGCTTCCCTCTTACTGTGCCACAAAATACGAGAGTAAACATTCCGACGATACTACATCGCTGAGTGCAAATATCATTCCGCGTGAACACCGCGAAAGTTCATAGTTCACTGAGAAGGGGGGCATTCACACCGGAGGAGGAGGCGCATGTGTGTGTGGACGAGTGACGGGTGACGCATCCGCTCCGCCCGCCGCGCCGCTCGCCGTCGTCAGACCGAATTATCGTGACAAATTGTATCGCGTACTAATGATTCCGTTTGAAAATTCCGCCTGAAACGTTCGACTTATTAATAGAAATCTATCGGTCTGTATAAAGTGAGAGTTTTCAGATTCATCGCCCAACACAATGTCAAACATATCAAACGTTTATTTGAAAGTATTTAATACCGAGGTTTTAATTAGCTAAACTTAACATGTAGCTAAAATTTGTATTCACTAAAAGTATTCAGGAAAGTATTCAAGAAAAGTCATTTTTCGAAAAGTGTGTGTGTGTGAGTGTGTGTGTGTGTGTGTGTCTTGTGTCTGTCTGTCTGTGTGTATGTGTGTAGAATTTTTTCTATGGTAAACGATAAACGCAGCAAATTCAAACAGAATCAAATAACTTTTTGCATACATCCCTGAATTGTAGAGGACTCAAGGCTTATTGATTTTGGTGAAGATCGGTTATGGACAAGGTGTAGTTTACCTCCAACGTTTTATGTTTTAACAAGAGTAATTTTTTTCTATGATGAACGATAACTACCGTAAATTCAAACAGAATCAAATAAATGTTTGCATATGTAGCTAAGTTGTAGAGGACTCAGGGTCTATTGCTTTTGGTGGAGATAGGTTAAAGGTAAGGGGTAGTTTACTTGTAACGTTTTATGTTTTAACAAGAGTAAAGTGCTTAATTTTGATAATAAAAGTCTCCTAAAAAGAAGTTCATAACAAACCACTGTAGAAAGGCAGATGAAATATCTATAATTGAAAAGGGTAGTTGAAGGGGAGAGGGTAATTTTCTATAAATGAAAATGATAGTTGAAAGAAGTAGTTTGTTGTTAAAATTCCTTCCCGGGCTGTTTGGCCGTAGTCCAATGTTTTCTGCAAAACCAGACGTTTCGGAAGTGCCATCGACTGCCATCATCAGTGAAAATCGAGTGCGCTAACGTGAGGTGGTATACGTTTGTGTCTACAGCGCCGTGATTAAGACTGAAGCAAGAAGTAGTAAGAAGTAATTCCTATAGAAATATTCCATTTCGAAAACGACTTTAAATATAAATCTTTGAACATAGAAGTCATGTATGGTTCTCCATCCATATTTTAATATATTTATTCCCATTACTAAAGTTTACATTCCCATGTTCACTACATCCACAGCACTAGGAATTACCACATACTGTGAACAGTGACAAGTTAAAGTTTATTAATGCCCTTGCTATGTATTTAATTCAACAAAAAACAATCTTTCATAGGTCCAATTAGCCCTATCACTAACAATTTTGTCACGTATATATTGTGCAGTCACTAAAACCTTATACAGACTACACTAAATAATAACTTACACTAGAAAAGAGATGATTAACATTTCAAAATTAACCTCAACTGAAATAATCTAACTGCAATTATTATGTGGGATTATCCAATTTGAAGATTTTTCAACTTGTATTATTACCGTGTGCTTCTTACTCTTCTTAAACAATAAAGAAAAGTCTAAAAAACAATGCTATTTTGTAAATTAATATTATTTTTTAGTTCCATATAATGCAACATATTAAGGTAGGCCTACATCGTACCAAAAACAACTTGAACGTATTCATAGAAAAGAAGTTCGGTCAGTTAAATTCATTAAATTACAATATTTAATGTTAATTATACATTAATATAAGCTATATAGAGCAAAATAGCCAAAAATTATGCAGAAAAAAAACGTCAATTTAAATTTAATATTGTAATTTAAACCGCAAAATATGAAAAACTAATTTTATGAAATTTCTTGTGAGCTGTTATATGTAATGTAACTTTTTGTAAAACGCCTGGAAATAGCTTACTAGATACTTAATAAGTAGAATAATGAATAATGTACCACATGGAATTTAACAGTTGTTTTAAACAACGTTGATAAATCAAAGTAAAATATCAGAATTACATAATACCATATAACTAACATAGTGCAGGCAAAATAGCTTGACCTTAATGGCTTGTAAGTTATGATGCTTGAAAAAAATTCAAAACAATAGATTAAAAAATACTTAGATAATTATAGTATGTCAGATAATATCATAATTGATTGATTTATAGCATCTGCTGTTGCTGTCCGATTTCCAAACGTTTCCTCCATTGCGCTCTAATACTTCTCCGGCTGCCTTGTGCATTGCCTATTTAATATTTTGGGGGGGAGTTGCTTGAGTCTGGCCCTTGTTAGGACCAGGCTCGGGCTGATCTGGGGCAAGCCCCCTTCAGCCAGATGGTAAGGAGATTGTGGAGAGTCGTACGTCAGTGCGGACCGGCCGTTGAGAAGGTGGAGGCACGTGGAAGGAAGAGTAGTGCGTGCAGGAGTATTGTGTGTCTGTGTAGTTGGTAGCCACGTGTGTGTGTGTGTGAAGGAAGAGGCAGATGGAGGCGCCATTAACAAGTGATCTATTTAATATACTGGTGACGTTCTCTTATATCGACACAATCTTTCCCTTTGAGTTGTTAATCAAGCCTTTGTTGATATACGCGTATGTATTTTTGTCTATTCATCTATTCAGGTATATAATAGTCTTCCATTCAATCAACTCACCTTCAATTTCCATTCAGGTATATCATCCTATGGAATATTTCGTTGCGTTTCCTTTTGACTACTTATGCTGTGATTTCTTCGTAATTTAAATATAGATGGCATAATTTAGAAGTTGTAAGAAAAAGGGCTTTTAACAATGGGAACTAAGGCCGACCTGAACGTTTCGAACAGGCTATACGAGATAAGGGTGAGAATCTGGATGAATTCTTCATAACTGTCGAAGCAACGCTTACCGCAAAGAAAACGCAGGTAAGCGATATGTTTAATAAATTAATGGCAGTAATTCAGTCCCGGTCAGAACAAAGTCAGGATCAATTTTAGGCTCAGTCAGAACGAAATGAGACTCAATTTCAGACCCAGTCGGAACTGTCCTCACAAATTCAGACCCAGATACAAGCTCTATCAGACGGGGTTATTCACACAGAATGAATTACCGTAAGGTCTAGATCCCAAATGTGCAAATAGAGTACAGAATGTTCGGGAACATTATAGAATATAGTTTATTATAGATTATTTATTAAATTATAGAACAATGTAAGTCGGACTCGCAGTCCGCATCTCTATAGGTTCTAACCTCTCCCATTGTGACATCTGTTTCGTGTGATGTTATTAGATAATAATCAATTATTGATTGCATATTGTTTTGCTGGCTACGTTCATGTTTATTTATGAATGTTTGTTTATGAGAGCTTCGTATAAAGAGATACCCTAAAATCAGTAAATAGTCAATATTATTATGTATTTATTATATTTATTTGGTTCTTTGCAATATTAAGCTGCATGCCTTGATTATGTGTATATATATTCAAACATTTTTTGCTACAGTCCGTTTCTTGATGTATATATTATATTTAATTTTTATAATGAATCTACCTCAAGATATTTCTTTCCTTATTAGGAACATGTTTCGGGTACCATTTTGTACCCATCCTCAGCCTTCCGGATTTTGTGTCTGGTGAAGTACACGTGTGTTGGTTGGTTGTTATTGTGGCTTCCTGTTGGCTTCTGGTACTTTAAATTGGTTTTATTGTGTGTGATTGTGGTGTATGTATTAGTATTTTGTGTATTTTCGATGTTGAGTGCTTTGAAAATTATTCACACACACTAACACCGTTTTTCTTTCATTACTGTTTTTCTGTGTGCAAGTCAATGTTGGCACGTGCCTTCTTTATCATTTATGTTTTATTTTCTTATAGTTAAGATTACAGTGAGTAGCCGGTTGTGCATTTGGCATTTATTTATTAATTTCAGAAACCGAAAAATTGAAATATAAAAATACGAAAAATTTTATCAACAGGAAGATAAAATTATCAACAGACACGCCAAATTGAGTAAAGATAAACAAGTGAATGGCAACAGCGCTTCTCGTGGAGAAACGGCGAAGCTCTGAATGACCCACGGTTGTAAATCAATATGAGAGAACAGGACGACGACTAGAGCGCAAAGTATCGGAAGAAGCGAGTGAACCTACCTACCCCAACTGTTGGAATCGTTGTGCCTACTGCTCCTGCTCCAAGGTCGCCCCGAAACTTCACCACTTACATCGGCTTTTACTCTTTTTTTAAAAAAAAAAAAACGAACTTTATGAGGTCAGTTTCCAGGAACTCGGATTTGTAAAAACATCAAACATTTAATAACTACAGATTTCTTCGAATATGAAGGATTCGTACTTCAATTGTCAGCATTCGTCATGCCAAATCTATATCACGTTGCTGATTAAATGTGAAAACGGCACAATATTACAGTTATCAGTCCTTGTTTATCAGATCGTCGTAGCCTGTGTTTATATTTCCAAATTATATGCCATGTACTTTTTTTTGTAATTGAGAGGACTTACTATTATTAATAATTAAACGCCTGATACTTGTAATATGATATGCGATCAGTATTCACTTACATAAATATTTATATAATATATTTATAATTACTTTACCACAAGATGTGTTTTCCCTTTATTTGGAACATGTTTCGGAAAACATATTGTTCCCATCCTCAGCCTTCCTAATTTTTAATCTTGTGAAGTACTTGTGTGTTGGTTGGTTTTTGTAGTGGTTTCCTGTTGGCGTTTGGCACTTTAGATTGGTATTATTGTGTGTGATTGTGGTGTATATACTACTGTAGCTTTTTGTGTATTTTCGACGTTGAGTGCTTTGAAAATTTTGCCATGTTTTCCATTGATTTGTATTTGTTTAGGTATTAGTTTGTTTTGTGTTTTGTGTTCGTACATTTGTAAATTTTCCAAACGTTCATTATGGTGCCTTTGTATGATATGTGTTTTATTACCAAAACTAATACCTGAACAAATACAAATCAATACAAAACATGACACAATTTTCAAAGCACTCAACATCGAAAATACACCAAATACTAATATACACACCACAATCACACAAAATAATACCAATTTAAAGTGCCAAAGGCCAACAGGAAACAACAACAACAACCAACCAACACACAAGTACTTCACAAGATTCAAAATAAAATTAGGAAGGCTGAGGATGGGAACACAAAGCGTCCCGAAATATGTTCTAAATAAGGAAAAAACATCTTGAGGTAAAGTCATTACAAATATTAAATATAGGCCTATATATATATATATATATATATATATATATATATATTATATGTAAATATACGGCAAAGTAAATTATATTTATCTATCAATTTATTTATGAACAGATTTCTATGTCCAGCTATAGGCTATATATTTTTTATTTCTCTATTCCCTTCTCTGTATGCATTCCGTGCTTCCACTGATTCTTAAGTTTCGTTCCTCCAGATACGTCTTAGTCTTCCACTCCTCATTTCTCTTCAGATGTACTCTAAACGTTCTGCTCTAAAACTCTTTTTGTCCGTCCTATATTTATTTATTTGTTGACCTATTAACAGAATCAAACTATACCACTGGTCTTTTTATCAGTTAAATTGTCTCTTAAGATATCTTTACATGATAACTTTTATTAACACTATACTGACAAATAAAACAGTTATAGTTTAGTAACAGAACGTCATTCGATTTAAAAAGATAAAATTAAAAACAGTTGTAAACTGAATAATAGTTATTTGATTAAGTAGTTAAGAAAAATAAATGTATTTTTATTCAAGCCGATTAGAAATCATTTAACTAAACTCAATGACATATAATCTTTAATTTAAGTAAACCAATAGCATATACCTAAGTTGCATTCAACTATATAACAGAAGAAAAGTAATAATCTGAAGCAATAAATTATATTTAGGTATTACGTGCTATTTTTAAATCTATCAAGTTATTTGTTCTTGTGAAAATTTATTTTCAATATTCAACTATGTATTTTAGTCAGTATTCCGCTGAAACAGAGAGCCTGCAAGATATGGGGGAAGACAATATTGGTACGATCTTTAAATCAAGTGTTCAATGTAAGTCATCATTATATAGAGTCGTTGATCAACCATTTACACAGATAAATTAAAAAAAAATCCAATGTTTCAATGTTAGGAAAAACCTAATCTAATTCATGCTATAACTAAAGAACAAAAGATATTCTTCAAATATAGAAGCAAATCGCCAAATGAAAAATTAAACACAAACACCTAATTTGACAATGATAATTATACAATTTTATGATATAATTGTCATCTTTAAATGTAAAATATTTTACCGAAACTACCCTATGAGTCACCAACTAGAAAACAACTCCATCTAGAATACGATCGCAGTCCTTTCTGTGTACTGTGGTAGTTGTTGGCGTAGATAGTGTCAGTGGAGCTGTGTGCAACTGTGGTTAGAGTTGTGTTTGGAATTTTTCACAGTGTAATGTTCTCTAACAAACTCCTCTAACAGTAATGTCCTCTAACAAACCCCGTGAAATTTTACATTCTCAACCTAGAACTATTGCTCCAATACAGTACTTTTATTTGGAGATAAATAATATGGGACCTTTGTTAGATGTAAAAAAAAGTGCTTGAAATTGTTTCTGCGGCCTTCAGTGTTCCGAAACAAACTCTTATAACGTATAAACGCTCAACTAAAATTAGTGTAAATGGAAGAATGTGGAGGAATCAATCCCGTTGAGGAAGATAATTGTTTAACAGACGAAGGAGAAATCAATGAAAATGCCCATGTATCATCTACCTCAAAGAGAATTAAGATAACTACGCCAAATGGGGGTCAACACGAAGTCGACAAGTAATAATAATAATAATAACAACAAATATTTAATTACAATAAAAATATTAAAGTTGTGTCCATACTCTTAACAGTCAGTTGAATAAAACTACAAAATACTAAAAACAAATCTGTTTATTTTGTATTATAGAGATAACGATCTGTATTGTGATTCTTAATATAACAATGATTGATGAAGATTAAATACTTTACATAAAGGCAGAGTTGGTGTTGAGTTTGTGTTTAATAATTACTTGACAAATGCTAAATAACATAAACGCGTAATCGAAAGATAACAATTACAGTGGTGATGGTCGGCCTCTAGTAACATCACACAGCATTCGTAGGAGCGTTGAGAGTATTATGGCCGGTCTAAGTGTTGTGTAGCCCGAAATCAATGCACCTGGTTCTCCAGGTTGGGTGTTGTCCAAAGGGCTGGTAACCGTTTCATCTAAAATTCAGTTTACTGGAATACTTCAACAGAGGAAACAGCCGGCTGGATATACAAGGAAATGGTCAGAAACTCTGTGAAGTCGTCGGAACGGGTTATATCCCAAACCATGTAGTGAAGAAGAAGAAGAAGAAGAAGAAGAAGAAGAAGAAGAAGAAGAAGAAGAAGAAGAAGAAGAAGAAGAAGAAGAAGAATTAATTTTTGATTATATACTTTTTTGAAATACTAATATGAAATTTCAGTAACGAATCTGGAAAAACTTAGAAGTTGTAGTCCGTTAATTCGTGCGTTATTTTATTTTGCACACAATCAGAACTGATACCGAAAAACTGCAGTTCTGAATTGTGCATTGAAACGTGGTACTGAAGAAATTATCGGTGTTCACTTCGGACGGTAGTTTCGACTCTGCTAATCATTATTGGAAATCATTCGAGTCCTGTGTGATTGTCCGTCTCTAGTCATATCACGCAGCATTCGCAGCATTTGAGAGTACAGTATTATGCTCTGTAAACCGGCTTGCCAATGCGATACGTTTGCACGTTGTAACCGGTGTACAAGATTAATTATATTGTACGCTATGTAGCTGCTACAGCCGGGTTAGATCGTTGTAGCCTACGTTACGTGTAATAAACTGTAATACTTCACTACATTTGTACAAAGCGGACACTGTAGCTAGTAGTCGCTAAAACAGGTAATTATATTGTACGCTGTGTAGCTGCTACAGCCGGGTTAGATCGTTGTAGCCTACGTTACGTGTAATAAACTGTAATACTTCACTACATTTGTACAAAGCGGACACTGTAGCTAGTAGTCGCTAAAGCAGGTAATTATATTGTACGCTGTGTAGCTGCTACAGCCGGGTTAGATCGTTGTAGCCTACGTTACGTGTAATAAACTGTAATACTTCACTACATTTGTACAAAGCGGACACTGTAGCTAGTAGTCGCTAAAACAGGTAATAATATTGTACGCTGTGTAGCTGCTACAGCCGGGTTAGATCGTTGTAGCCTACGTTACGTGTAATAAACTGTAATACTTCACTACATTTGTATAAAGCGGACACTGTAGCTAGTAGTCGCTAAAACAGGTAATTATATTGTACGCTGTGTAGCTGCTACAGCCGGGTTAGATCGTTGTAGCCTACGTTACGTGTAATAAACTGTAATACTTCACTACATTTGTACAAAGCGGACACTGTAGCTAGTAGTCGCTAAAACAGGTAATTATATTGTACGCTGTGTAGCTGCTACAGCCGGGTTAGATCGTTGTAGCCTACGTTACGTGTAATAAACTGTAATACTTCACTACATTTGTACAAAGCGGACACTGTAGCTAGTAGTCGCTAAAACAGGTAATTTCCACGTAACGTTTTGTCCTTTTACTATTTTTTTTTTAATACTTCAATCAAAGTGTGTTTTTTGACACTTAATTTTGAATTAATAAAGTTGTGTTAGTTGTAATAATCACAAACAGAATCTTCTATTGTGGCGTATTAATTGTTCATAACCTAAAGATACCGTACATATGATTTGCAATCAAGTTTTAGTTAATCACGTTCTTAATTTCGATCGATTTCGGTCATAGACCATCGTCAGGACATATACACTGGGCATACCTGACGATGGTCTGTGACCGATATCGTTCGAAATTAAGAATGCGAGTAATTAAAACTTATTATAAATGATATGTCTGGTATCTTTAGTTTATGAACAATGAATACACGACAATTGAACATTAAGATTATAGGTACCCCAATAATATATGTAGATTATAGTAAGCAATAAGTGTGTGTATATTATAAACACATCACATTGTCATTAGACACAAACAGAAATAACACTGTTGCTCACCATTATATACATTTTTTTGCCGATTAGCGCTTTTAAGCTTTACACCTCATCATCGGATTGGAAATGTTAATCGGGAAAATTTTTTCTATAGTAGTGTGCAACTCATTGTTATTTCTGTTTGCACTTATATTTTATACAAGAAAGCTTGATTTTCTTTCGGCGATACGTAATATTTATTTCATTTCTCTACATCAAGACTTATATTGAATTATAGTCAACCACGAATACAGAAAAAAAATTATCCTCTGTTTTGTTCTATAGCACTTCAGGAAAAAAAACATTCCGGTTGACAATAACACTAACAACTAATTGTTATAAATAAATCTGCTAAAAACAAATAGTATTATTATGACATTACAGAACAATCTACGTGTTTCACGAATGTTTCAGTAGAATCCGGCTGTAATGTGCGTGCGTACGTGATTCTCAACACGTTAGCTAGAGTGTGCCGCGCGCGCTGTGTGAAAGGGCGCAGTCAATTACGTTCTGGTGTTTTCTAGTAGCGTTCTTGACGTGCAGTATGGAATATTTTGGTATTTAGGCGGGGTATAAATACAAGTACTCAGTTCCAGTTTGAGTTGCGAGTTATTGTCGGGCGATTACACAGTGCGTTTAAGTGGCGATTTACCCAGTACGGTTCGAAGTATTGTGGCGAAGTATTATGTGTTTTATAATTGTGCGGTACTCTATTAGAGGACATTTTTATTGTGTGAAAAAAATTTTTATTTGATTTGTTTTAAGAGACTATCTTGTTAATTATAAACTGTTTAATTATGATAATTAAAGCTGGTGATTAGTGACTTAATTGGTGTCTTGTATTTTGTTTTCCACTGTACCATACGACAATCAGTAGATCGTCGTAACAGTATATAAAACATAATTTACATATAATTTATATAAGTTTAATCGGATGTAGAAAGTAACACAAAAACGTGTATTGGTTTAAAGTGCTTAGCCGGCCAGCCAATGTAAAAGTAATGTGGATTGAAGGTGACAAGATTTCAGCCGGCTGTCCCAATAAAACAGTTTGACTCTCACGAGGTGAATGCTCGGTAATTTAGTAACTGAGATTAACGCAGAATTTCAAACAGGCGCCACCGCCAGGATCCGTTACTGCCCCGGCTCCGTACTCCGTACTCTGTTACGTCACACCCGTAACCTTTCGCTTGTCCAATGTAGAGTGTCCATTACAGACAAGGATCGGTCATAACGACCACACAAATTGCCTACGTTTGGTTAGGTATTACCTTAATACACAAAAACAGTGATCATATAGATGTCGTTTATAACGACAGGTCGTTTACAGCCCCAAGAAAAATTCTACACGTTGACCAATTTATCTATTTGTAAACATTTGGTTACTCACCGTCTTGTGATAAATCCTCATCATCAGGTTATAAAAACAACAATCCTTCCGCAGAAGTCGTAAGAAAATCAAAAATTATTAGCAAACATCACAAAGCGATTTACGCCAATACACGCGATCGACTGCCTGATGATGAGGATTTATCTTTGAAACACGTTGTTATTGGGAGTTTAAAGAAGTCACAAGACGGTGAGTAACCAAGTGTTTACAAATACTACAGTTAAATACTTATACACGTGACTTGGAGACTATAATATAATGAAGCAATTTATCGCCGCTTATATTGCCTAAATGCATTGATTAACAAATATTTAGGAAGTGGTACGATTTTCTTTTTTGAAGTAGTACTATAGGTCATAACGAAGGATAATTTGTTTCTGTATTCGTGCTTGACTATAATTCAATATAAGTCTTGATATACGGGAATAAAAGAAATATAACATATCGTCGAAAGAGAAGCATATAGTATAATATCATCATCATCACCACTCCAAGGACTAGGCGTTAGAGCTGTTCCGGAACCTATCTCCTCCTCGGTTTACCGACATCTCTCTTTTCACAGTAGGGTGATAACCCAAGACAGCCACAGGTATACGGATATCAGGCATGTGGTTCAAGTGTTCACACCATCTCCTTCTGGTCTCACCATGCAAGGTCTTATATTCTTTGGCGCAGTGCTACAATGTTTAAATCGCGTCTAATATCCTTGTTCCTTCTCCGATGCAAGAGAGAACAACCTTGCGTCCCTCTTCGAAATTTCATTTTGGCTGCCTGAATCCTCTGCACGTCCTTTTTACCAAGAGTCCATGTCTCACTATCATACAGGATATGGAAACAGTCACAGTTTTATAAAATTTCATTCTGGTATCCTTCCGTGTTTTATTTTTCAGGTACCTATGAATCGTTCCACAGATGTATCTAAATTTTGTTAGCTTACTATCCCAATCAGTATCAGTTCCCTGTGAGATATTACAACCCAGGTAATTGAAATGACTACCCTGATCCAAAATCTTATTATTCACGTCGATAATAATATTATTATTAGTTCTTATAGGATACTTGGCCTGAAATGCACCCTTGTCTCACACCTTTATTTGTAGTAGAAAGCAACTCTCTAGAGGAAGAGCAGCTCGAAATCAAAGTTCCTGGTCCTCCAGGTTGAGAGTTTTACAGCAGGCCAGTAACCTGTTTAAGTGGGCCTCGGAAATCGGATAGTATGTATATATATAGTATATGGATATCCGATATGGATGATGAGCTGTGAAGCTTGAAAGCGCTAATCGGGAAAAAATTCTTTAGTAGTGTGCAACAGTGTTATTTATGTTTATGATTATAACAACTAACACAACTTCATTAATTGAAAATTAAGTGTCAAAAAGACACACTTCGACAAAAGAGTTTGAAAAAACTAAGAGGAAAAGTACCAAAAGTTATGTGGGGATTACCTATTTTGGCGACTACTAGCTACAGTGTCCGATTTTGCACCTTGGTACAAATGCAGTGAAGAAATACAGTTTATTACACGAAACATAGGCTACAGCGATCTAACCCGACTGTAGTAGGTACAGGCCTCGGAAATGGCATTTTTAAGTTGAGTTTAAAGGTATTCTAAACTTGACCGTATAAAGAATGAGGCCATATGAGAAGAGTTGCAAGTTTTTAACATGAATGAAAATTAAAAGAATACAAACAACGGTGGAAATAACGTTTAGAAAGAATGTCAGATTTCAAACTGGCCAAACAGGTCTGCAAATACAAACCTATAGGACATAGGTGTGTGGGTAGCCAGAGGAAGAGGAGGATTTTTGAAAGCGAAACAGGCAGTATCTCGCCTATGGCGTGTTACGAAGATGATGATATTGATAATATAGATCAAACAATAATGCGTTAATTTATTAGCCTTTTTTTGGTCAAAACATGCCCGCGAGCAAGCGCGCACACACAAATATCACTGCTCTTGACTTGTCCGTGTAACCTAGCATGCGTAAGTACTTATCTAGTAGTCTAGTAGCAGAATGGCTGACATTCATGTCCAGTTCAAGTGGTGTACTCTCGAGCGTTGTTTGAAATGTACTACGGTTTGCATGTCAAACAATCAATGGTTGGCTGTCATCATCACGCATTGTCGATCTGACAACATCGATGGCATTCGACTCGGGTCAATACAGGAGGTAAAATGAAAAGATTACCTCCCACGTTATAGCAGCAGCGCAGACGATTCTACAACGACAACAGAATGAATTTCTGTGAACAAAATTAGGTGTGTGTGTGTGCGCGCGCGCGCGCGCACGTGCTTCATGAGGCAGAAAAAGCTCTACGCAGAGGAATTACAAAGTATGTCCTAAAATGAATTTCAGAATCGCCGGGTTGAAAAATACACGAGAACAATTAAGCGTAATATATATATATATATATATATTTCCTTGGAGCTGACTGTCAGATATTTTATTAAGTCCTGCTCGTGGACAAAGTGATTTTAGCGAGGAATTTCATTTTGGGGAATTGCAGCTACGTGAAAGTACTCTCCCCGCTCAGAATCTTTCACGCAATTTTCGTTAAGGGGTGAAGAAATCATTGCTCCTCACAGCAGTAACCCATACATATATACAAATTTCTGTAACTTTAATTAACAGCATTAAAAGCATTAGTACTCGTCTGTCGTACTCATATATACGTAAGTGAGTATACGTAGCATTTCGTTATAATTGTAGATGATTTAAATGCACGGGCAGAAAACAATCAAATCGGTGGAGTAAAACAGTGTATTAATGAACATTTAGGAATGTGACAATGGAAACCAATTTGTTAATTTTCAAGCCCAAAATAAACTAAGGATTAATAACCCATTGTTTTGCCACCACTGTAAGCACAAATCTTTTAGAATATTCAGGAATAGCAGTCAATGATGACTACATAATAACAAATTGTTAACTCAATCCTTACAAACTTGGAACTCGGACAGCTTAGGCAGTGACCATGCACTATTCTTATGCAAAATAAAATAAAAGTATTGCCTACCACATAAACAAGCTGTTGGCTGTAAAGAAAAATTTAATTTAGAATCCCTCAGAGCACTAAGCAGTTATCAGAAAACACTTAAAGAAATAATCAAAATAAATCCGATAGACGGCGCCGAAGTTATGGGAGAGGAATGGAGGAAGATAAAGTCCAACATATTACGGGTTGTAGAAGAGACAACTGGGAAAAGGAAAATATTCTGTATCCTCTGGACATGCGAACAAAAGCAAATCGTCTGACCAGAGGATAGAGAACTGTATAGACAAGAGAGGAGACATGGCAAGCAGGAAATCCAGGGAACTCAAAGAATGGTATTGGAGAAGATTGAAAACGGAAATGGAGTACGATGCGTATGGATGTCAGAAGACAATAGGCTCTGGATTGGTATCTTTAGGCTCTCACGGCCGGCAACTTTGATAAAATCGTTGTTCCTTGACAAGTTATTAGGCCTTGGTCTAATACTGTTTACAACACCATTGGAGACCTATTGAGCGAACGACTGAAAGTTTAACTGGCAAGATGACGGGCTTTACCTTAAACTTTACCACGGTACTGTGGGAACTGCTTCACATCTTGCGAGTTAAACTTTCAGTCGTTCGATACTGAAGATGGCGTCTAATGGTGGGGCCGAAACGTCTGTTATTATAAACAGTATTAGAAAAAGTACAATCGCCCGGCAAGGAACAACGATTTTGTCAAAGGAAAGTCAAAGTTATGAGACCGGTAAAATCAATGCCATAGAAACAAACCGTTGGAAAAGTTACTTTCAGAAAATGTATCAAAACGGTTAGCGAGGAGGATATAATTTCCATTATAAATAGATAAAATATTTGTTTAATAAAAGAAAATTACGATGTAGATGATGTAACGGAACTCACAACCGATGATGTGGACGATACATTAACAGCATTGAATAACAGAAAAGCTCCTGGTTGTGATGGAATGGCGAGTGAATTGTTAATGTACGGAGGTATGTCCCTTGTGAAGCAATATTCTTTAATTAAGGACGGTAAAATTTCGAGAGAATGAAAAACCAGCACAATATACCAATTTTTAAGAAGGGATAAAAGTGTAACCCTGATAATTATTGAGGTATTACACTTTTAATAAAACACAAAAATTCTTGACGAAAACAATATTCCAGAGCACACTCACTCACTTAAATGTAAAGAAATACCAACTAGGATTTCGCCGAGATCGATCATGGAGAGAGAGAGAGAGAGAGAGAGAGAGAGAGAGAGAGAGAGAGAGAGAGAGAGAGAGAGAGAGAGAGAGAGAGACAGACAGACAGACAGACAGACAGACAGACAGACAGAAGATAAGTAAGCACATACATAGATAGATAGACAGACAGACGGGAAAGTAGGTAGATAAATAAGACAGATGGACAAGTAGATCTATAAAGACATAGAAATATAGATGGACAATTGGGTAGACACAAGGAAAGATACGGCTAGATAGATACGATAGACAGATAGATAGATAAGATAGACCGACAGATAAGAGAGATACGCAGATAAATAGATAGACAGAGAGATAGATAAGTAGGAAATTGGTAGGTAGGGAAGGAGGGGGAGAGAGAGATAGAGAGAGAGAGAGAGAGAGAGAGAGAGAGAGATCGTGTGATAGAGCGACCGGCGGGATGTGCATTACATGGAAAACGGACGGGTGCTTATTTCTTTTGTACCCGAAACTTTGTTATAAAAGTGAATTCAGTGGTGGGTACTACATCGGTTGTCCGTGTTATAACTGGATTCATAGTTCGTCAGAAAGTCAGAAAAGCGATTGAATATAACAAGCCAACTTTTATGTGTCTCGTGTGCCTTATATCGGGTATTTGATCGGGTAAAACTATATGACATTATAAACATCCTGGTGGAGAATTATTGAACACTATAGAAGATTTATACAATGATACAACTACGGATTGCAAGTAGGCAATAAGTTAAGAGCTATAATCGACTGAGTGGGTGTAATACGATAAGTAGGCTTACTCACCCCAGCATATTTAATCTAATAATGGCTAAACTTATTGTCTGCGCTATTAAAAAGGATGGAACGAGCATGTTATCCGCATGTCTCAGAAAGAATTCCAAGAAAAATCCTGAATTATAAGCCAACCGGAAGAAGAAACGTTGGCAGACCGAGATGGAGATAGTGAAGCCGGAACAGGCAACCTACCTAATCCTGGACAGATAGATGATGATGATGATGATGATGATGATGATGATGATAATGCCAAATGCCAAAGTTTATATAAGTGGACCTTCTTAGGCAAAAATACATAGTCCCTACCTCATCACTGGTGTGAATTGGCGGACACCGTGTCAATAGTTGTCGACACTGACTGCGGCCTCCGATGGTGAGGCCGAAACGTCTGTTCACACAAACAGTAGACCGCGGCCTAACGTCTGTTCACACAAAGAATAGAGCGCGGTCTAACGCCTGTTCACACAAACAATAGACCGCGGCCTAACGTCAGTTCACACAAACAATAGACCGCGGCATAACGTCTGTTCACACAAACAATAGACCGCGGCCTAACGTCTGTCCACACTAACAATAGACCGCGGCCTAACGTCTGCTCACACAAACAGTAGACCGCGGCCTAACGTCTGTCCACCAAACAGTAGACCGCGCCCTAACGTCTGTCCACACAAACAGTAGATCGCGGCCTAACGTCTATCCACACAAACAGTAGATCGCGGCCTAACGTCTGTTCACACAAACAATAGACCGCGGAATAACGTTTGTTCACACAAACAATAGATCGCGGCCTAACGTCTGTCCACACTAACAATAGACCGCGGCCTAACGTCTGTTCACACAAACAGTAGACCGCGGCCTAACGTCTGTCCACCAAACAGTAGACCGCGCCCTAACGTCTGTCCACACAAATAGTAGACCACGGCCTAACGTCTATCCACACAAACAGTAGATCGCGGCCTAACGTCTGTTCACACAAACAATAGACCGCGGCATAACGTCTGTTCACACTAACAATAGACCGCGGCATAACGTCTGTTCACACTAACAATAGACCGCGGCCTAACGTCTGCTCACACAAACAGTAGACCGCGGCCTAACGTCTGTCCACCAAACAGTAGACCGCGCCCTAACGTCTGTCCACACAAACAGTAGATCGCGGCCTAACGTCTGTCCACCAAACAGTAGACCGCGCCCTAACGTCTGTTCACACAAACAGTAGATCGCGGCATAACGTCTGTTCACACAAACAATAGACCGCGGCATAACGTCTGTTCACACTAACAATAGACCGCTGCATAACGTCTGTTCACACTAACAGTAGACCGCTGCATAACGTCTGCTCACACAAACAGTAGACCGCGGCCTAACGTCTGTCCACCAAACAGTAGACCGCGCCCTAACGTCTGTTCACACAAACAGTAGATCGCGGCATAACGTCTGTTCACACAAACAATAGACCGCGGCATAACGTCTGTTCACACTAACAATAGACCGCTGCATAACGTCTGTTCACACTAACAGTAGACCGCTGCATAACGTCTGCTCACACAAACAGTAGACCGCGGCCTAACAGTGCGGAAAATAACGTTTCCAACCATGTTGACGCCGAGCGTGAAAGCCTTAGGAATTAAATTTTCTCTTTACTTTTCTTGGGTTTACTTTCTCGACATCTGCTGTCATGTCTTCGCCAGGAGTTATTGCGTTATTACGCTTATATGTCTGCTGTGGGTTGTAGTAGTGACTCCTTCCTGTAGCTCTCAATATTGCTGCTCGGTGTATTCAGAGACAGTAAAGCGTTTTAAAAATTAAACAATTAAAGTAATCAGTAGTATAAACAAACCAAAACTACTACGTGTCCTTGTCTATCAAAGTATTATACTCTACTTGTAAAGAGATGAGTGTACATTTTTATACTAAAAAAGTGATCCTTTAATTCAACATATTTTCATCAACCTTATGTCCGTGATCATTAAGCGAACCCTTAAGTCAGCAAGTAAGGGAACACGCCTAAACTTCTACAAGGTGATGGCACTTCCCACACTTCTTTATGGTCTGAGAATTTGACCTTAACGAAAGGCCAGGCCAATCGCATCCAAGCGGCTGAAATGAGATTTCTCAGGCACGTGGCAGGGTATACTCCCCATGATCATAGAAGAAACGTAAGTATGCGGCAGGAACTGAATATTATGAGTTTACTCGACAGGATTGCCCAGTATCGGCTGAATTGGTGGGAACATCTTTGCCGAATGGATGACTGCCGCATCCCCAAACAACTTTGGAACTATAAGCCGAGGGGACGGAGAGGTGTGGGACGTCCGAGGAAGCGCTGGAGTGACCAACTCTAATCTTTGCCTATTTGAGACCGAAACAAACCATCCTTGGTTTAATCCATGAAGATGATGATGATGATGATGATGATGACGATGACGACGACGACGACGATGATGATGATGATGATGACGACGACGATGATGATGATGATGATGATGATGATGATGATGATGATGATGATGATGATGATGATGATGATGATGATGATGATGATGATGATGATGCTGATGATGATGATGATGAAAAATGATTCTCTTTGGGGGAAATTAATACGTATAACTTTAGACCTAGCCGAATAAGCCAAAACACATATTTCGCAATATGTTTGTTGGCTCACAGAAAACAAAAATCGGTTTGTTGAAAGAATTGGTAAAATATTATATATATTTCAAATTTTACTGACTAAAATTACAACAGAAAATAAATAAATTAACATACAACATACAAAATCTTACACGTTGTTGTTAAAGCTATTATTCTTATTTTTTACTGTAACAATGAAATGTGTGGAGATAAGAAACAAGTTAACAGATAAGTTTAGACTGAACAACGTTGCAGTAATATAAGGTTGTGATCCGTCCGGTTTTCCCTTGTCCTCTCTTTAATGTGAGTTGGGAATGTACGGGAGAAATTTTTGACCAAGTGCTGGAAATTTTTATCGATCCTTAAAAATAGTTTGTTTCACACAAAATGATTATTTCCGTTCAAAGAATCTGAAATATTTTAGTTGATCAACTATTTTGGCAGATACAGTGTAAACTGGCAAAATTTGAAACAAACCTGAAATACGGTATTAAAGAAAGCAGGTGTTGCAACTCTGAATTATTGACACGCTCAGTAGGTGCACACCTGTTTACATTTGGTCGACCATTGAGCGGTTTTTCATCTGTATCCAATAAAGGAGCTTCAAGGCGGTATTATATAGCGGATTGGATTTTAAATTCAACTGGTCATTCAATACGAAACCGCGACTGCTTACGTTTTTGTACGCTCTGTAAATTTCAAACTCCTCCAACCCGTTCATAATTCGACTCTTGTCACAGATGTGTAGTAGTTCCAAGTTAGACTTGAAATCCGTGTAGACTAATTGTGGTCGTGTGAGACCAAATGGCGACCATACTTAGACTTTATATTCACAGAGCTGATATTTTTTAATTGTTCAGGTTTGTGTTCAAGGAAACGTTTAAGAAAACCGCTCCCCCTTTGACCGCTGTAAAAACCATTACAGCCACTACATAATAGTTTATAGACGCCTGTTTTCTTTTGCAAAGGCGTATGTTTATTCCGCTTAAGTGTTTATGCATTATGTGTTTATACATTAGTTCTAAACGTTATGGAATCTCTATCATTGTTTAATATTGAAGAATTGTGCACATCAGCAGCAGGATGTGCATCTAGTGTGGAGGCGGAGGAGGCTATAGTAGCCCAACGGCTGCACACATGGACTGAGCCAGTTAGCCTACTGCGACCGGGCAGAGAGAGCTCGTCAGCTGAGGTGAAAGCAACTCTCTAGGGGAAGTGCACCCCGAAATCAAAGTTCCTGGTCCTCCAGGTTGGGGGTTGGATCGGAGAATTCACATAGCCCATCTATAAAACTTTTATGTGCAGAAACCTGTCAGTTTCTTTCGCCAGCCAGTTAGAGCAGCTGCACTTGACCGGGACAACTAGCAGAGGCTGTTAAAGGAGGCCTTGACTAAGTAATGGGTTGTTGCGCCGCTGAAGAAGAAGAAGAAGAAGAAGAAGAAAAAGAATTTTAATATTGAAGTATAAATCTTTAGCATGAAATCTGTGTATATGAATGATATAAAGATTTTTTTTCTGTGCATCACTGTTTGTTACTTGGGGATTAGGTTTTTTATTTTTGTTTTCTTTACTTATTTTTTTTATTTTAATGATTCCGCACTTTAGGACAAGCGAGCCGTTTTAAATAACTTGGCTGTGCAGAAAGCTATGAATCTGAATGTGAAAAGAAAAGAAGTATCTTCTCTCTATATAAAAGAAAAGATAATTTAGGAATATTTGTGGTAAGATTCATAGAAATCTTAGAAATAAAACAGGGCACAGCACAAGCATTAAATTTTATAAGATAAATACCCACGTTGATTTATGGAAGTGAGGCGTGGAGTCATGCAAAAAAAGGAATGCGGCAAGATTCAAAGTGCTGAAACGGAGTTTCTTCGAAATACTTTAAAATACACATTGCAAGATAGAACAAGAAATGAGGATATCAGAACAAAACTCGAAGTAAAGGACATAAATGAACTTATTTCAATTTAAAGGAGACACTGGTGAGATCACCTGCAAAGGATGACACAGAATCGATTGCCGAAAGCGGGAACTATAAAGCCATTGCTAGAAAAGACGTGGGTCATCCGAGGATGAGATGTATGCCGGAACAGGTCTATATAACCTAATGCTTGCAGAGGAGACGAAGAAGAAGAAGAAGAAGAAAGTTTCCTTAGCAGTCAATCAGTGGTTGAGCTCTTGTATCCGGGTGAGGTAACGTCTCTTAGAGGCGTACAAATATATTGAGAACTTTTACAGAGTAGCGAGACCAGCTAGAAAGAATGGCACAAATGTTACTTTTCGTATGTTTATGGTAAACAATGTGTATCTTGTTGATTTTCCGCACATCTTATGAACACAAAGCATTAGGAATGAATCTTCAGGGGATTCAGTAGAAATCAAAAATTTCGTTAGATGCAGAGACTGTGCAAACAGCGACAAGTGTATAAAAGGATATTCGGTATCACATACGTAACAAATACATTCCTGAATATCAGGCAGAAGGCGAATTCATTTGGTTGGGATCAAAGGCAAGGAAACGACTGCGTCTTGGTTTAATACAACCTTCTGTGTTGCTTCAAATAAAATCCAAATCAAATAACATTGTCGCTCATGCTCGTCAAAAATGTACGTATATTCTGACTCTCACTCTTTGTTTGCATGCCTCTCTCACTATCTCGTGAATTTGTGCGTGCGTGTATGTATGTGCATATATATATACTGTATATATATTGCAACAGTACAAACAGTAACGATACTGTGCATTGCCCAAATAAATAAAATAAATAATAAAAATGAATAAATATAAATTAATAAATATAATTCAGATTGCATAAGCTGAATCGTAGTAAGAATATAGAGTACAAAGATTCATGCATGGACATGCAGTTTCGACACACCTGCGGCTAGCGTTGTGTACGCACGTATGTTGGTGTGTGTGAAACTTGTCCGTTCCTGAAAAGTAACCAACCCTTTTCAAGTAGAATAGTTATATGTTTATTGTTAATTATAAGAAAACTATGTACGATAGGAGAAAACAAAAGACACCAAAGTGTGTAGAATTTATAAATAAATAAAATGTTAAAAAACCATACAGAGGTGACGAAAAGTGCAATTACTATACGCAAAAATTAATAACTTTTTTTGAGAAAACCATAAAGAAGTGCAATTTACGTATAGTAATCACATAAAAATTAGTGATCAATTGAACATCGAGTGAGGTGAAACAAACTTCGTAATTCGCGAAAATAAGCGAAAATAGTGAATTGAACCAGAGTGGGGGGAGTGACGCCTCGACAGAATCTGACAAGTTGAAAAGTGTTCAGACGGGAATTTTTGCTCGACGTGACTATAAATACCAGGCCGCGCTAAGAAAGTTTCTTCTCGATTCAACCATTGCCGCAGGAGGCTATGTCAGTCGACGACACAAATTCATAGTTATCGTAAGAGTCACCAGATCAACTCGCTATACAGCCAGAGCTGCAAAATACATACGATGAAGTCTATGGACACACCTGCAGCATACGACGTGACGACTGTTAATCTAAACACACGGAGGACACGATCGGAGGACCTGAAGCACATGAGGACACGACCAGAGGACACGAAAGACGTACAGATGAATAACCACGTCAAACGAGGTGATAAAAAAAAACATTTTAAAGACACTAATTAAAGTTTGAATGGAAGACATTCAACCAATATTAAAAATAATAAATGATACAAAAATGTAAAAGCAGTAAAAATTAGAATAGTATTTCTTGTATCAAATTTAGAAAGTAGTAACGTAAATGATAAGATAAATAAGTAATTTTTGAATTAACGTAATTAGTAAAGTCTTTGTTGATAAAGAAACAAAATAATGCATATGCGGTAGAAAGTAAAACAAAGTAATATAAAGAAGTTTGAATAGAAATAAATTCTTTTTTTTTTATGCATAAATATTAACACACCATGAGTAAGCCGAGAGCAAAATAAACATTTTAAAGTAATTACAATTAGATAATAAAAGTTGTATATAACTTATGTATAAATTTGTTAATAATAAGGTTAATACGAAAACATCATACAACGATTGAATAATGAGTTATTGTTTAATATCCGATATGATAGATGTTGTTTAAATAAATAAATAATGCAACGATTTTAAACGTAAATAACGTATCATCTTCTTATTACGATTACATCTACCTATGAATTCAATACACAATATATAAATAAATACAATAAATGTTGTTATGTATTGTTGTAATATATTACATAAATATATATCTTACGTACACATAGGCCTATTTGTATTTAAAGCTGAGGTTAGATGAATTACGCGAGATATATAAAAACTGAAACTTGGATAGTTACGTAAGCAATTTTTATTCAACACAGCCGCGTAAATGCAAGCGCGCGATGACATACCCACGCAGGCTCACTTATTGAGAGAGGGTGATGTAGGATTTCAAGTTCTTATGAACTGAACCTTTCTGCGTGACGTTCTTGTACCAGAAGCAGTTGTAAGGTGTTTTCTATTATTCGCAGTTACAGAGATTTTAGGGATGTCACGAAGCAGAGAGAGAAGCCTTGAATATCCTGGAGGCGACGGGAAGACGGGACCTCAGGTACTGGGAACCATAGATGGGAGGAAAACGGCAGCGACAGCTACATACATAAATTTTATAAAACACATTTTATCTAACACTTATTTTATACAAACATGATAAGCTAAGGAAACGAACGACTTGACTCGTCGTTGAGTCGACGTGCAAAATTGCACTAAGCAAACTGAAAACACAAAACACAACACACAAGAAAGAATTGTGACTTTTGTCGCACTTTTGAGGTTGCTTTCTATGTGGGCGTTTTTGGCAGTTTTTCTTTCTTTATGCTTATCAGTCGGACTACAGGATTCTCTAAACAGTTTTGTTTCTCTTACTCCTTCTCTCGCGTCACTCTGTGTTTGCATCACCTTTATTCTTTATGTTTTAGTAGCCTATTTGTTTGCCTGAGCACGGTAACAGAGAACGCATTTAAATTTATTCGGAAATGTTTTGGGCCGTTTTTACGTTTTAAAGCAAATAATATAATCTATTCTTCATATAAAATTTTAACTTTTTTTCTACATAATTTTTCTTCTTTTTGTGTGTGCCGTAGGGCATCCGATGTTTACGTAGCTAATTGTCCTACGACATCACTAATTTACACGTTCACTGAGAAACGTTATTTCTGGCGCTCAGTTTTGTCCCGCAACTGTCCCAAACTCCGGTAAACAGATTATACTGTGTAGGAGGCACACATTAAATAATAATATTATGTTAAATTCTGGAATTTCGTTGTCCGTAACGTCGCCTTTGATTAACCAAATATAGGTGTTTACAAACTAAATGCTCAGATTGCAACAAATTCTACGTAGACCAGACAGGACGTAGCTTCAAACAAAGATACATTGAACACACAAAGACACTACACTCCACTACCGAATCCACCTTTGCAAACCACCTCATTGAAACAAACCACACACATACAAAAACATCAAAAATAACACGGATATTCTACACGTACACACAAAACGCCGAAAACTAGACACTTTTAAACAACAGGATCTATAGAAACACATAAAAACGACATCGTAAACAACAAACACATTATTCGAACATATAACACCCCACACACACACACACACAACATCGATCCTTCAAAAGTTGACACTGCCGCCAAGAACAGGACGGACAGCGCTCCCAGTGGCAGCCACTGACGAAGCTTATAATAAGCGAAAACTGGTTCAGGCTATACGTAAAAACTTTTACGTTTTTACCCATAAAAATCTTTGTGTTACGAGTCGGTAATGATTGAATTATATTTAATATTATGTTTTTTTGTTTAAAACGGTAATTAATAATTAGTGAAGACTGTGAAATAAAACAAATTTATATACTGGTTTCATACGTAGGATAATGAACAGCAGATTAAATGTCATTACAAACGTGTCACAAATGACATCACATGTGCGGTGTGTGTGTTATTTATAACATAATAACATCTGCGAACGGAGTAAATCCAAACGCATACAATACCACTCCGCGGTATGTAGGCCTGTGTGGTTTGTACGGTTACGCACATACGCGTATGTAGGCGCGAATACAATTTATTGTTGTGGATTGCGTTCTCTTGTTCCCCACTTTCACACAAATGAAAACCTTATGACGTAAATGTATATTTAGAAGTGAACAACGTGTGTGTATAATAATCGCCTCATACGCGGTGGCGTATTTAAAAACCATTTGTAGTTCGGGTGTATTAAATTTCGTGTGACGTCATACCAACCAGCCATTATATTATTTTCCTGCTCAGTACTGTTACTAATCAGTGTTTTTATTCTGTAACAACAAATTCTTGAATCAAAAACCCGCTGAAACGTGACTGGGAACTAAATAGATGCTGATTTCTGCATTAGAAAGAAGAAGAAATCTATATAATTTATGCGTACAGGATAATTCATTTGATGAAGTTAATAAGTTCAGATACTTGGGTAACATGATAGATGACGAAGGGTCCATAAACTCGACGATACACGACAGGATAGAAATAGAATATAGAACATATCATGCTAACAGTAGACTATTGAGAAGCGAACTCATTAGTTTTAACACAGACAGAAAGTATACATGACATTTATCGGACCAGTTGTTACTTATGGAGGCAAGCCATGGACGCTGATAAAAAAAAAGGAGCAAGAAACGCTAAGAACGTTTGAAAGAAAGATCATAAGACGTGTTTATGGCCCGGTTAAAGAAGACGATGAATGGATAGTAAGAAATAACCAGTAGACAGATCAGCTATTGAAGCATGGGAACAAAAAGAGGGGTCGATCTACGATAAGATGGTTGAATTATGTGTTAGATAGAAGACCTAAGTCGAGTGGATGTGAGAGGTTACACTGAGATGGCAATGGATAGGAGACATTGTAGAAGATTGGTGTTAAAAGCCAAAGCTCATGTCGGGCTATATTGCTTAAGAAGAACAACAAATACATAGTTTATAGTTGTCTTGATTATTCATCTCTTCTTTCACAGCACTAACACTTATCTAAAAATGAACTTTTTCTTGTGAAACTTACTGTTTTTTGTTGGACGCGTTTCGGCGTACGTATCCGCCTTCTTCAGCTTTGAGTCAGACTGCCATCATTTCGTAACGGTTGTTGTGTGGAAGGTGTAGTGGGGGTGGTGTGTGGAGGAAGGGGATTGGCGCGGGGATTCAACTTGATGTTTGTTTTTTGTAAAATTGTGTCAAAAAGTGTATGTGATTTATATTGTAATTGATCGTTAAGTATGTTATTTGGTTGTGTTGTGTGGTGTTTATATATTTCGTATTGTTCAGTTGTCGACCTTTAGGTAAGTAATGTAAAATTTCAAGATTAGTGTCTATGTTGGTGTAACTGTGGTTTTCTGTGTGTATGTGTGTGGCAAATGCGGAGTGTATATTGTTGTTGGTTAGAGCTTTTAAGTCTTCAGAATAACGGGATGAAAAAGATCTTCCCGTATGGCCTATGTAGAAACTATTGCAGTCATTACAATTTAATTTGTAAACACCTGTTTTGTTATATTTGTTTATATCTGTGTTTGTATTATTGATGTGTTTTTTGATGGTATTGGTTGTTCTGTATGCTATTTTGTATTTGTGTTTTCTGAATGTGTTGGCGATTTTGTGTGTGTAGGAGTTGTGGTATGTGAGTGTGATGTATTTATTGTGTTGTGAACATAGTTATTCTTAAAAGATTATTTTTCAGTAACAGAATCAGTGGCAGGAAAATTTCTCCCACAGGAGTCTCTGTCTGTCTGTCTGTTTGTCTGTCTGTCTGTCTGTCTGTCTGTCTGTCTGTCTCTCTCTCTCTCTCTCTCTCTCTCTCTCTCTCTCTCTCTCTCTCTCTCTCTCTCTCTCTCTCTCTCTCTTATCGCTCGTAATAGCCACCATATCGTTACATCTGACTTACTTGGGCAACGTTTAAATAAGAGTTTTATTGTTTGAAGTTGTAGTCGCGTATGAATTTTTCATTTAAACTTGTACGTTTTCTTTATAGAAATATATTTTCATAAATATGTGAAACGTTCATTCAAAGAATAGTATTATATTTTTTATAAAATATTATATATTATTATTTATTATACTTTTTTTAATCGTATAAGCCACTGTGAACTGCGTTTGGTTCAACTGGTTCCTCCCTTCTCCTCTCTCTTCCTCCTCTCCCATATCTCCTTCATTCTTGATCGATGTCTCTCCATCCTTTCGTCAGTCCAGATGGCACCTGACCTCTTCTTGGGTGTTTCTGAAAACCTTGGGATTTATTAATCCCCAGAATCCATGAATCAAAATGTTTAAATCTTTTAATATAATAGTGACATCCACATTCCTGGATGTCAGTAAAACCCCCGGACATTGCATTGGAGTCACGACGATGAATTAGTAGCAGAGGAAATATAATATTTCAGAAAAATGTCATTCTGCTCTTAACGTGGAATCAACAATATGCCCTGAAAAATGACGAAACAACAAATGGTACCCGGACATTTACACGAATCCACTTTCCCGAGTGGACATTTCCTGAATTACGAAATACCCGAAATCATTTAATCCAAATACATTTTTCCCGAATCCATTTTCCCAAACACCCTGTTTTCCTAAAAAAAATGTATTTAATCAAACAGGAATCACAATACCTTTTTCTCGAATACTAGTTTTCTAAATAATGTATTCATGATCATGGTAACCATAATTTACAAGATATATAAAAATATTTGTTAAACGTATGTTTGGGATAACTTTTTTGTAAAGTCATTGTAAATTTATATTTCTCGTTTCAAAGTTAAGTGAAAAACTTGTACTTGACTATTTATATGTTTGCTGGAGCCAAATTATAGAAGGCATATTGGGACTATCGGAGGCTACGAGGAGGATAGCCTCCGACAGTCCCAATATACCATTATTTTGACTTGAGCTTTTACCGATTATTTGTGACATTTTTACACTTAATTCTGAAACGAGAAATATAAATTTGCAATTATTTCACGACAATGCTAACACAAACACTCATTTTACAAATATTTCTATATATCTTGTAAATACGATTACCATGGTCACGAATGCATTATTTCAAAAAACTACTGTTCAAGAAAATGGTATTTTGATTCCTGTTTAATTAAATACATTTTTTGGGAATCGATAGATTAGAGCACATTGCATAAAACTGTATTAGAAATAGAAATATTTATAAATTACCAAAAGACTACAGAAGTCAGAAGTTACCGGCAACAGAAAATAACATTGGAGAAATTAAGACAGAAAAGTTTAGATGAAATGGATAATGTAATCAAATTAGCTAAACATCGGATGCCCTTTGCCACAAAAAAAAAGAAAAAAGATGTAAAACTAATATCTAAAGAAACGATTATGTTGTTTGCGTTAAAACGTAAAAACAAACCAAAACATTTCCGGATAAATTCAAATGCGTCCTCGGTTACCGTGCTCAGGCAAAACAAATACTAAAACATAAAGAATAAAGGTGACGCGAACAGAGGGTAAAGCGAGGGAAGGAGTAAGGGAAACAAAAACGTTTAGAGAATCTTGTAGTCCGACGGAGAAGCATAAAGAAAGAAAAACTGCCAAAAACGGCCCCATAGAAAGCAAACTCAAAAGTGCGACAAAAGTCATATTTCTTTCTTGGGCGTTGTGTTTTTTGTTTTCAGTCTGCTTAGTGCAATTTTTCACGTCCACTCAACGACGAACCAAGTCATTTCCTTAAATTAGCGTATTTTTATAAAATAGATAAAATGAGTTTTATAAAATATATATGTAGCTGTAGCTGTCGGTGCCTTTTTCCTCCCACCTATGGTTCCCAGTACCTGAGATCCCGTCTTTCCGTCGCCTCTGGGATATTCGAGGCTTCCCCCTTTGCTTCGTGACATCCCTAAAATCTCTGTAACTGCAGATAACAGAAAAGTCTTACAACTGCTTTTGGTAGAAGAACGTCACGCAGAAAGGTTCAATTCATAAGAACTTGAAATCCTACATCCTCCTCTCTCTCAATAAGTGATCGTGCGTGTGTGCGTGAGCGCGCGCTCACATTTACGCGGATGTGTTGAATCAAAATTGCTTACGTAACTATGCAAGGTTTAGTTTTCATATATATCGCGGAAACCATCTAACCTCACGTTTAAATATGCATATGAGTATTTAAAAAACAATATATGTGTGTGTGTGTGTGTGTGTGTACATATACACGCACGCACGCACAAATGCAGGAGAGAGTGAGAGAGACATGCAGATTTGTGAGTGTGAGAGTCAGAATATACGTACTTTTTCGACGGGCGTGGGCGACAATGTTATTCGATTTGAAGCCACACACAAGGTTGTATTAAACCAAGACGCAGTCGTTTCGTGCCTTTGATCCCAACCAAAGTGAATTCGCCTTCTGCCTGAGATTCAGGAATCTATTTGTTACGTATGTGATACCAAATATAGTTGTATACATTTGCCGCTGTTTCCACAGTCTCTGCATCCAACGAAACTTTTGATTTCTACCGAATCCCTTGCAGATTCATTCCTAATGCTTTGTGTTCATATGATCCGCGGAAAATCGACAAGATACATATTGTTTACCATAAATATACAAAAAGTCATGTTTTTGTAATTCTTTCTAGCTTTAAAATTATACTCTGCCTAATTATTTGAATTTTTTACAAATATTTTTTTGCAAATTCTAGCATTGGTTGGAAACTAAATTTGTTGCAAAGGTTTTTAAAAATTTGAAACTGAAATTAGGCCCACTATTGACGAACCCGCTTAAAATATTGTTCACCTTATTGACGAAGATTATAGGAGAATTCATAACTGTTCAAAACTATCCCCCCCCCGCAGATCCGATTGAGGAACTTGAAGCTCCGGATGATTTTGCCTTGAACATAGCCATGATGATATTACTAGAGATATGTAAACGATCTTTAACATAATTGTTTCTCGTTGCCTTGTCGTTGACTAGTAACTAGTTAATCCGCCTTCAGGGCCGATTTCTCAACCCCAGGACAATGAGGTGCCCTACCGCTTGCCAGTTTATCCACACGGATGGCTGGATTGTCCATACTACAGGGAAAAGTACTTGGAAAGAGAGGAGTTGGGCGACCGAGAATATCATGGCTGAGAAATTTAAGGACCTGGTTCGGCATGAATACACCTGACTTATTCCGTACAGAAGTACAGAAAGTTAAAATATACTGTCTCATATCCAACATCCGAAACGGATAGGAACAATCAGAAGAAGAAGAAAATAGGAGAATTAACGAATTTTCTAGTCAATAGATATTGACTAAAATTGTTATACTAATAGTCAAGTAATTGTTATACGTAGTTCTTGTGTACTTTCAAACATGTAAAGTTAATTCAGATATTCTGGTAAGTGAAATCTATGTGTGTAATGAATCATTACTTAACTACTTGTTCTTAATACGCTTGTAAGTAAAGTACCACCACTTTCGTTATTTCTCAAAATTTTTCAATTGAGGTATTAAAAACTCCATGCTCCCATACGCTGTACGTAATATTTAAATATATCTATTTAAATATAGCTTTGCAAAACTACGTACAAAGCAGGTGTGTACAAGTAGATTACTATACAGAAGTGAATTTTAATTTCCGTAAGTATTCCAAGTTTACGGTGACTTTTGGACTCTCACCTCTGCGTACTGAGAGTTTACTGTATTAGAATTGTAATCAACTCTAACTATATTTTAAAGGAACTTCTTCTTCTTCTTCTTCTTCTTCTTCTTCTTCTTCTTCTTCTTCTTCTTCTTCTTCTTCTTCTTCTTCTTCTTCTCCTCCTCCTCCTCCTCCTCCTCCTCCTCCTCCTCCTCCTCCTCCTCCTCCTCCTCCTTCTTCTTCTTCTTCTTCTTCTTCTTCTTCTTCTTCTTCTCCCTCTTCTTCTTCTTCTTCACTTCAAGGATTAGGTTATATAAACCTGTTCCGGCATCCATCTCATCCTCGGACGACCCTCGTCTCTTCTACCAATGGCTTTATAGTTCAATACCGCTTTCGGCAATCGATCCTCTGTCATCCTTTGCGGATGGGCTTACCATTGTCATCTATAAATTTAAATAATTTCATTTATGTCCTTTACTTCGAGTTCTGCTTTGATATCTTCATTCCTTATTCTATCTTCCAATGTATAATTTAAAGTATTTCGAATAAACTGCATTTCAGCACTCTGAATCTTGCCGCTATCCTTTTTTGTCATGACCCACGCCTCACAAAGGAAGAACTCCTTGACCCAATAAATAAGGGTGGCAAACTTCAAGATTTTTTAGGAAAGCCGTTTGGAAAGAAAAATTAAATACAGACACAAATGTAAGAACATACAAATTGATTATCAGGCCAATCAGTTCATACGCATCGGAAACTACAATTATGCCGGACAAAATTGAAGAAAATTACCTTTAGAAAATATGCAAAATGTAAGTTACGAAATTAATGAAAATGAAATATTAAGGGGGTCACGTAAGAACTGAAAAAATAACGGACAGGTTTAAAAATAAGTCGAATAACAGTTTGGAATCAAAATAGAAGAAAGAGAATGGGGTAATCTGATAAGCAACATGAAAGATAGGTAAGTGTTGGAAACAGCAAGAGATAATTACCAGTTTGTCATTTTGAGAACTCGTCTTCTGCTGTGACTATAAAATATACATAATTTTTATTCAATGTGAAAGGAATCTACGATCTTCATGTATTACACTGCCAAAAATAGGAAACAATATTAATACAGTTTCTCCGTGTTCGGGCACGTTTGACGTTCTTTCTCTGTATTCCTCAGTGAGACTGATAAAATTCCAAATAAACTATAAGAAAAGCTGTTTTTTTTTTTACTCGCCCTTCAAATACAAAAATCAGATCATACTGAAAGAGAGCGGCTGACAAAAATAGAAGGAAAAGCTGCTTTACTTTTAAATTATTTGTTCGTCAGTGAAAAATGTGACTTGCTGTATAAAAGGTAAACGCAATATTCTAAATAGGATTTTGTCTTTCTCTCAAAAATATACAAACAAATGTCACGCTCCCGTAAACATAACAAGACTTTGAATGGTTAAAATAATACTAGTCTGTGTTTTTTTTTTTTTTTTTTTTTTTTTTTTTTTTTTTTGTAAAATTCAAGAAGACAATTTGTTAGACAAAGCCCACGTGCAACGGTTTACTGGAAGTACTTCTTGGCAGTGCTGTTTTGTTTCTGTTCTCCACAAGTGACTCAATAAAGTCTATTTATCGCTGTTCACGGCTCCAGCATATTAAGGCTTGATAAGTTATATTGAAATCATTTCTGCTTTCTGTAACCGTTCTACGTGATGGTTTGTTTAAAACAGTTTCAAAATCAATTAGCAAAAGACGGAAACGCGAATTCACTACGTTCTACAAACGGCTCTAATAAATTATTACACTATTCCACCCCGTAATTACGTTGATAAGTTATATTTTCTGATAACTTTGTACACTTTAATAATATTTAATTAATTTCTTATTTACGGAATGGGGAAATAATTTGTTTCGCTAATATTTTTACAGTTTTGTAACTTCACATGTATACGAGGTCTGTAAATTAAGTAATGAGACTATTTCAGTAAAACCTTTTGTTTACAGTCAAACTCTATATAGACTCTATCGCCTTCAAAACAGTTCCATTGGGAAGCCACACAGCGCTTTAGACGGGTTTTCCACTCTTCATAGCAGTGATGGATCTCAGAAACTGGAATCTCCTTCAACTGATCGGTTACATTTTTTTTTAATGTCGTCTGCTGCCCCAAAATGGTGTCTTTTGGAATGTTTTTTTTTTCAATTCCGGGAAGAGAAAGTAGTCACAGGGACTCAAATCACGTGAATAAGTTGGCTGAGGAAAAACAGGAGTATTTTTCATTGACAAAAACGCATTAACCGAGAGTTCTGTGTGACAAGGTGAACAAGGTGTATTAAATCCAGGCGTTCAAGCTAAATTCCTTTTTCCAAATTTGAAAAACTGTAGTGTGGTTAAAATTTAGTTGTTCTGCGATGATTCTGAAGGTTAAGCAAGTCCCTGATTCGATCAACGTTGTCGTCAGTTCTTGACGTTGGCGGTCTTCCAGAACGTGGATCACCCCTAATTGTTTCCCGGCCATCTGAAAATGCTTTAAACCATCTGAAAACCGATGCTCTTGACAAAGCTTTATCTCCATACACCTTTGGCGATTTTTTGAAAGTTTCAGTACCATTGTGCCAGAGTTTAACACAAAACTTGATTGCACAACGTTGTTCGTAATTGATGTCACTCATTTTTATAACGCCCAACAAAAGCTCACTTCACGAAAAGCTTGTTTACGTTTCACGTAGCAATAATAGGCAATAAATATAAATACTCAATATCAATCAGCTGTTTATCTAACCATCTGTATTAATGGAAACTTTACAGTGTCGCCATATTGACTTCTGCATGATTAGTCTCATTACTTAATTCACAGACCTCGTATTATAAATACTTAACTAAAACCACTACACTAGCACTACACTAAATAATAATTAACAATTATAATAACTGATGAATTATTACTTGTATTCTTGTTAAAATGAGCATTAGTCAGGCTGTTAGGCTGCGGTCTCAAGTTGGTAAATCCAGATGTTTCAGCCTCAAAATCGTAAAAAAACGCTTCAACGCTAAAAATGGTTGGCAGTTGTTCTCCAAATACACTAGTATTGAGGCACAGAAAATGGTTGGCAGTTGTTCTCCAAATACACTAGTACTGAGGTACAGAAAATGGTTGGCAGTTGTTCTCCAAATACACTAGTACTGAGGTACAAAAACGGTTGGCAGTTGTTCTGCAAATACTCTAGTACTGAGGTACAAAAACGTTTGGCAGTTGTTCTCCAAATACACTAGTACTGAGTTGAAGAAAATAGTTGGCAGTTGTTCTCCAAATACACTAGTACTGAGGTACAAAAACGGTTGGCAGTTGTTCTCAAAATACTCTAGTACTGAGGTACAAAAACGGTGGGCAGTTGTTCTCCAAATACACTAGTACTGAGGTACAAAAACGGCTGGCAGTTGTTCTCCAAATACTCTAGTACTGAGGTACAAAAACGGTTGGCAGTTGTTCTCCAAATACACTAGTACTGAGGTACAGAAATGTTTGGCAGTTGTTCTCCAAATACACTAGTACTGAGGTACAGAAAATGGTTGGCAGTTGTCTCCAAATACACTAGTACTGAGGTACAAAAACGGTTGGCAGTTGTTCTCCAAATACACTAGTACTGGGGTACAAAAACGGTTGGCAGTTGTTCTCCAAATACACTAGTACTGAAGTAAATAAAATGGTTGGCAATTTTTCTCCAAATACACTAGTACTGAGGTACAGAAAATGGTTGGCAGTTGTTCTCCAAATACACTAGTACTGAGGTACAGAATTGGTTGGCAGTTGTTCTCCAAATACACTAGTACTGAGGTACAGAAAATGGTTGACAGTTGTTCTCCAAATACACTAGTACTGAGGCACAGAAAATGGTTGGCAGTTGTTCTCCAAATACACTAGTACTGAGGTACAGAAAATGGTTGGCAGTTATTCTCCAAATACACTAGTACTGAGGTGCAGAAAATGGTTGGCAGTTGTTCTCCAAATACTCTAGTACTGAGGTACAAAAACGGTTGGCAGTTGTTCTCCAAATACACTAGTACTGAGGCTCAGAAAATGGTTGGCAGTTGTTCTCCAAATACACTAGTACTGAGGTACAGAAAATGGTTGGCAGTTGTCCTCCAAATACTCTAGTACTGAGGTACAAAAACGGTTGGCAGTTGTTCTCCAAATACACTAGTACTGAGGTACAAAAACGGTTGGCAGTTGTTCTCCAAATACACTAGTACTGAGGTACAGAAAATGGTTGGCAGTTGTTCTCCAAATACACTAGTACTGAGGTACAGAAAATGGTTGGCAGTTGTTCTCCAAATACACTAGTACTGAGGTACAAAAACGGTTGGCAATTTTTCTCCACATGCACCAGTACTGAGGTACAGAAATGGTTGTCAGTTATTCTCCAAATACACTAGTACTGAGGTACAAAAACGGTTGGCAGTTGTTCTCCAAATACACTAGTACTGAGGTACAGAAATGGTTGGCAGTTGTTCTCCAAATACACTAGTACCGAGGTACAGAAAATGGTTGGCAGTTGTTCTCCAAATACACTAGTACTGAGGTACAGAAATGGTTGGCAGTTGTTCTCCAAATACTCTAGTACTGAGGTACAAAAACGGTTGGCAGTTGTTCTCCAAATACTCTAGTACTGAGGTACAAAAACGGTTGGCAGTTGTTCTCCAAATACTCTAGTACTGAGGTACAAAAACGGTTGGCAGTTGTTCTCCAAATACACTAGTACTGAGGTACAAAAACGGTTGGCAGTTGTTCTCCAAATACACTAGTACTGAGGCTCAGAAAATGGTTGGCAGTTGTTCTCCAAATACACTAGTACTGAGGTACAGAAAATGGTTGGCAGTTGTTCTCCAAATACACTAGTACTGAGGTACAGAAAATGGTTGGCAGTTGTTCTCCAAATACACTAGTACTGAGGTACAGAAAATGGTTGGCAGTTGTTCTCCAAATACTCTAGTACTGAGGTACAAAAACGGTTGGCAGTTGTTCTCCAAATACACTAGTACTGAGGTACAAAACGGTTGGCAGTTGTTCTCCAAATACACTAGTACTGAGGTACAGAAAACGGTTGGCAGTTGTTCTCCAAATACACTAGTACTGAGGTAAAGAAAACGGTTGGCAGTTGTTCTCCAAATACACTAGTACTGAGGTATAGAAAATGGTTGGCAGTTGTTCTCCAAATACACTAGTGCTAAGGTACAAAAATCTCAGTTTTTACTGCTGAAGATGGTCTCCGGTGGTGAGGCCGAAACGTATGGCTGAGACCACGGCCATACAGCACGGTTAATGCTCATTGTAACAACGTTGACACCGGCCGTGAAAGCCTTACGACAACATTATTACGTGTGTTATTTACTTTTCTTATTAACCTTAATATTTTCTTATTAATTTAAAATTTAATCTATTTGAAAAAATGTAGCATTTTTGTATTTATCGTATAGTCTATGTAAGATAGTGAGAAAACCTCGAACGAAGTGTTGGAACGCCCGTGGCTGGGGCCTCACAAAGTGAAAGCACCAGTCGTGCGGACAGGATAGCTGTGGGAATGGCTCGTTATTAAATAAGGCATTTACTTAAATTAATAATATTTCTTTAATTCATTAGAGTAACTACGTTCGTTAACAAGTTTTATCTTGATGAACAAATGACATTAATGACAATACAAATGAACAAAATAACAATAATTGAAGTGACATACTCTCGTTACAATAATTCTATTGAGTGTTTTCATTAAGACATAATGAAAGAAAAAAAAACATTCTTTATATACTGACTATTCTTTATTAAACATTATAAAAGCTTTACTAACTATATTTCTGAATTTGGTACGTTACCACTTTAAATTAGGCATAAATGATTAAGATGTCAATTATACATATTCCTTAACAAATTTAGAACACTACTGAGCACTTCTGAGTATAAATAATTCATTATCCAAAATCGATTAATGCTTTAAGTTTAAACTAAGTAAAACAAAACAAAGTTGTAATTACGCTTTTGATGTGGCTCCATCGTAGACAGAAGATGCACATCTACGATGTACGGGGAGTGCGCAAGGACGTCAAAAAGTGAAGAAGTGAAAAAAGAGAGTGTGTACTTCCCAGTGCTCTCGTCAGTTTTACACCCTGCGTGACGCAAAAAGTCTCTATGAGTTAACTCCCAAAATTCAGCCAATCAGAACTAGACTCTGCACGTGTCTCGAAACTTATCAGGTCACACGAGAGGACAATTTGACATTGATTTTTGTGAACCAAAGCGGAATTCGTTCGCGAACACTGACAAGTAAACAATTCTTAGCTTCCTTGGTTGATAACTCACCACACGTGCCACGATAAAAATGGGCAGCACACTTCCTCACAATCGCTCAGTTTGTTCCTTAAAATAATTCTTAAGATAAAATAAAATAATACATTGAGTAGTTTGAGTATAAGTAGAATCCCCATTTACAATTATATATAAAATCATAACGTGGAATGTGCTGGGCACAACAGAAGAAACTGTCATCTGTTCGAAATTCAAGACCAGACGCATGCAATAGTACATTTGGATCTGCTAAACTCCAGAATGTAATATTTGCAGGAAAAATAACAACAGAAATCAGTTATCAGCCTCAGCGAGAGAAGCCAAAGAGGTTTTCATCGAAATCTACGTGTGAGAAATTTGTAGTTTTACATGTGTGGAAATCTTTAACCCAAAATACTTATCTCTTCTTCACTTCCTGTTACCTAAAAACCAGCTAACAGACGGGGAAGCAAGAAGGAGAGGGGAAGAGTTACAGAGAATGGAGAGAGATCCTGAAGAAAGTTGAAAGGTCAGGGAAGAATAATGTGAGTGAGACTTATTGTGTTCTCAGCGGGGACAGCAACAAAATCTGTAATAAAAAGATTGTCCTGAACTGTAAAAATTCATTATAAAATGGGTTACTCTCTTATAAAATAAATAATGTAATAAACATATAAATTTTAAAACACAAAATATAATAAAATGACAGTTCAAACTATGTTAAAAAGTTGTAAAATTGTTTTAAAATTTTGACTTTTTTTAATTACTTATACTATTATAATTTTTTTAAGAATGGATTATCATATTTTATAAATACACGTTTCATCAATTTAGCAGTAACATATCCTCTATACTGCCAATTAAGGTTAGTCTGAACCCTCCAAAACCATCATCCTTTTACAATCCTTTCTTTACTATTAAAAAATCTCTGTTCTTCGCTGTTATTAACTACTGTCACAAATGACAACAAGGTGGACTTAACAAATAAAGTTGTTTTTAGTGCTTATGGAATAGTGGAGGAAAAGAACAGCATTCCGTAAAAAAAGAATTCCTTCTGAATTAGTAACGTTCAGTTGTTAAGCAAAAGCATTCGTCGTTAATTTCATATTACGCAAATTAGGACTTGTAAAAATCTTTGTAAAACTGTCGACAAAGAGGGTAAAACATTTACACACTAAACAGAGGTTTCATCCATAAGTAACTGAAATCAAATTTGGAGAGACGGTGTTATCTATTGGCGACCCTTCAAATTATAAAACATAGTATTATTTTATTCTTCTTCTTCTTCATCATCATCATCATCTTCTTCGTCTTCTTCTTCTTCTGGTATAACAAATTCTATTTAGGACAGCCAACGTTTCGATATCCTTTCAGTGTAGTGCAAAAGCTTTTTTTACAAACGACTTTAGTCCTCTATAGTCATTTGCTCTACTTACTCCTTCCGATTCCGCTTAGAACGCTTTCGTTCAAGTTACATAAATTTAGTCTCGTCTTCATTTCATCATTTCAGACCTTGTCTCTCTTCGAGGCACTCTGTACCAAAAGGGGAAACGTATCGTTCTTTTGTATCTCAATTTGTTTTTTTTTGTTTTTTCTTTCAATTACTATATTGTCAAACTATTGTTGTTTTGGTGTTTTATTAATATTTTTGTTCCTACACCAATCTACAATCTTTTTATAAATAGTATAATATTTTCCATTGCAGAATTTTTTCCGTAAGCCGTTTTATGAATTGTATTACAGTTCCACTTTCCACGTCGCTTCTATCTATCCGATTCTATAGGAATACAAATTAAGATACCACTAGAGGCTGCTACCTACATTTATTGTCTGGTTAGTTTAAAAATGTTTATAAAATTCTGGCGACAGTTTTACATAAATCTGTTGCACTCTGTAAAACAAAACGTAAACACACACACAGTATAAATACACTCACGCTTAAACAACATAATTTGGCTTATTAAACAAATACACCTAACTACTTATCTAGATGACTCAGCATAGCTGGCATTCATGATTAGTACTTTTGATAGCTAATCATCACGACGAGAAAATGAATTTATGTTTGCTCCTGTGTGTTGTGTTTGTGTGGGTGTGTTTTGTTTTAAGAATGTGGTAAAGCGAAGGACAAGAAGTCCGGCACGGAAATGAGACGACAAAGTATGTCCCAAAATGAAGCAGAGGGCGGCCGAGTGAGAAATGCACGGACAACAATTAAGCGTAGAATATATATTTTCCCTTAGCTGACTGTCAGGGCTGTTATTAAGTCCTGCCAGTAGACAAAGTGATTTCGGCCAAGAATTTTATTTCGGAGAATTGCCGAAACGTGAAAATATTTGGCCGTGGCCGAGTCGTTCTCTACGCAGTGACTTCAAGGTGAATAATCCATGACAACCTGCTGTATATTCCTCCATTTACTCTACTGCCAATACAAGTACGCATATGATTCACTCATATGTACAAAATGTAATAAAACACATAAAATAATTATAATTCTTATAGCAATAAGTTTTTTCCGGTGAAGGGTTTGTGTGAGGATCAGTCAAAAAGTATAACACAAATTTTAAATTATTTGTGTCGTCTTTTCGGCAATATTTATTGTCATCATCAGGACCTGTGTATGAATACAAAAGAAAATGTCAAACACAACAGATCAATTATTTGAGTGAACGTGTTTGTCTATGTGAGTGTCCGTTTGAGCGCGCGTGCGCTTGCGTATGTGTATATGCATGTGAAAGAGTTGAAACATTTTGTTTTACCTCATCAAATGTTTTCCTTAAATACGAGGAGAAAATTATAATACCCCAGAACATAATTTATACAATATTACAATTTAAATTACTCATAATGTAATCGTATTTGTAATTAATTATAAAAGCAGTAATCAACAATTATATATATATATATATTGGAATTGGTACAGAAAACGTGTATACATATGCCTGTCAACATATAGCATAGTAAAACGTAGCTAAATATAGATTATGGGGATGTTCAATTATGTAAATTGTTAAAAGTTATTTTTATCATGTTTCACTGACAACTGGTAATGTTGATAATATTTTGATTATCTTTGTCAGACTTTTTTACCAAAAACATGGGAATGTATGTGCTTTCGTTCTGAGTTTTTGTATATATATTAAAAATAATTTTATAATTAGTTAGAACATGGAAGTCATGTATAGTTTTCCATACCGATTTTTAAGTTTGGCGAAAAGATATGAGCCCGTGTTGTTAATATTAAACAACAAATCGTATTACCTTCATCACTGTCTGGGAATCCGAAACGTGTTTAAGGGGGCATCTACCCTGTGGTTATATTATTCCCGAGTGACGTCACGTTATTTTGTGTCATATTCCTTTATTGCGAACTGGTACGGAGTCTTGATGTACGAGGGTCAGTTGAAAAGTACGCGGAGCGACATCTATAGTTCAGTGACAGAACTAAAATCTTTCGTGTTCTGCAAAACGTATATTTCGCGAAAACACCTATTAATTTCCCGATATATCTGGCAACACTTTTTACCAGCTGTTTGAACTTTTCCTGTCACGCCTGTTTTTAAAGTCCACAAAATCAAACATCGTGTTGAGATGAATTCTCTGTTAAAAACGTTTTAGCGCCAATGGATAATCAAAACGAAATTGTAATTGTGTTAGGAGATGTTGCGCCTTCAGAAACAACGGTAAATGGGGCACACACGAGTTTAAACGTGGTCGTACAAGCATTGAAAACTATCCCAGCAGTGGACGTTCAAAAAGTGCAACAAAAAATGGCATTATTGAAAAAATTTCAATACACCATATTTTAACTCAAGAACTTGATGTGAAAAAGCGTCGTCCAAGATGGTTGCCGCATCTGGAGTTGTTACATTTTTTGGGAGTCCAGTGCGACCACGTTTTCAATCCTCGTACGACCACGTTTAAACTCAAGTGCCTGCTTACAAACCGTTGGTTTTGAAGTGCCACCATTTCCTGACACATTTACAATTTTGTTTTGAATTTCCATTGGCATTAAACTATTTTTAACAAAGAATCACACACCACGATGTTTGATTTTGTCCTCTTTTTAAAACACACATGACACATCAATTTTAAACAGCTTCTAGACAATGAATAACTTGATAGATAAATTTGGAAATTAGCAGGAGTTCACATAAAATACAAATATTGCAGCACACGAAATATTTTAGTTTTACCGCTAAGCTACAATTGTCGCTCCGCAAACTTTTCAACTGACCCTCGTAGTTATAAGGTTAAAAATGTTCCAGCAGAAACAACATTATTAACTGACAGAAGGCAGACAAATAAAATCTTTACATTTTCTTGTAACGAGTATTTCAAGAAAACGTTTTTAATTGGGTTTACCTCAGGTCGGTTTTTCTGTTAAATGACAGTATATTTTTTGCCCTATTAGTGTTGTTTCGCTGTTGTTTTCATATCATGTTATGTGAAAATAAATGTGTGTAGGTCAAATTGTTTTCGTCACTTAAAATTGTATTAATTAAAAAATATTTTTTTACCTCTCCAGTATAGAGAAATTTTGTAATAAAAATGATTTTAAAAAAATGTTATTTCTACAGTCTCTAAGAAACGTGTTTTTAGGTTATAAGTACAATAACTTTGTTAAATGACTAATAAATGCATAAAAGTTAGAAACAAAACTTGTAAAGAATTTAATTCTGAAAAAATGGTGTAAATAAAGTCAATAAAAATCAACAAAAAATTCCAATTGTTTCCAATTTTCCAAAATTTGTTTTTAGCCAAAGATTTTTCTGTTTTACGTCGGATATCATGAAACGTATGGGAGATACAGTTCTGCGACCTATTTTATTCGATTTTTCAGGTCAAAAACCATAAGAAACAACAGAATTCGCCCCTTCCCAGAATTTCAGAAAGTCTTCATTTACCCGGGGGAACCGAAACCCGGGCGAAATCTTTCGCTAGCCGTAACTCGCTTACAAAGCGTTTCAGAACATATGTTTATATCAACTTTTTTTCTTCTTTTACACTATAGAACCATTCTCAAATTATTTCCCTCTCCTCCCGGGACACCCTGTATAATTAGTTCAACAAAAACCAATCTTTCGTAAGTCCAATTAGCTCTTATCGCCAACAATTTTGTCACATATTAATTGTGCAGTCTTTGAAACTTCATACAGACTACGTACAAAATTTACGTACAATCCTTATAATAAATTTTAACGTATACTAAAAAAAAATGATCCTTAACATTTCTAAATTATTCGCAAGTGAATAATCCTTTTTAACCTTAATTCACGTCAATGATTACAATTAAGATACAGTATTAACAATTGTTATTAATAATACAAAATAATTAACCTAATATTTAGCAGTTATGGCAGTATTCAACTTAATATCAACACTTTCAAACAAATTTGATATAATCTATGTAGATTAAGTGAATTTATTAGAATAATTGTTAAAAATTTTTAGTAATAAACAAATCATGGATACTTTTATATCACAATTAAATCTACCTATACTCTTTACAAATAAAATTTCTTCTGATAATGACAACATCGCGTGTGGCTAAAATTACTACTAACGGTATGCAGAACGATAAAGGTACACCTTGGCTTAGATTTACACACCTGTACGTTGGCGCGTGCATCAATGTGTTTTAAAATAAAAATGTAAGGTAAAATAATACAGTTTTAAACACAAAAGAAATGAAAACAAATCACACTAACAATTAGTGGAATATTGTTCAGATTAGCTATAGCCGGTCTGTTAGGCTGTGGTCGAAAATTGTTAATGACAAACGATTCGACTCCACCATCGGAGACCATCTTCAGTGTCAGAGATAGTTTGGTAGATATTCGTAAATTGATACCAGTATTGGGCGGTCTCGGTTAGTTGCGAAAAAACAACGATTTTACCTGTTCTTACGCGGTCAATGGCGCCCCGCACTTTCACTTACTGACCGAATCTGCATTTAGAAACGTTCGTATTCAAAACTTCGGTGAGATTTCAATTCTGCAACTTTTTATTTGTGCGAATAATCTCTTTCTTCCAATATTTTTGTTAGTTTAGTTTAGGATAGGTTACGTTAGGTTAGGTTAGATTCGGCTAGGTTAGGTTAGGTCAGGTCAGGTTACGTTAGGTTAGGCTAGAAATGAATAGAATTATAATGGTAATTTCTGTATTATTATTGTAATAATAACACGAAAATGCAATCGATCGCAATTGACCGGGTTCAAATTTCCACCTCGGTCGCATCTGAAAGGGTTTTATACGATTGGGTCGCAACTGACACGGTCCGTACTAGGGTAGACTAGACTAGCGCAGTACTGTTAGTCTACCTCAGTACTAGGATTAATTGGCGTATAACCGGCAAACTATCTCCGACACTGAAGATGGTCTCCGATTGTGGGGCCGAAGCGTTTGTCATTAACAACTTTCGACCACGGCCTGACAGCCCGGCTATAGTTAATTTGGACAACATTGACGGCGGCCGTGAGTGCTTAAGATCTACTTAGTCGAATACTTTTAAAATCATTAAATAAATAGATTAATCGATTATACAGACATAATCGCTACCTTAAGAAGTAAATCGGAAAACAATGTTTTTCATTATTTAACTACGTTTCCTAAGGTAAATAAGCGACCTGAAGAATGATTTGACAAAATTAATAGATTAAGATGGGCAGGACACGTTCAGAGAATGGGTGACGAACGTACAGCAAAAAGAGTTATGAAACACAAGCCGATAGGAGAAAAGACGATTGGAAGACCGAAGAACAAATGGTTGAACCAGGTCAGCAGTGATGCGAGGAAGCTGGCCGCAGTGAATTGGGACAGGAATAGTTGGAGGCAGGGCGGCTCAGTAGACCAGTGGGTATGGCACCTGGCTACTAATCTAGAGGTCCCGGGTTCAATTCCCGGGCCCGCACCATAAAATCAAGGTGCGTTTTTAAGCCCCCAGGTCGACTCAGCCTGTTGAAAATGAGTACCTGGGACAACATCCTGGGGATAATAATGGGCGGCTGAAGCGTAGTGCTGCCCACACTGCCTTCCTTGTATGCTGTACGGCTTACATTAGGCAGCCTACCCTGCCTACTCCTAAGCTAGTACGGTGGTATACATGGGAGCCATTATTTATTTATAATTGGAGGCAATTTCGTTTGGAGGCCAATGCTCGATCTGGGCTGTAAAGCCAAGGATGTATGTATGCTGATAGCGTTAGAAATGCGTTTCTGCCAAAGAGCGGCAGTTGTTAATAGGCTGCAAAAAAGTGAATAACAATTATGAACATTATAAAAATCAACAAGAAAATACGAGGATTGATCAAGTGAATAAAACTTTTTGGGAAATGTTTTGTTGGCTTACTATGTGAAAATAATTACATGTTACATAGATTCTATATAGATGCATCGTCAACCGTGGCTCTACAGCCCTTGGTGGGTCTTGGCCTGCTCCAAGAGTCGATTCCATTCTTCCCTATTGCATGCCCTGGCTTTCCAGTTTCTTATGTTCAGCTTTTCGAGGTCCTCCTCTATCTGATCTTTGAATCTACTTCGGGGTCTTCCCCTTTTTTCTACTACCCATTGGTTTCTGGTAGAAAATACGTTTCGCAGGCTGTCCTTTCTCTACGTGTCCAACTCACCTTAGCCTGTGTATATTGATTATCCTGACAATGTCCAGTTCTTTGTACAGATGGTATAGTTCATAATTATAGCGCCTGCGCCACATTCCTTTTTCTTGTACTCCTCTAAATATTGTTTTTTTTTGTCATTGTCCAGGTCTCTGAAGCATATGTCAGCACTGCCCTGATAAGTGTTTTGTAGATTTCTATATAGATTATAAATTAATAATTCTACATAGATTCTTCTATTATTACACGCTTTTTCCATTACACAGGTAAAAATTTACTGAACGAGTTCGTAGTAAACTGCGAACGGAGTCTTGCACCTCTTTGTCACTGGAAAGCCATTTTGTCTCGCCGAAGTCGCTTTTGAGGGGTCCAAACGAATGAAAATTGTATGGTGATAAATCTGGACTGTCGGAATGGTCGCGGTGAAGCTCTTCCAATTTTGCTGGCGTAGTAGTAGCAGTGTAGGGAACGGGCGTTATGACGAAGAAGCAAGACGTTGCGGATCGGAAACTTGCGTCTTTGAGACCGATACATCCTCTCTCTAACCTAGCCCAAGAGTCCAGAGTAGTACACAGCAGTCATTGTTCATTGTTCGTGTAAAATATCGATGTATACAATACCTTCGTATTGGCCCTAACGACAATCTTGAGAACTTTCCCAGCAGACAATTTCGCTAGAGACATTTTAGCTTTTGCACATCACTCCATACCCAACCTCTTGGTTTCACGTGTATAGTGATGTACCTACGATTCGGCACATTTGAGAATGGGCATAATAATGAGTATCTCTGTACCTAAGGTTTCAACATAGTTAGAAACAAACTGACTAAAGTACATATTTTTCCACAGTCATCATCATCATCATCATCTTCAGGGATTAAACCAAAGGATGGTTTGTACCGGTCTCAAACAGGCAAATATGAGAACTGGTCACTCCAGCGCTTTCTCGGACGTTCCACACCTCTCCGTCCCCTCGGCTTATAGTTCCAGAGTTGTTTGGGGATGCGGCAGTCATCCACTCGGCAAAGATGTTCCCACCTATTCAGCCGATACTGGCGAACCTGTCGAGTGTACTCATAATATTCAGTTCATGGCGTATTTCTGTGTTTCTTCTATGATCATGGAGAGTGTACCCTGCCACGTGCCTGATAAATCTCATTTCAGCCGCTTGGGTGCGAGTGGCCTGGCATTTGGTCAAAGTCTAATTCTCAGACCCATAAAGAAGTGTGGGAAGAGCCATCACCTTGTAGAATTTTATGCGTGTTCCTTTAGGTGTTGACTTAAGTGTTCGCCTAATGGTACGGCACATTAGTTTGAACTTACGCAACTTGTTCACAACGTCGTTGCATGCAGTATAAGACACATTGTAGCCCAGGTATTCAAAATTGCTAAATTGTTCCACGACAGCTGACTAAAGTACACCTTTTCCATAGTACTGTGGTTAACTGACGAAAACCATGTCAGTTAGTGAATCGTTCTGGACACTGAAGATGTCCACCAGAGGAGAGGCCACAACGTTTGTTAATAACAACAGGACTGGACCACGGTCCAATAACAACAGGAGTGGACTACGGTCCAATAACAACAGGCGTGGACCACGGTCCAATAACAACAGGCGTGGACCACGGTCCAATAACAACAGGCGTGGACCACGGTCCAATAACCACAGGAGTGGACCACGGTCCAATAACAACAGGAGTGGACCACGGTCCAATAGTCCGGAATTTACTCAGTTTGTTTCCGATCTTTCTACTGCAAAGTAATCCCAGAAGCTGCTTGCAACCTTCTGATTTGCATTAGAATTCTTGACACCCATCCTGCAGAAATTTTGCGTAACTTTAACCCTTTTTTAATGGTTGTATGCAGACTTCAAAACTTACTGAAGTTACTGTAGTAAACTTTGCAAACAATTATTTGTCGATCGTCGTGAATTTTGCGGCTTGGAAAACGTTTTGAGGCATATTAGCCTACTTGCTTCTGGGACGACTTGCGTGAGTGCCGTTAAAAAACTTCCTACGGGTACATCCTCTATTCGGACTGCTTCCATCGTAATATTTTTCTTGCTAGACGTTTCGTTCCCTGGTATTTGGAATCGTCCTCAGAAGCTGTGAGCAGCGGTTGATAACCCCTGTTGGAAGACTTAACAACGAGAAGGTTGTTGAAACGTCAAGCAAGAAAAATATTATGATGGAAGCAGTCCGAACGGAGGATTTACCCGTAAGCAATCACCCATCTCATAGGGTACGGTTGCACGAGCGTTTTTTTTCTGCTGTTTGGAAAACGCATTAAATTTACCGGTAACAAACAGGCGGCAATGAAATGGGTCACAAGAACGTGAAAGAACTCACGGGTCGTCAACTCTTCTGCGTTTTCAAAGTCTTCCGCATCGAAACGCAATCCGCTATGATTTAGTGCGTTTTTTACAATAGAATTTGTTCATTTACTTGTTACGATGGTAATTAATTTTGATAATTATGGTGTTGTTGACATCTTTGTAAAAGAAATGTGTAATGTAAAAAATTTTCTTAATAAATAAATTTATTTACTACTGATAACAAATGTTTTCTTTAATCTAAACACGGACGTTTCTGTGCAGTTGCGTTTTAACCTTTATATACACACTTAACCTTTATAGCCAGAGCTGTGGGGATGCGCGTCCGAGACGTCCCAACCCTGCCGTCCGATTATAAACTGTCTACGTGATTACATTTCCGTCCGTGCACACGTAAGAAAAGAAAGCAGGTGTGACCACTGTGCTGTTTTTCCAAACTCCACTCGCGTGCACGGCCGGAAAAAAAACGCTAGTGTAACCGTACCCTTAGAGGTTTTAAAGAATAGAAGCTTCTTTCTGACTTTCGAAGAAACATTTCAAATAAGTCTTCGAACGTGTATCATTGTCAAATTGTGCAAGTAATATGCACAAATTTTCATCCGGTTCAACACCTTCGCTTACTAAGACCTCGATAATTACACGCTTCGCAACATACCCAGCAACCTCCTGTTGACTCATCGTGACGATAACTAAACAAACGACTTCAGAAACAAACGTATAGCGTTTTGCGCGTCTAGGCACTGATACCAGCTGATCACTGCTGCCAACAGTAACGAATTTTGAAGTATCTCTTGCCAATTTCATACGGTTTATTTATAGTGTTACGACATTAAATAACATTGTACACGTTTCTCGGCTATCCCAGCAGCGCCCAGCTGTAATGTTTGTGTGCGTACGCGACACATATCACGCGTCAACAAGCGAGGCTGTTCCAGACTTCACCGGTCACGCACTGTGTTCAAGGCCGCAATCAATTACGCTCTAGTGTTTTCCAGTTGTGTTGACGCGTATTATGGATTATTCTGGAACACTTGTGCTGTCTACTTAAATAGCGACAGCTGCCACTTAGAAGTCAGTTTAAGTGGCGATTTATTCAAGTAAGGGTTCGAAGTACTGTATTGTGGCGAAAGTTATAATTGTGTGGCACTCTATTACTTGACATTATTATTGCGCGTGAACAAATTTTGCTCGAATTATTGTACATGTTGATTATAAACTGTATTTCTGATTAATTGAAGCTGGGTTTTAGTGACTCCACTGGTGTCTTGTATTTTGTTTACCATTGTACCATACGACCATCAGTGAGACTGTTGTAACAATATTCTAATCGACCCACGTAATATAATTAGGACGGTAACAGAAGACGTCCAACAATAAGAAAGTCGACACAACGAATTCTAAACAGAAGTGCTCCAAAGCTGTGTGTGTGTGTGTGTGTGTGTGTGTGTGTGTGTGTGTGTGTGTGTGTGTGTGTGTGTGTGTGTGTGTGTGTGTGTGTGATAGCGCGCGCGTGTGCGTGCGTGTTTGAAATCACAATAAACGCTGGGGGAAATGAGATGTAGGCATGTGAAACGTGAGGATTGAATGTTAAGGTAAATAAGACAGAATATCTAGTCGTTAATTCCGATGCCATATTTGAAGTATTGATTAAAGACAGTACGTCAATTGAACAGGTCAATGAATTTAAATACCTAGTAGCATTAATAACACGGGAAAGCCTAGGAAAACGCGAAATCAAAAAACGAATAGAACAGAGCAGGAAAGTTCTAGGAAGCTTGAACTCTATTTGGTGGGACAAACATATTCGAGAGCTACAAGGATTCATATAGGAAAAGCTTTTGTTGAATCAGTACTGTCTTACGGCTGTGAGGTATGGACGTTGAGCACGGAAATTATACGACAATTTAATGCCATAAAAATGGATTATTTCCGTAGAAGTGGCGGAGTCTCGAGAATGGAGAGAACAACCAGCAATGAGATCAGAAGAAGGATGCATGCAGAAGACACAATTATTAACAGAGTAGTATGAAGAAGCCTAAAGTCGTTCGGTCACTTACTCCGAATGGATGAACAGAGATGGCTGAGGAAAATATTTCAGTGGAGGCTCCCAGGGAGAGAGAAAAAGGACAGACCCAGACTGTCCTGGTATGAAAACATGAGGACGTCATCATCATAACTTGGCAGAAGAAGGTGCACAGGACAGAAATAGGTGTCGGTTAGGTGTGGGTATGCGGCAAAAGCCGATGAAAATCGCTTTGAGAGAGAAAATGTGATGTTTTACAAGAAATAATGGAGTTACAAATTATCAACGAGGAAAAGGCAACGAATATTTATCACCAAAGACATAAAAAATTTAATATAAAATTGAATGATCACTTTAGAATAGTGAATACAAATGAATGTAATGAATAGTGAATAGCAAATGTATGTAAGTGTCTGGCAAGGAGAAATGTGTACTGTTTCGTAGTTGTATCCTCGTCAAAAATAAAGAAGACCGTATTTGTGAAGTAAGTTACCAGAAATAACGACCTTCACCGGTAATATCTGTTTTCCACTATTAGACTGTCAGTCATATTACGCAGAACAATTTTTTTTTTTTTTTATCAAAGTTATACCGACACGCGGTGGTATGAGAAGTTCATTACGTACATTATTTGTAAACAATTTTATGCTTTATGATAGCACCCTCTCTTTGAAGGAAGCTTATTTCTGATACAAATTTATATCCTTTACGAATATTCCAATATATCATTTGTAATTATTTGTCAATCTTATAACTTCCCAATTCCAGGTAAGAGACGCTTCTGACAGAATATCATTTAAAAAAAATATTCCAATTAACAACAAACCAGAGATTTCATTTGGCTCTTTTCTTATACGGATTGCAGGCGTGTGCGTGTGTATGAGTGTGTGTGTGTGTGTTTTTTTTGTACTCTCCGTCGTGTAGAAAATCAAATATTACAAACCTAAAGGTTCTCTTTTGATCTCTGTCGTGAAAATCCCCCCTCCATCCTTTACCCTTCATTCACTTGCTAGTATTTATCTGTTAGTCCCGCTCGCCAAGATGCATACATACGAGCGCTCTCTCTCACTCTCTCTCTCTCTCTTTCTCTCTCTCTCTCTCTCTCTTTCCCTCTCCCTCTCTCTCATTCACACACACACACACACACACACACACACACACACACACACACAATTTCTTACCTTCCTTCCTAACCTTTTTAGAGGTTAACTCGCACGGGTACGAGTATAAAATACATACATAAATAAATCGAGTACGTGTGGTGTGTGTGTGTGTGTGTGTATGTGTGTGTATGTGTGTGTGGGGGGGCTGTATGGCCTTCTATCTGTCTGTCTAGGTGTTTGTAAACTTAGGGAATGTTATTCAATTTAAATTTTGTTTGAGGCAATACAGAAAGATATATTAATAACTACACACATATCAGTGCCTACGAAACGCGCAGTGGCTTCCAGACTTATACGTTGTACTATCCAAACGATTTTATCTTCTCCACGAATGGGTTCTGTTTACATACGTTTGCGAATGTGATAACGTGTGTAGTTTCAACAACGTGCATATTATGTTTGCTCAGCTTTGCCGTCTTCTGGATCTCTTGTGAATCTGAATCGTATGTTTACACTTTTACGAGTTTTTTGCGGTGAATCTGTCAAACTCTTATTGTTTTCTGTAGTGACAGCGCTCACGAGGATCAGCACAACGTATGAGACTGCCAAAAATATAAAACAATATACAAACAATGTCGGTACGTTTTGTTCAAATTAAAGCACGTTCTCATTCATCCTTAGGATTGCTCAACGGAACTGAAAAATTCCCTCTCAGTCTGTCTGTCTGTCTTTCTCTTTCTCTCTCTCTCTCTCTCTCTCTCTCTCTCTCTCTCTCTCTCTCTCTCTCTCCTCTCTCCTTTTCCCTCTCTCACTCTTTCCCTTTCTTTCCCTCTAGTCCCCTCTCGCTCTGTTACACTCTCTCTTTCTCTTTTCCCCTTTTTTACTTGGAGTTTACTGGTTTCTCTTCTTCTATTCCCACAGCCTTGTATCATTCAGCCATCCGTCTCCAAGCCTCTACTTACCAAATTACCTAATCGTTTGATACAGTTCCCATGTTACACCGGTTCTCCTCTTTTTCCTCTTACATTGGTTGCTATTCTAATATCGTTAGAACGTTTTCCTTGTTAATTCTATTCAAATAAACACATTGTAAATCGTTATTTTCTTGAGGTTTATAATAACTAAGTTTCACTCTATCTCTATTCCCTCTACCTCCTCCTCTCTCTTTCGCTCTCCTCCGCCTCGCTCCCTCTCTTTCTCTCTCCCCCTCTCTCTTTCCTCCCCTCAAACTCTCCCACACTCTCTCTTTCTTTTAATCTCTCTTTTTTTCTTTCGATTTACGAGTTTCTCTTCTTCTATTCCCACAGCCTTGTATCATTCAGCCATCCGTCTCCAAGCCTCTACTTACCAAATTACCTAATCGTTTGATACAGTTCCCATGTTACACCGGTTCTCTTCTTTTTCCTCTTACATTGGTTGCTATTCTAATATCGCTAGAACGTTTTCCTTGTTAATTCTATTCAAATAAACACATTGTAAATCGTTATTTTCTTGAGGTTTATAATAACTAAGTTTCACTCTATCTCTATTCCCTCTACCTCTATAACCTCTTCTCTTGAGTTATAACAGAGGGAACCCAAAGTAGTTGGTTCTCCCAATTACTTAAGGCTGCCTTATTTGGGACGAGCTGAAATTTAAACAGAACAACACACAGTAAATATAAAAGGAATCAGGGAAGGGACAACTGTTGATTTATGTACTCAGTATATGTGTGTAACAAGAAGATTCCCCTTTATTAAACATTTAAAAAAACAAATGACATTTACTCAAAATACAGATCCCATTACGTTATTAATTAAACTATCAAAATTATTTAAATGGCTTTATATATACTGTGGGATCACAACAAATTATATTTAGCTTTTCCCCGGATCCGGGTAACCATTGGTATTTAGTCTTTAAACTTTTAATCATATTCAATTCAAGATATTAGCTTGCAAGACTGTTACTTTTACTTTTACTTTTACTTTTAAGTTTCATTATTATTCCATTTGAAGAATGGTATTAATTATACTACGATACGTTAAAATCTAAACTGTTACAATTGTAAGAAGCCTGAATAGTTACAATTAAATTCTTAGATTAAATTTTTTTAAACAATTAAATTTTTATATTCTTATAAAGTCAATCGTCTCTGAAAGTCTCTTTAAGAGAGTATTGTGTTACAATTACTATTATTATTATTCCTCGATAGACGTGCTATCGAGTCACCTTTAATTTGGGATGTAGAAATCTCCTCCATATGGTTACATCTTGGGAATCCTAAGGGCGTCGTCCTCGTCTAGGTCTGGTCTCAGTTGTTCACGGCTTAAACGTCTTCAGGATAGAGTGGGCCTTCTACACAGGTACTCGTTGATTCTCAGATGTCTCGAACTGCATTATCGGTCGGGTCTACGAGAGTTGTAATTCTGGTGATTCATGTCTCCAGGTAGGATGTAGTGGAGAGTCGTCAATCGGAGAAGATAGCTGTTATAGTTATTAACACTCGTACTTTTGGTTGTCACCTATTTCTTCTTGTTACAACGTTTTTTTAATTTTTCTTTTTCTTAACGTTACATATTACACTCTTTTGTAGCAGTTAGTAAAATACATAAGAATTAATCCAAACTAATAACCAATCACATAACATTTCAACAGAGCATTTCGCTCGTGCGTGTGCACTGTTTGGAGTCGGAATAGCGAGAGCTAGATTTTTCGTCCGCTACCACTGGTACAGGACAATAGATAGTGGGGTGTTTATTCCGCGAGAATATAGTCCCGGTCTCTCTCTAAATAAAACTTTTTATTTACACAAACTATCGCTAGATAAAAATACATCATTTAAATTAGTTGTTTTCGTGACTATCTGTGTCTTCAGATTCTTTAATTATTAACATTATTTTTCCATATTATTTTTAATTACAGAAGACTCGGTAAACATGTCGAGTCCGGTATCAACAGGTAGGCGCCTGATAACAAGCAAAGGGTTAAATGCGACAATAATAATTATTTAAAATATGTCTTTTCTTTACCGTTTCTTTGCCCTTATTAATTACTACTTCCATTCACACTTAGTAACTACATGTTTTTTATTATCATTGTGAGATTTAAATGGTTAATTGTTCGCAACTTAAAATTTTTTTATTTCTTTATTTTTTATAATTGTCACAATTTAAATCGTCACACCTCCTCCTCTCTCTTTCGCTCTCCTCCGCCTCGCTCCCTCTCTCTCTCTCTCTCCCTCTCTCTTTCCTCCCCTCAAACTCTCCCACACTCTCTCTTTCTTTTAATCTCTCTTTTTTTCTTTCGATTTACGAGTTTCTCTTCTTCTATTTCCACAGTCTTGTATCGTTCAGCCACCCGCCTCCAAGCATCTGTTTACCAAATCGTTTGATATCCTTACTAAATTAATGCCGGTTCTCCTCTTTTCCTCTTACATCGGTTGTTATTCTAATGTAGAACGTTTTCCTTGTTCATTCTATTCAAATAAACACACCATTGTTGAAATTACGGATGTGCGGGCTGTAAGGCAGTGGTGTTAGCAAACGTTTCTACCGTACCTTCGACTGCAGAAGGCTGCAACGCCAGACCGAGGTTTCGTAGTCAGTGATCGCAGTACTCAAATTAAGGCTAACAGATTTAACACTTACGAAACATCGGTCAGTGTGTTGCAGCCTTTTGCATTGAAGATGGTCGTCGAAGGTATGGCCGAAACGTTTACTAACAACAATTTTGGACCACGGAATCACGGTCCGGAAATCGGTAAGAAACGTTTGCTAATAACAACTTTGGACCACGGACTCACGGTCATGCTATCGGTAAGAAAGGTTTGCTAACAACAACTTTGGACCAGGGACTCACGGTCCGGCAAGCGGTAAGAAACGTTTGCTAACAACAACTTTGGACCACGGACTCACGGTCCGGCTATCGGTAAGAAACGTTTGCTAACAACAACTTTGGACCACGGACTCACGGTCCGGCAATCGGTAAGAAACGTTTGCTAACAACAATTTTGGACCACGGAATCACGGTCCGGCAATCGGTAAGAAACGTTTGCTAATAACAACTTTGGACCACGGACTCACGGTCCGGCTATCGGTAAGAAACGTTTGCTAACAACAACTTTGGACCAGGTACTCACGGTCCGGCAATCGGTAAGAAACGTTTGCAAACAACAACTTTGGACCACGGACTCACGGTCCGGCTATTGGTAAGAAACGTTTGCTAACAACAACTTTGGACCACGGACTCACGGTCCGGCAATCTATAAGAAACGTTTGCTAACAACAACTTTGGACAAGGGACTCACGATCCAGCTATCGGTAAGAAACGTTTGCTAACAAAAACTTTGGACCACGGACTCATGGTCCGGCAATCGGTAAGGTAACAAACGTTTGTTAACAACAACTTTGGACCACGGACTCACTGTCCGGCAATCGGTAAGAAACGTTTGCTAACAACAACTTTGGACCACGGACTCACGGTCCGGCTATCGGTAAGAAACGTTTGCTAATAACAACTTTGGAATACGGACTCACGGTCCGGCAATCGGTAAGAAACGTTGGTATTAACAACTTTGGACCACGGACTTACGGTCCGGCTATCTGTAAGAAACCTTTGCTAACAACAACTTTGGACCACGGACTCACCGTCCGGCAATCGGTAAGAAACGTTTGCTAACAACAACTTTGGACCACGGACTCACGGTCCGGCTATCGGTAAGAAACGTTTGCTAACAACAACTTTGGACCACGGACTCACGGTCCGGCTATCGGTAAGAAAGGTTTACTAACAACAACTTTGGAATACGGACTCACGGTCCGGCAATCGGTAAGAAACGTTTGCTAACAACAACTTTGGACCACGGACTCACGGTCCGGCTATCGGTAAGAAACGTTTGCTAACAACAACTTTGGACCACGGACTCACGGTCCGGCAATCGGTAAGAAACGTTTGCTAACAACAACTTTGGACCACGGACTCACGGTCCGGCTATCGGTAAGAAAGGTTTGCTAACAACAACTTTGGACCAGGGACTCACGGTCCGGCTATCGGTAAGAAACGTTTGCTAACAACAACTTTGGACCAGGGACTCACGGTCCGGCTATCGGTAAGAAACGTTTGCTAACAACAACTTTGGACAACGGACTCACGGTCCGGCAATCGGTAAGAAACGTTTGCTAACAACAACTTTGGACCACGGACTCACGGTCCGGCTATCGGTAAGAAACGTTTGCTAACAACAACTTTGGACCACGGACTCACGGTCTGGCAATCGGTAAGAAACGTTTGCTAACAACAACTTTGGACCACGGACTCACGGTCCGGCTATCGGTAAGAAACGTTTGCTAACAACAACTTTGGACCACGGACTCACGGTCCGGCTATCGGTAAGAAACGTTTGCTAACAACAACTTTGGACCACGGACTCACGGTCCGGAAATCGGTAAGAAACGTTTGCTAACAACAACTTTGGACCACGGACTCACGGTCCGGCAATCGGTAAGAAACGTTTGCTAACAACAACTTTGGACCACGGACTCACGGTCCGGCTATCGGTAAGAAACTTTTGCTAACAACAACTTTGGACCACGGACTCACGGTCCGGCTATCGGTAAGAAACCTTTGCTAACAACAACTTTGGACCACGGGCTCACGGTCCGGCAATCGGTAAGAAATGTTTGCTAACAACAACTTTGGACCACGGACTCAGGGTCCGGCTATCGGTAAGAAAGGTTTGCTAACAACAACTTTGGACCACGGACTCATGGTCCGGCTATCGGTAAGAAACGTTTACTAACAACAACTTTGGACCACGGACTCACGGTCTGGCAATCGGTAAGAAACGTTTGTTAACAACAACTTTGGACCACGGACTCACGGTCCGGCTATCGGTAAGAAACGTTTACTAACAACAACTTTGGACCACGGACTCACGGTCTGGCAATCGGTAAGAAACGTTTGCTAACAACAACTTTGGACCACGGACTCACGGTCCGGCTATCGGTAAGAAACGTTTACTAACAACAACTTTGGACCACGGACTCACGGTCTGGCAATCGGTAAGAAACGTTTGCTAACAACAACTTTGGACCACGGACTCACGGTCCGGCTATCGGTAAGAAACGTTTACTAACAACAACTTTGGACCACGGACTCACGGTCTGGCAATCGGTAAGAAACGTTTGCTAACAACAACTTTGGACCACGGACTCACGGTCTGGCTATCGGTAAGAAACGTTTGCTAACAAAAACTTTGGACCACGGACTCACGGTCTGGCAATCGGTAAGAAACGTTTGCTAACAACAACTTTGGACCAGCTACTCACGGTCCGGCAGTCGGTAATTTTAACAACATTGACGCCGGCCGTGAAAGCCTCAGACTGAAATTGAATCCTGCCACTTCAAGTAGATATTTTTTTGAGGTTTGTAATAAGTAAGTTACCTCCTGGATGTTTGGCAGTAGGTTACTTTCATTTGCTTTCATATTTCTTCGTTACGCATATAAACAAATTCATCGATATATGATCTCACATCTAAGTTCATCAGAACTTACAACAAAAATTTAATGTTTACTGTTACTGTTACGACGGTCTCACGGATCGTGGTATTGTACAGTGGAAACAAATACAGTCACCAATGAAGTCACTAATTACCAGCTTTAATTAGTCACAAACAACAATTGTGAAATCAACAAGGTACTCTCATGCAAGAAGTCAAATTAAATTTATCCGCACGCAATAATAATGACAACTAATAGAGTTCCACACTAATTATGACGCAATAATCAGCAACAATCACTTGATCCGCACTCTACAATCTCGACAGGTGTAACTAACTTACTAAGCCGGCCACTTTTGTTTATATTGGTCCTGCAGATGTTTCAGAATAATTTTCCATACTCCTGGCGGCTTCCAACATAATTTGTATAGATACAAGTACTCGAACAGTTTCAAAGCTACTTGAGTTGACGGCCTTGGCACAGACGCCAGACGCTGGTCTCATCGAGGAGCGTGTTGAGCTTTTACGTAACTGCACCTACCGGCTTTTCGAGAGCGTTACATAATTAATTTTCGTAGCATATCGTTATATCTACCACCTTTAATTTGCCGCAAATAACGATTTGAAATCAGCAAAGGTACTCTCATACAATAAGTCTAGTTAAATTTGTCCGCAAGCAATAATAATGTCAATTAATAGATTTTCCGCACTAATTATAACACAATAATTATACTCTACAATGTCGTCGACAGTAGACGCTTATATACAGCTGCCGCCACTAGCCTGTGCGCGCGGCCACAATCGTACTACTCACTCTGAAAACATAAATTGTGGCGAGTCACTCCTGCGTTCGCGACCATTTCTCGCACGGGAGCACCGCATAAGTCATCCAATGTTTGTAGAAAAGGCGCCCCTCTCCACCCCCCGTCCGTTGCAGCGCCTAAGCTCCGCGCGCACAGGCTAGTGGCGGGAGCTGTACATCCCGTAATTGTAGCAGAATAATTTTGCATGCTCCTAGCCCCATGCCAACATAATCTGCGTAGTAAAAGTGCTCGAACACGGCCTACTTGAGTACACAGTCTTGACCGAGACACTGCAACTGCTCGGCTAGCCGAGAATCGTGTACGACACTTTTCACTTTTCGAGAGCGTCGCGTAATTTTACTTTAAATGTAGCAAAGATTTAAAATATTACGAATTACAGGATAACAGTAAACGAGGCAAGAAAAGCTGTAACGATTGTTTTATGTTAAGGAAAATTCTTTTTTTAAGGCATGGATTAAACTAAACTAAATTTTCTCTTTTATTCTGAAAATGTTACTCTAACACTCACAAACAAATACACATTACAGCACGTTTAAATTTTTACATTTTTTTGGTCTGATTTTAATAGACAAACGTAGATATTGAAACAAATTCACGCATACAAAGTAGAAAGTATTGAAAAGAAAAAAAGACTTACAACAGAAAGAAGAGAAGAAGTATTTGGGCTCAGTAACATATATAGGAACACAGACGAGGAAAATTGTACAGTGCTTTCAGAAGTATGGAGTGGACGTAGCAATAAAAAGGTGTAAAACATTATTTGATAAAATAATAAATAATAATATAGAAACAATACCTATTTTGCAGAAGAATGGGGTATATAAATTAAGGTGTGAAGAATGTAAAAAAGTGTACGCGGGTGAGACGGGCCGCCGATTTGAATGTAGATTGGGAGAACACAAGAGAGGAGAGGGAAATAGGACAACGAATTCTCTTTATGCTAGGCATTTTATAGAGGAGAATCATAAATTTAATAATCCGTTGGAAAATTTTGATATTATAAAAGTAGTTAATAATACGATGGAAAGAAAGCTCATAGAAGAATTAGAAATTATAAAAGAAAGGGAAAAGGTATGAATAATTTAATGAATATTAAGATAAATTTTGAAAATGAAGAAATATTTTATAATATACTAAAACGTGAAAAGGTAGGTTCGGTAAGGAAAGAAAACATAAACATGGGTTGCTGGTTTCGCCCGTGTGTAGGAAGTAGTGTTGACAAAGGGTTCACCTGCAGTGACGTGGACGCCCTCGGTAGAGGCAGGTATTTAAGGGGGGTGGAGTTGGGGTAGGGACGGATGTGGCAGTTACTATCTAATGATGAACGGTTACGTTCGAAAGCGCTAATCGGTGTCACAGTGACTAGTGATGTGTGCAACAAGTGAGTGTAGCATAAATTATTTAACCACTAATAAAATTTTTAGTGTAAAGTACAAATCTTATAGATGTTATACAGAATGCAAGACATCATATTGTACAAAATGCAAACGTTATTAATACAAAACATTGATAGCCTTACACAGTAAAGATGAAACTATTTAAATGATTATAAATAAGATTACCATAAGACCTCCGGTAACGTATGTAAGTGAAACAGGGGTTATCACGACCTATGTATATTACTCTCAGGATGATCTACGGACCACTAAGAAATGGCTATGAGCTATGGCAAATCCAAATCTATGATAGACCCAGAAATTTTAACAGGTGATGGATTTAAGTACATAAAGACGCACTACATATTACCTGAATTAGAGTGTTCTAGTTTGAATATAATAAAGCAGAATTCCTTCCTTCTTTAGTTAGCAACCGCAGATTGGTTTGTAGCAATTCTCCACACCGATCTACACCGTGCTTTCCGTTTTATCTCCTCGTAGGAACTACAACGTACATCACCAACTATCTGTTTCATATATTGGAAGTCTCGGTCTTATTCTTTTCCTTTTTCCCGTTCAAAGTAACCTTCAAAATTATTGTTTTTATCAAATTCTCGTGACTCATAATAAGTTCAACCCTTTGCTTCACAAAAAATATTTTGCCAAAAACATCTCTCCAACTCCAGTCACAGTCTTGTCATAACTAACCTTGTCGATCCATCTTACTTTCAGTAGCTACCAATAACACTACATTTCCAGTGCTTCAAGTCGTCGCCTTTGCTCTGTTCCAGTTGTCCACGTCTCACATAAAGAGCTGTGCTCCCGGGAACCTATTCTTTGTTTACAGGGCTACTTCAGAAGTTAGTCATTTCTATTTACTGTGAAATGCAACTTTAGCCTTAAAACCGGAATTATGAAATGGATTTTTTTATAAAGACACGTGCATGCAAGAATAAAAGAAACATCAGTAAGAACACTGAATTATAGCTCTAAAGAAGGTCTAAAGAAAATTGGAGTCGAAACTGTGGAAGAGCTGTTAAAAAGAATGAAAGAGTATTTTTAAAAAAGTAATTCATCATCATCTTCACAACACGGCATAAGCAAGGTCCTGCCTGTTCTGCCTTCAAAAATCCTGCAGCCATCTCTTCCTGGGTCTACCCACACACCTGTGTCCTATAGGTTTGTATTTCCAGACTTGTTTGGCCACTCAGAATCTGATAACTTTCTAAGTGTTCTCTCCACCGTTGTTTGTAAGTTTTAAAAACTTGTTACTCTTCTCTTATGGCCTCATTCCTTATACGATCAAATTAAGAAACACCTTTTCAAAAACGTAAATTTCCTTTTTAAAAATCTCCTGATTTCAATTCGAAGAAAAAAGGAAGAAGAAAAAATAAAATTACATAACAAATTTACACTTATATTTATACGGCAAACGTTTTACCGGTTGCATAACATTATTAACCTTGTTTTCTTAATTTAAAAAGTAAATATAGTGCAGATAATAGAAACGATTTCTTGGAAATACCTTTACCTCTTTCCGTGTTCTACAAATGTCTTAATAGAGTTTACTTATACGAATAAACAAACGCTAAGAAAACATTAAGAGTTAATATTTTAGTAAGCATAGGCGCTATAAACATGCTTTACGGATTGATTTGTTTAAAATAAATTATAAGAAAAATACAAATCCATACAAATCACAAAAACAGCTTAAAGTTATTCACTCTCTTTTAAAGTACCCACAGTAAATAAGTATATTTTCTGACAAGATCATTTATAGTAATATTGAACTTAATAAACTCATAATAAATTATATTCTTTATTACTAATTTTTGTGAATAATTTGAATATATTTTAGTTTACATAGTAGAGGTTACCAAGTAGTTAGGTGATGTGGGGCTGCCACTGACAGGCCTGTTTTCTGTTGTGGTTGTCTCTCATAGCCCAAGGTTCCAGTTTCAAGGCACTACAACTTAAATCGCCTTTCAGCCACATCCGACAGTTACATAACGCATATCCATTGTACGCCGTGCTTTCCAGGGGCGACGTGGCTTTCTCCTTTGAGGACGTGGAAGTAGGTTTTGCTGGCAGAGCTGACTTGATTTCTCAAGATTCGACTTTTGTCGGGAACAGTGGCCACTGACCGAAATTAAAATTTTTTTTTTTTCGGTAAAGAAACCAGCCGAAAAGATTTCTCTTCGGTACCCTTTACCAGTGAAGAATACAAACAACTGAAATGAAGTTCTTGAGCAAAACCAAAGGTTCCACTCTTAGAGATCAAATACGAAATGAAGATATAAGAACCGAGTTAAATGCATATTCTATGGCCAACAGATTAAGAGAAGGATGAATAAAATTAAGGCAGCATATCAAAAGGATGGAAGATTTGAGGCTATCTAAACAAGTAATAAGATACAGACCTCAAGGAAGACGAAATATAGGTAGACCAAGGAAGAAATGGATTCAATAAAGGCGAAACAGGCTATAAGCCTATACCTAGACGTGGAGAAGAAGAGGAGATTATTAATTTTTGTAGACAGCTATTTTATTTATTGCAATTTTTACTTCCATGTTCCTAAGGAAATTGTGATCGCGAAAAAATCGTGTTAGAGATAAGGATTGATTCTGATTGTACTACCCTCAAAACGTGAAGAAAAGTCACTTTCCGTAAAGTATCTGTGTTTCTGTCTGTGTGTAGAATTTTTTCAATGGCGAACGATAACTGCCGCAAATTCAGACAGAATCAAATAACTTTTTGCATGTGTGTCTGAGTTGTAGAGGACTCGAGGTTATTGATTTTAGTGAAGATCGGTTAAGGAAGAGGGGTAGTTTACCTTCAACGTTTTATGTTTTAACAAGAGTAAAGTAGTCAATTTTGATAAATAAAGTATCCTGAAAAGAAAGTCATAATAATCCACTGTAGAAGGGTAAATTAAATATTTATAAATGAAAAGGGTAGTTAAAAGGGAAGAGGTAATTTTTTCACGTTTGGTATGGATTTAATGAGTTTGACGAAATTAAATAAAAATGCATTTAATCTTTTTCAAACAATGGTAATTGTTAAAATTAAAATAATTTTATTGTGCAAATTATTGTTGAAAATTTTATTGTAATTTTTGTATTTTAATTTAAATCATCTATGCGTGAAGATCCGCAACCACGGCCCAGCAGGCCACGAAATAATTTGTGGCCACATAATTACATAATTATATAAATATGTAATTAGTGTGTAATTATCTGCGTAGTTCAGTTTCTTTATAATAATAAAGAACCTAATTTTGTATAGATAAAGTGACTCGAAAATAACATTAAACGACTTCCCCATAATAACAAAAATATCTATAAATAGTGATAATAGTTTGGGGGTGGGGAATATTTTTTTACAAATTATGGAACTGAATTCAAGTAAATGACCTTAAGTATAAATCATAGAACATGGAAGTCATGAATGATTCTCCACAGCGATTTTTTGCTTGACAGTTGCACTTATTCCTTTACGCGTAAATTGAATCCAGTTAATCAATACATTATTGAGAAGTCCATGTCAATGATACTACAGTTTTCACTTTTGACTACTGATGTTTAAAATACAATATATAAACATAAGTAAACTAAAAACATAAAGTAAAATTATAATCGCGTCAGTGATAGGCAGTCGCAGGAAATATTTTGACCTACTTATCTATGGTTATGACGTTGTCGAGTAAAGTTCACGTACAACAAAGTTGTTTTTCTATTAGCGATGAATTTCGATCCTAAAATTATAATAACTAATTACCCGGCGCCCTTTCAAGCACTGTAAACTCCGGCACAGCAGCAGTTTTAATGCTTCTAATGCTGAAATTCATCAGCGCGTTCTTATAAAGTTGCCCGGCAACAGCGTTCGATTCCTAAGCCACACTATCGTTCTACCGTACACGCCATCCATAAGTTAATACTGTTTTAAACACTTCTACTTACGCGCCCTTTCGACATTGGAGCCGGTGAAATTAGGTGGCAGGTAACGATGAATTCTGTGTGTCTATCTATGCACATAACGAATCTTACGATGCCGTCTCGTCTGTCTACGAACCTAGCAATCAGTCTTTTTTCTTTCTCTTAGTGCACAGGTTCCGTTTTTCAATTTCATTTATCCAGCTGCCTCTCCCCCCTTCTATTTAGAATTCCATCGTAAAATTCTTTTACAATTCACCACCTCTCAGCAGGCAGCTGTCGTCGTTTAAGTACAATGGTTTAATTCTAATTTGAACTTTTCTCCCTAAGTTAGTTAGTTGAGCGACCAGAGACCCGGAGATTTGGAAAATGCATAGTGCGGCATCAGATTGTATCGCAGCTCGCATTATACTCTCCCAGAAAAATTTGGAGGGCGTCTTAATCTACCATCAGTATGTGAAACCAGCAGCCCCCACGAAACCATTCCTCAACACGTGAACACGCCGGGGAGACAGGACCCCCGGCCGGGCTCGTTCACGATCTCGTGATACCATTTTTGAGCACGTCACTGATCAATACGACGACCCCCGATGCCCAGAATGTTTGTAGGCCCGACCACTGAGTCGATCTCGAGGGTTCTCCCCCGGAGGTCTTCGACTTTTCCTCTACTTCCGGCGCGATAGGGGAACACTTTCTCAACGCGATAGGTGAACTCCACCGACTCAACGAACGCCAGTCTGTTGTGAGGGGAGACCGACTCTGGTTTGAGCCCCGAAGCTACGAGGGTTCAACTGGGGTGAGCGGTCCAACACAGCTACCCTGGCTACCGTACACAGCTGCCCTGGTCCAGCGACTGGCAACCCTGGCTCCCGTTCGCTGTACGCTACTGGGCTAAGGGCGCACCCCCACAGTTCGCGTGGGCGACACGCACGTTTCCCAACCAAGAGTGCCGATGCCTCCGAAGATCGGGGTACCTTAGTATATAAAATTAAACATGTTAGATTACATAATGAAGCAATATGAACCTGATAATTACATTCCTGAACCAAGACATTATGTATCAATTACTGTTCTAATTATTCTTATAGGGGTAGCTTGGTATTTTAGAGTAGACAAATTGTGTTCTAACAAGAAAAGGAGAGAGTTCAAACTACTTCCTATTACTTTTAAAAAGAATAAGATTCAGCCTACAGTAGATTTAGAAGCTGACGAATTAGACGAAATGCTTTTAGAAGATAGGATAAAAATGAATAGAAAAAAATGAAACAAGGAGCAATAAGTCCTTATATACTCATTGTCCTTGACGTAAGGGGGAGGTGTTGTATATTTTAAGTATTATCATTTAGTTTTGTTTTGTATCGCTGCTACCGAAATTGTTGTTATGTGCAAAATTGTTATTTAAAAGAAAACGGCTCAAGGCTCCCTTCGCTAGTGAAAGTGAGTTTTGGCTAAACTCGTCACTTTTAAAAATTGTAAATAGGTTCCATTTAACAAACAACTAAACAGTATATAAATGGAACGAAATGTCCAAACGCTCATCAATCCCAGAGGGTTGCAGTACGACAGAAGGTCACAGTACGACAGATTGTCAGTGACGGGCTTGTTGAATCTTGTTGACTAGATGTAAACTAGGTAAAGTAGACAATTAATTTATAATTGTATGTAAAAAATTGTTAAAGTGATAATGACTCTTCATTAAGTCAGTATTACAAAGTAACTAAGAATAGAATCTCAAGAAGAATTAATGTAAAAAGAATTAATTGTATTTATTGTGAAATAGAATAACCAGTAGCATTGCGTTATATCAAAATAATTGTCTGATGTTAAAATAAATCATTCTTTGGTATCTTCTGGATTTCTTAATTCTTAATCAGGCAGCGTACTCCTATTAATACTTGCTTAGCCACTCGAGCAAATAATAAACTGTAATTACCTTTCGTACTGACTGGTAACAATCCATTACAGTATTATGTAGCGTCGCGTCGACGAGCAGTCTCTATCGCTTCTTCGGGTCTTTTCATCTTTCTCCTCCATCTAAATGACTCCTTGGCTTTTTTTCTCTGTAGATCTCCCGATCCCGTGACGGAACCACTGTCGTTTGCTAGCCGTTGACTTCCTCCTTCTGAGCTCCTCCCGTAATTCCGTGTTTCTCTTCCTGTCTTTTCTTGTGCTGTAAAGTCTAAACGTTTTATTTCTGTGATGTGGCTTCTTCTGTTATTTATTTTCGTTAATGCCCAACCTTTCCTGATACAGAAAGGCAGTACAAACACTACGTTACAGATTTTTGTCTTTGTTCTTTTTAAACAATATTTTTTGACGTTAAATATAATAGGCCAGCTGAAATAATTAAATGTTTTATGACCAGATCCCAGATCATAGAGATTGTACAGTCCATAAAATTCTGTGTGCATCTCTTATGGCCTGATTCCAGGAAACTCTTCTCTTATGGTCTCATTCCTTATAATGTCAAATGTAGAAACACCCTTTTAAAAAGGTAAAACTCCTAATTGAGATTTGAAGAAAAAAAAAGGAAGAAGAAAAAATAAAATTACATAACAAATTTACACATATTTATACTGGTTGAATAATACTATACCTTGCTTTCTTAATTTAAAAAGTAATTATAGTGCAGATAATCGAAATGATTTGTTTGAAATACCTTTGTGTCTTTCCGTGACCCACAATGTCTTAATAAAGTTTACTTATACGAATAAACAAGCGCTAAGAACATACTAAGGGTTAATATTTTATTAAGCACAGTCGCTATAAATACGCTTTACGGATTGATTTGTTTAAAATAAATTATCAGAAAAAACAAATCAACACTGTCACGAAAATGGCTCAAAGTAATTCGTTGCCTTAAGTACTCACAGTAAATAAGTACATCTGACAAGATCATTTATAGTAATATTGAACTTAATAAATTCATAGTAAATTATATTTTATTTTATTTTTTACTATTAAAAATATCGTTTATTACTACATTGTCGTTTGGTACCAGTTGACTTTCTCTTTCTGAGCTCCTCCCGCAATTTCGGGATTCTCTTGCGCTATAACGTCTAAAAGTTTTATTTCTGTGCTGTGGTTTCTTCTTTCATTTATTTTAGTTAATGCCCAACCTTTACTGATACAGAAAGGCGGGTCGGACACTACGTTATAGATTTTTGTCTTTGTTCTTCCCAAACAATATTTTCGGATGCTAAATCCGAAAAATATTTTCGGTCAGCTGAAGTAATTAAATGTTTCTATGTACTTCCGTAATTATGACTAGGTCCCAGATCGTAGATACTGTGCAGTCCAGGAAATTCGATCGTTTCATTTATAGTTAATCGTGTGTCTGTGAGTTGTTTCCTTAAAATAATATTATTTAATAGCATTCGTCTTACGAACTGAAATTTGTAAGTAGAAAAAAGTCTTTTTTTTGTAACATAAAGACCACTATTTGGAGGAGTCACTTTGTGGGGGTAAATTTGGAACTAACATCTGAGCATATATTATATCCAAGAAATAACACAGCTTCCCGTGTTATATGTAACAATATACTTTTTTCCATTGTCTTATGGATTAACCCGTATTAAAAATATCGATGGTAAACTACAAACTTGCAGGAAGCCGAATTGGTTACACCTATCTATTACTTTATATGTACATTTCTGTAATTACAGTAAAGTAATTACAGATAAGGTAATATTTTAATAAATAATATTACTAAATATTAATATATAATATTAAAAACGTATAATTTTAATCAAGTTAATTCAAGGTATAATTAATAATTATAATTTAATGTAGTCAAGGTATAATTTTAATAAAGTAATAAATTAGTATTTTAATAATAATTAGTTTTATATTTCAAGCTGTTATTTCTTACAGAATAACAAATTACATATTTTTTAAAATCGTGACAGTAGGCCTATCATTTTGGTTAGCAATGTAAGTCATAAAATTCAGTACGTGAAATGTTATTTGAATTATTAATATTGTTTTCTGCACTAATAAGAGAGAATACACGGCTGAATTGGTGGCAGCCATATTTCAATACAGACACATGAGGGAACACGCAGTGTGTGTGTGTGTGTGTGTGTGTGTGTGTGTGTGTGTGTGTGTGTGTGTGTGTGTGTGTGTGTGTGTGTGTGTGTGTGTGTGTGTGTGTGTGTGTGTGTGTGTGTGTGTGTGTGTGTGTGTGTGTGTGTGTGTGTGTGTG